>OY725171.1:38553686-39753686 GCA_963241965.1 Tortrix viridana | reverse complement strand
ATACAACAACTTAACATTATTTTTAAATTTTTGTTTCATGTAATTATAGTGAAAACCATACATTAGTGTCTTTGATATTTCTAAAATGCAAAAACCTATATATATCGGTTTGTTGTAGTAAACTTTCGTTTTCGAAAGTTGAACAGCTACCAAGTTTTCGGAGAAAATAGAAAGACTGTGGAACTCAGGGCGTGCAATTAATGATTCAGCACCTTGCATTTTACCTCTATTATTCCAATGAGTTAGCAATTTTACATTAACTCGCTTTTCAATGTTTTCTATTGTTTTACCGAAAATAGAATTATTCTTCAATTTATAGTAATCCTTTTCAAAATCGGATTTTGCCAAAGTGCGCAAACGCGTGTTCAAGTCGATGTATTTTTGAAGCCAAGGACTTTGTTTAAACTTTAATACTCTGTGAATTTTAGTTAATTTTAATCCCATACTTAAACACTGTTTAAGATTCCTATAGTGTATTATGTACTTCGTTTTTTTGTTTAAATTGGGAACTAATTTGCGTTCTTTGCTATTTTCAGTGGTAATATTTTCAGGGCAAAGAGGAAAATCGGAATGAGTATCATGCAGTTCATCAGGGTAGTCCAGATCCACTTCAAGTATATAACCATAATCAGATGTATCAGGAATATTAAAATCAACTTCTGTATTTACCCATTCAAATTCTCCTATAGGCAAAGGCTGTGACATGGCCCATCCGTACAAGTTATTTGCATCAAAATAGGCCAAGTATGATTTGCGTTCATTAGTGTTATAATCTTCTACGTACTCATTATTAGCTTTTGCATATCGATTACTACATTGCGATATTCCTCCTCTGATACTCGACTTAATAAATGAGATTTTTTCAAAGTCCGTTAATAACTCTAGTTCTACGTTAGTATATTTAAGCATTGCATCCCAACTTAAACCAGGTGCAGTATAATAGTGTGTTGGATCCAAATCATAAGTTTCTATACACAATTTGCGAAAGTTTTCAAAAATATCAGTCAATAGCATGACATCGGTTTTTAGATATAAGTTAGAGTAATCAGACATGTTATTACATTTAAAATTACTCCAAACATCTTTTGCATGAGCATAGTCTTTATCAGATAAGTTACTGTCAGTAAACAAATTGTAAAACTCAGCTTGCTCTGGAAGCGAGGTTGCATTTAATGAGTCATAAGATTTGATAAAGTCATATGGGAAAATGCCTTTTCTTATCAGTCTTTTAAAATCATCAAGATTTGGAAATTGTTTTCTCAACTCTACAAATTGCTCTTCTTTAAGATTTTCAGCCAGATTATTCAAGCTGGCTGACATAAACTTGAATGAATCTAAAAATCGTAAGCTAATCGTATGGCCATTAATTTAAATTTTTTTGGTAAATGAAATATATTTCTCTTTGTTTTGAGGAATAATTTCAACTTCACCTTCTCTGAAATGTAGCGCATGAACTATAAAATGGGCATCATAATTGGTTAAATTATGTAGAAATATTGGTATACATTTTGGTGTTTTAAATTTCGAACTACATAAAGAATGTGCCATCCCCATGAATTGCCCTGTACCCCAATCATAATGTTCGATAGAGTCAAATTTTAACTCATGGTTACAAATAAAGCAAGATTTCACTTTAGCGTTTTCTTCTATATTTGCTGCTGTTAATGGTAAAGGGCCTTTCTGGAAGCAAATTTTGCGTTGAATATCAGTAACGTCCTTAGTTATGCTCTCCATAAAGTGAATAGCACAGTCGGGGCCTGTATACGTGCGATACTTTGATAGTTGATCGTCGTAAGAACATTTAACGTAATATCCGTAGCTGTAAACTTCATGTTCATGTATATTATTTGTATACGATTCAGTCGGGTTGGGATCACAAGTTTGCAGAGGTTTAACAAAAGCTTCAAAATCAGCATAAATTACAAACGGTAATTTCAGTTTTTTATGAAATTGATCAAACTTAACTTTATTGCTTGGTTGTTCATTATTAAACCAATTTTTTTTTGTTTTTTCTATATTCGGTAATACTGTTACTATATAGGTGCAATCATTTTCTTGGTGTTTTTTTAAATTTAGTTCAGTTGTAAAATACAAAAGACAACCATCACAAATATGAATAGCATCATTTCGACCAGTGATTTGTTTTTTGACTAATCGCGACATATTCTTAAGATAACATGTCCATTTGATCCATTATTTAAATATAATAAATTAACATGCTGCTCCTTACGTGATTTAGTGAAATACAGGGGACCGACTATGGTATTACATTGCGACCTATTGTTAAATTCTAATCCGAAAACGTTAATACTAATATTGTTCAGTTTTTCTACTTTTTGAATGTCTGCTAATTTAACAGGAAAAATAATGTTATCAAACTTTAATTTGTTTTGATGCTTCAAATATGATGACGATCTTTGAGCGTTTTTAGTGACTGGGTATAAACCAGAAAGCAAGGCCCATTTAAGACATGCTTGGTCCTCATTTTTAACATTAATTACTGCCTTTTTATTTTGTATATCTTTTGGTAGTTTGATATACGAAGAGCCCCGTAAAGCGTTAAATTTATTAACGTTCATTTCTAAGTAAACAATTTTGTTTAGAGACCACCCACTATCTTTTTTTTCAAATTCACTCATTCGTGTTGAAATTGATTCTTTTAATTTACTAATAATAGGTTCATAATCATCTCCGAGACTAATATTAACGTTACATGTTTGAAAGTCAAACGTATTTTTTAGATCTTTTGTTACCTGTACAAATTCAGCATGTACTAAAAAGTTTACTTTTATAATTGTTAATTCATTTAGGCATTCTTTAATTAAATATACAATTTTATCATTGATCGAATCAAAGAACTGTTCTGGAGTTTCTAACGTTGAATCCATGATATCAGAACTTATTCTGTAAGTTAAAATTCTCGAGCCAAATGCTGTATTAATTAATTGAACATTTTTAAGTGGATGTGTGTTTGAACCAATAACATGATTTTTATGTACATTGCTTCGTAAATGATGGTTAAAATATTTTTGCCTCACCCATGTATTACATATCTCACATAATGTTTTATCTTGATTGATGTCACTGCGTTTTGTTTTACTTGTTGATGGTTCCACTTCATCGATGACGTTTGATTTTCTTTTTAAACCTCTTCCAATTTGTACCACTTCATTTGAATTATTTTCTAATCCTCTATTGTTGTAGGCGGGTTCTGTTGTACACGTTGATGGCCCCACTTCATGAATGACAGTTGAGTTTCTACACGGATCGGTAACTCCAACATTTCTTTGTTCGGCTTCCACACAGTTGCGATCAGTATTTTCATATTTTTGTTCGGCCTTGACACACGCATTCACCAATGCTGTATCGTACTCATCCGAAATACACAAGTTGCGATCAGTATCTCCATCCATGTTGATGTAGATGAATGTTAACGTGAAGTGTTATAGGTAACAGATAGTATTTAACAACAATAATGCTGCTGTAGGCCTACAGTAACCTTTTATATCATAAATTGTCAATTAAAATCTCGTTTAGGATACGTTATGTTGAAATAGGTATCGGAACATTACACAAAAATTTTGATAGTTTCTAATTACGAAACCAGTTTCATTAAAATTCTATTAGAACAATGTATGTTGGAATAAGTACCTAATGTTAAAATATTACCAATAGGACTTACATAGGTATACTGTAGGTATATATAGTAATGTTGACAAACGACGTCATTATTAATGACAATCATGTAAGGGGCGTGTACCTACAAAGTATATAAGACACACATTAACCAATAGGAGGCCTTCAATAGTACATAGGTACATACATACATATATACTAATGTTCATTAACGACGTCATTGTTAATGACCATCGTGTGAGGGGCGTGTGCCTACAAAGTAGTAAAGTAACAAAAGATTCGTGAGTTCTGGCTCACAAGCTCGCGCTCTAACCTCGGCACTCATACCTTAATGGGATGACCTTTTTTAGAACCGAGTTCTGACCCGCGTGTGCGGTCTGGCTCGTGAGCCAAAACTCACGAATCTTTACTACTACCGGGATAACTCCTTAATGATTGGCTCAAGTAATTGTAACGAATTTGTCACGTGGCTATTTAAAATAAACAAGTAAGAACATTTTCTGTAATTGTCTACTCCTGAACGGTCAGTCTGTCAGTTTACCACGTCTGTTTTGAAGTTTTTAAAAATAAATCTTCAAAACCGTTAAGAGCCGATCGAAGAACTAAACCTCATCATGTACTTTCCCTGGAAGGTCCTTTGTTCAGTGAGTTGAGGGAAAACATGAACAAGTCAGTGGAGTACCAGGGGTCTGGTGTGGCGCCGCGCTCTCTGCTGGTGTACGCGGGGCACGACGTTAACGTGGTGGCGCTGTGGCGCGCGCTCGGCTACGGCGCGCTCGAGCCCGGGTACGGCGCGGGGCTCATCTTTGAGCTGCATCTCCAGAAGGAACAAGGGTTTTTTGTCAAGGTTCGTTATCCTTTTTTCTGATCATCCATACTTCTACACTTAACCCATTCGACTCCGCAGACGCAACGTATGCGTTCGAACGTATCGCTCCCGAAGCGCCGACGACGCAAACGTTGCGTCCTAACTTTTTAAGCTGTAACTTCTGCAAAAGATACTCTAAAATGAAAGCAAAACCGGTGTTTTATAGCCGAGGAATGAAACTTAATAACTGCTTATTTAAATATCTTGTAAATGTCCTCATTTAATGAAAAATATTGAGTCAAATATGTAATTTTTATTACACCGGTTACAACACGAATTTCAAAGGCTAAATCATAAGATTGGTATATTTTTTTTCCAAAATAATATTTTATTAGCAGACTTATGAGCATGCGCACACGGTGCGTCCTATGGCGGGAGACGACTGTTGCGTATATAGCCGTAGTGCAGGCGTGGACGGTGTTATGTGCATTTTACAAGTAACCAGTAACCGATTCAGGTGCAATAAAATACTTATTACTTTCATACAAAATAAAAAAAAAAAAAAACTCAAAGTAAAGTAAACAGGACTACATATTACAAATTCCTATAAAAATAAAACCATTAGAATGATGTCTCTATGATATTCGTACTACCATCCTACGTTCACCGGCTTTTATTGCCCCAGTCGTCACTTTGGTTTGCGGGCACTATAATCAGAGGGCTTATTGCCTAACGCACTCGCGATCGCGATCGATTTGAAAGTGGAATAATTGTTTTTATTTTGTAGGCAGAGTTGCCTTCAATTGTCAAAAATGAAAGCGATCGCGAGTGCGTTAGGCAATAAGCCGTCAGGTATTTATTGCACTTTCTAGTTTACAACCCTTACCGCTAGCCAGAGGTAAACAACGGGCGTGAACTCTATTGTTATTTTTCCTTATCTCTAATGGGGTTTTACTCCTGGCTTCTGGTTTGTTTTCGGTAAGTTAAATTAATCAACAGTTTTGGGGTGGGGATTGTGTCTGTCATAGGATTAGCGGGAGCTTCTTTAATCTTGGCTTGTCCGTTAATTATTGCGCATCTCCTGTGTTACTGTGTGGTGCAAACCTGCTGTGTGTGTTCTACCTATTTTGTGACCTGGCTCCGAATTCTGACTCCGAATACGCACTTCTACGCTAGGCAAATTGGTTTATCTACAATAATATTGAATTTATTATTTTACCCTTAGGTACTTATATTAATGCAAGTATATAATAATACTAATATATTTACACAAATAAAATACTCAAAATAAATCTGGTTACAAGAAATTTTGCATTACACCATCCAGCGCCTAGCGAACAGTCGCCGCACGCCAACGGACGCACGTGGTGCGTCTGCGCCGCGCCGCAAATTGCAAATGTATGGTGGCGCGTGGGGTATCGTTCATGCTCTAGGCGCCGGAGTCGAATGGGTTAATAATAATATGATAAAGAGGTAAAGATTGTAACTTTGGATGTAGGAGGCAATCTCCGAAACTACATATCCGATTTCGAAAGTTATTTTACCAATATTGAGAATTGATCCGTGATGATCCCTTCAGTCGTTCTCTCGTGAAAAAAAAACAAACACGGATACTTGCGCTTTTATTTATTTAATCTTTATTGCAAAAAACTAGTACATTTATCAGGGTGGCCACTTTCTGGAAAACCGGGAAAAGTCAGGGAAATTCGCTGGTCAGAGAAAAATCAGGGAAATGTCAGGGAAATTTGCAAAAGGTCAGGGAAAAATACATTACTTACTAAAACTACAGGGTGTTTGGTAGCTAGGTGCAAAGTTTTAAGGGGATGATAGCTGAGATGTTTAGAACATTTTAAGCCATACTTGTCATAGACGAAGTTAGTTTTTTTTTAGTTGCAATTTTAATCATTTTATGAAAAAACCCAGAAACTGACAGTCTAACACTAATAGTGTCTCCTTCTGGGCTGGTATGGCAATAAATTATTAGTTTTTCATTAGTTTAGTAGTTATGGTGTCTAATAAAATGATTTTGAAGCGTCTATGTTCGAATAAAAAAATTATAGACATACAAAGTTTTGTGAAGAATTAAGTTGGAGTGAACTCTTTTTTTCCACGGAATTTAAAAAAACTAAATATCCTTAGATGTTCAAACAATTTAAAAAACATGCCTGTTTATTGCTCTTTCTTTTAAGCCATGAATCGTACAGATAGCTTGCAAATTTTTGAAATTAAGGGATAAAAACCAAATTAAGGTAGCACTCGAAAAAACGATTTTTCTTGAAACTTTATTCTATATGGTAAAATCATGGATCATCAGAACTGTGAACTGTTATTTATTGAGACACTCGAAAAAACTACACGAGTTAAAGTTTCAATTTAAATGTCAATAACCAAAACACAACGCTTAAATCAGATGTTCAAAATGTAATCCGCGATTTCTTATACAGACAGGTACGGGCTCTTTTCCTAACTTCTGTGGTCGTGATTTTCAGCTTCATCTCCGCCTTCATTATGTGAAAAGCTTCTACGATTCTCGTCATTAATTCCTCCTTGGTTGTGATCTCTGACGTGTACACGAGCCCTTTGGCTCGTCCCCAGACGAAAAAATTCAAAGGAGTTAAATCGGGTGAACGAGGGGGCCATGGAACGTATCCGTCTCTTCCGATCCAGCTTTCCGGGAAACCGTTATTCAGGTAATCCCTGACAGTCAAACTCCAATGTGCTGGACAGCCATCTTGTTGGAAGATAATTGATCTTTCAGTTTCTAGGACTCCAGCCTCGTCTAGAAGGTCAGGAAGATCGCATTGTAAAAAGGCAAGATAATTTGTCTCGTTAAAATTATCTGGGAGAAAATGAGGCCCAATCAAAGTCCGCCCGATCATTCCAGCCCACACATTAACGGAAAACTTCCGTTGAAATGATAGCTGCTTCGTCCAGTGAGAATTTGAGTCCTTGTCAGCCCATTGATGCAGGTTATGAAAGTTTGTTATTCCCTCTCGCGAAAACTTTGCCTCATCAGTCCAGACGATAGATTTAAAAAACGACGGATCTTCAATGTCACTGTTTAAAAAAATCGGCTTCGGTCTCTTTCGTCTAATAGGAAAGAAGCCTGTCTCAATAAATAACAGTTCACAGTTCTGATGATCCATGATTTGACCATCTAGAATAAAGTTTCAAGAGAAGTCGTTTTTTCGAGTGCTACCTTAATTTGGTGTTTTTCCCTTAATTTCAAAAATTTGCAAGCTCTCTATACGAGCGATAGCTTAAAAGAAAGAGCAATAAACCGGCATGTTTTTTAAATTGTTTGAACATCTAAGGATTTTTTTTTTAAATGCAGTGGAAAAAAAGAGTTCACTCCAATTTAACTCATTTACAAAACTTTGTATGTCTATAATTTTTTTTTATTCGAACATAGACGCTTCAAAATCATTTTATTAGACACCATAACTACTAAACTAATGAAAAACTAATAATTTATTGCCATACCAGCCCAGAAGGAGACACTATTAGTGTTAGACTGTCAGTTTCTGCGTTTTTTCATAAAATCATTAAAATTGCAACTAAAAAAAAAATAACTAACTTCGTCTATGATAAGTATGGCTTAAAATATTCTAAAACATCTCAGCTATCATCCCCTTAAAACTTTGCACCTAGCTACCAAACAACTTGTATCCTATCAAAAACATAACATGTACAAAAATGCCCAAGTCTCGCAATGCTTCCACCGTAAAAAGTTGGGAGATCGAATGTAAACCAAGTCTGTTAATTCAGTACCTACCTATCTATGGGAGCAGCTATCCAACCACTTTGTCATAAATAGATACCTTGTTAGTTAGCTAACAACATTTTATAGTAACCATAATATCAATAAAAAAAAAATATTTCTTTAATAAATAGAGTGACTTGGCAATTGCACACAGCAAAAGAATCTACATAAAACCAATATGTATCTAATATTAGTGCACTTCGTGCTTTTATTTGTTTTGTTTGTTGGGAGGATTATTTAAATTACTTAGTAGATTTTGTTGCTGTGTGCAATTGCCAAGTCACTCTATTTATTATGGGAATATTTTTTTTAATTGATATTATGGTTACTATAAAATGTTGTTAGTACTACTAGTTACTATAAATAACGATGCAATACTTAAAAAAAAAAATTAAACTATTGGATTGGCCGTCTATGTCGCCTGATCTTAATCCTATAGAACATTTGTGGGATGAAATAGACCGTAGGATTTCTACAACTTCAAGACGTAACGTCGCTACGTTTAGAGACGAGATCTTGAACGTGTGGTTAAATATGCCCCAACACGTTTTGCAAAAGCTAATAGAATCAATGCCTCGAAGGCTTATGGCAGTAATACAAAATAAAGGTGGACATACAAAATACTAAAACAAAAACTATTCATCAATTAATTTTTTTTTTTCTTAATTTCAACTAACTTTTAATAAGTGATTATATATTTTTTTTGTGATAATAACCTAGTTGTTTTTAATTCTAATGTTTATGTTACATTATAATTTAAGCATTGTTCTTTCGAATACAATATAAATGTTTGTTAAGAATTATGAGTATTTATTATATTAGGTTTCTTAATTTTTCACCCGAAAATTTCAACTAACTTTTGGAGGGCACAGTAGGTAAAGATAAAGTGGGGGACACAATTTATGCAACTTTCGGCGCGATTATTTCCGAAAATATTCACTTAATCAAAACATTTGCTTATCTTAGAAACCCTAGTGTTTTTAAAAGAACTCGTAATATGTGCCACATGTTGATGTTTGCTAAAAAAAACCGGTACATGTATGGAGTGCCCAACCCCCCCGCCCCCCTAGAAATATTTATATTTGTTATTTAACTAGCAAACTATGTAGCGGCTCATACAAGACACCTACCTATACTTCAAATTTCATCATTCATCAATATACATCTTGTAGTTTTTGAGTAAAATGCCTGTGACACATACGGTAGGACGGACGGACGGACGGACATGACGAAACTATAAAGGTTCCGTTATTGCCATTTTGGCTACGGAACCCTAAAAATCTTTATTATAAAAAAATATTCCAACATGTTGGCCTTTCGTGCTGCGTTCTTACATTTACATTGCCAGTTGATCGTTCGCTGAAGTAATCACTATGCGAACCCCCCGCCCCCTTTGGTGTTTACATACTAGTGCTCGAATACCTAACCCCTGACGCTGCGCTGCAGAGATCAATATCCGTATTCTACAAAGTCAGTCGAATTTTCAAGACTTGTTTCAACAAAACGATTAAACTTCTATGTTTCAAGTACTGTGTTTGTTTGTTTCGTGGCACTCAGTTTATTCTTGACTAACTATTTACGGTATCTTTTGCCAGGTGTTTTACCGCAATAATACAAAAATTGAAGTCCCCATGGAGCTGAAGTTACCGTTCTGCGAGGACCCATGCCCTTACAGCCAATTTATAGGGCACATCGATACATTTATACCCAAAGACTGGGAGGTAGAGTGCCAGAATGTTCCACAATGAATTCGGACCGTCTTCGTATTGGCACAAGGTCTTCCAGGCAGCTACTTTGATGAAGAAGGTTGGAAAGCGAAGCTTATAAGATTTATAGGCATTATCAAAGTATTTTTAGTGAAATAATTAAAGTTGTTTTACACCAATTAATATGCTATGTTATGTATCTATAGCTGTGTAGGCATCTCATTTTATATTACAACCACATAGATATATAGCGTAGTTACCGCAGCGCGTTTCACTATGGGACGAAAGCCCGATCTAGCTGGACAGAATTATTGTACACTCTTAATCACTTCTAACGTGTGTGTTTATTTATAATTGGTCTCAATAGACCAAAATTAAAAATAATTGTCTTTTTTGTGCAAATGGGTGGATTTCATCAAAAAAATTTTCACCATACAAAAAACAAATATTTTTTTTAATTCATTAAAATGCGAGATAAAATATCCTAAATGATTGAGGGATGTTTATTGAGTAATTTAGTTATTTTTAGCCAGACATTTGATGCGTATATTCGAAGTTATTAGCTTGATAAAATTAAAATGTGAGGCGGTGATGACGACTATGGTATGGCAATGATTTTTTAATGGACGGTGATGATATCATGTGTATGGTAAGACCATTTATTGGTAAAAAGATGTAAAATAAACAACTGTAAAAAATCAACATACTTTTTATTTGAAAAACTAATAACAGAACACTTTTTATTTATCTTTATTTTTTTGTCACACTTTAGTCAGTGATAATGTATTTTTTCTATCTCTCACTTTTGATCTCTTCTAATCTGTCTTTATACCTATATCTTTCTGTCTTTGTGAATCAGGCATCCATAACATAATTAAATAATCATCTATTTAGTTTAAATCAGTCTTCTATTCTTGACATTTGTTAGTATTTAACTAACTTACACTAAGTAACTCTTTTGATTAGTATATTTCGCTTTACATTAAGTTATCATTATCACTTCTTGATCTTTTTTCTCTCTTCTTCTATGAATCAGTCCTATTTAAACTAACTATACCTATTAATATTATGGCACCAATATTTGTACTTTCTTCTTCTTCTTCATTAGCTTATTTTTTTCGCTTTTGCGTTTTTATTCTTGTTCATCTGGTACAATTATACTTAGTCATATTATAATCTGTAAAATCATCATCACTTAATCATATAATAATATGATAAAAGTCTTTAATCAATTTTTCTTTTATTTCTACTGGTGGAGTGTGTATTTTTGCTTTTATTTTTTTTAAGTCTTGTCTCTTGATATTTTCTTTGCTTTCGATTGATTTTTGACTACATGATTTCTGTATCAGACGTGAGTTTTCTCTTTTTAAATCCATGATAATTTTTAATAATTCCTTTCGTCTCTTGCTTTCTAAATAACGAATTCTTTTAATTTTAGCTGAGCAGTTACAATTCAATTCTCTGAGGTGGTCGTTTATTGGGTTTTCGGGTTGTTCCTGATTCATTATTATATTAGTTTCATTACCATCTTCTGGATTAATGAATACTGGTTCTATGACAACTTTTTGCTCTTTGGCGTCGTTTTTCTTTTTTTCTCGATATTTTTTAGTTGCTTCTCGCCATTTTTTTCAACGTATTCTTTGTTCTCGATGACTTTTTTCATTTATTGATACAAATTGGCCTTCTTCTTTCCTCTTTTTATATCTTTTCTTTTCTTTTTCTTTCACAAGTTCATACAATTCCGGATCCTGTTTCATAGTTACATATTTTCTCCTTTGATTAAAAGCTAATTTCTGTTTATTTTTATGGATTTCTCCCATACTTTCTTTTCTTTTAATCATAGTGAAAATCTGAAAATAATAAACCTTTGATTAACAAATTGATTACTCCAGAGATACAACATTCAGTGAATACAGGCAGTTACCATTGGAATTATTTTTTTCAACTAAACATTTTCCCTCTGTAGGAAAGTTACCGCTTCTAAATTAAAAACAAGTCGCCATCTTATGGCATCGTAAGAGCAGCCTTATTTTGCTAAATCAGTATCATATTAAATCATCTCTTATTCATCTCAGTCTCAATAATCTACATGAACAAAATCAACGAGCATCATCGAATGTTTGGGAATGTACGACTTGAAAACTTTATACATGATTATTAGTATTTTGATTGCCATGAAGTACCAACACAAATATGGCATCACAATAATTCCCACAAATTATTCAAAGCGAGCGACCACATGATCAGATTATCAATAAGAATTTCACCATACATATCCTGAAACAGCTCACGCAAATTTTCTATTGTCCCTTTTTTGTCAATGTAAACTGAATAATATGTGGAACATGATTTTTGTACATATATTCTGTGAATAATCATATTTTCAGAGTCTTCACACAGGGCTTTACAAATACCACCCTCGTATGTGGCAACCATTACTTTATAATTTTTTAAAACATGAGTAAATAAATTTAGATTTGACGTGTAGCGATTTGTGTCTATTACTAGGACATAATGTATTAGTTTCATATTTAATATAATGTATTTACTTAACGCTCCGACAATCAGAAAAGAAGAAAACCGAAATTGAAAACCATTCATTGAAAACCTTTTTAAAAATATTCTTTTAACGTCTGATCTTAATATAATTTTAAATACCACGCGTGAACGTCTTCAACAAACATTAAGTATATTAATTTGTTGAAGATTTACTATTCGTGGTGCGTAATACGTAAAAACAAATTAACATATTAAGAAAATCGTCATCACCATACATATGGAATCATAACCGTCCATTGCTTGAGAACCGGTGATGACGGGTATGGTGTTGACGATTTGCACGCTTATTGTAGATTATTCTAGAACACCGAATATTAATAGCAAAGAAATTGCCACGTCAGAATCTTCATTTGGCATCACGTTTTCGTACATAATTAGTTTTAATATCATACAAGTACTTACTTGTAACTGCTCCTGGATGGCTATGACGCAGTTTTATGCTAATTAACTTTTCTAAAAACACTTTTCTGATTTTTCCTGTTCGGCGCGGGCATACGTAAACGTCCACTCACTTTCGCTGTTAGACCCGAACTGAGGGGGCGGGAGGGGATACGCGCGCTGTATTTTTCCGTGCATATCCAAAACTACCTCCACTTTGATATGACGCTGACGGTGTTGACGAATATTGGTACTAAAATTTTAAATATTTTTAGTGATAGTTACTTGATTAAAGAATAATTTGTAAATTTTTTATATTTAAAAAGACAACGTGGAAAGACTATTACTGAAAAAAATATCGCAATCGTACGTTGCGTACGCGATATTTTCACCACTTAACTTAAAGGTTTGAATTTTTTTGCTAGATGGTGATGATTTTTGACACAAGAACCATTTTATTCCAAGAAAATTACGTACTTATCGGAAATTTTGGTTGAAGCACCATTAGTGTAAATGTATTAGCCAATGAATAAAAAAGTTACGACGCTTGAAACTTGCTAGTTCTTTTTATAAAGGCCGAAACGTAACTTTTCGCCGGTTTTTGAAATCCACCCAAATATGAATGCAAACATAAAGAAACCAGTGTAAATTGACCTTTGTATAGGAAGAATTACTAGGGCAAAAGAGATCAACTAAAATTGGTTGACACATTTTTAACAGAAACGAAACATTATTGCAAATGAGACCTAAAAAAATAAGAATAGCGGTAATGAAAAATACGAAATGATAGTTTCAGCATTTAATTACGAATAAATTACAAATATCTACTCATCTTCATCGTCAGAATCATCAAAACTGGGTAAACTGACATTTCCCAAACTATCTTCACCACGTACTTTTCTCACAAAGTCCAGTATCTTAGAATACGTCACCGTGCATTTTTGTTGTGGAACAAGGTCCAGCTCAAAAACCCAAAATTTTTTGGTAATAGGTGACAGCAAATTTAAAACCTTAGCCATTCATCCAGTCAATACCTGCTGACATTGTCTCAAAACGCCCCGTTGTTTTTCCGCATGCCAGCCACTTTTAATCCAGTTGTTGAGAAATTCGGAAAATAGCCAATTTAATATTTCGCATAGAAGCTGTTATTACTTCACTGGTATGAAATTTCATTGAAATATATTCATATAAACGACTATTTCTTTCATTCTTTGGGTATTTATCCCAATTATGGTAAAAATTCCTTCTAGATATAATTTAAAAAAAAATAACTTAGCTTCAGCTTAACTATAAATATCGCGTGGTTCCGCAGTTGTCCGCAGTTTCAAATTTACTTAATCCAATACTGTATGAATGAGACTACCACATGAATAAATTACAGCCATGGTACAAGACGGTACATGTAGTTTCTGGTCTAAGAAACTTAAAATATGCACAAAAAATGTGATTTTCATCACTTTCCTCGGCATTTTTCTCAGCAAAAGTGGAAGTATTTGCGATTGAAATAATTGTAAAAAGTAGTACTTACCATCAACTTCACGATTCATGACTGACTGACTTATAAACACTGAACAGCTATGTCTACACCAGTGCGCTTTCACGTTCATCTTGCGTTTTCCTCTGACGAATGCCTCTGCAACCACAGCGCATGCAATAACGTGTGTGCTTAAACTGGTTTGACAGCAGCGCATGCCCGTAGCGCACGCTGATCCGTCACCGTTGGGTTGACGTGCAACATTTTGCAAATAAAATGGCGGAAGAACAAAGTCAAAACATTGGATTTTATTGAAGATTCAGTGTCACCCTCGTATTGCATGTGCTTGACGCAAGACGAATGTTGAAAGTTGAAAGCGCAAGATGAACATGAAAGCGCACTGGTGTGGACATAGCTAATCACACGCAAGAAATTACGGAAAGTAAATGATTTTAATACGCACGACAACGCTTTTATTGACACTTCGAGATTAATAATTAATTATTGGAGGGTGCTTACACAAAACTATCCGTGACCTCGGGAGTATCTATAATCGTTTTTAACCCCCAACGCTAAAAGAGAGGGGTGTTATAAGTTTAACGTGTCTGTCCGTGTATCTGTCTGTGGTATCGTAGCTCCCAAACGGATGAACCGATTTTCTTTAGTTTTTTTTTGTGTCATAGATAATTTTATCCCGAGTGTTCTTAGCCAAGTTTAATGAAAATCTGTTGTGCCGTTTGAAGATCATCAGCTCTTTTCTAGTTGATGAGGGGATCTGATTTTTTGATTCTTGAAATCTTCTAGTGACGTAGTCCCTCCAGTGAAAATGTACGTGCTCGGAGCCTGTTAAAGGTTTTGCTCATTGCTCAGAGGGTTTTTAGGCGCTGATATCGGGGGTTTTTAACTCGGTTAGGTTATTGCTAGTACTAATACAGAATTGCAGTGATGGTTTTTGTCTAGCTAGATCGGGCTTTCGTCCCATAGTGCGTTGTTCCCCTATACTATACCTACCTCGTGTGTTCATAACATAAGTTTTCAGACGTAACAAAATATTGGTAAAAAAATAAAGAATTGAGTTATATTTTTAAGAAGGAAGTGAACTTTCCTACGACTGTAAACCTTGAAATCGTATTTCAGTATTCTATTCTGTTTACCGAAACACGCGAAATGGTTAGTCTGCAGAGCGAGTTTTTTCTGGGCGCGACATACATAGATTTCGGCGAAGTCGCTCTCTGGGGAACACCCAAATATTCCGAAATATTTTTTTCCGAATATTCATTTGTCTGAATTTTCATTTTTACGAAATCTATGTTATACTGGAGCTATTTCAAATTAAAAACATATTTGAATTGCTATACGTTGGTTAGGTTAGGTCAGGTTCGCACGTAATTATATAGCTGGGTGGATCAAATAGTACCTACCCGTGTTTGATGGCAGGTGGCATTACTTAGGAAAGTTGGCATTGCCGTCGTGTAGTATTGACATTATCAAATAAAAAAATGAAATTGTATATTGTCTATGGTTCAGTTTTTTTCTGGCGGCAAATTTTGTAAGACTTGTTTTGTTTTTCGTACAAAATGGAGAAAGAGCAATATCGTTCCGTAATTCGCTTCTTATTTTTGGATGGAAAAACATGCGAACAAATAAAAGTTAATTTAGATGCTGTCTACGGAGGTCTTTCGCCGTGTATGACAACCGTGAGATATTGGTTTAATGAATTTAAACGAGGTCGTACATCTGTTTTCGACGAGGACCGCCCCGGGCGCCCGGCAGACGTGGTTACCGAAGAAGTCGTGCAAAAGGTTAAAAAAAATGGTCACCGATCCACGTACCAAAGTGCGTGAATTAGCAGAGGCTGTAGGGGTGTCGTACGGAACAGCAATTAATATAATACACGATAAATTAAATATGAAAAAAGTGTCCGCCCGATGGGTGCCGCGATTACTCACGGATCAAAATAAGCGGTTACGGCTGTCAATGTCGAAGGAGTCTTTGGGCTTGTTTGAGCGAAATCCGCAGGAGTTTTTCCGTCGTGTCGTTACTGTTGATGAAACCTGGATCCATTATTATACACCTGAGACCAAGCGGCAGTTTAAACAATGGATTTTTTCTAACGAATCTGTCCCAAAGAAGGCGAAAACGGACCCATCAGCCGGAAAAGTCATGGCCACGATTTTTTGGGATATTAAGGGAATAATCCTTATAGATTTCTTACAAAAAGGGAAAACTATCACAGGGCCGTACTGTAGTGAGTTATTGGACCGGTTTGATAAAAAAATAAAGGAGACACGGCCCCATTTGGCAAAGAAGAAAAGCTATGTCTACACCTGTGGGCCTATTATGCATGACACAGCTTTATCGTGTGGATATGTATAAAACTTTATCATATTCGTTAAATTTATCGAAAACTCTAACATGGTTGACAACGTGGATAAAGATATCGCGTCGATAACGCGATATCTAATGTGTATAAACCAGTGTGACAAGAATTACGCTAGATTACCACTATTTTACAAAAAGGTTGCCAGTGTTATGAAATCAATCCATTTTTGCCTATTGTTTGATATTGAATGGCGGACTTTATGTAATGCTTCCGAAATGAGTTGTTTAAAATCAGTCACTGAACCGAGCGGACTCGGGGTACTTTTCTAAATGTATGGGTTATCTTGCTTGACAACTCAATCAGTTTTATTATCTATAATATTATATTGAAGTTTTGTTTACATAAGAACGGGAAAAAAGTTTTGTTTATTTTTTAAAATATTATATTAAAAATGAGATTGGATGGAGACTTTTAAGAAGAAACACAACGAAGAAATACAGTTGAAACATGAACCAAGCAAGGTAGAAAAGTGTAAGTTTAACATAGTAAACTGTTTATGAGTCTTATTTAGTCGATTCCTTATTGTGCGTCGTTAAAACAATTACTTATGTTGTGTTCCAGCCGCTGTACTGTACGGCAATGCAAAAAAGGAAGTTCGTTGAATATATGGCTAGCCACCACTCTTCGCAAACGGAGAATTTAGTGGGCCACTCTTCGGACACAAGTCGGTCCGAGTGGCACAATCTTGCGGCAGCTTGGGCCAGACAAACCTGTGGCTGTTTGGAAACTCGTAAGTATATAAAAAAAAATCCATATATATTTACTCAGGAATATTATTCGTAATATATTTTATCACAATATTTTTAACAATATAATAATAGATTAATTGAACTCTTTCCCCCATTGACATTTTTGGCTATCATCGGATGGAGTCACACTAGTCAGTCAAATTACAGTCTGGTAAAACATACAGGTTATTATATTGTAAGAGTTGCAAGTATGAATATGGATAGCTTCATTCTAAGTATAAATATGGAGAGATTGAGGGAACAGAAAAACCAGTAAGTTTTAATTACCCATACTAAAACAGTTTGTCTGTTGCACTTTTGCAAAATTTGATTGGGTAAGGAGGTAGCTTGAGTCTAGGCTATTTATTATATAGAAAAAAGTCAGTTTGACTTTTAATGTTTTTAAAAATAACACTGTTCAATGTGTCTACTTCTAGTATGAAAATGAAATGAAATGCTATAGTATGTAAAATAATTATTTATTATGGCTGCCCTTTTCTCTTGAGCCACTCTTAATAGGAGGCCATTTGCTGGGAGCTGCTGGGTGGCAATGACTGGATTGCTATCTGCGGCAGTGTCCAGCTATGTGCCAAGTGTTCTGAAAAATAACATAACATTCTGTTATAGCAGATTATCATACTTAAGTTAGGGATTTGTAATCATAATAACCTATAATAATGCATCATATTATACAGTATACAACAGGTGTTAATTATTTCAGATTTCTCAAACAAATTTGAGGTACCCATTTGTTTGCTCAATGGTGTTGCGAACCCGACAGTGCCAGTGGGTGTATTTCTTCTGGACTATTTGGGGCAGCACATTCAAAATAAACATCATGAGCAACAGTTTACAAGCCTACCCCCGAGTCAACAACAAACAACTAATTACATCATGGATAAATTATACTCTTTTTTTTCAGGCTCGAGGTCACGCAAGTCAGCACCAAGGAGGACATAGAAAACTATTTTAATTTTATTTTTAGGGTACTAGTTTTATATATATATGTTTAGTTTTTAATCACAATTTAATGTATAATACTATAAAGAGGAAAAATTTGTTTGTTTGTAATCAATAAACTCTGAAACTAATATAATAACTCAATTTTAATAATTCTTTCACCATTAGAAGGCTACATTATTCAGAAGTAACAGTCAGGCTATATTTTATTGCATGGCCTCAAACAAACAAACATACATAAACAATCCTACTATCCTACTAATTATAAATGTGAAAGTTTATGTGTGTGCGTGTGTATGTGTCTGTCTGGCTGACTGTGTGTCTGCCTGTGTGTGTGTGTGTGTGTGTGTGTGTGTGTGTGTTAGTTTGTTACTCTTTCACGCTGCAACGGCTGGATGGATTTGAATGAAATTTGGAATGGAGATAGCTTATACCCTGGATTAACATAAATGATCATTTTTATCCCGGACAATTTGGTAGTTCCCAAGGGAAAACCGATAAACGACTTCTACGCGGACGGAGTTGCGGGCAAAAGCTATTTAATATATAACTTGCATTAACATTAAAAATTACAACTACAATAAGATCTTTCAATGTCATTAAAAACATATTTCTATCCTGAACCAACCAGAAAAATCAAAGTCAATTTTATTTAGCATAGACTTGAGTCACTTTGACTGGTAGAGTTTTTACATACCCAGAAGGAAATAACTCCACAATGTGCGAGTTGTACAGCTTTATGAGTTCTTGTTTTAATGCCCGGGTCATGAAGGAATATAAAGGAGTCACGCGCTCTGCCGAGGAATCTGGATAGTAGGTACCGCTAATATGCGGCAGTTTACATCAGCTATCTGGAAATTATTTATTAAACTAAAACATAATAACTAACCAAAATAGAGGGATGTTAATTATAAAAGTTTGACGCCTATGTCTGTGTGTTTGTCTGTGGCTTCGTAGCTCTCAAAAGGATCCCCACTATGACCTCGCCGCGTGTCGCACGCAAATCGGTTTCATACATTTATATTGCTGACTGATTATATTGCGCCCCGCGTGACGGCTAAATGTATGAAACCAGCGTGTGGCGACACGCGACGTGGGCATAGCGTAGCCCTGGCTTAACTAAACTGTGCCAGATAGTTACTGACGGTGGGTGGACTGAGGAATGCATAACCAATATTCCTGCCCTATTCCACGTTGGTAACTTCCATACACCAAAAAGTGCAACGGAGCTAGAACCTGTGAAAGAGTGCACTTGAACGAGTTGATTTGCCAGTTGTTTTACTAAGCCCTCACAGAGCCTATACTAACGTTATGTAAGTCCTACCGACTTACTTATATGATAAATAATAAAATTTTACCTAGGTACCTTACCGTTATGTAGAATATAATCCATCACCGTTGTGCGGCTGGAGTTTTGAATCCAGTTCGGTACATAAATAGAGTGCCATAATATATCCTTACCCACTCTATAGGTAGGTATAAGTGCCGAAATTCGGCCTCCGGAAGTTCGAAACGATTTGAGGCATCCCTTATTCTCCTCCGCTGTAGTTTTCTTCGTTCTTTTTCAGCTTGCATCGTGAGACGATATTGACATCCTACAAATAATGTTTACAAAATATAATACGAATAACGCCATTTTTGTAAACAACTGAGTTGTTTTTGATAAGTAGAACTATTATGAAACCAATACTTACGCTTAAATGTATGTATTTTTCAAGTTTTAATTACTGCGATATGTTTATCGTTACCAACACGGAACTTGTATAAATTTATCGAATTGAGATGTCAAAAATGGATTAAATGAGGCGTCCATGTTAGGCAAATCGATATAATATGTCGTTTAATCATTTATCGCTGTCAGAAATGGATAATACAGTTTAACCGATACCACCATGTTAGCATACGTCGACAACGATAATTTGTCGATGATCTCGTGATAAAAATGGTTTATCGCGTCGATAAACGTGGCCATAATAGGCCCGCTGTGCGCTTTCATGTTCATCTTGCGCTTTCAACTTTCAAGTTCGGCTTGCGTCAAGCGCATGTAATACGAGGGTGACACTGAATCTTCAATAAAATCCAATGTTTTGACTTTATCTTCCGCCATTTTATTTGCAAAATGTTGCACGTCAACTCAACGGTGACGGATCAGCGGGCGCTACGGGTATGCGCTGCTATCAAACCAGTTTGAGCGAATGCGTTATTGCATGCGCTGTGGTTGCAGAGGCATGCGTCAGAGGAAAGCGAAGGTTGAACGTGAAAGCGCACAGGTGTAGACATAGCTAAAGTGTTGCTCCATCATGACAACGCACCAGCACATTCATCCAAAATTGTCACTGCCAAACTAACCCAACTACGTTACGAATTGCTGCCAAACCCACCTTACTCACCGGATTTGGCTCCCTGTGACTTTTTTCTGTTCCCCAATATGAAAACATAGCTCGGGGGAAAGAAATTCAGGTCAAACTAGGAGGTTAAGTATCTAATAGCAACCGAGCAACTTAAAAACAGTAAATTCAAAACGGTCAGATCACACACCCGTGACCTGCGCGCCGCGCCGCGCCGGCGGTACGCGGAGCCCGCGGCCAGCAACTATTACGGCAAGAGGATTCGCAGCTACATGACTCCTCGAATATTTAATGCAATCTTCCCAGAAGATGAATGTAGCAGTAAAAACATATTTAAAGGGAGACTAAAAAAGTTATTATTAGATGCTCCAATATAAAAAAGGTAAAACAATAACATACCAGTACACACCTTAGTATTAGTACTTATTAGGTTTTAGATTGTAATTTTTTCTTTAAGTGTCAATTAGTTGTTAGGTGCATGCAGAATGTAGGTGAGTGCAATAGTCGCCAATAAACATGCGTTTGGCGAATTGTTAAATTAAAAATGTACCACGCTTTTTTTGGAATAAATAAATTAAATTAAATTAGTTATAGCGGAGACAGAAGCGTATTTTGAAGAGTTTGACAAATTCTTCTTTTTGGAGGGGTTAAAGAAGTGGCCGAAACGCTGGGAAAAGTGTAAGTGTGATTATGTTGAAAAATAAAATAAAACTTCAAAAAAAAATATGCGTCTTCATTTCTAACACGGGTACTTTTTGATCCACCCACGTATATACAGTGTAAACTCAATTTAACGCCACTCGATTCAACGACAAACTGTCTAAAACGTCGTAATTACTTGACTCTGGTTGCTTTACCTTGTTGTCCATACAATGATATACTCTGTAGCATCACACCCACTCTAAATAACGAACACAAAATGTCCTTATTAAGCAATAAACAGTACTTTCTAAGTTGCCGAAATTAACAAGAACTGCAGCTGTGTATACGGTATTTTGTTTATTATTTTGTTGATTTATTGTCTAGCCCATATTTACCTCGACTTTCGCCATCAAACGTACCGAAGATTCTGAGAAATTCGTTCTTTTATTTATTGTGATTACCTCGGCTGCTATACCTGCTGCAAACAAAATTGGCACACCGGGCCATAAAACGTTAGAGCGAGACAGTGCACAGACTGTCGTTAGGTTATTTATAATAGTAAAATAATATTGATTTTTCTTCCCTCCATTTAACGTCACGTAACGTCTTAATAACGTCATGAAATGCACAGTCCCTTCAGTGTTGCTATATAGAGTTTAAGTAGATATATATCGTCAACGCATTTACGCTATCAGGCCCTGAAGTAATAGTCCCTGAGTCCGCTCCAAAATTGCCTAAGTCATATGACATCACGATAAAATGCATTTGTTAAATCATGCGCATTTAACATGATTCATTCACTTCTACCTAGCAGTTAAAAATTACTTTTAAAGGACTTCCGGCCAGATATGGATTGGCGGACACTATTATTCTTAAAGGCACTATTATTTCAAAACGTTTATAATAATTTTCGTCAAGATGTCACATGACGTAGGAAAACGTATCCAGTGGCTATCTTTGGCACCGTCTGTCAAGTACTTCCGGCCATTTCAGAACTGAAAGACTTATGTTGACTCTCTCTACTAAAGGGCTATATGATGCCAGGTGTGTCATAGAGATGTCACATGACGTAAATATAACCTTGAAATGTTGACCAGAAGTGAAGGATTTTCTCAAAGTTCCGGCCAATTTTAGGTGCCATAATCTTAGTTCATGTTAGTTTCATGAGATAATTTGATAGCCAGTCATTAATTTTACAAATATTCTAATAACTCACACAAACAGTTTTCAATAGGTTTAGTTTTTAGTAGGTCAATTTGTGTGAGATTGTCCCTGATATTTATTTTATTTATTAAACTTTATGTTACAAAATGAAACGAAATGTATTTTTTCATGTTTATTAAATTAACTTAGTAGACTCTGTTAGAGTAACAATATACGAAGTTAAAAACAACGTGTCTCCGTAAAAAAAAGATCGGCTCGAATTATTTTTTGTAAAGCCCTCAAATCTACCACACATGGGTCACCTGCTCTATTTCCAGGTCTAATAGATGTATAATGCTTAAGTGTGGCATAGTTTTTGAAGAAACTCTAGTGTAAATATTTTATATTGTACTTTTTAGTCAAAGATGCCTCTGTTCTTACTTTCGAAACTCGGGAGGCACATAAAGTTCCTTGTTTTTTATTCACTTTTCTCTATATGAAAATGCAGTGTCACATTCCATCTGTGTGTGGTCCTATAATAAGATATTTTTGATAAACAGTACAATTATTAGAATTACAAAAGCCCTGTATCGTATTTGATAGAATTACATTTCTATTTTGGGCTGTACAACCATCACTGCAGATAATAGATGGTATAGATAATCAATAATGCAAGAAGAAAACATATACATGTCTATTGTTTACATGACAAGTCACCATTGTTTTTTAAATATTTGAAAATTATTTAACCAGTACCGAATAAGTAATACCCATACTTTATGAAAAATAAATCGGATATGAGTTTTTTTCAAAGTTGAGACGAAAATTTGTTTAGATACAATATTTTTGAACTAACAATTACGTACTATTGTGATGTCCTCTGCTCAGGTGTCTTCCATTAAATACTCCAGGTTACTGCTCAATCATATATTTGGTAATCTTACACCTTATCTTTAAACAATCTAATTACTATCCGACCAATCTTGCTTGTTCGTTCCAACAACCCTCTCTAATCTACTTAGCGTCCCTAAAAACCCGCCAAAAACAGGGAAGGGTCAGTTTTACTAAATATAAACACTCGCTCGTGATTGGCTGTTCGATACTGTCAAGCAGCAACATCCAATCACGAGTTAGCGGCAAAAGCAACACCCAATGAAAAACCATCACGGCCTGACACCAAAAACAGACTGTACTAAAACAGTTGCCAGATATAATAATCGTTATGGTGGCAGTACATTCGGCAATGCCTGCCGAACACCTATCGTTCATCTCTTTCATTTGACATACTGAATGAAAGAGATGCAACTAAAATGCCCGACAACCATCGGCCAAGTGGACTGATTCCATTACACTATAATATCGATTTATCGACGTTGGAGTTTGTGCAGCATACGAGGTGTATTTTTATTAGTTTAATGCGTAAATAAACGAAATAATTGAAAAAATCAGATACGGGTTTTTTTCAAAGTAGTGACGATATATATATATATATTAATTATATATAATATTATAAAGAGGAAAGATTATACAGTGTGGACAACTGGGAATAGCCCAGTTAGTCCCAAGAATTACTCCATTTCTGATCTATCAGAATTCAGCGGTACTTACTTATTTGTAGTAGGGATAGTTTAAAATACAGACAAAGGAACAGAATGGAGTGGGTATAAGATCAATGTTCTAGTTGCGTTTTCTATGAAACACGATGAACAAATAAGTAATACCGTCAAGTGCGATTGACATCTATATCATTAAAGTAATAATAATTGTTCTTAATTATTATATAATTTAATGAATTTCTTGGAAATTATATTTTACAAATTACAGTTTTGTATAGTTATGACTACAAAATACCTACTGTAAATTGAATTAAGTATTTTGAAACTAATAATAAGAAAACATGTAAAAACAAAAAGACTGACTGTTGAGTTTCTTGCGGCGCTTCTTCTCAACAGAGGTCTTCCCTCGGGAAGCGCTGGTAGATTCATGTATAAAAAAATATATAAAAAAGGAGAGGTGTGGCGTACTGAATAAACGCCCTGCCGTTGGCAACACTACCTTCCCGTCAACTGCATGTGTCGATGAGCTGTCACGGAGGCGTGTGAGCGTGTTGGGCAAATGCAATGTTTGTTGTTTCATTAACCTCCAATTACTTGCCCCTAAATCATTGGACATCACATTATCCGATACGATTATTATTACGATTTTAATTATGTCAGTCTAAATTGATTAGTAAGTCTATTGATTAGTAAAGTCGTACAAAACATATAAACTTTAGTCGCTGTCGTCTGAATCCTGCGGTTTTGCCATTCTAATATCTTCAATTTCAGTTTCACTAAAGACTAAATCAGGACTGGGTAAATTTAAATAGTCTTCTAAGTCACAGACATCTGAAAATTGAATCTTCTGAATCTGAATTATCTGACTCCCAAACACAATCAGATATATTTGGCATTGTCGGTTTTTGTGGAGTTGGTTTATTAACCAATTTCCAGTTGTGAGATATAAATGTTACTTTTCCTGCTCTGTTTGTTTTAAGGCGATTTCTTGTCTTACAATGAATATGTGAAAAAGTGGAAAATGATCTCTCCACTGCTGCTGAAGTAGCAGGAACTGATAACAGTTTAAGTGCTATTTTGCCTAATGTGGTTTTTGAAAATAAAGTCTCCCACCAAACTATTGGTTCAACATTTTCAGCCATCTTCCATAAAAATAGGTATAAGTAGGTACCCACGTCAAAAAAAACCATAAAAACAAAAATAAAAGTACCAAAACAAAAAAACCAATCCATAGCTGGGGTTCGATCCCGCGGGTCTCGGCTAGGGTTTGCATTATCCGTTCACTTTTTACGTTCGAATAAAATGAATATTTCGATTTCTTGTATTCGAGTATTCGGAGTTTTCGGATAATTTGAATATTTTATGAAATAAAATGAAATAATGATTTCAAGTTGTATAATTAATGATATTATGTTTAAAAATGCAGATATTACCCTAAATATAATATAAAAAAACGTAATTTATTGTAATTAAAATTATTCTGATCAATGATCTTCCAGAGTCAATCAGGTACTCGACATGTTTGATGTTTGCCGATGATGTAAAACTTGCGTTACCAATTAGTAGCCTCGAGGACAGTATGAAGCTGCAGAATGACTTGGATAGCATATGTGCCTGGGGCGATAAGAACAGTCTGACCCTCAATATAGAAAAGTGTCATTTTATGTCATTCACACGCACAAGACAGCCGTAGAGTTTCCCATATGCTATTAACACTGTACCGCTGCAGAAGGTTTCCTTGGTACGTGACTTAGGAACTGTGTTCGATCCCCATATTACTTTCAATGACAACATCACACAAATTTGTAATACAGCTAGAAAATCTTTGGGCTTTGTCCTGCGGCAGTCTAAATCTTTGTCCAATCGGAACGCGATTGGTACTCTATTCAATGCATACGTTCGCAGTCGCCTCGAAACCAATGCCCCCATACGCAACAATACACTCTCATGATAGAGAGGGTACAAAAAACGTTCTTGTGTTTTCTTTTTAAGAAAATGTATGGGTATTATCCGCATACGTACCCTACACTATATCTACTAGGCATGCTCAACTATACTTCCCTTGAAACTAGGAGAAATATTTACCTTATTAAATATTTAATTCAAATAATACGTGGTTATGCTAGTAATCCAACTCTCCTAGCACAAATTTCATATCGGGTACCACCTGTGTCCAGCAAACAGCTCCGCATCCGCCGCAGCCCGCTGTTCGCCGCCCCGCCGGCGCGCACGCGAGCAGTCTCTCACTCGCCGCTGCACCGCGCTCTGACACTGCTAAACGATATTCTAGATAGCAACGATACACTAGATATTTTCCATGACTCTGAGCCCAAATTAATTGCATCAGCTAGTCGATATTTGGAAACTCTTGTCACCACAAGCTCAGTGCAGGATATTGGCTAATTTTCATGTTAAATCTAGATTAGAGCTCTATATGCCTGATAATGTTCTTATTTTTAACTATATCTGTTGTCATTTTACGATTGCATTTTATATTTATAATTTAACATTTATCTCTTGTAACAGTGTGTTACCGATTAACATGTTTGGCTAGACTGTAAGTGTTAATTGTACAAAATAAATAAATAAATTAGGTTTGTAGCAGGCAGCAGGGACCGAGCGACCCCGTTTTGTCACTAGCTGGCTCGAGTATAAGTTTTAGGGATCTAAACTTGTTTTTTTTTGCCAGTGAGTATAATAAACAGGAAATTCGTTTTAAAGCATCAAGTCATGTCAGTAGGTATGAAGAAAAGCTATTCTAGCGTTCTACTAAAGGCATGTAACTATTTAAATCCTATTTTTGTACTATTCAAAATATCCGATTTATTCGAATAAGTAATATTGCCAAATTCGGATTTTATTTTTGGCGGATATTCGAATAATATGAATATTCGAATTGCAAATCCCAGTCTCGGCGTAGGAGTCCAACACTATGGGCCGTATTAATAAACTCATCTCAACTCTGATCCTCGTCTCTAGATACGTCAAAGTAAACGTCAAACCATAGAAAACTGTCATTTTTGACGCATATTGTGACGGGGATCAGAGTTGAGATGAGTTTATTAATACGGCCCTATAAGGTGGGTTCTCATTTGTGACATTTCATCGTAACATAGTTCTGTGACCGTGTCAGTAACGCGTGTTTGCTGGGTCTATATTGTCTTCCATAAAGACTTAATTCCGTTTTTAAGAGTCCATAACGTTTTTAGTCATAAATATTGTTAGTCATAATATTTATGGTGGTAATATTTGAGGGTATAATTTGTATTTCCGATTTATTTTTCCTGGTCATATTTGTCGAGTCATAAAAACTTTGTTCATAACTTTTTACATCATAGTGTATTACACTTCATAATCTTAAAGGTAATAATTTAGCTTGACATAGTGGTTATAAGGTCCAAACTTGTAAATCATAAAAGTAAAATACATAAAACGTAAGTTTTGTCTACTATATGTAAGTATAAGTTAAAAAATGTGTTCGGTTCTGGCGCTTCGCTTGCCGCTGCCGTGGCACGCTCGCTTCGCTAGCTTGGCTCGCACGCTGTAGGGTTGCAGTTCTACCTAACACTCCTCCTCGCTCCGCTCGTCGTCGTACCTAAAGGAGCCCTTCCCTATATGGGTACTTCATATTCATAATATCAATTTGAAATTAAAAATGAAAAAAACATTATTACTTTTGAAATTATGATCTTGTATAAGTAGTTTGGAGTCATAAAAAATTATACATATATGTGCTTAAGGCAATGAAACGGTATTGGTAATAATAATTAGTAGTTTAAAATATATGCTTTAAAATATTTCTGAATAATTATCAATATGCCAATGTTATAGATATCATTTTTATGACTTATGAAGATTATAATCCTTAACATTATGGACTATTCACGTTAGCATTATTAAGCATTATGCTTTACAATTTTTAAGACTATCGATAGTTATGAGCATAAATAGTATGAGAATCAATTTCTGACTTTCAAAATTCGATACAACAACTTAATGGGTGACAAAGGGATCCCGTGTTTGCTCGATAGACGGTTATTGTGACACGAACAAATGTCACAGCGTACCTGTCACTATGCGATCCAACCCGACAGTCCGATTTTATGTCACAATAGCGATGTCACGCCGACCGTCCACATTTAGCGTGACATGTCCTATAGCAATGACACGCAGTCTGGTCCGATTTCATGTCACAAGGGTGGACCCGTCTTTAACCATTGCGCTAGGCAGACGGCGGGCGACAGCGGCAGCGAAATTACGAACGCGGGAAATCTTTTTGCGTGAAAATACGGGGAATACGAATTTTCCCAGATATGAGACCCAGCTAGATGGAATTTTCGCCCCCGTGTCGCAATTTTCATCGAAATCGTTAGAGCCATTTTCGAGAACGTGAGTACAAATATATATATATATATATATATATATATATATATATATATATATATATATATATATATATATATTGCGCCCGTAGCTGCATCTTTACTATTGGGTCCAGTTCACCTCATTCTTGCCTAATCTTGCAATGGAGATTTTTTACCTTTTTAATGACTGCGACTGGCCATTTTTTCCGTTTCACTCAAAACATAATTCTGTTAGAAAATAATAAAATAATATAAAAAGTTAATGAGGCTGCATTTTTAATTGAAACTGTTTATCTAACCACGTAGTCCACTCTTCAGTAACTGCCTTTTCAAGTGTTATTTCTTTAAATACACTACTTCTAGACTTCTCCTCAAAAAATAATTTTTGAAACATTGCATTACTTATTTGATTTTTAATGCCAATTTTGGCTTCAAAATTCTTTAGACCTATTTTTTTGATCCCATATAATAACATCAAGATGGCAGCTTCCCATCCAAGTTTCTTTCCCCTTGCAGATTTCTCAGCGATCATTATTTCTATTTCGCCTGTTGATGTCTCTTTGTCTATTATGAATATGTTGGTATCACCAACCATTGCGCCTGCAAATATATTGACAAATATATGTAAGTGTACCTAGTGATGTGCCGTTACCGGTAACTTACTCAAAGCAAGTATTTTACCAGTAACGCACCAGTAACATTCCCAATAAACGGATTACCGTTTTGAATAATAAGCATTAAACATATAAAATTAAACATATAAAACATGAAAATTTTGAATATATAAGCATTAAACATATATGTTTATAAACATGTTTGAGTTATATGAGTAATAGATGAAAAATTTAAGGCCCAAAATAATAATGAAAGTTTTCTCTAAAAGTATATTACCAATATTACTAGTAAAATACTCAATATTATCGGGTATTTTAACAATGTTGCCGGGAATATTACCCTCACGTATTTGAGTGAATCAACTTTTAAGGCACTCCTTTAGTGTCCCGGCAAAGTAAAAATAAAAATATCACAAACCATATAACATTAATGTTCTTTTACTCATAATAGGTAGGCAATACAGGGTGAGTCTTGGTAAAGTGCACATATTCAAACGAGGGACATTAAATT
This sequence comes from Tortrix viridana, assembly GCA_963241965.1. Taxonomy (NCBI): domain Eukaryota; kingdom Metazoa; phylum Arthropoda; class Insecta; order Lepidoptera; family Tortricidae; genus Tortrix; species Tortrix viridana. The sequence goes on along the minus strand of OY725171.1, from coordinate 39,724,113 downwards.
AAATTTTTCGACGAAAAAATGTGTTTACATGTGGTACACAGTTGTGAAATATTTTTTTCAAGTCATAAAAAAACATTTTTTCGTCGATAAAAATTAATGTAATGTCCCTCATTTGAATATGTGCACTTTACCAAGACACCCTGTAATATTACAACTGAACTAGACATTATATTAATTGACTCGTAAACTCTTGGATTCCTTCTTCATTTTTATTTATTAAAAAACCGTCTTCAAAAACCCAATAAAAAGGGTTAAATAAAGACCGACCTCCTAGGAGTCCTAGGAATTGCATATTTAGTACCTAATAGGTATATGAAATATATCCAAGCCGGTGTCAAGTAGGTATACACAATAGCAATGACACCATGATTCTTGCAGGGACCGGCCCGCTATCCCTTTCAATGGGTTTTGTATGGGTTTTTCGTAAGGATTTACTTACCAAACCCTCTGCCCGTCAAAACCCTTTAAATGTGCTTTTAAAGCGCTATTTCCAAACGATAGCCCATTCTATTAAGCGCTAACCAATACCCTTATTAAACCGTTTAAAAAAGGTTACTAGTATATACGCAATTTAAGACCTTTTTAGACTTCATAAAACACACGTTACCTTGCGTCCCGTTCGAAGCAAGTAAATGACAGCCCATTCAACTAAGCGCTAACCGAATACCCTTATAAAACCCTTATTATACGTTACCGACGGCGTATCGTTTGAAGTTACCGCGCGGAGCGGCAAAAGATCTAATACGGTTCGATTTTCTATGGCAAACGTTTGTGATTGGCTTGTACATACCTTCCACAAAAGGGAAAGCTTTATAATAAGCGCTTAAACGTCAGGGAAACCCTTACATAGGGATATCAATGTGAATCAGTTACCGGTTACCAATTTCAAAGGGCTACCCTTATCGTTAGGTTCTTCATTCGATAAGGGAAAGTCAATCGAATGGGTTGCCAATTGGAATGGGTGAGCAAATCCACTGGGCTAGCTGTTTCAATGGGAAGCCCTTTGAAAGGCTTTTCCCGATGAAAGGGTTGTCCGGTCCCTGGATTCTTGCCACCGACTTCGATATACTTCATGTACCTATTAGGAACTAAATAAGCAATTCCTAGGACTCCTAGGAGGCCGGTCTTTATTTAACCCTTTTTATTGGGTTTTTGAAGACGGTTTTATTTTTTTTTAATAATTTTTTTTTTTTCGCTTTTTAGTGATGCACCTAATATTATGATGTGATAAAGCACATTAAACATCACGTTAAGAAACAATAGCCTTATACCAATTTCTCATCACCCTTAACAAAATGTCGCTGTCCAAGATGCAGGGCCGTTAATCATTGAGGAGTTCTCCCGGTTCTTCACCATCAGTTGCACTTCACCACATGCATTATAATGAATATAAAAGTAGCTTCATATTCTTAATAAAGAAATGTCATTGCTGGCGTCAATCACTTACGACTATGGAGTTCCGGTGGTCATCTCTGGTCTTCATCATCAGTTCCTCTTCACCAAGAGGTGCTTTTGTAATGCAATTTCTTAAGGTCTTGGAGGTAATACCAAAATCGCTGTATGTGTGCCTATAACTTTTGAGGATTTCCCTCGATTCCTCAAGGATTTCACCATCAGACTTTAATTTCGTGATAATGGGACCACCTCAGGAGTATACCCTTTCGAATAAAAAAATAATTTTGAAAATCGGTCCACAATTGACAGAGAAATCGGTAAACATACATAAAAAAAAAAACGAACAGTGGAACAGAACCTCCTCCTTTTTTGAAGTCGGTTAAAAAATAATACGCCGATATCTCGGTTGATAGGTACTTGACACGAAAACAATGTCATTCTAAAAAGTCATTGTGACAGAACTGGATTTGACTTTTACAGTCAAATTTGATGGTTAAGTCTCGCAACGTCGCAATCATAAAGGTGTTTCATACTGAAGATTTCATTACAACATTTTTTCACAAACATGCAAATATCTCTAAAACCGAGCCGAATTTAGCAGACGTTAATTAACATTTTCAACATAAAATATGGTCAGAAATATGCTGTTAAAATCTCTCGCAATGCTCACGGGCACCGTGTATTACTATCTCATTCTGACAGATAGCTGGTGTAATTTTAGACAGGATGAGTAAAAGAGACATAAGATGCAATAATAAGTGAGATAATAAGATAGGTAGTAAGTGTAGGTATGTGCGTGCACATTTCCAATATGCAATAAAAATAACAAGAAATGCAAATAACAAACAACAATCTTGATCGCTACGCTTATAACTTCTGGTAATGTTACCGGTAACATTGGAAACTTACTGGTATTTTACCAAACGGTATTATACTGGTAACGAGTAAGTTACTGCCGGCACATCACTAGGTGTACCTTCTAAGAATACTCATGAGATAATAAGTTACTATAACAGTTACGCCAGTTAATAATTAATAATTATTTTAATGTTTAAAATACCTAACCTTTGTCAGTTAACATACCAACTTCATCTTTGTGCTCCTCAAACATGACCTTATCCAATATAATAAATGTACATTCTGTGGATGAAAATCACAATATTAGTAGTGACATTGCAGAACTGGCACAAATGTTACTTAGCTATTAAAATGAATGATCATACATACTGTCATCGTCTTCACTCCATAATTTCTGCATTTCAAATTCTTGGTCTAGGGTTAATGGTTCTGATGCTGTCAGCATCTGAAGCTCTGCAGATTTCATCCATGTGTGATATCTGAAAAGACATATCAAAGTTTTAGTGTGCCTTAGGAGTAAGATTGACAGAAGGAGCGAAATGCAACTACTGTGCAATAGCAACAAAACAGAATTATTTTGTTTACAAAACAGAAGTCTCAAATCAAATATAGATTAACAACTTTGACTCTTCTTACTGAAAAAGAATCTTTAGAGTAAGGTAAGTAAGCAAAATTAGGGAAGTTAATCAAGATATAAAAATTGTGTAACAATTTACTTACTAAAGTCGCCGTCAATAGAACTTGTGAACGATGTAAACAAAACCAAACGAACCAATTCACCATGATTACTCGATAATCACGTACTTTTAAAAATCAAGTGAGCTCTTTGCAATGATTTATACACTAGATAATTATTTTCATATTAAGTTTAAGATGAAATAACTATTCAATATACGTTATTTTGAATAAAAACACGCTTGGTGAATATTTGAGGTTATGTGTCAAACAGTACTAATTTGTTTACATCTTTTCCAAGTTCAATTGACGGCGACCTTACTTAACATGGGCAAATAAAGAATATTACATACAGGGTGTCCGGGAGATAGTGGCCAACCTTACAGGGTGGATAGCTCAACTCAGGAGTGTCCAAAATATGATAAATCATGTTTAGTTAAAGTCGCACCGAAAACAAGATATCTCAACTTTTCAAAATTTTGGAAATGCGGTACCCTGGTTTACCATTTTCGATGCCACGACCACAGTTATTAGAATTTTTCAATTTCGATTGCTGGGAAAGGAAGCTGATTAAATTTGCTTTATGACCCTTCTAACGAAGTTAATAAATAATCTGCATTTTTTTTTATTTTTCAAGTCAAATTTAAACTTTTGTAATCTGAGTTTTTCTTCCGGCAAGTTTGATATCGCACGGTGTAAAAAAAATCTATGAAAACCTGCAGTGCTGCTTTCTTATAAATTTGCCTGTTTAATGGAGATTCTAAAATGATATAACAATCGAGTTTATTGATTATAGCAGCGAAGTTATTATTAAGTTTGTCCAACAAAGACTGAATTTTATCAAACAATCGAATTTAAAAAACGACTTTTGCTTCCGTTTAAAATCAATTAAACTGGTTTTAAATATTTTAAAAGACAAATTACCTGAATGTGAAATACAACGACACTAGGATAAAAGGTAATAACTTACATTTTATTAAATTTAAAGCAAGTGTTTAAATTGCTTGCCGGCAGCCCTAATGCAGGCTCGGCTGCGTTTCATAAACGACCTCTTGAGTACGGAGGCATACCGTCGCTCACCAATATGTCGGCTAGCTTCTGCGACGCGACTACGCAGCTCTTCAAAAGAGGAAATAAAAGAAAAACAAAAAAAAACTAACGATGTAATTGTCTAATTAATTCAATTTGGATTTGAAAGTTTGGTGGCCAGTATTTACTAACAACAATGCCTCTTGTGTCACCAGCGCCGAATGTGTTACTAAGTACTTAAATATTTTTATAGCTAATCATTAGTAGGTATCAATTGTGTGTTTGATGATAACCTGAGATACCCAAAGTAGGTAAGTACTATTAATACCTACCTACTCCGGTTTTACTGCAGTCAACTTGTTTAACATTATTACTACTAGTGACTCTGTGAGCTGTAGACCTCGCGATAAACTTAAGTTTGCCAACACCGCAAATAAGTTTGTAATCGCAAAAACCCCCATACTCTGCCGTTTTGCTAAATTTCGAAAAATTGAATGGAAAATAATTTCTATGTAATTGGGGATCGCCTAAAAAAAACTACTTGTTTTTATTTTTTTTATTCGAACGAATAGACTTTTAAAAGCAAATGAAAAAAATATCAGATTTTTTGGTTGCGTCATATAATTATAAAAAATAAAAACAGTTTATTAAATCTGGGACGGACTAAGATGGACACTAACCTTAGTCCGTCCCTGTTTTAACAGTGACAGACAGATGTGCCATTGACAGCTACCTTGTCATGAAATAAACAACGTAACCTTCGCTTGTGAATTTTTTATGCCCGATTTTTGCTCGTACATCACATAAACTTCCAGTTCTTTTCACCTCAACATAGCCAACTGCACTCTCTACATAAGACTGCCGTGATAACCTTAAAAGCAAAATATGTGGTTCTATTCATATTTTGCAGTTTTCAAATTCCAGTATCAGTTCCAAGTCGTCGTAGCAGCTATCAAGGTTAGGTTCAGGGTACAAAGCAAGAGTTATCGTCGTAGTCGTAGTTGTCAAAAAATTACAAGAAATCCAGAGAAAATACCAAAAACTTAGAGAAAGACGCGGGAATAAAATATAAGCGAAGGTTATGTTGTTTATTTCATGACAAGGTAGCTGGCAATGCAGGGGGGGCACACTTAGAATGGTTACCATTTTCATTGACGGCAGCGACCTCTGGAGTGTTGATGAAAATACAAAACGTCAACTATCAAACATGTGTCAGTCCAATGTCAGTCAGTCAAGCGTTGTCTGTGCGGAAATGCGTTTCTCCGAGTTCTCTCAATATTAAAATGTATTGCTGAATACTTTGTTATTGTGACACCATAGAACCGCGTCATAATAAAGTGACATACTGAGAGGCGCAAAATGGATGTCACTTTATTATGAAACGGTTCTATGGAGAGTCTCAATATAATAGCCTAGGTACGTATATATATAGTATAGCTTTAATTCAACCACAGCTCTCTAGGTGGCAGCACTTGTCATACATGCAAGTTTGGCCATAGAGTTGCCACTCTTTTCCTCTATAGTTACTTTACTCTTTGTGTCAATGGCACACCTGTCACTGTTTTTTTAATTATGTGACGGACTAAGGTTAGTGTCCATTTTAATCCGTCCCAGATTTAATACTGTTTTTATTTTTTATAATTATATGACGCAACCAAAAAATCTGATACTTTTTTCCTTTGCTTATATAAGTCTGTTCTTTCGAATAAAAAAATAAAAACAAGTAGTTTTTTTTTAGGCGATCCCCAATTATCGAACCTGCTCACAAAATCTCACGAGAATCGGTTGAGAAATGCGACCTGTTGTAGAGGATAACAACCGGACATAGTTACGAAAGAATTTTTGCCCATGCTGAATCGGATACGCTTCGCGCTCGTTCGGAGAATAATATTTTTTACACCTCAACAGCTGAGCTCGGAAAGGCTTTCTTTGTCGGTCAAAATCTGCGCGCAAAAGTCCACTTTAACTGCTAACGTAGAAAGTAATGTTGGTGCTGTGCGCGGAGGAGGCGCTCCGCGACGATGGCCACAACTGATGTGGCGCTCGTGTAATTGTTTTTCGAGCACCAAGTGCTTTCCTCGCTACATTGAAGTGAAAAATTGTGTGTTTCGCACGGCACCAAAGTTATTTGGGTCTCGAGGCCTTGAATCCCGTTACGCTCAGGTTTCTATTTTTAGAATCTTTCACTAACTCTGGTATCAATACTGGTTCTCGCTCCAAATAACTCTGCAGCCTTGCATAACAAATAACTATTACTACTAGTAGGTAATGCTATAATCCAAGGACTACAAGGACTTTAATCTAAATTGGTATTTAAGCTTGATTGAAAGACAAATTACAAAAATGTGTATCTATAAACTTACACATTTACAATATTAGTACCAATAGATTAGGTTTAGATTAGATACTTAGAATAGGATTAGTATACTTAATTTTGGTCAATCTAGGATGATTTCTGTGGCAGCTTTTCACCTATATTTTGTAATTTTAAACCCTTACCTACTACACCCACTCACAAGCATGGCATACAAAAATCCAAAAGTTATTAGTCATTTAAATTACTACCTCACGTGTTCATAAGTCTCGAGATGAAATAAAAGCTCTATAAAAATTTTGAAGGCGATAGTATTTCAGTATTCTGTTGACCGAAACTGGGTTTTATCTGGGCGCGACATGGATTTCGGCAAAGTCGCTCTCTGACTATTTTGATGTTCCTAGTCAACCTTACAGGCTGCGGATGACCACTCCTTTGGTGATCTCTTCTCCACGATTGCCTATCATAGGCGAGCATGAGGGACGAAGTTATGCAATAGAGTGATAAACAAGACAATCTTGCTCTCTCTAATGTGCGTTTCGGTAGATGTGCAGGGAATCTGTTAAAGTGGGGTTACACATCCAATGACCACACTGTAGCTGTGCTGCCACACCGCAATCCATGGTGCATCTCTTGCGGTGCCCCGTGTGCCCACCTACATGCGGCAGGACCTTTATATAACTCCACCAGTAATGCCATTCGCATGGCTGAATATTGGTCAACTTTAATCTGACTTATCATCGACATGCTAAGAAGACATAGAACAAGATGGTGTTACATACAAATTTGCCGCTTATTATTATTATTTCCATAGTCTAGTTAAGCCTTTTTATTTCCATAGTCTGTTGTAGTTGTATGCATGTTCTGAGTTAGTTTGGTTTATTTATTGCTATGGATCTCTTTTTGGGTAAATGCCTCTTTCAATCCATTCAACTCCTGTCATCTCTTTCCTTTGTCTAGCCAGTTCTTGCCAGCTACCTGTGCTATGTCATCAGCCCATCTCATTTATGGTCGGCCGACATTTCTTTTTCCAGCTGGTCCACACCAAGTTGTGGTTTGTATGGTCCATCTTTTGTCTTGTAGGCGTGTGATGTCACTTTAGTCTTAGGGTGTGTGTTAGAGCGTCAGTGACTTTAGTTTTTTCCCTTATTTTCGAGTGTCTAATCTTGTCTGCTTTCCTTAGTTTCAGCATTCTCCTCTCCATTGCTCTTTGGGTTGATATAATTTTGTTTTTAATTTTTTTAGTATATACCCAAGTTTGAGAGCCGTAAACCAAGCACGGTAGAAGACAGGTATTGCTAACAACTTTTTTCAAATGCAGGCTGTAGTCTCCTTTTACAATTTCCTTGAGGGACCAGAACTTTTTCCAGGTGATGTTGGCTCTTCTTGTTACTTCTTCTTCGTTGTTGTTTTTTGCTAATGATATCTGTTTCCCCAAGTATATGTAGTTGTTGATCTTCTATATTTTTTCCCTTGATGCTTATAGGTCTCTTGTGTCCATTGCTCATTATTTTTGTTTTTAAGCTATTCGTTTCTAGCCCGATTTGAGAACTTTGATTGTCTTTGTTGAACAATGCATGTGTTCCAGATCTTAGGGGGTCTCTGCAAATACTACGACGTCATCAGCGAATCTTAAATGGCTCAAATAATGTCCGTTTATGCATATACCCTTTTGATTCCATTTCAGTTTCCGGAATACAACTTCTAGCACAGCTATGAATAGTTTAGGTGACAGTGGGTCGCCTTGTCTGACTCCTCTTTCAATTTTGATCTCTTTGCCTCTACTTTCAAGTTTGACTCTGCTGACGCTGTCTTTATAAATATTTTTGCTTCCCAGATAGAGTATATGGCTGATGGTGTCGAAGGCCTTGCTGTAGTCAACAAATGCTATGTACAGTGTGAACTCCTTGTATTTTTCTATTACTTGTTCCAGTGCGTGTTTCTGATCCGAGGTACTGAACCCAGAATGAAAGCCTGCTTGTTCTATTGATATACATCATCAATTTGCCGCTTATCCCAAAATAATTTGTCACAGTATATCTCCATTGGTTTTTCTTGCCATATGTAGTGAAAATAGTAACACATTATCTTTTTGTTCCCTTCATCACAAGAAAAATTACATTAAAAACATACAAACAGAACACAAAAATTACAAATTCAAAATTGAAAAATGAATTAAATGTCTGTATTATTTTGTTGAATTTTTTATAGTCAAAATTTATCTCAAAACTTATTCATGAACACACAAGGTATATATGTCATTCATCGCAAGGTTAGTTTTTTTTTTGTTTGCATTTATTCTATTGGATTAGCATCAAAATTAAATCAATTGATCAGCATTATGACTGTGTATGAGACAAACACAATGTAATCAATGCAATCACATAAAATACTTACTTCTGGACATGAACTTCCCTGTATGGGACTAATACGGTTTTTTCTCCAATTATTCTGGTACTACAATTTAGCTTCATATCAATTTACAACTTATTTTCTTTCAACTCTTTAACATTTTAACAATGATTTAAAGCAAAGTAAATAAATGTAGTAAAACCAATATTAGTAACCGTTAGATTGTCAGAGTTCTGAGACTAATTCAATTCTTTTCTTTGATAAATATGGCTACTGTCAATTCAATTCAATTCTTTGATAAATATGGCTACTGTCCAGTGGGACAATTCTACAGCTATGTCCACACCTGTGCGCTTTCATGTTCATCTTGCGCTTTCAACTTTCAACATTCGTCTTGCGTCAAGCACATGCAATACGAGGGTGACACTGAATCTTCAATAAAATCCAATGTTTTGACTTTGTTCTTCCGCCATTTTATTTACTAAATAAACGAGTAGAACTATTTACAAAGAAGAGTGAGAGGTAGAGCGAGACGGAGCGTAGGTGGCGTGATGCGCGAAACCGGTTTTCGATTCGCCGCGCGCCTATAAATATGGGGCGCGCTCGAAATTCTTCCTTTCTGCTCCTTCCTGGCCGTCGCCCGTCGCGGTGAACACACATCATAGCTCCGCTGCGCGTTCGCTCCGAAGATGTACTTGCGGATTGTGAAGATGATAGCGCACGCTGATCCGTCATCGTTGGGTTGACGTTCAACATTTTGTGCCTTTTAGCAAATAAAATAGCAGAAGATATAGTTAAAACATTGGATTTTATTGAAGATTATGGAACATATCAAGTTTTGCGGGACCACAAGCCCAAAGATTACACAAATAAAATAAAACGAAACGATGGGTTAATATCTCTGAGCCAAAAACCAGATTCTCCTTTTTTTCGTTTGTTCCTTGCACTTAACACTAAATATACCGCACTGTTAGCTACTAGTTCCGCGTCCATCTTGACGGCTAACAAAGGCGGTTGTGTACGCTGCATGCAACAAGCGCACAGGTGTAGACGACAAGCTGCAATCGTCTTAAAGGCAATAAATATTGCATTCGCTTGACGCGAGACGAATTGAAAGTTGATAGCGCAAGTTGAACGTGAAAGCGCACTGGTGTAGACATAGCTATTCAACTTGCGCTTTCAATTTTCAAATCGTCTTGCGTCAAGCGCATTCAATACGAGGGCGACACTGAATCTTCAATAAAATCCAATGTTTTGACTTTATCTTTCGCCATTTTATTTGCAAAATGTTGCACGTCAACCCAACGGCGACGGATCAGCGTGCGCTACGGGCATGCGCTGCTGTGAAACCAGTTTGAGCGCATGCGTTATTACATGCGCTGTGGTTGCAGAGGCATGCGTCAGAGGAAACGCAAGATGAACGTGAAAGCGCACTGGTGTAGACATATAGAGACTCTATTCAACGGCACAACGCCATCTAACGCAAATTCCCGTAACTACTATTAGGACCATCTATTACCATACCTATAATATCAAGGACCAATAATCACACCCTGCTGTGCCACTGCCAATGGGCCACTGCCACAGCTTTTTGAAACTAGAATTTAAAGTTGTTTTCATCTATTATAGCCTTTCTAAATATCGCCATCTAGTGCAAATTGACGGAACTATGGCGTCCATACAAAACTGATTGTTGGAAGTGAAAGCACCGTGGACTGCAATTGCAACATCGAACACTACATACACTTATGTATCTATCCAAAGTTATCTATTTATGACATGACATCAAAACTTCTTTGCATTAATTTACAGCGCCTTGTTTGTTTTTTAGTTATCAATACTTTTAAGTTTATAATTATTGTTTTCATGCGTCTAAATATTTGTTTTCTTTCGAAGAGTGCTCGGTGTTTTCTTTTCGTTTACAACATAACGCAAGTAAATTAAGGTATTCTTTTAAAGCTCTGACTGGAACACGCCTAACTTTTCAAGTACCTAAGTAAGTAATTGATTTTAAAGATGTGGCATAATTGAGCGGTTGATTACTTGTCGGTTGTAGAACGGTGAACATGGATCAGTACGTGGCGGAGCGGCGCCTGTGCGCGTGCTACGGGTTGCTGGCGCTGCTGCTGGCGGCCAGTGCGGTGTTCGTGGCGGCGCCCTTTAACCACTGGCGCGCCACGCTCGACGCCTGCCCCGGGACCTACCTCGAGAACAACAACTGTGGCTGTATTTTCTATGGAGTCACTACTTATCGTAATTTCAATGGTGGTCACATTTCTAGGTGTCTATATGCCACTCTAGCACCCATACCTTTATTAGTGTATGCCATGATCATGGCCCTGTACCATATGTACAGGGTGTGTATTAACAGTGTGGGCAAATACGAGGATGAAAAATCTACATCTATGCAAGAAATGTAAGTGAAGTATAACCAAAAATTGTTCCCATTTATTATGAACTTGTATAGTTTTTAACTTCACTACATATTATAAATTAAAGTCCACACCCCACCGAGTTTGTGTTTGTTCAGGCTAATCTCAAAAACAACTGTACAGATTTTCATATGGTTTTGACCAATAGTAAGAGGGATTATGCATGTACAGTTGAAACCGAATATAACAATGAATTGGTTATTACGACCGAATGGCGAGGTCCCGGCCGAATCCCTATATAAACAATTAAATAAACATACCGCCTATAACAACATCGGATACAGTGACATATTGCTTAAAATGACGAACTTTATCAATATTCATCGGCTATAACGACCAACCGTTTTACTTGTTCCAGCAAAACAAAACGAACAATTTTCAAACTTATTTTAATCTAGAAAAGAGTGTTTTGACTTATTATTAGCTACGCACTTTCTCCCACCCCATGCGAACCTCTTGCGCGCTTTTCGCCATTTAACCTTGCATGTTTCACGACTTATTTAGTGCGATAGTTGACAGCGTGAATGAAAGCTTGATTTGATAAGTTTTGGTTTTGATCGTGTGATTTTTACGCATTACCATGTCGCAAAAAAAGAGGAAGGTGTAAACAGACCAAAATTACCGATTACTTTAAAAACTAAGTGTAGTCTATAAGCTGTACTGTAGGTACTGCAAGTTTTTTCATAGTAAACATTTTTATTTCTTTTTTTGACATTTTATTTGAAAACAAGATCATAAGCATAACCCATACTACATATATATGTACAGATATGACAATTAATATGATTACTTGTGTATATTGCTTATAACAACTATCGGACATAACATCCGAAGTTATATGGTCCCTTCAATGTCGTTATATCCGGTTTTGACTGTATGTATGTTTGTATGTAAACTCTTTATTGTACAAAAAAACAAAACATACAGGCATTAAAAAAACAGACAAGTACAAAGGTGAATTTATCCCTTATCTAGGATGTTTATATAGTGCTAAGCGTGTGAAGCTGGGGCAGGTTGCTAGTTGAAATAATAGTTATACCCTATGTGAAGTGAAGAAATAATATCTCCTACTGCGTCTCTCAAGTGTTAAACTAATATACACCATAAAGCTAAGTTGTAACATTTTACTCCTACCAAGATAGTTGCCAATACTTGAAAATATCTGCATAAAAAGCATGAATGTAAATTGTACTTAACAAAATATCAGGCAGAATTACAGAGATATCTACCATCTGCCAGTACATTATAAATATTGAACACTGAAAAACACAAATTATCATTGGAAAACAGCGTATGATAGGTACTAACTTATGCTAAGATAATACAAGTGCAAATTTTATTACACACAAAATCAAATAACACTCGCACACACACAGAGTTTTTGAATGTAAGGGCATATTATCTTTTATTGAAATTGTAGTTATCTATGAATCCTGGTTACAGAGAAGGGGAATCAATAGTGGTGACTTCACGAGCCCGGGTGTCTCAGCACAGTGATTCTGTCATCTACTGCTGGATCCCGTCAGCTATTGCTGCTGGCATCTTTGGCATGTACAACCTCGTGCATGCTTCAATTATAACTGATGGCTTTATCAAAACTTGTACACAATATCGAAGCTATCTAGTCTGGGTAAATATATTTTTAAATACTTCATACATCCATACTAATATTATTAATGCGAAAGTAACACTGTCTGTCTGTCTGTCTGTCTGTCTGTCTGTCTGTCTGTTACCTTTTCATGCTTAAACCGCTGAACCGATTTAGATGAAATTTGGTATGGAGATAGTTTGAGTTTTGTAGAAGGACACCACCTACTTCAAGAGTATAATGCATATACAAGTTTAACAAAAAGCAAGCTTCAAAAACCTGACTGCATGCTAGGATTGTTAGGAAAATGTTACTTACCTATAGCCAAGCAAAAAAGTCGAGCCAGTGGTGACAGCTGGAACTACAATATTTTTAAATGGCAACCAGCACCAGTTTAGAGTAAACCTTGGATCATGTTGCCAATTTCATTCCCTACAGCACCCTCATTTATTGGCTCGCCTTCTTTGCCAGGTGCTATATATTAGGATGTGGGTAGCTGTAAGCTGTCTATTAGAAATCTGCAGGATACCCTCAGTTTTGAATCTAACCTAAATAAGTTAGTAGTAATTACATGTGGTCTGATCGTGTCTGATGTCTACTCTGAAGTTGGCAAAATACATCTCACGAAAAATGTGAGAGCCATAAAAAAAAAAAATTACATGTGGTGACAGGAATAAAATTCGAAATAATACATTAACATAGTGTTGGAATGTGTAAAAGTTACAAAGTGGTAATTAGTGGAAAAGGCAGTGAAATGTAGTGAATTTGACCCAGACTAAGACACTTGGAAAAATTAAATATGTTGATAGGTTTAGTTACTGTTTGCGAGGGAACAAGATTGATTCAGATGAGTTGAAAAAAGCTAATTTACTTTCTGTCTGTGGGCATACATTGTATGATTTGATAATTTCACCACAGGATATAGAGAAAGTGACTTATAGCCAAGTTAGGCTGCGTTTCCATAGAAGCGGAGCGGAGCTGAGCTGTGTAGGAATCGACCAATCACATTGGTTGTAATCCACATCTTGTCCCCGCTCCGCTTCTATGGAAACAGTCAAGCAGAGCGGAGCAGTGCGGAGCTGAGCTGTGTAGGAATCAACCAATCACATTGGTTGTAATCCACATCTCGTCCCCGCTCCGCTTCTATGGAAACAGTCAAGCAGAGCGGAGCTGAGCTGTGTAGGAATCGACCAATCACATTGGGATGGATTGGGATGGATATATAAATATATTGGGATGCTACTGTTAAAATATTAATTTGTTTAAAAAGTTCTCTTAATGAATCACGGGAATTTAAGGTATATATAGAGCGAATGGCCCTTTTTTGTAACACAAATATAGTTTGTATGTCAGCTGCTTTTCCCCAAACCAGAATACCGTATGACATAACACTATGAAAATAACTATGATAAACTAAGCGAGCTGTCTCAACATTGGTAAGTTGTCTAATTTTCCTAACGGCGTAAGCGGCCTTACTTAATTTGCCTGCTAGAACTGCTATATGGGGACTCCATTGCAAATTATTGTCTATAGTTATGCCTAAGAAAAGTGCCTTATCTACCATTTCTAAACACTCTCCATTAAGAAAAATACTAGAATTTACCGGTTTAGCATTAGGCAAAACGAACCTAACACATTTAGTTTTCTTAGCATTGAGTAGTAAGTTGTTACTCGAAAACCAATTAAGTACTTTAACAAGCGCGGCGTTTATCCTACTGTAGTCGACGGATTTTCGGTCTACCTTGAAAATGAGTGATGTATCATCAGCAAATAGTACAATATCACAAAGTGTATCTACTATGGGTGATAAGTCATTTATATAAACCAAAAATAAGAAAGGACCTAATATAGAGCCCTGGGGCACACCTAATTTAACTGCAGCGCCAGCAAACTGCGTATTGTTTACAACAACCGTTTGTGTTCTATCACTGAGGTAAGAAGACATAAGTCTTAGAGCATTATTTGATAGACCATAATGTTCCAATTTTAAAATAAGGGTCGCATGATCAACGCAATCAAAAGCTTTCGAAAGGTCACAAAATATTCCTACTGCATCACAAGATGTCTCCCAGATATTATATACAGGGTGTTAGGTAATGAGTGGATAAACCGTGATCTGCTGATAGGGGGCACTTAGGTCGTTCCAATAATGAGAAATAAGGTTTAGTAAAAGTGCCACCGTTTTCGAGATATTTGGACTTTTTAGATTTTTTTGAAAATTGACACCCTTACTCAATTTTTTGGTCGTGGTTAGTGTACTAAGATGTTTTTTTTTATTTTCTTTTTAGCTTATTATTGTTTAATAGTTGTGTTATCCGATAAACATTACCATTTTGGCGTAACTACCGCGGTTTAATTAAAAAAAAATCGCAAACTAGAATTTTGCATCTTCGATCGAACATTTACCAAATTTTGAGCTCTTGCGGTGAAAAAAAAAATTACTATCACATGGTAGCCAATGAGCTAAAAAACATGCCCATTTAATAGAGATTTTAAAACAGTAAACATCTTTTTATTTAAATATTAGAATAAAAAACAACATCAGTTTTCCGCAAACGATTCGATTATTTCATATTAAATTTGTGCTCCAGAATTCCAAAGCGTACCTAATTATGACAAAGTTTTCCTTGCGAAAATAAAAATACTGGCCACTAATTTTGTGAAACCTTTTATTGAGAAAAGTAAAGATTTGTGTTCCAAGCGAAGCATTACAACCTTTTTGTTGCAATAATAACGTTACTGGGCACTACTTTTTTTAATGCCATTTATTCGAAATTTAAAAAATATCTCGACAGCTTTTTATTATTTTAATAAGCTTAAAAACATGCCTATTTAATAGAGATTTTATAACAGTAAACATTTATTGGTTTTGATAAATAAAACTTAAAAACGTAGG
The DNA here is from genome assembly GCA_963241965.1 of Tortrix viridana. Lineage (NCBI taxonomy): Eukaryota > Metazoa > Arthropoda > Insecta > Lepidoptera > Tortricidae > Tortrix > Tortrix viridana. Next base: position 39,708,574 of record OY725171.1, on the reverse strand, counting down.
TATTGGAAATTGGAGTAGCAAGGAAGCCTGTTTTTCTAATGAATGATTTAACTTATGTTATCTGTGAAATAAAAAAAACATAAAAAGGAAATGTTTTAATAAAGTTAAGTTAAATAATGTGCTCAAATTGACGTCTACCAGCCCTAATGCAAGCTCTACACCGTCGGATAAAGCAACGCCTGACGAATCTGGTGTATCCAGAGTTCCCTATTTCTTGAGCAGCAATTCTTATTCGCGCTCGTAACCCAGAAAGACTCGTAATTCGACGGCTATACACTTTCTCTTTGAGACAACCCCAATAAAAAAAATCTAAGGGGTTCAAATCCGGTGAACGCGGAGGCCATAGTATTGGGCCTAACCGGCCAATCCATCGTTCTGGGAATGCGGAAGTTAAGTACTGTCGCACTCGTGCTGCGTAATGTGCGGGACAACCGTCTTGTTGTAACCACATTACTTTGCCTTAGTGCAAGCGGCACATCTTCCAGAAGGATAGGCAGATCATTTTGAAGAAACTCCAAGTAATTATCTCCATTTAGAGTAGATGGCAGCTCGAAGGGGCCGATCACTTCGCCATTCAAGATACCGGTCCACAAATTTACCTAAAATTAATATTTGTAATAGATAGGGGATTCATCGCGGTAAAAAGCATAATTAATTAAACCTTGACGTTTTTATCGTATTACAACAACCGTGAATACCGTGATCATGAGAAGACTTACCTTAAATTGGTACTGAGATCTATCCTCTCTCATTAAGTGAGGATTATCTAACTGCCAACTGTGCAGATTGTGTAGATTCATGTAGCCATCTTGACGGCACGATGATTCGTCCGACCACAGTATCTTGTTAAAAAAGTCTGGGTCTTCACGTATCCGACGCAGCATCACTCGACAAAAAGTTACTCTTAAGATAATCTCTAGGCAATAAAACTTGCACACGTTGGACGTAAAATGGGTGTAATTGGTGTACTTTTAATGTAGTATGCACTTTCCATACAGATAAACCCAGGTAATTTGCCATATCACGCACGGATAGAGAAGGATCTGCTTCAACTAGGTCCAAAACATTCTCGTCATCTCCTCGGGTGGGTCTTCCTCCACTTGTTCCACCCACACCCTGACCAAGAATTCTGCCTTCAGTGAACGCATTATGTACTCGATTAAAAATCCGGTAGTCTGGATGGCGTCTGTTAGGGTAGCGTTCGGCGTACACAACTGCAGCAGCACTGGCGTTGCCTTGGCACTCACCATAAATGTAATGCTTTTGAGCATATTCAATCGGTGTGTATTGTATGCGAGACATCGTTAATAAAAAAAACACGTCAAATTAATTCACATTATGCTGTGACAGCAAAGTTTGATATACGAGTAAAATGCTGAGAAAACAAAAAGCGGTCGAGACATTTTTTAAATTTCGAATAAATGGCATTAAAAAAAGTAGTGCCCAGTAAAGTTATTATTGCAACAAAAAGGTTGTAATGCTTCGCTCGGAACACAAATCTTTACTTTTCTCAATAAAAGGTTTCGCAATAAGTATTAGTGGCCAGTATTTTTATTTTCGCAAGGAAAAGTTTGTCATAATTAGGTTTGGAATTCTGGAGAACAAATTTAATATGAAATAATCGAATCGATTGCGGAAAACTGATGTTGTTTTTTATTCTAATATTTAAATAAAAAGATGTTTACTGTTTTAAAATCTCTATTAAATGGGCATGTTTTTTAGTTCATTGGCTGCCATGTGATAGTCATTTTTTTTCCACCGCAAGAGCTCAAAATTTGGTAAATGTTCGATCGAAGATGCAAAATTCTAGTTTGCGATTTTTTTTAAATTAAACCGCGGTAGTAACGCCAAAATGGTAATGTTTATCGGATAACACAACTATTAAACAATAATAAGTTAAAAAGAAAATTAAAAAAAACATCTTAGTACACTAACCACGAACAAAAAATCGAGTAAGGGTGTCAATTTTCAAAAAAATTAAAAAGTCCAAATATCTCGAAAACCGTGGCACTTTTACTAAACCTTATTTCTCATTATTAGAACGACCTAAGTGCCCCCTATCAGTAGATCACGGTTTATCCACTCATTACCTAACACCCTGTATATATTTAATAAGAACAGATGCTGCATCAGTAGTGGATCGTCCCTTGGTGAAGCCGAACTGATTACTGTTAAGCAGTTTATTTCTATTGATATTCGTCAATTGATTGGTATTGATTGGTATTCGTCAAAACACCTTCCCATGCAAAGTCCTGGTCTTTTAGAACATTTCCCACAAATTGTTAGACGGACTGTTGTCCCTTTATTTTTCTTGTGGCATACCACACAACGTTTGCGGACCGGTATATGAGTTTCGTTAGGTACTATTTTAATACAGTGAAAACTCTATATAACGTCACTGAAGGGACTGAGCATTTTTCGACGTTATTGAGAGTGGTCGTTAAATGGAGAGAAGAAAAATCAATATTATTTTACTATTATAAATAACCTAACGACAGTCTGTGCACTGTCTCGCTCTAACGTTTTATGCCCCGGTGTGCCAATTGTGTTTGCGGCAGGTATAGCAGCCGAGGTAAACACGTGCAAGGTAATCAACTAATCACAATAAACAAAATAACGAATTTCTCAGAATATTCGGTACGTTTGATGCCGAAAGTCGAGGTAAATATGGGCTAGATAATCAATCAACAAAATAACGTACACAGCTGCAGTTCTTGTTAATTTCGGCAACTTAGAAAGTACTGTTTATTGCTTAATAAGGACATTTTGTGATCGTTATTAAGAGTGGGTGTGATGCTACATAGAGGGTATCATTGTATGAATAACAAGATAAACCAACCAGAGTCAAGTTATTTCGACGTTTTAGAGAGTTTGTCGTTAAATCGAGGGACGTTAAATGGAGGATTTTGGCTAGTCAGCTGACGATGTTTTGTATGGGAGGGTCAAATTTCCTTTTGCGATTTCGGGTTTGGTCCCATAGTGAAAGTTGGTCAGTATGACTTACTGATTTAAGCCCCAAAATTTTGTAGACGAAAAAGGCTGAAACATCGTTTCAGTCCGTTTCAGAGGTAGCTCTATCACATACCAGTTTATCAAAATTTCAACCAAGTTGCCGTTGTTTTCAGGCGCCTGAAACATGTTTTCAGTCCGTTTCAGGGATAGCTCTATCACATACCAGATTATCAAAATTTCGACCAAGTTGCCGTTGTTTTCAGGCCGTTTCAGAGTTAGCTCTATCACATACCAGATTATAAAAATTTCAACCAAGTTGCCGTTGTTTTCAGGCGCCTGAAAATTTTTTTCAGTCCGTTTCAGAGGTAGCTCTATCACATACCAGTTTATCGAAATATCAACCAAGTTGCCGTTGTTATCAGGCGCCTGAAAAATGTTTTCAGTCTGTTTCAGAGGTAGCTCTATCACATACCAGTTTATCAAAGTTTCTACCAAGTTGCCGTTGTTTTCAGGCGCCTGAAAAATGTTTTCAGTCGGTTTCAGAGGTAGCTCTATCACATACCAGATTATCAAAATTTCAACCAAGTTGCCGTTGTTATCAGGCGCCTGAAAAATGTTTTCAGTCTGTTTCAGAGGTAGCTCTATCACATACCAGTTTATCAAAGTTTCTACCAAGTTGCTGTTGTTTTCAGGCGCCTGAAACATGTTTTCAGGCCGTTTCAGAGATAGCTCTATCACATATCAGTTTATCAAAATTTCAACCAAGTTGCCGTTGTTTTCAGGCGCCTGAAACATGTTTTCAGTCCGTTTCAGAGGGAGCTCTGTCACATACCAGTTTATCAAAATTTCAACCACGTTGCCGTTGTTTTCAGTTGGTTTCAGAGGTAGCTCTATCACATACCAGATTATCAAAATTTCGACCAAGTTGCTGTTGTTTTCAGGCGCCTGAAACATGTTTTCAGGCCGTTTCAGAGGTAGCTCTATCACATACCAGATTATCAAAATTTCGCTAAGTTGCCGTTGTTTTCAGGCGCCTGAAACATGTTTTCAGGCCGTTTCAGGTCACCCTCTACCAGATTAGGAGATAACTTGAAAACCCGTTTTCAGGCGTTTTCAGGACCTCTTAAGGGCCTTTGAAGTACATTTGAGAATATGGTGAATTTTCCAGAAAAAGTGAAAGAGATAGCATGATTAGAAAGAGATAGCAGTACTGAGAACCTTTCAAGATTCGTCGCAATAAAAAACGAGACAGAGACAGCTATAGAACATTCCAGCAACGACTACTGTAACATTCCCGACGGCGGGTCAAAGAACGTCGATTATTCTAGAAAGGCCATCTGGAATTCTCTTGGACTAGGCGATCGAAAGTCTAACTCTTAATTATCGGTTTAATTGTGCATTTCTATAAGTTACCTACCCCCACGTCCTTAACAACACTTTTTACCCGGGAAATTTTTACAAATTCCTGTGGGGTATTGTGAGGTTAATTTATTTTAAATAATTATACAATAATAGGTGTTTGCACCATGAATGCCGTGAGGCGACTCTAGACAAAAGCTACTGTTTTTTTCATTGTTTCATTCTTAATTTCTTTATTTGATTTCAAAAGAATTAAGAGTAAAACTGACATACATAAAGCAACAAGTTCTACAACTTTACATAAAAAAACTACTTGCTGCTTTACATCCCTCGCCCCTCTTGAAAAGGCAACGCCTAGCTAAAAATCTACAACCTACCTAAGGAGGAGTTGCAGGTCTTACAAAGCCACACTGTTCCCAGCTAGGGAATAATTTCCTGTACAGTTATGTCAATAATACTATAGAACGGAATTTTCTTACGCGAACAACACTTAACTGTACAGTAAAATTTCGACTTTCGGAAAAACCTCCGAAAAACGAAAATCACAGTGCATTCCCTCGCTAACCAACTCGTACCTTTCACGCACCACAGATTTATTTATTTAAAATAATCACACAGCATAACAGCATAACACTACAGCACTGTGAATTACATACAAAGCAAAAAATAACAAAGACAATGTATATGATGACATTGATGTCATATTTGGGCCGATGAAGAGCGGGCATCCATCCTCTCACAAAACTTCAAGCATTCATCACACACCACCTTCCACCTACACGCAAACAAATCAAAATCTGGGGCAGACTCCAGAAGCGCATTTAGCTGATGCAAGGCGCGAACCAGCGGCGATTTAGTGTGAGCTACAGTGCGCGTCGCAGGCGCCGCCAGCAGGTGGCGGCAGCGTGGGCGGAAATCAAATTTCGTCAAAGAGGGGACGAAAAGACGTACCACCTCCATTACCAGTTCCAGACAGTCAGAGTCCCCTCGCAATATAGCGCCAGCTAAGGTCAGCTGTCCGTAATTTCGCCTCACCTCAAGTGAGTTGAAACCCAAGATGCCAAGCAAGAATTTCGTAGGGTACAAAAAAGGGTAGTACCCAAAGGTTTTTTTGTACAAAAACCGCAAGAACGCCTTCTGTACCTTTTCTAGAAGCAATATATTAAGTTGCCTCGTGGGGGTTCCAGACAACAGAAGCTGCCTCAAGCTTGCTTCTAACTAGAGCAGTGTACAGCAATTTTATAGCCCTGGTATCCGAAAAATCCCTAGCATTCCTAATAACGAACCCCAACCTCCGGTAACAGTTTCCAGCAAGTGCTATCATGTGCTCGTGAAAGTTGAGGTGCGTATCAAAGATCACGCCCAGATCACGAATAGAGGTGACACGGGCTATAGCTTCAGCACCCAACAAGTATTCCGCGTGGACGGGATTACGGGCACGACTAAAAGTGACGACGGCACACTTGGCTGCATTAAAGGGAAGCCCGTTGTCGAGACTCCACTGATGTACCCGGTCAATATCCTTCTGCAACGAGACACAGTCTGACAGTTCCTGCACGCCGTAAATAAGTTTTAAGTCGTCGGCATAAAGTAGGCATCTAGCGTACTGAGGAACCGCAGCCAGATCATTTATCATTATGCCAAAAAGTAACGGGCCTAAAATTGAACCCTGGCTGACCCCAGAACGAGTCTTGTAAGTGTCCGAAACAAAGCATCCGTGTTGCACGTACTGCTGCCTGCCGCGCAGATAGCTGGCGAAGAGGCGAAGCAGCTTAGGAGAAAAACCAATGTTGCACAACTTTCGCAACAGCACGTCGTTATCAACGCGATCAAAGGCTTTTTTAAAATCGAAGTACAACACGTCAACTTGTATTCCCTTATCCAAGTGATCTGAAATGGAATCAACCAGGGTTACGAGGTTCGTTTCAACTGATCGCCGGGCCCTAAACCCGTGTTGAGAGTCACTAAGGTAAGGCTTTATTTGAGGAACTACAAGACAATTTAGAATCGATTCAAATAGCTTAGCAATCGAAGAGAGAATGGCTATGGGTCGATGATCCTCTACACAGTCCGCATTATACGATTTGGGGATAGGCCTCACCCGTGTGACCATCCATTGATCAGGGTACTCCCCAGTACAAAGAGCTAGGTTGAAAATGTGAAGTAGCGGAGGTATTAGCCATTCCTTGCATCCCTTCAAGATGAAGGCTGGAAAATTGTCCGGGCCCGGGGAACTTTGCGGCTTGAGACGGGTTATGCCAGTAACCACATCTTGAAGGGAGATTCGGTGAACATGGACATGATTGGCCGTACAAGTTCGGTCCTCGCGAATAACCTTTTCGGGGTTTAGAAGAGGTTCACAGGGCAGGTAAACACTCGAAAATAAATTAGCGAACACCTGAGACACCTCCCCGCCCTCGTAAACCTTCCCCTCATATGTAATCTGGGATTCGAAACCACCTTTAGACTTGAGACTACTAATATGTTGCCAGAAGGCGCGAGGATTGCAATTAATCTTGGCTTGAATGCGTCGTATATAGTCGTCATAGGCCAGAGAAGTTCGAGATTTAATGTCTGCCCTAAGGCCAGAAAAAATAGCATATACAGCACGATCTCCAGAACGTTTCCACTCTCGATGAAGACTCGCCTTCCGCTTAATGTCTTTAATTAAGTCAGCTGAAAACCAGACCGGATAACGCCTGCACGGCTTTCTAGACCTATTTTTTCTGGGTATACATGCGTCGAACATACTGTAAACTGTCCGGTAAAAGAGCCCTACAGCAACATTGACATCGTGAGACTCCATCACATCTTTCCAAGATACTTCAGAAAAGAGGTGGTACAGAAGCTCATAATCACCTTTGGCAAAGTTCCAGTCACGTCTAGAGTCAACATTGCTAGGCTCAACGAATACGGAATCACGCACAAGTTCCGTAAGCGGTAGGGTTATATCGAGCGGAGGATGATAAGCATCGCGATGTAAAACTAAACCACCTTCGTCCACCTCAATGACCCTCACGCCGCGGGTTTGCCCTCGCACGAGCACCACATCTAACACTCCTCCAAACGCATTTAGAACACTATTCGTCTCTCTCATATCACAAACCGTTGTAAAATAACAGTAGTAACTTAAAATACTAACGGATGTATACTTAGGGTTTAAATTTAGATCGCCGACAATTAACACAACACCACTCAGAGAGTCGATAAAAGATTCAACTTTGTGAAAAAAGCGCATATAGACATCATCCGCGCAATTAGGTGGAATATATACGACGCACATATGATAGACGGTTCGTTCAACCACGAAGGATATCCAAAGATCTTCACCATCCGCCGTCTCAAACTCAGATCTGCGACGCAAAGTGATGCCTGGCCGCGCGGCCACGAGTACGCCACCTCCCTGACGACCAGCGGCCCCATCACGGCGCAGCACACTCCACTCACCCCCAACTAGTTCAGAGTCCTCAACCGATTGGGTCAGCCACGTTTCAGTAACACTTACAATGTCACTTTCAACAGCAAGAACACTTTGCCTAAAACTTTTTAGCTTGGTATTAAGGCCTCTAACGTTTTGGTATGTTATGCAGATGGAAGAGACAATGGCACAATCGTGTGGAGTTCTAGGCCTGCGCTTGCTGGTTTTTATCGTTTCTCCTTCGAAACAACCACCCTTTCACTCTAGCATTTTCCGGCCAAACATCCGCCGACAGGCATTTCTCGAAGCATGCAGCCGGGACACCCAACTTATAAGACTTGTAGTCACCCCTGGACTTGAGCTCCTCCACCGTGCAAGTTCCATCAGGGCATAACTTCCGCAGGTACCCCTGAATCTCACCAGCATCCGACACCATGTTCCATAAGTGGATGTGCTTTCGGTATTCGACCGCCCTAAGAGAAGTAACGCTAGGGCCGGCGGTGCAGCGTACGGAGGTCTGGCGTCTCTGTTTCCTATACTGAACAACCTCAAAACCATCGTCAGGTCCATCATGGTCCGCAGATGACCTGATAACAGACTGAAGACCTCCCTGAAGAGCACAGTCGGAGTCATCATTGCTAGGGGCCACCACAGTGGGCACGGGCAGGTTACCACCAGTTGGCTCAGCTATATTAGCGCTGACCTGAGTGCTCACAACTGGACCTTGCTTCTCCTGGCCGCCACTTCCTGCCGGCTTCGATCCACGCACTCCTGCCGCCTTACCCAACTTCGTGACCCCTTCAGGGGTAGACCTAGGTGCAGCGGGTGGAAGCATTGTAACCCGAGGTGAGATCCGCGACTCGATAGAAAGCTCCAGTTCCTTAAGTTTTCCACTAATTACCTCGACCTTATTAGTACATAAGATAACTAGTCATGCCATACTAAGACTACATGCCATATACCACGGCCATAAATTAAAATTATTACCCCTAACTAGGTTTCATCGTGGTGTGTAATAGGTTTACAAATAGGTGAGATGGTATTTTCACGTCCATAGACATCTGATAATGAATTGACAAGTCATCGTCATTCCACCATAATACAACGACATCATAAAGTCCAGTCCAGGTAGCAGTCTCCTACTGCTTCCAGATTACATGTGGCAGGAATGCATGCCCATGTCTCTCATCAGTAATCTTAGTTTATGGTCATCAGGGTTTCACAAGTTCTCAGCTCAGCATACATGAAAAATAAAAAACAGCTAAATAAACACATTAAGACAATTATACACAAATTTTATAAGTAGCAAGTATGAACAAGCTTTCATACGATATCCCTTCAATATAGACCTACTATACGGCGAAATTCGTAACACATGACTTGTCAACCACGAAGTAACACATGCCATGCACTATGACGGCTGAGACCAACCAAGTCTCTTCCCACCTTATAGGCTTAAAGGGAATTATCATCACACTACAAAGACAAGCGCCGTCATGGAAACATGCCTGCACCACGAATGTAGCCTGACTTATTCACCCCTCTCTGAATAAGTCAGGCTACATTCGTGGTGCAGGCATGTTTCCATGACGTTTCGCACACATTTACGGTCATGTCTTAATCATTATCTAGCTTTCATACTAATTCCTATTTTAGTTATGATGTTGAGAAAAAAAAATTGCGTTTAATATAATTATCATTAGTCAAAACTGACGTAAATTGAAGTGAATTTTTTTTCCCGATGTCATTTCGATTCGTTTATTAAAGAGGCCATTGTATGTATAACTGGCTGATTATAAATCGAACAATTATTTAATTGTCACCGATGTCATATTATATTTCAAATATTGATTTACAAATATTAATATACAAACAATATTAGTTTGGCAAAACTGAATAAGCTACAAAAAATATATACGACATAAAAATGATTTTAGCCGATGCTCAAATTCTACATCGTTTTTGAAGATGGTTTTATTTATTTTTTCGCTTTTTAGTAATGCACCTAATATTAGGTCGGGGCAAAAGTATTTTCGTATTTTTCGTACAAAGGAAAAACAATTTTTTAAGTTATATTTTTTATTTATTTATAATATGTACATGCCGTTTTGATCGATGACTTGTTGCCATCTTGTGGGTAGTGCCATGATTCCATTGCTGTAGAAATTCTGAGATTTTTGATTTAAAAAATCTGACAGGTAGTTTTGACAGTGTTCTCTTGATATTAACTTTATGCTTCCTAAAGAATTCTGAAGTGACCGAAACAGGTGGAAATCCGATGGAGCAAGGTCGGGGCTATACGGTGGATGCATCAACACATCCCAGCCAAGGTGTCTCAATTTTTGCTGGGTGGCTATAGATGAGTGCGGTCTGGCGTTATCATGATGAAAGACTACGCCCATTCTGTTTATTAATTCCGGCCGGTTTTTCTCAACGGCTTCTTTTAATCTCATGAGTTGCTGGCAGTAGAGGTCAGAATCGATAGTTTTACCCGGCGGCAAAAGCTCATAGTGGACAATTCCTTTCCAATCCCACCATACACACAGCATCACTTTGTTCCGAGTTAAGCCGGGCTTTGCCACTGTCTGTGGAGCTTGTTTGTCCATGCTTCGACCACGATCTTTTTCAGACGTTCTTATCGTAAGTAATCCATTTTTCATCACCCGTAATGAACCGTTTTAGAAATGGTTCGGATTTATTTCGTTTTAACAATAAATCGCAAATTGAAACACGTTGCATTAGGTTTCTTTCAGTGAGATCGTGTGGCACCCAAATATCGAGCTTTTTCTTGTACCCAGACTTTTGTAAATGACGTAACACTGTTTTGTGATCAATATCCAGTTCTTCAGCAATGTCGTAACTACCAATATGTCGATCTTGCTCCACTTTTTCATAGGTGGCATTGATTTTATCAGTAACAGGGCGTCCAGAGCGAACCTCATCTTTCACACTAAAATTTCCAGACTTAAAACGCTTAAACCACAATTGTGCTACTCTTATTGATACCGCATTAGGTCCATAAACCGCACAAATTTTATTCGCGGCATCAGTCGCATTTTTGCCTTTTTTGTAATAAAACTTTAAAAATGTACCGAATTTCTTCGTCACACACGTCCATTTTGATAGCTCAAAAACAATTGAAAAATGCCGGGAACCAGTTTTTTTTTTAATTTTATTGTATTTCAGAATGTTGACTTTTAATGGTATTAAAACCAGCCAGGTACGGTTAGTATAGACGAAGAGGTTTGATTACAACTTATACGGTCCAAATGCGAAAATACTTTTGCCCCGACCTATTATTACCTATTATGTGATAAACTAATGCACATAAACATCACATTAAGAAACAATAGCCTAATACCAACCTCTCGTCACCCTTAACAAAATGTCGCTGCCCAAGATGCAGGGCCGTTAATCATTGAAGAATTCTCCCGGTAGTGATCGGCATCGTCCGTGCAACACGGTGTCAATGACCTCAATCATTATGTTAATATGGATATGCCCCGGGATTCCGGGATTTGAGTCGTAAAAGGAAGTCAATATTTCTGATTTTTGTTAATATATGTTAAACATTATTTACAGTAGAACAGGGAACAAGAGTCATGTTTTTACCATAAAATAAAACAACAAGAAATTCAAAATAGGTATCTATAATCGCAAAAAAAAAGACGGTCGTAATTTTCAACAATATGTGACACATAACAAGTAGCTACAATACCATATTATTATGAACTCATACAATAAATTAACATGGGTTATGTAAATTAACAATAAATTAACATTAACTTATATGTATTACTTTTGATTTGCCTGTATAAAGTTATAATAGCAAATCATAATTTTTTCGATGTTTTCTATTTTCAATCTATTTCTTTTCACATCTAAAATACATTTATATGCAGAAAAACTTCTTTCAACTTCCACTGATGTGATTGGAGCGAATTTATACAAACATTCTTCATTGGTTGCGGACTCATTCGAGATTTTATCTGCATAAGTTCTGATGTCATCTAAATCAGGATTACGCGCCATGATCGCTTCTAATTTAACTTGTATAACTAAGTTGGAACTCCGATATACTAATGTGCGAACTTCGTCAAATATTTCTAAGGTATCAACAATTGTAGTATCGCGAGTTTGTAGTCTTGTCAAGGCAATTTCGATTATTTTGAAATTTTCGTCTATATAAATTAAATCTCTTTTTGTGTTCGGCTTCTCCAAGATACTTTTTGCTTATTTTATGGATACTGCATCAGAAGCTCTTAAACTATTTAAAACATTATTTATTTCATTAAAATATTTGACACAGTACGACACTGCGGAAAGCCAAGTGCCCCATCTGGTTACGACAGGTTTAGAAGGTAAAGGCAGGTCCGGGTACATTTATTTTAATAGTTTGACTACTAGGGTATTTCAAAAATATTTTTTTTAAGTTAGCGACCAAATTATCTACATCCGTATGTTGAGATCGAATTTTATTCGCAACCCGATGAAGAGCGTGAGCCAAACAAGTTACATGCCTCATTTTTGGAAAAACTGTTTTTAAAATTCGCCCCTCTTTCAACATATACGCAACACTCTCTGAACACATTAAAAGGACATTTTCAAGGTTATTTTCATAAGATTCGCCCCATAAGTTTTTTAAGCAATCAGTTACAAAATTTGCAATACTTTCCCCATTTACTACTTCCAACGTTTTACATGCTACCAAGTATGTCTTCTTTGAAGCACTTGAGTTCAAAGGCTTTAATAAAAAAATGAACAATATATCTACCAAGAAAGTCCGTAGTTTCATCTAGCGATATCCACAATTTTTCATATTTCACCTCACCATGTATAACAGTCATCTTGTCTTGATAATACTTGTCCAGATGTCTTCTAATCGTGCTCTCGCTAGTTAATGTTGAAAAAGGCATCTTAGCACAATTGCAGCATATGTACTTTTGAAAAAAACGTACAAATTCTGGATTTTCAGTTTGTTGCCATGTATGTTGCAGAGAATAAGGAATTCTATTAAATCATCGTAAAAATGTTTGGGGTCACAGGTTGTGCACAGGCCCTTCAACGTGTCTTTGAACTGAACTTTTTCTACATCCAAAGTTGGTTTCACATTTCGTACAATATATCAAGTGTCGCGTCGACTCGTACATCAATTCAGGGTAGGGTTCAATCCAACTTTGAATTGTTTCTTCTTTAGCAATGAACCTGAATATGGCGCGAAGATCTCGCGCCATATTCAGGACACCAACAGTTCACTCAGAAGCAAATAGAAAGTCCAGTTAGAGTAAGCCACAGTATTCATGAGAAATTATCACCGAGTCCGTAAAACAAGCCAAAGTCGTTTAAATAAACACTGAGCAAATATTTTTAAGTAACCACGTCCGAACTTAATGAACCGAAGAACATAAGTAAACATATTATTATTTGCTGTTAGAAATTGGTTGCAATCCTTATCAGTAAATCAGAAAAGGATGGCATCAACTCTTTATGCGAATATGCCTATTAGCCGTCTTTTTCGCACCTGTTTCAATTATGTGTTTGGTCATAAACGCAAACAATAGAATATCAGAAAGTGACCTTCAACAAGCCAGGTAGTCGGACAAAGGGTTTTGTTGCACTTTTAATGGTTACATTTTAACACTTAAATATTACATATTTTATACGAGTGCAAGAAATAAGAGAAATTACTTAATATTTTACACAATGTAAAATGAAAATAATCAAAATTCGAAGTATATCAATATTTTCTTTAATAAATAACGATACAATTTATGAGTTTATTGAATAATTAATTGTCTATTTACAAATTTATAACACTCCATAGAATTATTTTTTCGAACAAGATCACGGGATTATAATCATATCCATATTAAGTTTTCTACTTGGAATCCCGCGATGTTGCACGGACGATGCCGATCACTGGTTATAATGAATATAAAACTAGCTTCATATTCTTAATAAAGAAATCTCATTGCTGGCGTCAATCACTTACGACTGTTACGACTAAGCAGTTCCGGTGGTCACCTCAGGTCTTCATCATCAGTTCCTCTTCGCCAAGAGGTGCTTTTGTAATGCAATTTCTTAAGGTCTTGCAGGTAATACCAAAATCGCTGTATGTGTGCCTATAACTTTTGAGGAGTTCCCTCGATTTCTCATGGATCCCATCATCAGATTCTGACTTGGTGACAATGGGACCACCTCGGTAGTATACCCTTTCAAACAAAAAAAGAATTTTCAAAATTGGTCCACAATTGACGGAGTAATCGCATAACAAACATACAAAAAAAAAGCAACATACAGTCGAATTAAGAACCTCCTCCTTTTTTGAAGTCGGTTAAAAAGCAATGCAAAGTAATCATGGATGATGAGTAGGGATCGGAAATTCGGATGCTTTTATACCTACAATTAGGAAATTCCCGGAAAAAGCTCAGCAAGTATGGAGTCGACTTTTAAAAAATATTATTTTAATTATTTAAGTTCTGGGATTCCGGAATTGTATAAAACATCAGGAAATAGTGATAACTGTCAAAATATTTAGGTTATGACTATTTTCACGTTAGTAAACAGTTTTAACTACAAACAGGGTGTAACAAAAAAATTGTGGTGAATCGTTTGAGGGCGTAATGTTTTGATTATGGAATATTAGGAGAAACTCTTTTCAAACGTAAAAACATTTCTTTTTTGAATGGGGCAGGTACGTCTTCTCATTTCAATGTACTTTTTTTATGTAATTTCTGTTTCCTTTATTATTTTCTTATCAGAAAACGATCGACCACTACTTTTGGTACACTTTGTATGTACTTATTAGGTATCCTATATCTCTAACAAACAAATAAAAAACATTTCATTTTTCAATCTATACTATCTATACTAATATTATAAATGCGAATCTGTCTGTCTGTCTGTCTCTCTGTCTGTTACCTTTTCACGCTTAAACCGCTGAACCGATTTAGATGAAATTTGGGATGGAGATAGTTTGAGTCCCATAGGATACTTTTTATTCCGGAAAATTGGAAAATTGGCTATCGTGATTTTTGGTGCTTTGGAAGCGTTTTCAGCAGGCTGAAACATCGTTTCAGTCCGTTTCAGAGGTAGCTCTATCACATTATCAAAATGTGTTTATCAAAATGTCAACCAAGTTGCCGTTGTTTTCAGGCGCCTGAAACATGTTTTCAGTCCGTTTCAGAGGTAGCTCCATCACATACCAGATTATCAAAATATCAACCAAGTTGCCGTTGTTTTCAGGCGCCTGAAACATGTTTTCAGTCCGTTTCAGAGGTAGCTCTATCACATACCAGTTTATCAAAATTTCGACCAAGTTGCCGTTGTTTTCAGGCGCCTGAAACATGTTTTCAGGCCGTTTCAGAGGTAGCTCCATCACATACCAGATTATCAAAATTTCAACCAAGTTGCCGTTGTTTTCAGGTGCCTGAAACATGTTTTCAGGAAGTTTCAGGCCACCCTCTACCAGATTACGCGATACAATACAATACAATACAATACTTTATTCATAACTCCGTAGTTATAGGTCACAACATGCAAAAAAACTTACAATGATACAATCATAATGTACATAATTAATAACAGGTCAATTAAAAAACAATAGTAATAATAATAAAATATGATAATATGGTAATAGCTTACTGCGTACATTACAAAAGTAAGGTATCTAATCTATCGGTAGATTAAAAAAATCGCCCACACTATAGAGGGTCAGGTCCACTAGCCACCTGCGGAGGCTGCGCCTGAAAATGGGGGTGGAAGATGCATCCCTGACTTTAGCTGGTGGTCTATTGTATACCGACGGGCCCAAGATGTAAACAGAACTTGCAGATTTTGACAGTTTGTGCGTTGGCGTAACGAGACGATTCTTGTTCTTATTACTACGAAGGGCGTGGTTCATATTTATACCCTGGCGCTTAAATAAATTAATGTTGTTGTGAGTGAACATGGCCACTTGATATATTAGCTCACCGGGCAGCGTGAGAATTTTAAGCTCCCTAAAGTAGTCCCTACAAGAGATGTCGTTCGATACACCTGCGATGGTGCGCACAGCTCGTTTCTGCATTAGGAACGCGCGGTTGGCGTCTGCGGCGCGGCCCCACAGCTCTGTGCCATACGTCAAGATGCTGTGGACTGTCGCAAAATAACAGGCGCGCACCACGCCGCGCGCTGCAGTACTCGCTAGCCTTCCCAGCGCGAAACAGGATCGCCCGAGCTTGGAACACAGCCCGTCAATGTGAGCGCTCCAGGTGAGAGAGCTGTCCACGTGGAAGCCCAATAATTTCGTGGCATGGACCTGCTTTAATGTGGTGTCCCCGGCATTGACCTTGAGCATTTTTGGGGCTTTTCCGTTGAGGTTAAATGTCATGTAGCAAGTTTTGTCCCTATTAAGTGCAAGGCCATTTAATGAGAACCACCACTCGATTTTTTCAACTACTGCGTTTAGTTTAATTTCGAGTTCGATGTCGGACGGAGCCGTGATTACAGCGGCCACATCATCTGCATACATGTATATCTCAGCGTTATCGATGCGGGTAAGTCGTTGAGTAGCAGGCTAAACAGTGTGTTGGACAGGCACGACCCCTGTGGTACTCCCAGCAAATTTTCCATTTCCGCTGACTTCACGAGACCTCTGTCGCCAACCACAACTTGACTCCTTTTAGCCATGAAAGACGTAAGCAAAGAGAGGGCCGGACCTCGAATGCCGTAAAACTGGAGTTTATCGGCGATGAGAGCGTGATTGGCGGTGTCGAACGCACGCGAGAGGTCGCAGCACAGCAATGCGACTCGCTGGCCCGCCTCGCGCGCGCTCTGGACGCGCCACACTACCT
The DNA here is from genome assembly GCA_963241965.1 of Tortrix viridana. Lineage (NCBI taxonomy): Eukaryota > Metazoa > Arthropoda > Insecta > Lepidoptera > Tortricidae > Tortrix > Tortrix viridana. The sequence continues at coordinate 39,692,011 of OY725171.1, read as the reverse complement.
CGCGCACCAGATCCGCGGTGCCTCGTCCTACCCGGTACGCATACTGCCTATCCGAAAATACATCGCGGTTAGTTATAAATTTTAAAAGTCGTTTATTGATTCCCACCTCGAGTATCTTACTGACAGCTGGTACCATCGAGATCGGACGATACGATTTTGTTTCTGTCTTGCTGCCCTTGCCCTTATACAACGGACTTATCTTCACCTTTTTGAGCGCGGTCGGGTAGTGCCCCTGCTGGGCGCAGCCGTTACAGAGGTGGGATATTACAGCCGCCAAAGGTATCGCAGCAGACTTTAGTACACTCGCTGATAATCCGTAGTAATCAACGCTAGTTTTTGACGCGATGTGGTTTAAGGTCTCTACAATTTCGACTGGTGTGAACGGAATTAACCTCATCGACACGTCGCTAGCGAGCGAGACGGCTGCGATCGCGGCTCCGGCGCGCGCCCGGCTGGCCGCAGGGGCGCCGCACCCGCTTGCCGCGGTTATGAATTCGGCGTTCATGGCCAATCGTGGCATTGACGAGGTCTTTCTTTGATGGGAACGGGTTCCCATCAGAGTCCTTCACTATGTCGGTGTAGTCCACACGCTCACGGGACCCGCGGCCTAGTTCCACATTTATAACCCTCCACATGCGCTTTGATTTATTTGGGTCGTCACGGATCAGATCGGAATAAAACTGAGTACGCTTTTGTTTTAATAACCTGTCGTATATTTTCGCAGAAACTTCCTCGGCAAACTGACAAACTTTTATGCAAAAAGGGAAAGTGGTTTTTAAATGGGTAGTTTCGTACAATAGGTGTTTAAGATTCGTTATCTCTACGTCGATCCAGCTATTATTCTTCGGTGGAGACTTCCGATTATTTAGGGGAAAACATATATTGATTTTATTTCGTATAATTGTTAATAGAGCTTCTGCTAACGCATTACAATCGTGCTTAAACTTTTCTAAGATTGTGTGCCAGTCGACCGATGCAATCGCTGCAGTGAAGCTTATTGTATTCGACATATTAAAAATCCGGCGAGCGGAAGGTGGCGGGGCGCGGGATGGGCCGCGCGCCACCGCGAGGCGCTGGGCGCCGTGGTCGCTGAGTTGCGCGTCCACTGCGGTGACATTCGCGGCCCGATCCGCGGGGAGGTTTGTATACGCGTGGTCGATAAGAGTGCTACTTTGGCCGTCTACTCGAGTAGGAAAATGCACTAGCTGCCTAAAACCATGTATAAGTAGCAAATCTGTCAAATGATTTTTTATAGATGAGTCAATTAGGAGGTTGATATTCGTGTCGCCCATAATGATGGCTTTCAGCCCTTCGTAGTTAATTTTATTTAGTAGTTTGTCAAAAAGCTTTAGGTACTCGACGTGACTAGTCTGGTTTGAATGATAAATGCCCACTATTAAGACATTGTCTACACTAAGATGTACTGCACAAATGTCAAAAATCTGCTCCTGGGCCAAGGCGCAGTAATCTGGTTTGTTACTAACCTTAATGCCAGTTCGGACGTAGATGCAACCCCACCGTGAGCGATTCCAGGTCTGCAATACGAGGATATTAGATCGTAGTTACATAATGTTACAGAGTCCAGTTCGTACTCGCGGAGCCAGTGCTCCGACATTATAAGGACGTCGCATGCTAGCTCGTTGGTCAATAGTGCTTCGAGTATTCGTGTCTAATCGTGGCGATAACTTGAAAACCCGTTTTCAGGCGTTTTCAGGACCCCTTATGGGCCTTTGAAGTACATTTGAGAATATGGTGAATTTTCCAGAAAGAGTGAAAGAGATAGCATGATTAGAAAGAGATAGCAATACTGAGGACTTTCCAGAATCGTCGCGTTCAAAAACGAGACAGAGTGTATGACTTAGTTATATTTATACTTGTTTTAATTTGGTGATTTAACAAAAATACTAACGTTAGTACCATTAGTTTTCATAAGCATAATATGTAACTTAACAAATTTAATTTAGTTTGATGTTAAATAATAGTGTAGGTACTGTTAGTCAAACAAACCACATATTTTGTAAAAAGAAACAACCTAAATATGTTATTTAAACACTTTAATACATATGTGTATATGTATCTTAATTTCCGGTATTCCGGGAAATCCCGGGAAATTTATTAGCAAAATTAAATTGAGTCCGCCTCCATACTACCTAACATCAACGCGGTGTAGGGACTGAGGCCGAAGTTTAGGTAAAAAAGCATCCGAATTTCCGATCCCTAATGATGAGACTTACGTGAAATTCGATTACAAAACTTTACCCGGTCCACAGTACTATGTGAAAGAAGCAGTAGTCGTTAACAATGCAGAAAATGCAATTTTTTGTGAAAAATTTCCAATAAAAATCTTAGTATGGCAAACTATTTGTCTGTGTGGAATGATATTGACTCCATTTTTTACTGACAAAACTTTGATTACTGAAATCTATCGAAAGGAATGTCTCGAAAAAAGATTACTGCCACTCCTAAGGAAGCACAAAGGTCTAACACTATTTTGGCCTGACTTGGCTAGCTCTCACTGTGCTTCATCTGTTCTACAGTGGTATGCCAAGGAAAACGTGCAGTTTGTAAGCAAACAACACAATCCACCAAACTGTCCAGAAGTTCGTTCCGTCGAGAAATTTTGGGCCCTAATGAAGAGGGATTTACGTAATATGAATCGTTCAGCCAATTCTTTAATTTTTTTTAAAAGAGACTGGTATCAGGTAGTCAAAACCTTTGGTGAAAGTGTTGTCCAAAACCTTATGCGACCTTAAAAGTAAAGTCCGGAAACTTGACAAAGGGCTCCAATTAGGTACATATTGTTTTCTTTTTTTTGGCGATACGATGTATAAATAACAATGTATATAATAATATAAAAAAAAACAATAGAGATAAATATTTTGCAATTTAATTTTCCTGTCCCCATAATTAACGATACAGTCCTTAGAGCGATGGTTTTTACGTTTAATTCGCTCCCTCACAATTTTAACTACCCGATCTGTTCTCGCTGATCGTGGCCGACCAGATCTCTTTCGACCTTCCGTTGAGGAGGTCTCTTTGAATCGTTTAAAAGTTTTATAAACAAAATCACGTTTGATCCCAAGAGATTTAATCGCATTGAAAATGTCACTAGGGCACTCGCCATTACGGTATTTGGTAACAATTACTTCTCGAAATTGCTTCATCGTGTTTTACATATGAATTAAATATGACAGACATTTGAAATGAATGTATTTGGTTTCTGTAAATATATATTTCAATTTTATAAATATTAGGTCGGGCGGGGCAAAAGTATTTTCGTATTTTTCGTACAAAGGAAAAACAATTTTTTAAGTTATATTTTTTTATTTATTTATAATATGTTCATGCCATTTTGATCGATGACTTGTTGCCATCTTGTGGGTAGTGCCATGATTCCATTGCTGTAGAAATTCTGAGATTTTTGATTTAAAAAATCTGACAGGTAGTTTTGACAGTGTTCTCTTGATATTAACTTTATGCTTACTAAAGAATTCTGAAGTGACCGAAACAGGTGGAAATCCGATGGAGCAAGGTCGGGGCTATACGGTGGATGCATCAGCACATCCCAGCCAAGCTCTCTCAATTTTTGCTGGGTGGCTATAGATGAGTGCGGTCTGGCGTTATCATGATGAAAGACTACGCCCCTTCTGTTTATTAACTCCGGCCGGTTTTTCTCAACGGCTTCTTTTAATCTCATGAGTTGCTGGCAGTAGAGGTCAGAATTGATAGTTTTACCCCGCGGCAAAAGCTCATAGTGGACAATTCCTTTCCAATCCCACCATACACACATCATCACTTTGTTCCGAGTTAAGCCAGGCTTTGCCACTGTCTGTGGAGCTTGTCCATGCTTCGACCACGATCTTTTTCGGACGTTCTTATTGTAAGTAATCCATTTTTCATCACCCGTAATCAACCGTTTTAGAAATGGTTCAGATTTATTTTATTTTAACAATAAATCGCAAATTGAAACACGTTGCATTAGGTTTCTTTCAGTGAGATCGTGTGGCACCCAAATATCGAGCTTTTTCTTGTACCCAGACTTTTGTAAATTACGTAACTCTGTTTTGTGATCAATATCCAGTTCTTTAGCAATGTCGTAACTACTAATATGTCGATCTTGCTCCACTTTTTCATAGGTGGCATTGATTTTATCAGTAACAGGGCGTCCAGAGCGAACCTCATCTTTCACACTAAAATTTCCAAACTTAAAACGCTTAAACCACAATTGTGCTACTCTTATTGATACCGCATTAGGTCCATAAACCGCACAAATTTTATTCGCGGCATCAGTCGCATTTTTGCCTTTTTTGTAATAAAACTTTAAAAATGTACCGAATTTCTTCGTCACACTCCATTTTGATAGCTCAAAAACAATTGAAAAATGCCGGAAACCAGTTTTTTTTTAATTTTATTGTATTTCAGAATGTTGACTTTTAATGGTATTAAAACCAGCCAGGTACATTTAGTATAGACGAAGAGGTTTGATTACAACTTATACGGTCCGAATACGAAAATACTTTTGCCCCGACCTATTATAACAATTTATTTGGAGCTTCATGTATTTTATACCAGTTCGAAACATCATCGTATCCAAGCTTATTGGACACTGTGTAATACACCTGGTTCATACAATCAATGCAAGTACGAATTAATGATCTGATCACTTACTGATACTGCTGCTATTACTCTACTCACTGCTGGTGGTGTCAACATGCTCTGTCAACATATTAGCACAGATTAAATAACAGTTACTATCTATCAGATATTTCTCTTCTATTCAAAACGACAAAGTACGTCCAATAAATACCTACAAAGTATTGTAGGTACGCGTATAAAACATACGTATAATGCGCCCTGAACGCGCCTAAACAAATATTATTAACTCCTATCGAAAGTTCATTTTTAGGGTTCCGTACCCGAAGGGTGCCAAATGGGACCCTATTACTAAGCCTCCGCTGTCCATCCGTCCGTCCGTCCGTCCGTCTGTCTGTCGCTGGGCTGTATCTCATGAACCGAAATAGGTAGACAGCTGAAATTTTCACAGAATGTGTATATCTATTGCCGCAATAGCAACAAATAATAAAAATTAAATTAAATTAAAAATATAAGAGGGGCCCCATACAATAAACGTGATTTTTTTGTTAAATCCGGCTGTATCTCATGAACCGTAACGAGTAGACAGTTGAAATTTTCACAGAGTGTTTATTTTAATTGCCGCTATAACAGAAAATAATAAAAATAAAATAAAAAAATTAAAATAAAATAAAATAAAAATGTATGGGGGCTCCCATACAAAAAGCGAGATTTTATTAAATTAAATAAATAAATAATAAATAAATAAATATCAGGGGACAATCTCACACAAATTGACCTAGTCCCAAACTAAGCTCTAGGCTTGTACTATGGGTACTAGACAACGATAAACATACTTATATAGAGAAATACATACTTAAATATATAGAAAACATCCATGACTCAGGAACAAATACTCGCGCTCATCACACAAATATTTGTCCATACCGGGATTCGAACCCGGGACCGCTAGCTTCGTAGGCAGGGTCACTACCAACTAGGCTAATTGTGTCACACCGCACTGTATCTCATGAACGGTAATAGATAGACTGTTGAACTTTTCACAGAGTGTGTATCTCTGTTGCCACTATGACAACAAATAATAAAAATTAAATTAAAAATTATAAATAAAGGGATGTAATGAATTTAGACAATTACCTACTTTACATATTGTTATAGCGCCTATCATGTTTCTTTTACGAAAGTGTTTAAAAGGTACATAGTATTAAATCTTGTACGATGGTACGGAATCCTTCGTGCGTGAGTCAGACTCGCACTTGGCCGTTTTTTTTTCGTAGGTTCCTGCGAACGTGTAGTGACATCTAATGTACGTTTACACGGTGAAACAGTAGGGTTGTCAACACAATTAAAATCTACAGGGTGTTTGGTAGCGGGTTCGACAAACGAAAATGGGAAATACTTGGGGCCAATTGGAACACATTTGCCATAGTGACCACTATGCTAAAGTTGATAGTTTTTTTTTATAACTTTTTTCCCTTTTTTTGAATATTTCCCGAAATTTTACCAATAAACCTTCTTAATTACCTACCTAAGCCACTTAAACCGCCCATTTTTTTTTAATGATGCTCTAATAATGGTTTTATGTTAAAACAAAACCGAAACCCACATGCCGTGCAAAAAAAATAATTATGGACCCCTAAAGCTATGACAACCTGTGGAAAATAAAATGAAATTTAAGTTTCGACAAGCATTAAAAAAAAACCACAAGTGATAGACAATTTCAAGTTAATTAAAAAACTTCTCTGGCTAATACTCTTCACAATGATATGCCATTTTAAAGGAAAAAAAACAGAAAAAAAAAATTACGCAGTACATTGAAATTTCTTCACGAAGGTTTATTAAGTAATTGTCTTTAATTATCAGTATTATCACTATTTTCTATCAGCTACTGAATTATGAATTAATGGACACTACGAAACGTAAGACAGTTCCTTGGCACCACGCCACGCGACTAGCTTGGGCTCGATCCAGTCTTGCACTGCTACTGCCTCCGTGGCCGTCCGAGACTGCTGAAGCAACACATTGCGTTTTTAGTACCATGATTTCTCCGACATATATAATAAAAATTAATCCCTATTTCCCTTACGCCAAAGGGGTGGAATGCGCTTCCCGCGTCTGTATTTCCGAGTGCATACAATCTGAATCTATTTAAAGCCAGGGTGAATAGGCATCTTCTGGGTGAGCTCGCTACATCGTGGACTGAATCTTCGCCCTCCAAGGGCGGGAGTTAGTCAAGAGCAAACCCAAAATCAATAAAATAAAAAAAACTCGCCATAACTTGAAAACGGCTTGGCCAAAGAGGCAATTTTTTTTTTTCAAATATTCCTTCGACCGTCCGAGGAAGGTTCTTATGAAGAGAAAAAAGAATATTTTAACTTTATGGGGGGGGGGGGAATGGGAGGGGGAACTTTAACCTAGGGACGGTCGCTACACTCGCTACGCTGTAGGATGGTGCGGGTGACGGCTGTCAGTATGATCCGTAAAGATAAGGACGTGCAGGGGTTTTCCGCAGGGAGGGTGCCTGTCACCACTCCTATGGTGTCTCCTGCTGGACTCGCTCATAAGAGAAACAAACAGGGGAGGTATACATATGCAGGCGTACTCGGATGACGGGGTACTCTTGGTGAGGGGTAAGACCCTCAGTGTAATGAGAGAAGTCATGATAAGAGGGATTAAACTTTTCAAACACATTTCACCATTTTTTTTTTATTAATAGTAATATATTTAGGGTTCCGTACCAAAACGGTAAAAAAGTAACCCTTATGGTGAGACTTCGTTATCTGTCTGTCTGTCTGTATGTCACAGCAGTTTTTCTCAGCAACTAAACAAGCTACCCCCTTGAAATTTGGCATACTTGCGTTGTATAACCTGCTTGCCCGCACCTGTTTTTAGTAAAAAAAAATGAAATATTATTACGTATAAAAAAAAAAAATAATGTTATTATTTTTAAGCTTTGTAAATTTTTGTAAGTACCTGCTTATAACAAACATTATGTATTAATTGTGTTACTTTTGTGCATGTTGTTAATATTGTTAACGCCCAATAGCAAAAAAGTTTATTTACTGAAAACTTTATCTCATTAAGTGAAATGTAATATTTCTTTTGAGAACAATAAATGTCTTTAACCTCAATTAATTTTATAAATAATTTAAAAAAGGGTCTAGAATGGGCGGTTGAAAAATGAAAATGATTTGATTATAGCAAGTGGGGTGTCATATGAAAGGTCTCAATCTGCATATTTCAAAACCATACACGCTTATATAGTTAATGAAACCATAGACGCTCAATCACTTTCACTGTCTGAATTAGAGACATTGATTATTAAACTCACTATCACACACATCCAGCTTCTCTTCTTCAGTTAAAAATTTGTCTTCGCGTTTAAAGGCATGATTGCAAACTTTCGTCCATTCTTGTAGTCCTAACCTAACATATCATTTATAGCTATATTTTTAGAGGCAGAGGGGGTTTTTTTTTTTTGGATATCCCTTTAATTGTGCCCAAATATTTTCTATGGGATTAAAATCTGGGTGGTACGGAGGCAAACGAACTGCAGTGTGGCCATACTCTCCCAAAACTTTATCCACATTAAACTGGGGATAATTTTCTATATGACGTTGTACCTATCACATCATAAAGTTCAGGTTTTTTGGCACCGGTTGTAAAAGCAATCTGGTGCCTTTCTCGCCATGTAATCATATCTCATTTTCTGGTATTAGAATTTGGTGGCTTCTCCGCAAGTTTATTGTGGTAAGATGCGTTATCAATCACAATAACGCTGTTCTGTGGAAAATTACTCGTAGGAATCAATTGTTTTCGCAACCACTTCTCATATTTCTCAGAATTCATCTCTTTATGATAATCTCCTTCAGGGTCCGCCGACTGATCTAACAACAGAGCTCCAGGCACCAAACCCTTTTCGTTACCCGCGTGTACAATTATAAATCGTTGACCTTTGGAAATAGGTTGTTTTATTATTAGCAGAATCCGTCCAACTTTTGGCTTTGGAATGAGTGGTGTGAATATATGATTCGTCTGTATAAACGATATTTTTACCAGCAGCTTTTAATTTCCGAATTTCTCTCAGGAATTTAATTCTCTTTAACCGAACGTAATGTTTCGCCATTAAAATTTTGCGTTTATTCTCTCTTTTTCGAAATCGAAATTGATATTTCGCAGAGTTGAAATGAAACCCTTGAAGTCGATGTCTTATCTTAATCTTTTGCGTAATGAATTGAGAGTAGGTAGTTATTTAAATCTGTCATGGAAATCGTAAACCATTCGCCGTATTGCACAGTAATCGAAATCATCCAGATTCATTTCCTTCGATATATATTTATGAAATAGCACTATTTGTTAAATGTAACCCTAATATATTTGAGCGCAATAAACAAGCTAATAAAATTCTTAGACCACGTGATGATGGTAAAGCAAGTGTTCCACTTGCAAAAACGGCACTACTTGGGAAAAGCATTTTTGTTATGGCACCTCGCATTTACAATAAAATACCAAGACATATAAGAGACACCAGCACTAACATGTTTAAAAAAATAATAATCAAATTATTAATAGAAAAATGTTATTATAGTATTAGCGAATTTTTAAATGACATATCATTGTAAATAATACATTAATATAAGCACCTTGCAATATTTGAATAATTTGTACGCCGAAAGGCAAAACATGAAGGACTTTGAATATGTAGAACACCTTTATAAAAATGACTTAATTCATGTTTAACAAATAAAATTATCTTTATCTTTATCTCTTTATCTTCAGTCGGTATTTCATGTTTGGTTTTTCTTGAGTCTTGGTATTCTCTTTATCGCAGTGAGTGTCATTTTCCCTCAATACATTCCTTACGGTTTACAAATTCCTGTTGCATATCGTTTGTATCGTTTGTATCGTACTGACTCTGGAATATCGTTTGGAAATAATTGTTTTCAGATTTTTCAAACTTGTTGGCTTCTTTACAAAAATATATATTTACATTATTTATAACTTCACGAGATTGATTATGAAGCTTTTTACCTTGTTTAATATATAAAGCCGGATTAGTCGATGTGGCGGCCATGACCAAATTTATTTTCTACATAAAAATTTCATAAATTTCATTCCAAGCAATTTTCTTTGATAAGTACTCGTATTGAAAGCTAACCCGTCATATATGTCATAAAAAGTTGATTATAGTCTATTTGAATATTTGAGTATTAATGAAGTTTATAGAATTATACTAAATAGGTTTGAATATTTTACGTGATTAAATTCTAGGATTTTATATAATTTATGTGAAAACACGAACCTTTAGGATTATGGAAATAATCGACTGTATCAATTCGAACTAATTGAGTACGCTTTCCATTTTGTTAAGGGTGATGAGAAATTGGTATTAGGCTATTGTTTCTTAATGTGATGTTTATGTGCCATATCACATAATAATATTAGGTGCATCACTAAAAAGTGAGAAAAAATTTACAAAAAAATAAAACCGTCTTCAAAAACCCACTAAAAAGGGTTAAATAAAGAAGGCCTCCTAGGAGTCCTAAGAAATATATCGAAGTCATTGCTACTGTGTATACCTACTTGACACCGGCTTGGATATATTTCATGTACCTATCAGGCACTAAATAGGCAATTCCTAGGACTCCTAGGAGGCTGGTCCTGTTTTAACCCTTTTTAGTGGATTTTTGAAAACGGTGTTATTTTTTGTTATGTTAATAAGGAATAAGTAATTACCGAAAGCAGAACTTTAGGTTTGTAAGCAGTTGCCTAAATGCCAATTTCTACGTTTCTAAGTTCAAAAATGCTTAACTCCTGTACAAATTTCCACCCCCCCCCCCCCCCCCCCATTTCTCCCACTTAGGGGTAGTTTAAGGAAATCACTGAAAACAGTTTTCTTTATTTATTAACAAGTAGCTTATATAAATTAATTTAAAGTCGCGCTTAAATAATAAGCCCTCCTCAGTGAGTCCTCACCTAATATTGCTGTGCCCTCCAGGGTTCATAGTGTTATTACTTATTTCTTAGAATAAGTTGTGCCATTGTGGAAAAGCAATAAAGAATTGAATTGATATACCAATTTCTACGTTTCTAACATCAAGAAGGACCAAACTCTTATACAATCTTTAACCCCCCATTTCACCCACATAAGGGTAGTTTTTACAAAATCACCGAAAACAGTTCACCCACTTGAGGGTAGTTTTTCCAAAATCGCCGAAACTATTAATTTTTATTTTTTAACAGCAGCCATCATGGTATCCTGTAATTTTACCAAAAAACTTTTCACAAACTGATTAATTTCACAAACATAGCAAACCGTTTTTTTTCCGAAACTATAGATATTTCAGGACCATCGTGTACAGGAACCCTATAGTTAGTTTTATAAAAATCCTGAAATACTTACTAAAAAGCGGTTTGCCAAATGACATAATTATTTGTGAAATGAATCAGTTTGTGAAAAGTTTTTTGGTAAAACAGTGAATCATTTGATTTCATTAATTCGATTGATTTTTTAACTTATATCTTATTTTACCCATTACAATATTCAAATACTCTTTGCAAAATTTATTAAAAAAAAATGGTGCTTGATATAAAGACTGTATCGTAATGTATAAGGACAAATAAAACATCCCATAACCTTTAAATTAAAGGGTTTATTTTTATTATTTTTCACACCAGATGTGTGATTTGAGGATATTATCTTTCCTTTTTATTCAGTGAAAGTATTTTTACTTTTGAACCCTGGCAACTTTCCGTACCTCCTTTCGAACGTTTTTCCTTAAGTTTCGGACAACACTATCTGAGACCATTTTAGATGTTTTTAGCCAATCTTTTTTAAACTTTTCAACTGTATCAGCCGCAGAAAAATGTTGGCGATGTTTTCTTTTAATGAGTGCCCAGTTCAAATCGGCGTGCTTCAATTTTGTGGATTCATGCTTTTCTCGCTCAACATATCGAACGTCGTGAGTTTCCATCCACTCCCTGGTTCGAGCAGCATAGTGGCAACTTGCCAAATCAGGCCAAAAAAAAGTAGACCCTTTATGACGTCGAATCATTGGCAAAAATATTTTTTGCAAACACTCCGTAAAGATCGGTCGTCGCTGTGGAAGTTGTGACGAATACTGTCAATTTCATACCACATTCACAAATTGCCTGCCAAACCATTGTCTTATTTCCAAGCTTTTCAGAGAAAACGGACGTCATGGAATCATCAAATCTTTCTCCTTTGTGGACCGCATAGTATTGAGGACCGGGTAATACTGAATAATCCAGTTTGACGTAGGTTTCATTGTCTTGTATTATGCACTGTTGATTTTTGGCCAAAACTGTGTCATATGTCAAACGTCCTAAAGTTATACCATAGAAATTAAAGTTAGATACTTTAATTTCTGTGGTCTAACTTTAGGACGTTTGTTAAACCTATTGTTTTTGGAAGAGCGGGTTCTCCTGATACGAGTATGTATTGCTATACTTAATAGGAGATCCCAACCTTACTGTGTTGTGCACCACTACTGTGGAACCAAAAAAAAACTTATTATATCGGGACTAAAGCTCCTTATTAGTCTCTAGTGACAAAAGTATTTTTTTTAATTTACTTTGGAATCTCCTAAACAACCAATCACGGTGTTTGTGAATGGAGGATTATCGCCATTTTAAGTGATTGTGTATAGACCACAGAATAAGTACTTGCATAGAAATCGGAATATAAGAAATAACAAATGACAAATCAGATCAGCTCATGGACACCATAATATTAGTTACATTGTCATCGGGTTTACATACGTATTCCAAATTTCAGTTCAATCAAAACACCCCGGAACTCGTTGAAAAATGGTCTGCTGAAATGGACAAGTTATACTTATAATTATGAACATTGGTACATTGCTAGTTAAATGAAAGCTTGTAAAAAAAGGAAAGTGATAACGTTTACTGCCAGATGTTTTTATTTGGAATTTAGAAAAACCAGCCATTAAATCATTAGAACAAATTACGAATTATTCCGGTGAAATTAAATTGATATCGATATTATTATCAACTCAGCGGCAGCACTGGCGTTGACAGATCCTTGTGACAACATGATGGGAAACGAAAGAATACCTTTAAGGACATCTCTTTCTAAATAGTTATGAATGCCATAAATAGAAAAAGGTCAAATATACGTATTTTGCTGTTTCTTATAGTCCGGTTTTTATGAAAGTACTTATTCTGTGGTATAGACAATTTTTAGGGCGTGGAAATAACCTCAAAATGACAACTGTGCAAAAATATTTAGAACACCTATGTAATTTCGTGAAACACGATTAATGATTACGAAAATGAACCTTTTTAATTATATTAAGGATGAATTCGTTGTATTATGCATGGTACATGGAAAAAATAGTTTTCAAGTTTGAATCTGTTGACTAAATAAGCAAGCATTTAAAGCGTCACTTTACAAAAAATAAATTAAAAGCCGCGGAACAAATTTTTTGCTATTGTAATTTTGTATAGAACGTTGTTTTTTTCCTCGCATTCAAAGTTGAGTGTTTAACTCAAGACTAAAAAGCCGTAATGACACTCGAACTTGATCCACCCTCGCTTTGCTCGGGTGTTTTATCTATGCTCTGGGTGTATGAATATCTCGTGTCATAATGGCTTACTTTTTGAACAATCTACTATTATTATTTAAAGTACTACCAAACTTCGATTATAACCAGTGATCGGAATAGGTAGAGTATATTTACCTAAACTTGACGCTTGTTCATTCATGCGAGAGTGAGATGGGAACACATTATTGAATGAACATGCATCAAGTTTAGGTAAATATACTCTACCTATTCCGATCACTGATTATAACCCTACTCAAGGGTTGTTAGGAATCAAAATAAAAAATCGTTTTTTCATAAATACGTTTCGACCCACTCTCGTACAATATAAATTAGTTAGTACTTAAGCTATTTCTGAGAAAGCGATTACAAATACATATTGCTCGTATAGGATCATTATCGAGTTATTTAATTGTGAGCTCGAAGCGGTTCTAGCTAGGGAAACATATCAAACAACTTCGGGCTTGAAATATAAAATATTGATATTACAGGAACTTCGTGTTGCTGGAGACCATGCTGCTGCTATTCACTACCGTCTAAGCTGTCAAGCAATTTTTGACTACATGGACTACATACAGAAAAGCCCTACCGGTGCTATCAATCAGAACGGTTATATGAACACGGGGGTGTTGCTGCAGCTGGCTATTGCAGCGTCCTGGTTGTCGGTGGGCGTGTGGACGGCCGTAATGCTGCTGGCGTCCGCTAGGGCTTACAGGGAGCGCAACGTGCTTACGTGCTGCGGCCAGTAGTACCTGCGCAGCGCGCTTGCTGCGATCTGTCACAATTGTGTTCATTTACACGACTTAATGTTTGACAAATGGATTTGTGGGGATATGTCCTTTTTTATCCGTTTCACATGCCGTGTGAAATGCAAAGCATCGCCTACTTACTCATTGGAAAATGTCATTTTTATGTTTTCATGTAGGTAATCTTAATAAAATGTCACTAACTATGGCAAATTTCCAATAGTTTTCTACTTTGTATGATATTGTTGAACTTGATAATATTGTTTGAATGTTCATTGTATAATGTAAAGAAAAAGAGTCGCGTTAGGATAATATTTATTGCACTTTGAAAAGAGTTAATTGAGGTACTTAGATAGGTATTAACAATAAATAATGAGTACCTACCTATAAGCATCGAACTAGGATTTATCTATTTAATATAAGACTTATGGTTAGCTATGTAATCACAAGAGTCTGTTCACTTGTATTTACACAATCAGTAAGACAAGTTGTATAGTCAAAAGTATTACTACGAAAACGTTTCATTCGTGTACTCTATGACGTAGATATTACGCCGAAAAAATAACAACTTTTCTCCTCGACTGTACCGAACCTGCCAGGTCGCGCATTGGCAGACCAAGGTTTTGTGGGTCTAATAGGCCACTCCTCTAGCTACAAAGTGGCATATTTCGTGTACTCGATGACGTAGGATAACTTACGGTCGCCTCAAAGTCTATCAATGGTCGGAATAGGTAGAGCTAAGTTACCTAAACTTGATGCAAGTTCATTCAATAATGTGTTCCCATCTCACTCACGAATGAATGAACATGCGTCAAGTTTAGTTAAATTAGCTCTACCTATTACGACCACTGGACATAATCTACATACCTATAACAATAAAATGCTGTACCTACAGATGTAGTGCATAATGGTTTTCCATCGTATTTTATGGGTAAAGTTCGTATTTATCGTGCTCTCTTAATTAGCTTCAGTACCCATCGTACAGCCGTAGGGGTAAGTCACAACAGACAGCAGACCTCCAGAATTGGGCTCCTTTTGTACAGAATAGTACCTACTAGTAAATAAAAAAAAATACAGTAAAAACAAAACAAAATGTGTTTTCTATTTCATACAAATCTTGCGTAAATTTTGGGACACCCTTTATTTCCCAATATGCGTTATTTTGTTGTATTTTATGTTAACGTAAGGAGAATGTTTCGTTTATTAATGACAATGAAAATACTGAGTGTATTTTCTAAGTTTCTTAGGGTGGTTGTAACATCTCTATGTATATTATACAATAAAAAAAATTAACTACTAAAACTGACATTTGACACTAAATAATAAAGTTCCATATTAGTGGATATGAAAATGCCACTCATTTAATACAATAATTGATTGCCACTTCGGGGTGCTGTCGTATTTTTATTGAGGTCCTAGTTTTCACGATGTAAATACATTATGCACTATATCCGTACATAGAATAAACTTTCCATGATCATTAAAATCCATCATACTTATTTAATGACATTTACGTGAGTTGTCTATTGTCTTCGTATGGAGATTCCTTAATAAATCGAAATGTGTCGTTTTAAGTCATAGTCATAAAACTTAATGTAATCCAAACTAGCTACCCGCCCTCGCTTCCCTCGGGGTACTATTATATACATAAATCTTCCGTTAAAAATGATCTAACTGATCGTGAAAACCGCATCAAAATCCGTTGCGTGGTTTAGGAAGAGTGAGCGGACAAATAGATGCGGAAAGCAACTTTATTTTATACTATGTACCTAAGGATAAGGAAGGATATGCTAAAATTAACTTTTTCAATGCCTTACATCATATACAATGGTGTCAGTCATGTTTCGAAAGCTATGTAAAATTCAACTTAATTCTCACGAAATAAAGTCTCAAAAGCTGTACCAAATGACCACTATGCGTCGGTGGTGTGGCAGGCGGGCAGGCAGGCGCGACAGCACACGACGCCTTTAGGTGTTCTTGGTGTTAAGAAGGTTAAATGCAAACCAAAACACGCCATGCCAGAATCGAATTCCATGCATGTTTATAAATAATTCATTGGCAGGTTCTGCGAACACTACTTAAATTAAAACGATTATTAAGCAATAACCGGTTAGTTATAATAAGTTTAAAAACTAAAACCCGACAACAAAAAGAACGAAACAAGTTTGGACCTTTGTAAAGTTTTACACATACCACCATTTATGGTATTCGCTACCTATCTGATTTACAACCGAACCACTCCTAGTCCTCGTATGATGACGTAAAGTCCAAATTTAGGAAAATCCAAGAAATTGGCAGCAGGCATCACCTGTGTGAGTGGAACTCCATCCATTACGATCTGCCTGCTAGGAAGCTATTCAAAATATTGTTCGTAGTCGAAGGCCAAACTGCGATGCACGTTGCTATAATAATTCCTGGCCTTCGACTACGAACAACAATGTAATTTTTTTTTGTTTAAGTTTTATTGTTTATACCAACTGCATAGGTACATAGCAGTGATCGGAATAGGTAGAGTTAATTTACCTAAACTTGACGCATGTTCATTCATGCGTGAGAGAGATTGGAACACATTATTGAATGAACATGCATCAAGTTTAGGTAAATTAACTCTACCTATTCCGATCACTGGTACATAGTTATTATACAAAAGATACAAAAAAGAATTCCGTGTTATTAAATATTATGTATTCTGGAGAGCTTTGGAGGGAAAAATGTTATAGGTTCACATATGAAGCGTGATTTTTTAGAAATTATTCTCAACTAGTTATCGGCCCGCGACTTCGTCTGCGGAGTGTCAGTATTTTCGTTGAAAAGTGCAGATAAAGTTTTCGTTACGTATCATGAAGGGATAGAAACTTTAAATCATACAAATTTTCAAACTCTTCGCCCTACTTGGAGTAGATTTTCCAAAAACGTCAAAACTTATATTTTATATTCAGTAGTCTAGAAACCAGTTTCCATATATCTAACTTAAAAAATGACTTCACTCCCATACAAACTTCCACTCCCCCCCTCCCCTTCATCATCATCATCATCATCATCAACAGCCGCAAGACGTCCACTGCTGGACAAAGGCCTTCCCCTAGGTTTTCCACAACGATCGGTCCTCTGCTGCTGTCATCCAGCGGTTTCCCGCGATCTTTATCAGATCGTCGGTCCACCTTGTGGAAGGCCTACCGACACTTCGTCTTCCGGTTCGCGGTCGCCACTCCAGAACCTTTCCGCTCCAACGGCCATCGGTTCTACGAGAAATGTGCCCCGCCCACTGCCACTTAAGGTTTGATATTCGGTGAGCTATATCTGTTACTTTTGTTCGCCTGCGGATCTCCTCATTTCTGATTCGATCTCGCAAGGAGACACCTAGCATAGCTCTTTCCATCGCCCTTTGAGTGACCTTAGAGATAGCTTATTAAAAATTACTGAAAGTGGTGTTTTTTACTGGTTAACAGTAGCCTATATACCAATTTCCACGTTTCTAACTTCAAAATTGATCGAATTCCCATACAAACTTCCACCCCCCCCATTTCACCTACCTAGGGGTAGTTGTTTCCAAAATCGCTAAAAGTTATATATATTTTTTATTATTCATTATTCATAACATAAACAATACAATTATTGTGTTTGTAATAAAAAAAGGGAACAAGTAGTCTTATACTAAGGATATAAACTAAAGACTTTTTAACGTTGTTTAGAAGTTATGAGGGAACAGATGAACATACATACATTAACATACATACATTCATACACACCGGTCAAAATCATAACCCTCCTTTTTGCTTCGCCGTAGTCGGGTAAAAAGTGATTTGAGATAAACAGAAGTAAGTATATGACGAATTTTAAAGCTTTGCTTGAATGTTTAAGGAAAATAATTATTATGGCGTAATACGTTTGGCTGATATAGGTACTTACTAACTTCTTACGTACTTATTAACTACTATCAAGTAACGATTCAATTGTAGTTCAACTTCAACTCAAAGCTAACGATCGATCGAAGTTATGACACGTCGTATTCTCCTAACACAATAGAACTTACGGAACGTTAAACACTATTCTACTAAAAATTTGACACATGTGTCATCGCACGTCGATCGGAACACAACCGAACCCCAGCGTTTCATCTGTCATAATTATGACAGATGAAACGCTGATTAGCGGTTGGGATAAAGTTCGCTATTGGCTACTTTTTGTGGATCGATCGTTCAATAAAATTGTTATTTTCCGTCGAATCATGATGTACTATTATAAATACCTTAATATTGCTAATGCTGTGGACAGTGGTAAAGTTCGAAGCAGGAATTTATCCACCTGGCGACATCATTAATTGATGAAATTATATAATAATAATAATAAATATCAGGAACAATCTCACACAAATTGACCTAGTGTCAAACTAAGCTCTAGGCTTGTACTATGGGTACTAGGCAACGATATACATACATATATTGAGAAATACATACTTAAATATACTTATAGAAAACATCCATGACTCAGGAACAAATACCTACTCGCGCTCATCACACAAATATTTGCCCATACCGGGATTCGAACCCGGGACCGCTAGCTTCGTAGGCAGGGCCACTACCAACTAGGCTCACCGCGTCGCCAATTAGTGTTCATATGCCTGTAAGTCTTCGATCAGATGGCATCGATACCGAAACCAAGGTGATTCATTTAACTTGGTCCCGAAACGTACTTTTGACTAGTCCTTCTAGGGCTTCTCGCGACGCCTTCTGCATTTAAAATATTTGAGCACTCCGTCCACAAACGTGTCGCCAGAGCCATGGCTTCACGGTGTTCATTCATGAACATTATTGAAAGTTCTACAGACGTAGATCTTCTTCGGCTTGATTCCATGAAAACAATACACAGAGAAAAGATCAAACTAATAATTTCAAAATAACTGCATTAAATATTGATTCCAAGGTAAAAATAAGCATCGAGAGCAACTTAAAGGTTTGCACAAATATAAATTATACTTACCAAATCTAAGCACAAACTTACAGTACGATTATTTTCACTTTGACACTCGGGACATCTCGGTTTTAATCGTAAAGATTCGTGTTTTCACATAGAGTATATAAAATCCTAGAATTTACTCACATAAAATATTCAAACCCATCTAGTATAATTAATAATAAAACCTCAACCTAAGTATAGAAACTTCATTAATATTCTAAATAATCAAAAAAAAGATAAAGATAAAAGATATTTATTCAGTAAGTAGGCCGCACGGGCACTTTTACACGTCAAAATCTACCAGCGCTTCCCAAGAGGAGACCACTGCTGAGAAGAAGCGCCGCAAGAAACTCAACAGTTAGTCATTTTTTAAATAAAAATATAACAATGATACTACTTATTCTAGCATTATATAAAACTGTAAAAATAATATTAAATATCTGCGTAGTTTTGCAGGAAAACATGTCAGAATGACTACGAGAATAGGCTATAATCAACTTTTTATGACATATGTGACCTGAACTTTATGATGTGATACAATGTCACAAAACCACTGTCAAAAAGCTACTGTTAGGAAAAATGTATATGTTGGGACCTGAAGAATGGATGAAAGTTTGCAATCATGCCATTAAATGCGAAGATGAATTTTTAACTGAAGAAGAGAAGCTGAATGTGTTTAATGACAGTTTTATAATCAATGTGTCTAATTCAGACAGTGAAAGTTATTGGTTTCATTATTAATCATACAATGAGTACTTATTGTAAATAACGTTTTTAAAGAATATATATTTTAAATTCCCTGTAAAAATGTAATAATTAAATCAAACCACTTCTGTGTTATTCATAGGTCTACTGTAAAAAATTTCATTATGGCATGTTTTAGACTGTCAAGTGCACTCTATGATATTATGAATATGCAGCAATGTGTCACGTGTCATTTCCACTTCCGATCTCTTCCGATGAATGTCGAGAATTGTCGAGTGTCAAAATGGTTTCAGCGCCAACTCAATTTTGAAATTTGACACGAGACATTGACTTTTCATTTGGTTTTTCTCCGCGCTCGATCGAGGTTTTGTGGTATTTTTCGCTTAATTTTTTTAAATATTAACGATGTATATCAAATAATATATAATAATTAATGTGAAATAATGTGAACTTGTCAAATTTATAATATAAATGACTGAATTTAATTAGGTAGTAATTTTTTTTGCGTTCTAGTAACACTCAAACATGTTTGTTTAGTCTTTGGCCTTATCGTTACGTTTCTATTGAGGTTCAATTGCGTTTCTATTTAGATTAAGGTATTGTTTTGTTTATAAGATAGTAGGATGGCTTATTTGTCCACAGTAGAAACTGAATGGGAATAGTATCTTTATAGAATCTTAATTGATTCTTGAAATATGCGCATTAGTAGAATAGAACCCCAGGGAACCTGTTAAACATTTTTTATTGTCTTAACTACAAATTACTGGTTACCAGTGTTACTAATATTACTTAGTATTACTAGTGTTGTTAACAGTTGTAGGTAAGTTCTAATTCCACGACTTAGTGCCGTCTAGTAAGTAATTGTAAGAAATCCATTTTTTCTAATAAATTATTTTATACCTACTTACATGATTTAACTTTCATTATTTTTTATTTCTTTATTCATTTTGTAATTGCCTATCTATACAATTGACTACAATAATTTATCTTATTTCTAGGTCAGCGTCAAGCTAGCAAACCCTTTTAAATTTAAATTATAAAGGTTGAACACGCCAAAACCTGGGCACTCAAAAATGTATAGGGGAGACTTGCCTAATTCGTACCCCCTAAGGGAAAATCCGAAATAACTTGAAATATAACAGAGACAGACACATTTTACTTATGTTTTAATAAACTTTATTCTATGAGTAATCAACAACAGTACAATATTGCACTTACAATTAGTAAACTTCACCAGAGTACTAGTTTTTTTTTTAAGTGGAAAAAGTACGATTTAGGATCATGTACGCCTAATTTGTACCACGATTTTCCTTAATCGTACTTGGATATCCTTATAGTCAGTTTTTGTCTCCAAATCACAGCAAATGAACTAAAACTACTTCTTCATATTACTAGATTAATAAATTATTTAATTCTGCATAGCAAATCTAATAGTTTTCTTTAATTCTTTGCAGTTATCACATATATACCTAATTACGAGCATTTTTATTAACTCCAGCACAAAGCTCGTGAACCCAGGTCTCGCAGTGGGTGCACTGAATCATATCTTCTTTTCTATTTTCTTCGCACAACTTACAGTACCAGTTTTCTTTATCATTTCTTTTTTTTTTGTTTTCTTTATATTATTTTTATCTTTGGTAATATTTTTCCTTTTCAAGACGTTTAGCTCTTGGAAGTTCTTGCGCACAGACTTCTTTTTTGACTCATTAGGTTTTTTTTATTTTTAGGTCCACTTTTTTCATGTCGGCTGGAGCCCAAGAGTTATATTTGCGCTTAGCCATATTAACCTTAAACAAAAATAAGTCATTAATTCCTAATTCGTACCGGTACGAAATAGGCTCACGCGTTGAGTACGAATAAGGCGCAACGACCAACCAATTCAAATTTACCGCGAAAAAATATTTTTGCAAGTATGGCATTAGTACCTACTGAGAATAAACTCGTAAATAAGCCAAGAACCAAATAAAAAAATCCTAGTTGAATCATTCACACAAGCTTAACGGAAAATCCTTATGAAGCAAGCAAAATTTTTTGTCAAAATTAGTGAAATTACTTACTTTTTTAACAATTTTAAGCAGAGCAGCGATGCGGTGTTGTCACTTATGTCTGATAGCATGGCAAACTAGTGGTTTCATTTTATGACACTGGTGTCGCTACTGTTGCATTCCGTTAGGAAATAATGCTAGGGTACGATTTAGGCACAGGTACGAATAAGGAAAGTTTCCCCTATAAAAATACAATAAAAAATCGCATTATATTGATATAATTTATTTACACATTGAATAGACTTTCTAATAACATCAGCCTTTTAATCAGTCTTTCATTTGTAGGTAAGCCATGGATTGCACTCTGAGTCGAATACGACTCATGAGGCTTTGCACGCTCTCGTCAGGGAACCGTTTCACCGCCCAAGTCCATATTTTTCGTAGTTCAGCCACCGATTTTACATTCCCACCTTTCTTTTTTTGAATTCCTTTCATAATACTCCAGTACTCATCAATGTGCCGGAGTTCTGGATAGTTTGGCGGGTTGCTATCTTTAGGCACCACCACGATCCTGTTTGATTAGTACCGTTCAATAACTGATTTAGCGTAGTAACAACTAGCCAAATCTGGCCAAAATTAAATAAATGGCGTAAATTTCGTTAAGAAATTTTCATACAGTTTCCTCGACCGCCTTTTTGCTGATAAGTTCTGTTTTGAGTCCCGATCGGGTGAGGCGCTTTGTGACTTCTTATAGTGAATAAAACATAGCATGGTGCAAATGAAATTTGTCAAAATCACAGACCAGTGAAAAAATGTCTTCCAGTTTTTGAGATGACATAATCCGATTCGGTGTTATTTGTGTTTTGTGTTGTTATGTTTAAATGGATTCACTGAAAATCAGCGTCGAGGCACTTCATGCCTTGACACATGCTGAGTGGACTCCTTTTTGAGACCACCCTCAAAACTGTACTAACTACTTTTTTTTTTGTCTGTTTTGATAATCTGGTATGTGATAGAGCTACCTCTGAAACGGACTGAAAACAACGGCAACTTGGTTGAAATTTTGATAATCTGGTATGTGATAGAGCTACCTCTAAAACGGCCTGAAATATGTTTGAGGCGCCTGAAAACAATGGCAACTTCGTCGAAATTTTGATAATCTAGTATGTGATAGAGCTACCTCTGAAACGGACTGAAAACATGTTTCAGGCGCCTGAGAACAACAGCAACTTGGTTGAAATTTTGATAAACTGGTATGTGATAGAGCTATCTCTGAAACGGACTGAAACGATGTTTCAGCCTGCTGAAAACGCTTCCAAAGCACCAAAAATCACGACAGCCATATAACCTCACATTTGATATTTGATTTATTTATTTATTTTGTACAATTAACACTTATGCCCTTACTAATAAACGTTGAGTAACCGCTGAGTAGTTACCTATACCATGCTTTGTCCTTATCTGTCGAATTCAAATGTCACAATGACAGATAAGGACAAAGCATGGTATAACTACTCAGCGGTTACTCAACGTTTATTAGTAAGGGCATTACAGTCTAGCCAAACATGTTAATCGGTAACACACTGTTACAAGAGATAAATGTTAAATTATAAATATAAAATGCAATCGTAAAATGACAACAGATATAGTTAAAAATAAGAACATTATCAGGCATATGGGCTCTAATCTAGATTTAACATGAAAATTAGCCAATATCCTGCACTGAGCTTGTGGTGACAAGAGTTTCCAAATATCGACTAGCTGATGCAATTAATTTGGGCTCAGAGTCATGGAAAATATCTAGTGTATCGTTGCTGTCTAGAATATCGTTTAGCAGTGTCAGAGCGCGGTGCAGCGGCGAGTGAGAGACTGCTCGCGTGCGCGCCGGCGGGGCGGCGAACAGCGGGCTGCGGCGGGTGCGGAGCTGTTTGCTGGACACAGGTGGTACCCGATATGAAATTTGTGCTAGGAGAGTTGGATTACTAGCATAACCACGTATTATTTGAATTAAATATTTAATAAGGTAAATATTTCTCCTGGTTTCAAGGGAAGTATAGTTGAGCATGCCTAGTAGATATAGTGTAGGGTACGTATGCGGATAATACCCATACATTTTCTTAAAAAGAAAACGCAAGAACGTTTTTTGTACCCTCTCTATCATGAGAGTGTATTGTTGCGTATGGGGGCTCCATATGGGGGCATTGGTTTCGAGGCGACTGCGAACGTATACGTAACGTGCGACTGCCGCATGACAAAGCCCAAAGATTTTCTAGCTGTATTACAAATTTGTGTGATGTTGTCATTGAAAGTAATATGGGGATCGAACACAGTTCCTAAGTCACGTACCAAGGAAACCTTCTGCAGCGGTACAGTGTTAATAGCATATGGGAAACTCAACGGCTGTCTTGTGCGTGTGAATGACATAAAATGACACTTTTCTATATTGAGGGTCAGACTGTTCTTATCACCCCAGGCACATATGCTATCCAAGTCATTCTGCAGCTTCATACTGTCCTCGAGGCTACTAATTGGTAACGCAAGTTTTACATCATCGGCAAACATCAAACATGTCGAGTACCTGATTGACTCTGGAAGATCATTGATCAGAATAAGGAATAGTAACGGGCCGAGATTACTTCCCTGGCCAATCCCAGAAGTTACTGGATACGGTACCGATTTTGCAGTTCTATACTGGACATATTGTTGTCTTCCCTTTAAGTAACAGGCTAAAAA
The DNA here is from genome assembly GCA_963241965.1 of Tortrix viridana. Classification (NCBI taxonomy): domain Eukaryota; kingdom Metazoa; phylum Arthropoda; class Insecta; order Lepidoptera; family Tortricidae; genus Tortrix; species Tortrix viridana. Next base: position 39,667,708 of record OY725171.1, on the reverse strand, counting down.
TGTTAAGAGCGTAGAAGAGAAGCCTGCCAATGCGGCCTTTTCAAGCAGAATATCATTGTCGACTCTATCGAAAGCCTTGCGGAAGTCAAAATACGCGATATTTTTTATTTATTTATTTATTCAAAAAATGTACATGCGTTATATTATAAATAAATGCTCGCCAAACTGTTACCCAGTTTGTTGGCGAGTGATGCGCTCAAACACATGCTAATCATGCACCTGGGCAAACTAGGTACAACTCCTATCAACAATCTACCACTTAAGATCTTAAAATAACGTTTTAGAAAATATAATAATACGATTTATCTATATTTCTAAATAGCACCTTTTCAATCTCCTTTTGAGGGCTGGTTTACTTAATTTTATGTTTTCCCTCAGCCACCCTACCTCATTAAATACCCTGGGCACTAAATATCTATTTAATCTTTTCCCGTAATAATTGACTGCTAGCGGTTGCATCAGCTTTCCCTCTCTAACCCTCCTTGTGTTATATTTATTAAATACTGGTCGTTTATACTCCTGTTTGTAAAAATGTTCTAGAGCAATTAAATATTTAATTTTAATTTGGGCAGGTAAAATTTTGCAGATTGGAAATAACTCACTATAATCATTACATTTTTTTTTTGTTTTGTTGTCTACCAAGTACTTTACAATTCTGGTTTGTAAGTTTTTTACATCCTTTATGTAAGTACAAAAGGTGCGACCGTACACACTTAAACCATAATTGATTAGCGAATCTGCTAACGACGTACGACGTACGACGTAACGTACACGACTAACAAAACATTTCTACTTACAGCTGATTTAAGTTGGTAAAACTGGCCTAATACGATTCTAAGGGCCGTATTAATAAACTGATCTCGTGTGAGACGCCCTTCACAAGATGCGTCAAAATGACAGTTTTGTATGGATTGACGTTTACTTTGACTTATCTTGAGACGGGGATCACAGTTGAGACGAGTTTATTAATACGGCCCTAAGTTTCTTACAAAGTTCCTCGATGTGAAATTTAAAGTTAAAGTTACAGTCCACTAGCAGCCCCAAATATTTATACCTACTTACAAATTCTAAGGACGAACAATCACAACCTATTTTATCCCTATGCAAGCACTCATAAGTATGCCCAACTACACCAATCCGCGTAAAATCTACAGTTTTAGCTACCCTATTATACGGCGAGTGTATATGCAAACATTTAGTTTTATTAATATTGATTAAGATGCCGTTGTCATGTGCCCACTTTACTACACGCTCGAAGTCGTCCTGCAGTTCTAGACGAGCCTCGCTTATATTTTTTGCTGCATAAAATAGACACATGTCATCGGCATACACACACACTTTACATTTTCGCACGACATTTACAACACTGTTTACAAACATTATGTAACCTACCGGGCCGTACACCGAGCCGGTCGGCACCCCGAGTGTCATACGCGCCTCAGCGCCCTCAATGCCGCCGATCAATGTTTGTATTGTTCTATTCGTTAAATAGTTTCTGAACCACGCATTTGTGGGCCCTCCTATACCACATTCGTTCATAGCTTGAAGCAATATGTCGTGGTCCAGAGTATCAAATGCCTTTTTATAATCGATAAAAAGACATAATACCTGTTTCCCACTATTTAAGCTATCATTAATCGCCTCCGAGAAATGCGTCAAGGCAGTGCCCGTACGGCGTCCTCTCCTGAAGCCGTGCTGGCAGTCTGTCAATAGGTATATCATGTCTTTCTAGAAAATCACTCACTTGCCTTGCCCCACAACTACTTTTTCCACGATCTTATTAATGGCAGACAGTATGGCAATCGGCCTGTAATTTGTGTACTCATAATGACTCCCGCTTTTGTAAATTGGCCGTATTATTGCTTTTTTTAGTTCGTCTGGATATAAGCCCGTTAATAAGCTCATGTTGACAAAATTTGCTAAAATTGGACTAATCTTGTTTTTGATACCTTTTAAATCGTTCACCCTTATTTTATCAAACCCTGCCTTTTATTATCTAAATGGGTGGCGATCAAAGTAACCGTATTAATAAGATTAGACGTAGTCGAGCGCCTAGGTAGAAAACCGTGTTGTTGGTCACAGAACCAGCCATGGAGCTGAGGATATATCAGGGAATAAATTACTGACTCGAAAATTTTTCCAAATATAGAAAGAACTGCGATCGGTCTATAATTGTGAGTGTCTGACTTCGGGCCCGACTTGTGTATTGGAAGAACTTTGGTAAGTTTCCATTGCTCAGGATATGTATTTGTTTGGATCGAAAGATTAAATATGTATTGAAGTGGTTTTACAAATACTTCGCAACAGTCCTTTACGATGAACTGAGGAATGCCGTCCGGACCTTGAGTTTGTTTGGGAGATAGGCGTTTGATTGCTCGGCGAACTTCATCATCGCTTATGTACTCGAGAGTAACATGTCTGTGATGCGCTTTAGGTGAGTTGATGGCGTCAAATACATTTGAGTTGGTAACGTCGAGAGTTGGGGCTATCGGGAGGAAAACACTTTTGAAAAAATTGGCAAAGGAATCTGCGGTCTCCTGAGTAGTCATGGTGCCAAAAGTCTCAGGTTGATTCGACTTTATATTTTTTTTAACGAATGACCAGAATAACGACGGATTTTCTACTATATTTAATTGTAGTTGTTTAATAAAAGAAGTTAGGCCGTCCCCGGACTTGCGTTGTACTAATTTTCTGTAATAAGAAAAAAACGCGTAATATAATTGATTTCCTGTTTTCTTATAAGCTTTGTGATACATCTTTTTAAAATTATTTAACTGAATTATTTCAGCAGTGAACCATTCCGGATACATCCAATTCTTATTTATTTTATTTTTAAGCGGGACACATTCTGAGATTATATCATTGAGTATAGAATAGAAATAGTTTGTAGAGTCGTTGGCATCTTTTATTTTGTATAGTTGCGACCAGTCAACATTTGCTAGTTTGTGATATAGTAGTAGGAAGTTCGCTTTACGGAAGTTTCTTACAGTGTTATTGTTATTTTTATCATTGTCGAAAGAAGAAGTTGGGCATGCGCTGTGGCATGCTAAGTTTATATCAAGTGGCAAATGGTGTTTTTCAGACGATACTAGTCCAGCAACAGATTCACTAACTGATATTTCCGACACATATTCATTTGTTAGTATTAAATCTAAAAGGCGTCCTAAACTATTGACTATGTTGTTTTTCTGAGTTAAGTCACAAGATGATAAAAACAAGTCAAAATCTCTACGTACACTTGTTGGAGCTGAAAATAAATTAAAATCGCCTACTAGGTACAATAACTGGAAGAGAGTGATCACACATGATCTGTTCAATACATCTAAAAATAGAGTAATACCTGGATGGCGCAATATTAGGTGCTAGATAAACGACACACGGAACGAAGCGTAGACGTCCTTTAGTCACAAGTGCACATAGGACCTCGTCCTCCAGCGCGCGGCCAGCAGCACGCCGCCCCCGCCGCGCCCGACGCGGTCGGCCCGGAGCACAGCGAAGTCCGGTGGGAATAATTCCGAGTCATGGACGGTGCTATCAAGACGAGACTCTGTTAGTGCAAGTATTTCGCTGTTAAATGTCGTTAAAGCATTCTTTACTGTGGTTAATTTACCTTTTAGGCCCCTGACATTTTGGTAAAACAAGTTAATTTGTCGTAGCTTTGGGGATTTCTGAACGAAAAAACGTTCTCTTTGTGTTATTTCCAGGGGCTTTGTGTTTAAATACAAACCACTCCTGTAGGGCGGTATTCTTCGGCCAGTTACCAGGTGTCATGAAATAGTCAAAATGCTCATGAGGAACAGTCAGAATGAAACAATTATGCCGATTGTGACCTGGTTCGGGTTTTTTTACTGCATATATGCTACACCCCCGTTTTTTGTTCAAAAATGACAAAACGTTCTGTTCAGTTGTATCTGGATGAAAATTCCAAGCATGTATATACTTCACTGGTTCCAATACTTTTAAATCTTCATCTACGTCGCCAGTCGCTCTAATTACAGGGCGCCGGGCGCTCCTCTTCACATTGATGTTATGGTTGGGCATTGTACAATTTCTAGTAGAATTCAACTCACCGGTTTGAACCGACTGGTTTGTTATTTGCGGTGCATCAGTGTTACTCGGGTAACTAGTCGAGGAAGTCATGAGATTACGAATGATCTCTATATTTTGTGGAGGGTCATTGTGGCACGTGGTCTGGCTCTGGATGGTAGTGGTGCTATTACTCGAGACCAACGGTAATAGGGTCGATACGGTATTATTCGGGTCAGGATGAGTCAAATTTCTTTTCAGCGGGATGTTATGAAGAACACTCGATACCGTAGCAATGTTCTGTTGCATAACTGATAATTGCTGAGATAGCACCAGTTTGTCAGTTTCTAGATCCAAAATACGATTGTTATTTATATCTACCGTTGCTTTCAAAGAATTGAAATCTTCAGAGATACCTTCAACTGATTGAACTAGGTCGTCCACGTCCGTCCGATGGGCACTGTGTTTGGCGGTGAGTTGTTCTAAACTGTCCTGAACGATGCACAATCGTGTGTCTTGATTCTGAAGCAAAATAGTTACCTGCTCTCGGAATGCTCTAAGTTCGCCCAGTATTATATTAGTATCTGAGGATGGGGACAGGGCCGACGATACAATGTGATCACTCAAGATTGGGTCTACCGTAGCGTTGGTTTCAGTGCTACCTTTATCTGGCTTTTGTAGAGATTCATATCGTGGGTTTTTTGGAGGGTTTCTCCTTAGAGTCATAGACGAACTGGTTTCTTTTTCTTTTATATCGGGTAAATATGGTTTCGCTGGAGTGTTCGAATTATTCGGTGTTTTTAATGTACTTGATATGTCGTTTATCGTTGCTCCCTCGGGAACTCCAATTTTCCGGAATAAAAAGTATCATTTGTCCTTTCCCGGGACTCAAACTAGCTCCATACCAAATTTCATCTAAATCGGTTCAGCGGTTTAAGCGTGAAAAGGTAACAGACAGACAGACAGACAGACAGATTCGCATTTATAATATTAGTATAGATAGATAGTATAGATTGAAAAATGAAATGGTTTTTATTTGTTTGTTCGAGATATAGAATACCTAATAAATACATACAAAGTGTAACAAAAGTAGGTAGTGGTCGATCGTTTTCTGATAAGAAAAGAATAAAGGAAACAGAAATTACATGAAAAAATTACATTGAAATGAGAAGACGTACCTGCCCCATACAAAAAAGAAATGTTTTTACGTTTGAAAAGAGTTTCTCCTAATATTCTATAATCAAAACATTACGCCCTCAAACGATTCACCACAATTTTTTTGTTACACCCTGTTTGTAGTTAAAACTGTTTACTAACGTGAAAATAGTCATAAACTCATAACCTAAATATTTTGTCAGTTATTACTATTTCCTGAAGTTTTATACAATCCCGGAATTCCAGAACTTAAATAATTAATATAATATTTTTAAGAAGCCGACTCCATACTTGCTGAGCTTTTTCCGGGAATTTGCTAATTGTAGGTATAAAAGCATCCGAATTTCCGATCCCTAGTCATAATTAGCGATGTGCCGTTACCGGTAACTTACTCAAAACGAGTATTTTACCAGTAACGTTACCAGTAACAGTCCCAATAAACGGTAATATACGGTAACTTTGAAATTTTGAATATATAAGCATATGTTTATACACATGTTTGAGTTATATGAGCAACAGATGAAACGTTTTAGGCCCAAAATAACAATGAAGGTTTTCTCTAAAAGTATATTACCAATATTACTAGTAAAATACTCAATATTACCGGGTATTTAACCAATGTTACCGGGAATATTACCCTCATGTATTTGAATGAATCAACTAACCTAAGTAAAACAAACCGTATAATATTAATGTTCTTTTACTCATAATAGGTAGGTAATACAAGGTGAGTCTTGGTAAAGTGCACATATTCAAATGAGGGGCATAAAATTACATTTTATCGACGAAAAAATATTTTTTTTTGTGTTTACATGTGGTACCCAGTTGCGAAATATTATTTTCAAGTCATTAAAATATTAATAGATATATTACTCTCATTCTGACAGATAGCTGGTGTAATTTTAGACAGGATGTGTAAATGAGACATACGATGCAATAATAAGTGAGATAATATTATAGGTAATAAGTAGTGATCGGAATAGGTAGAGCTAATTTACCTAAAGTTCGCTAAATAAAGTGGTTACAACCGGGTAAAATATAAATTTATTTTTATTGAATTCCGGATTTCCGGTATTTTTCTGGTACTAGTCTGTCTAGTCTAGTCGTAATGCTAAATATACGTATAGTATTTACTCACAGTACGGGATATTTTATAATTAAAAGGGGTCTGTAACTCATTACCTTTTGTCAAAAGGGTGTTATTTTGACACCTGTTTTAAATTATTTCATCCTTTGCAATACGATTATAGAGGCGTCTTTAATTTAAAAAACTTTTCTCTAAAACCTTATTTTGCTGAGATAAAGAATCCGAAAGTATGAAGTATATTGTAAGTATATGAATATACTTAATATATAAAATATATTTAATACATTTTCTACACTTTCGCTAGAAATAAATTAAATAATTTGAGTTTTCTCACTCATTGTTTAGTGCTTCTCAAAGGGACGAGTAAACGTCAAAAAAGTTGCGAACCAGCTAGTGCTAGAAAGAGAAGGAAATAGGTAAAAGGGTCAAGTACTCAGGTATGCGAATTGCGAGTGGATTCACTCGCTTCTGAATGCGTTTTATTCAGGGGTAGGAAATTCTGATACAATATTTAACAAAAGTTGGCAAAATACCGTAAAAAATTAAGCAAATATGGCGTCGGCTTCTTAAAAATATTAGTTCCGGGATTCCGAGATTACACAAAACGTTACGAGAGTTCGACCGATTGCTACCAAAATCGATATCTAGCTGTGTTATCTCAGAGAGCGAATCCGTTAACAGAATGAGAAGAAGTAGCCGCCATCTTGAACTTTTTAGTTATTCGACCGATTAAATCCAAAATCGATATCTAGGGATTTGTGTGGTATCCGAAAGTGAATGCGTAAACAGATTGAAAAAAGTAGCCGCCATCTTGAACTTTTTAGTTATTCGACCGATTGCTTTAAAAATCGATATCTGGGGATCTATGTGGTCTCCAACAACGAATCCGTTAACATAATTAAGAAAAATGGCCGCCATCTTGAACTTTTTAGTTATTCAACCGATGGCTTCCAAAATCGATATCTGGAGATCTATGCGGTCTCCGACAACGAATCCGTTAACAGATTCAGAAAAAATAGCCGTCAACGGATCCGCTAGACTACACAGATCCCTAGATATCGATTTTGGATGTAATCGGTCGAATAACTAAAAAGTTTAAGATGGCGGCTACTTTTTCTCAATCTGTTGACGGATTCGCTGTCGGAGACCACTTAGATCCCCAGATATCGATTCTGGAAGCAATCGGTCAAATAACTAAAAAGTTGAAGATGGAGGCTGCTGTTGCTCGATCTGTTAACGGATTTGCTGTTGGAGACCACACAGATCCCTAGATATCGATTTTGGATGCAATCGGTCAAATAACTAAAAAGTTCAAGACGGCGGCTACTTTTTCTCATTCTGTCAACGGATTCGCTGTCGGAGACCACATTGATTTCTAGATATCGATTTTGGAAGCAATTGATCGGATAGCTAAAAAGTCCAAGATGGCGGTTAATTTTTCATTATAAACACAAGTTGTGCTAGCCGAAATTGTATTATCTTTAATATCAATAATATTAAGCATTTAATTCAGAAGCGAGTGAGTCCACCCGCCTACCTGAGTACTTGACACATTTACCTCCTTCCTTCTCTTTCTAGCACTAGTTGCTCGCAATTTTTGGATGCTGACACGTCCCTTTGAGAAACACTAAACAATGAGTGAGACAACACACATTATTTAAAGATTTATTTTATTTATAGCAAAAATGTTTAAGTGTATTGTAAATATATTCATATACTTAAAATATACTTCATACTTTTGGATTCCTTATCTCGGCAAAATAAGGTTTTAGACAAAAGTTTCTTAAATTCAAGACGCTCCTGTAATCGTACGGCAAAAGATGAAATAAGTAATTTAAAACAGGTGTCAAAATAACACCCTTTCGACAAAAGAAATGAGTTACAGGCCCCTTTTACCACAAATTAACATAAAATATCCCGTTCTGTGAGTAAATATACATATATTTAGCATTACGACTATCACTAGACTAGTACAAGAAAAATACTGGTAATCCGGAATTCGATAAAAATAAATTAATATTTTACCCGGTTGTAACTATTCTATATTATGTCCTTTCGCGAACTTTAGGTAAATTAGCTCTAGCCGATCACTAAGAGTATGTGCATGTACATTTCCAATATGTTCGATAAGTAAAAATGACAAGAAATGCAAATAACAAACAACAATCTTGATCGCTATGCTTATAACTTCTGGTAATGTTACCGGTAACATTGGAAACTTACTGGTATTTTACCAAACGGTATTTTACTGGTAACGAGTAAGTTACTGCCGGCACATCACTAGTCATAATATACTGAAAGGCCCAAAATGGATGTCACTTTATTGTGAAACGGTTCTATGGACAGTCGCAATATAATCTTTCGGTGGTAAACTGTACGATACATGCCTAGGTACGTATATATAGTTTAGCTTTAGTTCAACCACAGCTCTCTAGGTGGCAGCACTTGTCATACATGCAAGTTTCACCATAGAGTTGCCACTCTTTTCCTCTATAGTTACTTTACTCTTTGGGCTTTCTTTCGATCTACGGTCCTTAGTATCCTATCCAGGCCATAATCATAAAAAAGACAGTTTGGTTTTCATTCATTTTGATCCTAGGTTAGGATAGGAATCCTTGGAAGCACATATTATAAAGTTATCTTGGAAGGTACCCTAAGAAAAACAACAGTTTCTACGTTGAACATCATGATTATTAGAACATCTTTCTGCTTTTTAATGATATTGTTTTCTTCCAATATTTATTGTGGAAACGATGTTGAAGTTCGTTCGGAGGAGGATGTAGGCGTTAAATATGCTAGCAGGTGCGAAGTCTGTAAGATTCTTGCAACCGAATTGCAAGGACGGCTCGAAGAGACTGGCAAAGTCCATGATGTTATCGAAATTGGATATTCACTAGACGACGTCCAACCAAAAAAGAAAACAAAATATGAAAAATCCGAGCTAAGATTGATTGAATCTTTAGAAGGAGTTTGTGACAGAATTCTTGAGTACAATATACACAAAGAACGTCAAGATAGCACCAGATTTGCTAAAGGCATGAGTCAGACTTTCAAAACCCTTCATGGTCTAGTTGATAAAGGTGTAAAAGTAGATCTTGGCATACCTCTTGAACTGTGGGACAAACCTTCAGCCGAAATTACTCACATGAAGTCACAGTGCGAGAGCCTCTTGGAGGAAAACGAAGGGGTCATCGAAGAATGGTATTGGAATCATCAAGGCTCTGCTGACCTCTTAGACCATTTGTGCACCAAACATGCCTTACGAGGAGATGATGATTCCTGTTTGTATGAGGAGTTTGAGGATAAAGAAACAAAAACAAAAGGTGATAAGTCAGAACTTTGATTGTAAATTGCCAATTTCTTAACCAAATGCCATTTGCCAAAAGGGGATGAGAATCCTACTTCCATCTACATAGATTGGAGTGAGGGATGGATAGTATGTACTTTGATTTAACTAGTTGCCGCTTGGATAAGAGACGCTGGCAAACAATTCACACCTTTAAGCCTGGGCCACACCGGATGCGTTGCGTAGACTTGCAAGTGCGAGTTCGCTTTCCACTGCATTGTATGGCTGCGTCCTCATGTGAGGATTCATACTATACAACGCAGTGGAACGCAAATGTGCATGTGCATGTCTACGCAACGCATCTGGTGTGGCCCAGGCATTAGAATGAAAGTGGCCTAATACAAAAGTTTTTTTCCTGTGCACCAACAATATTAGGTTAGGTCTTTAATTTTAATAAGCCATAGCCATGGGTGCTTCATATTGCAAGCATCCACTATATCTGGAGTTGCTCTGTATCACCCAAATTTATATATTTTATTGTAAGATGTGATTGAAGTAGTATAGAGCACATGAGTACATATCCATACAGAGAAGTAGCGGTGTGCTGTAGGTACACTCAGGCCTGCATTTATACTAGGGGCACTAGGAGCTAGTGCCCAGGGCAGAAAATTTCCAAGGGTGGCAAAATTCAGGGCCTGATTTTGTCCATTCACCTACTAGTTCACAGATGCTTGGCTGTTGTATGGTAACGACTAATTTGTCCCAGCTCAATTGTAATATGACCTACAGGGCTGTAGGTCACGCATTTTATCGGATGATTAAAATTTTTAATAAATTTATTCATATCAAATTAGTTCGCAATGATTTCAAAAAGAGGTTAAAAGAAGTTATTTTGTTTTCTTGATGTGATGGCAGATATGTTTACTTTTTTAAAAAGCCTTTCCTGGGGATCATTTTCTAGGTGTTCGGGATGCCAATTTTGAAAATAGGATTGTTTCAAGTTTGCATGATGGGAGACATGTTTTATAGTCATCATGGGACTAATTTACTAGGTTTTTGGGATGCCAATTTCTAAAATAACTAATCTTAAGGTGGACATTCACGGTCAGTTAAACTGATCTGTTGAACTGACTGATCCAAAAACTGACCGTGAATGTGAAATCTTAAGATGAAATTATACGAACTCAAGGTCAGCTTCTGGATGTACGTCAGTTAACTGATCAGTTTAACTGACCGTGAATGTCCACCTTTACTGATTCCAATTGCCACAGGGGCCAGTATTGGGTCAATCCGTGTGAACCTCCCACAATCTGTTAACTCTTTTTACCCAAACATTCTCTGATCGTGTCTGATGTCTACTCTGAAGTTGGCAAAATACATCTCACGAAAGATGTGAAAGCCATTAAAAAAAAAAAAAAAGTCCTGTACATAATCTTCACGAATCATTAACCAAATTGGGATTGTTCATATTTTTACAATTACTCTAATTCGAATACCATTTTGAGGAATAGGGTTTTAAAGCTGTTCTGCATTATTAAGTTTTTGAAATATTTATCTATTTCGGATATTTTGACACAAATACCTTACCTTTGTTTGACTTTAGTTCTCGGCTTGAAGCCCTCCTAGGTGTATCTTACGGGTTAGGCAAAAACCGCTTGAAATGGTATGTTTTAATACACTATTACAATCACTTTTATCATTAGATATCATTTAATTGTTGTAATTCATTAGAAAATGTCATCCCAAATTTAAAATAATCATGTCATCCATAAAATGTCTGCTAAATAAAGATATTTAAACAAAACTATTGGCTCAGATACAAAATTAATGAAATTGGTCTCTTAAAATTGCCTATTCTTTCGAATTAGAATGTAAAAACCGTGAGTTATTTTTTATGAACAATCCCAATTCCCAAATATTTTTACAACAACAGCAACAGATGTCACCCCTTTGAGAATAGGTAGGTATCTAGGTATTTGCAGATTTTAAAGATCTTGTTCTCTGTTGGATATTTACGTGATTATCGGTTGTTTTTTTTTAAGAGCTGATACAAAAATGAATAAGTGAAAGACATATTTTTTTATTGGCATTATTGCACATTACTTTCATCGAAATATAATAAGTATGAAAGTCTAACTGACGCTGAAAATCGGCCCACTGACTATTAGTGCCGGCGGGGGTGGAGCTAATACTTAGTGCCCAACCTATCAGTCGACTTTCTGACGTAGTGTCAAACAGTTGTTTATAATTACAACAAAAATAATTCGGTTTTAATGATTACCGGATTTAAATAATGCTGCAAAAATGCCAAGTTGCATTGTGAATTGGTGCAGGACCCACACAGATGTAAAGCGATATTTATTTTCATTAGTAGGGGAACCTGGGGAGAGTTGATCACCCCTTTTGTTTTTTGACTCTATTTTTTAACTTTGTGCAGTATTGGAAAGCTTTTTAGGTCATATGATTCTGAATTTATCTATTTATTGACAGTTTGAATGAGAGCAAGATTGTGCTACAATTTACCTCATTATTTAATAAAATTCCATACTGTAGACTTTTACCATGTGTCCCCTTTGTTAGGGAGACTTGTTTACCCCTGATTGGGAGCCTTGATCCTAGGAGGATCAAGTCTCCCAGGCACGTGGGAGACTTGTTAAAAAAAATTTACCGTGTCTCCCCACACCTGATTCTCATTGATTAAATAACTCGATTTGCAGTCAACAATGCATCTAGAAATAAGAAAACACACAGTGAACATATATTTACCGTATATTCCATATCTAGAAGTTTAATTCCCACCAATTAGATGACTTGATCAAATCTCTCATGATGAGATGAATCAAATCTCCCACGATTGGGGACACATGGTAAACAGATTTTTAGCGCGAATGCCATACCCAGAGGGTTGATTCCCTCATAATTCATTGGCTTGATCCACAGGAATATAATTTATCGGGAGTGCAGACACATGGTGATTCGTATTTTTTAATTTTAAATAAGAAATTATAGTATTTTCCAAATAACAACACAAAACTGGTAATCCACTTTTTTACTATAAAAAAAGTTATCTGTATGATAATCATCTCAACAAACAAATCAACAGTCTAGAAATAAGTAATAATCAATCAAATTAGCTGACCAGTCAGTTACGTTATGTTAATCAGTCATTTTCAGTATTTAGATAAACCTTATCATGTCTGTCATGGCCAGGGGATAAGCTCTTCCTAATAAGCCGCTGATGTCATAAATTGTAATTGTTCTCCCAGGATGTGAAGCCATCCAATCGCAGGCTGTGTCATAATAAGATTTGAGAGTTCCAAATAATATGCGGTCGAGTGGCTGCAGCTTTTGCGATTTGTGTGGAATTGGTCAATAAAAGAATCCCATGTTCTTCGGCATATTGAACAGAATCTATGCTTATATGGCTTTCATGGTTATCGAATATGATGAAAGGTGGCAAATGATTTCCAATTGCATTGATTGCGGAACAGACCATGGCGAGCTCTCCTCTTTCAGCAGATGTAACTTTAGATTCTTATTTTAGGCCTCGACAAGCTAAATTTTTTTTTGGTTTATGGACTGTTGTTACGTCGTTCCCTTCAATGTTATATATTTGCTGCGGATCAAAGCTGTATCTATCCATTAGGCTTTTTAAATTTTCGAAGTATTGTTTAACATTATGTCGATTGAATCTCGTCGCTCTTGACAAGCTTGTAGCCTCTAGTTTTTTTAGTGACAACTCATTATGGCGTTGCATGAATCCCCAAAACCAGTCATAACTAGCCTCTTGTTTAACTTCCCAATTGTCAGGATTTTTTTTAACAAACTGATACGCACATTCTTTGGAGTATGACCATGGTACAACTTACTAGCTGTCTCTAAATAGTTTGCTAAATCTTTCTCTTCTCCGTCAGTTAATACCTGTGATCTTTAGTTACGTTCATACTATATCTCTTCATTTGATTCTTTTTGCCGTCTTGCGTATCTTTTTAACGTCATAAGAGGTACGCCATGTTTTTTTGAAGTTCTTTTTAATGTACTTCCTGCTGATACTGCAGCTACAGCATTTTTCAAATTTTCTTTATTTATTGGTTGTCGTTTTCTGAACAATCTCTGGTCTTATAATTGCGCGGCATGGTTTCTCCTAAAGAAAAAATAATATATTAATGAGAGCTCTATGAATCATCTGGTTATTTGATTAGAAGGTAGACTTGATCCCTCACGGGGACACATGATCCGGGGATCATGTCACCCCCAAATAAAAAGACCAAGTCTCCCCATACATAGTAAGTTTATAAAACATGTGGTAGGGTCAGGGTGGGAACAGTAGCTCGGTGGGAACAGTGGCTCGAATGCGCTGTACTCGAAAGGGAAAGAGCTTTATGTCTGTCCTCTACATCAATCGGAAGCGTTCGGTACCCGATCATGCACGAACTAGTTAGTGAGCCGCTCCGGCGCAATGCGACCGAGTTACGATGCGTTTTTGTTTTAATCCCTGACAAAGCTACATTTTCAGGTAAGTTTCACTTGATTTTTTTTATTAACTCGTACGAGATTTTTAATTAGTTATGTTTTTGTCTAAGAGTATGTCTAATCGACTTAGTATTGGCTGATAATTCAAGGCCCTCAGCTTTGGTGTTTGCTTCTAGTTTGAGTTAAAATACAAAATGGCGACAGGGTCAACAGTAGTTCGTTTCGGAAAAGTACACAGTCGCTCTCGAACCACTGTGTACATGCGACTCTTTACATTACAGTATATTAAAAATCTATTACTAGGTAAATGAGTTCTATGACAAATAATAGGTGAAGGTGTGGTTGGTATGGTTTATTGACTTAACTTTAATTTGATTTATGATTTTAATGCAGCATTCTGAATTTTACTGCATAATTGTCTTTCTTTCAATGTTAAAATTTGATGTTATTTTTGGACATTTATTTAAAGTGCCAAATTTTGCAGTTTTTCGAGTAGGTAATTTTATTTGCTGTTCATTGCTTATATGTTGTATAACATCATTACATTTTTCAGCATGTAATTTTCTGTAATTTGACCACACAAGATAAACTGGATAAAGTGCACAAACGAATACCTAGGGATAAAACTAGGTGCAAAATCAAGCAAAAAAAAATGAAAAATTTGTCTTTTTTTTTTAGATTTAAGTGAAATCGCCTCATATGAAGTCTATTGAAATGAAATAAACGGTTTTTTTTATTCCAGAGCATATATATATATATAGAGAGTTAATTTCTTGTCAATTATTTCTAAGTAGGCAGTAGATACCTAAGAATTATAACTAATAAAAAAATCCAACCCTTATCAATTTTTAATTTTTCCAAAAGATGTCAGAGCCTATTTGGTCATTGAATATCAAAACATAGCCACTGTGTACTGTTAGAACCACTGTGTACTAGGGAGTGTACACAAAGGTTCGAGCCACTGCACTGTTAGAACCACTGTGTACTTGGGGGTACTAGTGACTGTGTACAGGTCGTAGTACACAGTGGCTCGATTCCCATTTTTTAATAAAGACTGGATATCTCTATTTTGGTAAAAGAAATAGCAAATCTATTTACTACATATGAAACTTTAACGCATTCGACTCCGCAGACGCAACGTATGCGTCCGAACGTATCGCTCCCGAAGCGCCGACGACGCAAACGTTGCGTCCTAACTTTTTAAGCTGTAACTACTGCAAAAGATACTCTAAATTACTTTCATACAAAATAATAAAACAAAACTAAAAAACTCAAAGTAAAGTAAACAGGACTACGTATTACAAATTCCTATAAAAATAAAACCGTTAGAATGATGTCTGTATGATATTCGTACTACCATCCTACGTTCACCGGCTTTTATTGCCCCAGTCGTCACTTTGGTTTGCGGGCACTATTAGTCCGCCGTCCCAGGCCTAAAAATGTGTATCATATAACTAGCCTTGGAGACATGTATAGTGCCGGAGACCTATACCTACAGAAGCCCAATATCCATTTCTTACGCGTCAACTAGGAAGCTCTTGGAAGTTATGGGGTCCGAAAAAACCAAAAATTTGCAAAAAAATGTATTATATTACTAAGTTACGAGAGTACTATCACGTGATACCCGGTACCACCAATAACCCAAAAAACCATTTCTTACGAAGTTTTCAGGAAGCCAAGTGCGAAATCAGAAGGGTCAAAGTTTTGATTTTTTGCAAAAAAATGTATCATATTACTAAGTCACGAGAGTACTATCCGGAGTTAGAGGATCTAAATAAATAGAAAAACCATTTCTTACGGCGATGCTAGGAAGCTTTCTTGAAAATCAGAAGCTTTTTGTTCAGTATGAACACCCATCGCCCAAGTAATTAATATTAAGTTATAGCCGTATAAATTCATGTTCGTGGATTGTTTCAGATTAATTAGGAATATTTTGATAAGAATATTACTATTTGAGTCTATAAACACTGAAAATCACTTGAAAATTTAGAAAATTTCTATGTTTTTGGTCAGAAAAACCCTATGCAGAGGAATGAGAGGTACATGTATTAGACGCACCCAAGAACATCAGTCCTACGTATCAATTTTTACGGTTCCGTACTCGAAGGGCGCCCAAAGGGATCCTGTTAATATGCCTACGCTGTCCGTCCGTCCGTCTGTCTGTCTATACCGTCTGTCTGTCTGTATGTCTATATAAAGAGCTGTATCTTTTGAACCGTAATAGATTGCGGGTTGATTTTTTTTTTCAGAATATGTGTTATTATGGCGGATTTACTAACAAATAAAAATATAACAATAAAGTGAAATAATAAAGGGGGTCCCCATACAAGGAACATTTTTATTCAACGTATTTTTTTTTTTGTTATATCGTAAAAACGGTAAAACATACAACAGCACGGTAGCAACGGTAAAACATACGGCAGGTTATACAGAAGACGGAAGAGTATAACCAGCCATTATACTTAGCATTTGTGGACTATGAGAAAGCCTTTATGCAATCGAGACATGGGCTATTCTGCAATCTCTCTGGCGGTATCAAATTGACTATTGGTACATGGTGTTTGCATTGGTACATGCCAGTCCGTGTTCTTAACCAAAACTAGAACCTATACATCTGCAACGCGGAGTGAGACAGTAAGGTGTTAAATCTGCTCAGTGCTCCGTTGGACACCTTTTCAAGCTTACTTACTTGGCATACCTACATATCGACGGCGACTACCTGGTGAGTGCACCTTCGATTTGCCGACGATATTGTAGCCATGGCTGAGCTCCTGGAGGATCTGGTTCTGGGCACAATGCTTGATGGCCTCATTAGTTTCTCAACAAGTGGGTCTCAAAATACGACATCTGGCTACAGCACGTAGCAAGTAGAATACAACTAAGGCGACTAAGTTCGGGCAGCGCCACCAGCGACAAACAGCTTAATTAATCATCAAAAACGCAGTATCGAAGTTGTCCTAGTCAAGTTGCATACATATATACATATTTTGGTTGAGGGAGGCGATGGCTGAGATACACGTCATACTCGTGAACGGGTGCTGTTTGTGGGGTCCGGTCTGTTCACGTCTGCAAAGACTTGTTCAGTTAATTATTCTAGTTATGGCTTTTGACGAAGAGACCTCGTCGTGTTGTTCTCCTAGTCATTACATTTAGTGTAACGTATTTGACCTTACATTTGTAATGTTTTCATTTGTGCTAGTTCTAATAATTAATATTTGTTACTTTATTACCTTGTAATGTAACTTACTTTTAAGTATTATTGTATTTTATATTGGAAAAAATGACCTTCTGCTGGAGTTTCTTGCGGCGCTTCTTCTCCGCAATGATGGTCTTGTCCGAAGCGCTGGTAGATTCACTCTATATTACTGACGTGTAAAAGAGCCCGTATGTGGCCAATTTACTGAATAAATATTTGAATTTGAATTTGAATTTAATAATTAATATTTGTTACTTTATTACCTTGTAATGTAACTTACTTTTAAGTATTATTGTATTTTATATTGAAAAAAATGACCTTCTGCTGGAGTTTCTTGCGGCGCTTCTTCTCCGCAATGATGGTCTTTTCCGAAGCGCTGGTAGATTCACTCTATATTACTGACGTGTAAAAGAGCCCGTATGTGGCCAATTTACTGAATAAATATTTGAATTTGAATTTGAATTCAACTTCATCCTAATGGACTTCGATCCCCAAGCACGAAACCCGCCTGGAGAGAGATTTCTCTATTAGCCTCTCTTCTACATTGGTGGCCCAGATGTGATTATTTATTTATCGTATGGCACTTAGGAGATACTTTAAAACTAAACAGATAGATTACATCTACATTGGTGACCCCGACAATGGACAAATTACGCAACCTTGATGACCTTCAAAGAGCATGACGCAGTTTTAAAGGAAGCCAGATAACCCGCATTGTGCGTCACTAGCATAGTCTTATATCTATGCCTGATGTCTACAGTGTGCGTACAACTCTCACTCGATAACGCGACTGCGTTACACTACGAGACTCACTGCGTATCACGACGCAACTCACTGCGTCTTAACGCAACTCACTGCGTACCTCGACGCGACTCACTGCGTCTAAGCGCGACTCACTGCGTCTCAGCGCGACTCACTGCGTCTACCCTACACGATTCACTGTATACTCCACTTCACTCCTCTTCTCCTGCTACGCTCGCCAACGCGGCTCTGAGCACTTCTGGAGACATCAACTGGCACTTGCAAGCGGCCATTCTACGCACAGAATGCACGTCACCACTATCAACCACCGGTCTCAAAGGGGGGCTGGTGTAGCGACAAGCGACACTTAGCTACAGCACGCAGCAAGTAGAAGACAACTAAGGCGACTATGTACGGCCAGCGTTACCAGCGACAAACAGCTTAACTAATGTTCTACAACGCGGTAATGGACTTCGGTCCCCAGGCACGACACCCATCTGGAGAGAGATCTCTCTATTAGCCTCGCTTCTACAAGTAAATACGGAGAAAATAAAAATCATGTCTAACTTCCGTGTTGTACCCATTCCTCCGTAAGTTCGGAACTTTACACTCGAAGTTGTTGATGATAATATTTATTTTATAAAGAGGTCAACCGTCATATCCAACTCGGCTGGGCAGCGTTCGGTACCTTCCTACGCAGCATCTTCTCGTCCCAATTACCGTAGATTCTCAAGACAAAAGTCTTTGACCAGTGTGTACCTATTGCCAGCGATGACTTACAAAACACTCGAAACAAAGACGTGGTCCTTTACAATGGGTCTCATAAGAAGGCTCATGGTAATAGAAAGGGCTATGCTGGGGTATCTCTGCAAGATCGAATAAGAAATGAGGAGATCCACATAACAACCAAAGTTGGCTACAAAACTCAGCTAATTTCAAATCTCAATTGACAGTGGGCTGGCCACATTGCATTGTAAGAAGAGTGTCGGGAAACTACACTATCGCACACCATGGTGCGGAAGTATCCATGCTCATTAAGTAGGTAGCAGTCTACCATATCAGGACATCCATTACATAATGGAATGGCTAGGTATATATGGGGATTAGCCAATACATGGATAGTTGGATAGTAGCTTCACGGCGTAATAACTTATATTTCACATACCTGGATTCTGCTTGGTCATTGCCTGTATATAAATCTGCTTCGCATATATTAATGGGTTGTAGTCTCCTCCCAGCTAGCCATCTCTGTCCTCCTCCTGTATACATTAAAGCCCAAATGAGTAACGCTGATCACCCATCTGGCCACGGAGAGTCACTGACAACCAGTGGCGCTCCTCGGTGCTATACTTCTTGGTCTATAACAAACAGGACTGGTATCAGATTAGAAAGACTCAATCACGGTGTGACAATGTTTCCACACTCAAAACTACAAACTCCCTTAGGTGCGAGGAAGCTGCTGGACGTCTCCAACAGCTCCAGGCTGATAATACAGTACTTGGTCAAGTGCGCACGCCAAGATTCTAGAACCAACCCAGATCTAGTCATCCCTTACGGACAACCAGATATCCAACCTGGGCTATCGATTCTCAAAGCAATCCAGATCTAGCCGCTCCCTTGGAACGACTAGATATCCAACCTGGATGCCGACCGGAGTTGTAGAGAAGCAGGCGCCCAACCGGCGCCCAGCTACGTGATTGGTACAAACAAGATTATTATGTTAATACGTAGAACACCGAAGTCACCCAATGGTGAAACACAATAATATAGTGATATGCAGTAAGCACAGTGACAGTCAGTGGCAAGTCAGAGCCACTCAGGGACACTCAGAGATAATCAGAGATACTCAGCTTTAGAGGAAGGAGATCCAATAACAATTAGTTGGCCGGCTTTCACAAATATTACTTTAAGAACAATTTAGGTATAAGAAAAGTTCACTCGTATCTGTCACACTGGCGGTGCAAAGTAATTCCATAGAAGTTCTATACTTAGTGTTGCCACATAAACTTTATTAAATGTCTCACTCACCTAGTGATTCGCGCCTGCCGCGACACTCCCCGGCGGCGAAGCTCTGGAGTGAAGCAGTAGCGCATTCAGGTCACGTGTCCATTCCTTGATTCTCTCTAATGCTTTGGTAGCTGCAGCTCGCCTCGACTTCTGGTTTATATCTATGTTGTTTGTCTCGGTTTTATCAGGTGACGATTCATCATTTTCTGTCGATGAACATTCTCCGTCTTTATCATGTATACTGACGTGATCTTCAATCGTCTCTATAGGGACGATATCTACAGGTTTTTGTATATCATCCGGTCTTACATCAGGGACTTGTGGATGAAATTTCTCTAGCTCTTCTGTCTTTTCTGTGTCATAATCAGGTGTCTCTACTGGACGAGTTTCAACCTTACTACTGATGTTCGTGATAGTATCCGAAGCATCGTCTATTTCAAGCGGGTAGAGGTGTGCGATAGAACGTGTATACTCACTTTTCCCTACTTGAACTTTTGCTGCTCTACATAATCCGTCAGTACTCGGGATTAGTGACGTAATTTTCCCTACTAACCAATCGTTTCTATTCTTGGAATCGCCCTTGATCTGTACAATTTGACCAGGACTCGGTGTTAACTCTGAAGTTATTCGTGTTTCACGAGGTAAATGACTGTATCTTTCACGAAGACTTAGTAAATAACGGTTCGAAAACATATCTTTAAATTCTTTTAGTATGACGAGTGCTCGTCTCCAGCCACTTATCAATTCCGTCTTCGTTGTAGATATACTTCGAGGTTCGGAACCATTTTCCGATTCTTCTAATGTTATTACTTTTCCTACAGTCAGAAAGTCCGAAGGCTTCAAGACATAGTCTAGTTCGGAGTCTACGCTAGTAAGAGGTCGCGAGTTAACTACTGCCTCAATCTCTTTGACAATCGTTGAGAGCTGGTTATCTTTTAACATGTGTTTTCCTAGCGTTCTCTTCATGCAGTTCTTGACAATACCTATCAGACGTTCGTAGAATCCACCAGCCCATGGAGAGAGAGGAGTTATAAATCTCCACCGCATCTTCTTGTCTATGCAGTATTGATTCGAAATTATCTCTGCTATCAGCTTGAAGTGTTGAGCGTTGTCTGATGTTATTAACGTCGGTATTCCTCTCGCAGAGATCGTTCTCCTTAGTGCAAGTAAACCTTCTTCAGCAGTAAGGTCTTGCACGACTTCAAGGTGTATCGCTCTGACTACTAAACAGGTAAAAAGACAAATCCACCTTTTAGTATTTCCATTTCCATTGTTTATTAGAACGGGTCCCATGTAATCGATTCCCGTATAAGTAAATGGCGCTGAATAATTTACTCTCTCCGGCGGTAGAGCAGGTGCTGGAGGTAACTTGAACGGGCCTCCGCTCTGTTTGACACACTCTGGACATTTCTTCAATAGTTGCTGTACGTAACTCTTTCCCTTTGGAATCCAGTATAATTCTCTCACTTTGCTCAACGTGTGATTGGCTTTCATATGATAGTTTTCTCTGTGTGTTTTCATGATGAGTTCCTTAGTGAATTCGCAATTTCTAGGTATTAATATTGGATAGCGTTTATCGAAAGACCAATCCGCATGTTTCATACGACCATTAGATCTCAACAGGCCGTCTCTATCTTTGAATAAGTCCAAATTAATGGCTAAACTTGTTTTCTTTCCTTCACTCTCTAGTGGAAAGTATTCTTTCTGCAATTCTTTAATACTCTTCATAGTATTATCTACTACTATATTTGCTTCTTGAAATGTCTTGTCCGGTATCTTTTCATCAATCTCCATTAAGTTTACTGTATCCGAAGGACCCTGCCCCGACGACGGTTTTGAAAATTCAAATATGGAATGGCTTGGCCATTTCTCATTTCCTTGTAGAAGAAATTCAGGACCGTTTAACCATAGTAATTTCTTCTTTTCCCATAGATTGGGACGTGTCGCCAAGTCAGCAGGATTAGCCTCCGTGTTTATGTGACGCAGTTCCAACTGCTTATTTTTTCTGATGTCATCCACTCGCCTCGCAATAAAAGGTGGTAATAATTTATTCGAGTAGATCCAGCTTAAAACAATTGTGCTGTCCGTCCAGAGATATTCTTTATTTATTGGAATACCTATAACATTCTTGATGTACGTCATTAGTTTGTTACCTAGGTAGCAACCTAGTAACTCTAGTCTAGGCATGCGCAAATTATCTCTTTCTTCTTTTGGTACAATCTTTGATTTAGACATAACAAAAGCTATATTCTTTTTATCTCCATTATCAGCTGTCAAATAGATCACTGTAGCATATGCTTGCTTAGACGCGTCGCTAAACCCGTGTAATTCATATACTGTTTTCTCAGGCAGTCCCATATAACGTGGTATTTCTACTTCTTTTATTGCTTCCAAACCATCAATAATATCTTCCCATTTACTGTGAAGTTCATCTGGTAAGACTGTGTCCCATTTTATTTTTTATCTCCCATAATTGCTGTAGTAGTAACTTTGCGGGTAAGATCAAAGGGGAACAAAGTCCACATGGGTCATACATAGAAGCAATCGTACTCAATATCTTCCTCTTGCTCTGAGATTAATATTAGGCATTGCTACTCCATTTGTAATTGTAGGGACTTCATTAGCATGAAGTATTATTGTTTTGTTTGTTCTTGTCGTAATTTCTAGTCTGAATCGAGGGCTATTATACTCTCAAGGCATTTCGCTTGCAAATCCAAAAATGGATAGTCGATTTTCTTCCTTTAGGTTGAGCCTTTTGGAAATCTCTCCTGTTACATATGATCTTTGAGATCCGGAGTCTAGTAATAGCCTGCACTTAATAGTTCTGTTATGATCTTTCTCGTTCTTCACCGTTACTATTGCTGTCTGTAACGCTGTGAATCCACTGCTATTCACTGCAGTCAAAGTGGTTTCTTTGTTTACTCTGAATTTTTTCTGGACATAAAGCTCGATGGTGTATACCATATTTGTGGCAATATACACACTCTCTTCTATTTTTACAGTCGCGAATCACATGGTTGTCTAATAGACAATTAAAGCATCGGTTCTTTATTCTGGATTTTCGTTCCTCAATAGTTTTATATTCTTGACACTGATCTGAAAAGTGATCCTTTTTACAGAATATACAGGATAGTTTCCTTCTTTTATATTCAAAATATTCCTTTGTTCCTCCTTTATGTTCACTGTTCATACTTATTGTTGGTTCATACTTTGGTTTCCTTGATGAATCATACTGGCTTCTAGAATGGTACTGTACTATTCTTTGTGAATTTCCTCCTTTCTTAACCTCATTTTTATTCTCTTCTCTCTTTACATTTTCTATCTTCACATAATTCCTCTTTCTAAAGTTATTATTATACTTTCTTGCAGGTCGATTTTTTGTTATTGACTCACTATTATTGTGTGTTGTATGTAGAGTCTCTACAGTATAGTTTGCCTTTTCAGTGGGATTTTTCTCTTCCCGTATTTTGTGAGATTCTTCTCTTGCAGATATTATCAGCTCCAATTGCTTTCTCATTTCTCCAACTGTATCTTCTTTCGTTTTCATCTTCATTTCATAGATAATATCTCCTGGGAATTTCTCCGTAATGAGATATCTTAAATGGTTGTGATTAGTATTTTCACCCAGTGACTGTAGAACCCTGAGATGACGTTCTAACTCATTTAATGTAGTCCGACAATCACCTATAGTTGTATCTGCAGCCTTTACTTTGCTGAGCGCACTATAATGCGCATCTATAATCTGCGATTGTTTACCGTACCTGTCAGTTAATGTTTGAATTGCTATTGCATAGTTTTTATTGGTGGTCTCTAATCCATCTATTATTCGACGAGGTTCTCCTTTTAACGTTGACTTGAGATAGAGAAGTTTGTCAACGTCAGGTATCGGCCTGTCATGAATATTGGATTTGTATATGTCCCAATATTCACACCAAGCTAACACATCACCATTAAATTCAGGTAAAGTAAGTGTCGGTAGTTTGGCAGAATAGACACGATTTTGCTCGCTACCGCTTTGAACCATTTGTGCGCTTTTATCCAACTTGTCAGATAATTTACATTTTAATTCCACTAAAATCTCTTCACCATTGAGTTGAGCCTCGCTCATTTGTGAGATTTCATCAGCCGATGTGTTGATCGAGATCCTAAAATACTCATTGAGTTCTGTTGTAAACCGCTTAATCATATTTTCCAACTTAGATGCACATATTTGTGCTTTTTTCATCGCTTCACTATCATCGCTACCTTCCTTACAATATGCTTCAGCTTCTGCTTTATAATCATTTATTCTCCTTATTATCTGATGTAATCTCAATTTGATCACATTATCTAAAGAAGTCTCTTCACTTTCAGACCCCATTGTAATCTGGAATTAATTATGAAGTACCTATAGATCACCTACACATAATAATAACCGATATAAGCTTTTGTAAAAATTTAATTATAGTTGACTGTACTTTAATACAATTATTATTGCAGACTGTACCTAAGGTAAGGTAAGTATAAAGTATAAGTACTCAACAAAACAAGTCAAGCTCAAACACGACGGTGCTATTTGTGTAGTTAAGAAGTTCCTATGACCATCCATCAATGGCCATATAGCTGCATCATAGCATAGCACAGTATAGCATAGTATAGTACTATATAGTACCATATTAATTAATGTTGATTAATATTGATTAATAGCTATGTCTATTGAGAACTATTGATGTAAGTAAAATGTACCCATGTCACCCGGACTATAATTATGAATCAATTGACACCTAATTCATCAAAATCGGATGAGTAGTTTGGGCGTAAAGGTAAAACAACCTTAAATACAAACATCCTTTTTGCTTTGCCGTAGTCGGGTAAAAAGATTTGATGATAAATTAGAAATTAATTATCTACGAGTTTATACACAAGACTTTCCGCGCGAATTCTTCACAAGACTTACCGCGCGAATTACACACAAGACTTAGCGAACGAATTATACACTAGGCTTTCCGCGCAAAGTCCGTTGGTTGGTAATCAGTTTCCATAAGTATCACGTTTTAAAATTTAACTGGTCACCAGCCAAGAGCACTTGAGAGCGGTTATGTACTCGAAAATACATAGACTATGTCTCTTCTACATCGCCTTATGTTCATTTTAGGTAGGTATGTACATAATAGGTAAATAGTAAACTTAGCGGTAGCCGATATACCGCGGCAATTATAATGTGTTAATCAAAGTATCTAGTTAAATCACAAAACACCAAACAAACAAGACACCATATAGCAAAAAAGTTTATAATTATAAATGTTGTATCTACATCGATTTGTAAAAATTATTGTACACCATTTTGGTAGAATTACACTAAATTCAGATATTGAGGTAAATGGAACCAAATACGAATTTATTAGACATACTTCGTTTGTCTAAATTAAGTTTTGAACCGGCTCCGATTAAGAAGTAAAAAGTCAACTAAGTTTTTTCCTAAACTTTTCTCTCACATACGATTTACGTAAAAATAGCAGAAAATAAGCGAACCGCTTTAAATATAACAGTAACAACACTCACCTGTGAGTAACACAACACTTTCTGGTATAATTACGCAGTTTTGGACACTTATTAGCACTTTTCTTACTTTATTTCGTTTTTGAGTACCTACTCGGCGTCGCTGTACAAGTAAGTAATGGCGAACAGGCGACCGCGCACGGAAGGTGCGAGTCGAGAGCGACTTACGCTCAATACGTATACTTTTATCTTAATAGCTTATTACAAACGTCTTAAATCGGTCTTAAAATTAACCATTTTGTATAAATAACTAAATATATCGTTACTTAATTCGACGTCTTGGCGAATATAAATACTAATAATGCGAAAGAAATGACTTCATGAAACCTTGAAGGGCTAGACGCCATATTGAAATTTGTCGTCGGCAATCCGCATTTCCGGTTAGCGCTTTCTGGAGCTTTTCGAGCCGATACATAAAACTGTACATAGCTTATACATACTTTCTCGGATTTATTTCTTGACTTTCGAAATTCCATAGATTATTCCTGATAAAACTCGAGACTGTCAAAAGCATTATTAACTTGTCCGAAACCGGGCCTCGGCGCCGCTCACACTCGTACGCGCATATGTACGTCAGCCGGTTACTCTCCCAGCGGGCCCCATCGCCTCGTAATTTGACACGACGAGAGCTCGCCACTTGAGACTGCATTTATCGCTCGCATAGCTCAAGTGTTTAAAATGTTGATAAAATAACATGAGTTCACTGCTATTAGACAACAGATATTGCTATGGTCACCAACCAACTTGTAAATCATGTCTTGAAATGCACTGTTCATTAATAATATTTATCCACCAATGACCACAAATCTCCGTAGGACTCTCCGGCGCAGGGCCAATTACCAGCACCTCCACCATGTCGGGAAACTACACTATCGCACACCATGGTGCGGAAGTATCCATGCTCATTAAGTAGGTAGCAGTCTACCATATCAGGACATCCATTACATAATGGAATGGCTAGGTATATATGGGGATTAGCCAATACATGGATAGTTGGATAGTAGCTTCACGGCGTAATAACTTATATTTCACATACCTGGATTCTGCTTGGTCATTGCCTGTATATAAATCTGCTTCGCATATATTAATGGGTTGTAGTCTCCTCCCAGCTAGCCATCTCTGTCCTCCTCCTGTATACATTAAAGCCCAAATGAGTAACGCTGATCACCCATCTGGCCACGGAGAGTCACTGACAACCAGTGGCGCTCCTCGGTGCTATACTTCTTGGTCTATAACAAACAGGACTGGTATCAGATTAGAAAGACTCAATCACGGTGTGACAATGTTTCCACACTCAAAACTACAAACTCCCTTAGGTGCGAGGAAGCTGCTGGACGTCTCCAACAGCTCCAGGCTGATAATACAGTACTTGGTCAAGTGCGCACGCCAAGATTCTAGAACCAACCCAGATCTAGTCATCCCTTACGGACAACCAGATATCCAACCTGGGCTATCGATTCTCAAAGCAATCCAGATCTAGCCGCTCCCTTGGAACGACTAGATATCCAACCTGGATGCCGACCGGAGTTGTAGAGAAGCAGGCGCCCAACCGGCGCCCAGCTACGTGATTGGTACAAACAAGATTATTATGTTAATACGTAGAACACCGAAGTCACCCAATGGTGAAACACAATAATATAGTGATATGCAGTAAGCACAGTGACAGTCAGTGGCAAGTCAGAGCCACTCAGGGACACTCAGAGATAATCAGAGATACTCAGCTTTAGAGGAAGGAGATCCAATAACAATTAGTTGGCCGGCTTTCACAAATATTACTTTAAGAACAATTTAGGTATAAGAAAAGTTCACTCGTATCTGTCACACTGGCGGTGCAAAGTAATTCCATAGAAGTTCTATACTTAGTGTTGCCACATAAACTTTATTAAATGTCTCACTCACCTAGTGATTCGCGCCTGCCGCGACAAAGAGGTTAAGAAGACGGACTGGCATGGTGGCATTTTCTTACAAACACTTCAACACTTTAATGTCCCAATAGTAAATTTGAGACGTTTCGCAGG
This sequence comes from Tortrix viridana, assembly GCA_963241965.1. Taxonomy (NCBI): domain Eukaryota; kingdom Metazoa; phylum Arthropoda; class Insecta; order Lepidoptera; family Tortricidae; genus Tortrix; species Tortrix viridana. The sequence goes on along the minus strand of OY725171.1, from coordinate 39,640,181 downwards.
TGAAGGTACGTGGTGTGGCCATCGCCATAAGGTACCTTTACCAGTATTTTTTTTTTTTTTTTTTTTATATATATTGAAATATCTTATTAAATATTCAATTGAAATACAATCTAGTGTTATGACTAATAAGTATTTTAAATTTGACCTAAACTTCTAATACAGACTAAGTTAAGAATGTGTCCATTAACACTTTTCCTATTGTCTCTGTTAAGGGGAAGACACTTTGTTAATGTGTTCTTTATATATAGTATACTGCACTAATTACACTGTCACTACTCACACTAAACTAACTCAAAAGGCTTTGTCCTTATCAGTCTTCGCTGTATGTCCGTGATGTCGAGGAGCTGGATGGCCTCGATATTCACATGGTGATGAAGCCTGCGTTGGTGGGCTTCTGCGTATCTTTTGATAGTATTACTAACAGATTCCACTTCGAGGTCCCGGTGGAGGTCGTCATTTCTTATGTACCAGGGTGCGTTTACAATACCTCTAAGTACTTTATTCTGAAAGCGTTGTATTATTTGCATGTTGCTCTGTTTGGTACAGCCCCACAGCTGAATACCGTAAGTCCATATCGGCATTAGGACTTGTTTGTACAGCAGTATTTTATTGTGCACTGACAACGCCGAGTGCCTCCCAAGCAGCCAGTACATCTTTCTATAGCGAAGTTCAAGTTCATCGCGTTTCTTTTTGACGTGAGCTCTCCAGCGAAGCTTGGTGTCAAGTGTCATGCCTAGATATTTGGCTGTATTTTCGTACCTTTACCAGTGAAACGTCATATTTGATACCGCTAGAGAGATTGCAGTACGATTATACCCCATGTCCCGATTGCATCAAGGTTTTCACATAGTCCACAAACGCTAATCATAATGGCTGGTTATATTCTTTCGTCTTCTGTAAAACCTGCCGCGTCGTATGGACATGGTCTATGGTATTAAAACCTGGAAGTCAACAAACTTGCATGCCAAACAGTTCGAAATGACAAATGAAAACAGCTTATAGATATGGGTTAGAAAGGATCGGTCTGTAGTTCTTTAAACGGGTATTATCACTTTTTTTTTTAAAAACATCACCATACCTCTGCCATGTTTTGCCTCGAGTGTCTTGCAGTAGTTGAAAGAAAAGCAGGATATGAACCTCGCATTAAGTAATTTATTAAGGGCTTATTTACTCGTATTTATAGGTATGTTAAGGGTAAAATATGTTGAAAGTGATGTAACGTTCAACGGTAACAGCTATTTCTGACAATTACATATGACAATAGAATACTTACTGATTACCGTGTTAATTCTACCTGATAGGACAGGATTTACTTAATATTATGCAGTATCTGTTGGGAATTAGCACCTCTTTTATGATTGTATTGTGGTAAAAAATTGATACTAGATTGGTAATAAGACTGATTATAACGCAGCCAGCGTTCAGCGTCAGTTTAGTTACTGTTGTCGTTTTGTGCATTGTGAATATTGTGATACCTATATTGAACAATTTGTAAGCCAAAATTTAAGGCACATATTATGATAAGAAAATGAATTATAAGAATTTAAAGTAGGTGTATTTCATAACAAAGTGGAACACTGGTGAAATAAATATATTTCATACGTTATAAAATGGGTCACTTTCATCATCATCAGCCTATATCAGTCCACTGCTGGACATAGGCCTCTCCCATTGCACGCCAACGAGCACGATTCGTGGCCACTCTCATCCAGCCCTTGCCAGCCACCTTGCGAAGATCGTCGCTCCACCTAGCCTGAGGGCGTCCTACACTACGTTTGCCGATTCGTGGTCTCCACTCTAGAACACGATAGCTCCAGCGATTATCGGTTCTGCGGCACAAATGGCCGGCCCACTGCCACTTCAACCTGCTAATTCGATGGGCTACGTCGATAACCTTGGTTCTCTGTCGGATCACCTCATTACGGATCCGATCCTTCAGAGAAACTCCCAACATAGCCCTCTCCATAGCTCGCTGAGCGACTTTAAATTTGTGGACCAGCCCTATCGTAAGTGTCCACGTTTCGGCTCCGTAAGTCATGACAGGTAGGACGCACTGATTGAAGACTTTTGTCACTTTAACATTTTATTATTTCTTCTTTTAGGTAGTTATCAGTTTTCGTTACGTTGTTTGTTTCTTATATTTAAGACTTCGAGACTGCAGTGCAGCTCACACAATTAGAATATAACTTCCCTTCAGGTATTAAATTTCGTTTACTTTTTTATTAAACATAAATAAATATGTTGTTTATTAACCTCTTTTATTCCATTTCATTTATTGGGTATGTCTAATACATGTACTTTCTCATTATTTTGCATAGGGTTGTTACTGACCAAAAACATTTCAATTTTCTAAATTTTCAATCGATTTTCGTTGTTTATAGACTCAAATAGTAATAATCTTATCAAAATATTCCTAATAAGTCTGAAACAACCCGCGAATCTATACGGCTATAACTTAATATAATTACTTGGGCGATGGGTGTTCATTCTGAACAAAAAGCTTCTGATTTTCAAAAAAGCTTCCTAGCACCGCCGTAAGAAATGGTTTTTCTATTTATTTAGATCCTCCTCTAACTTCAGATAGTACTCTCGTGACTTAGTAATATGATACATTTTTTTGCAAAAAATCAAAACTTTGACCCTTCTGATTTCGCACTTGGCTTCCTGAAAACTTCGTAAGAAATGGTTTTTTGGGTTATTGGTGGTACCGGGTATCACGTGATAGTACTCTCGTAACTTAGTAATATAATACATTTTTTTGCAAATTTTTGGTTTTTTCGGACCCCATAACTTCCAAGAGCTTCCTAGTTGACGCGTAAGAAATGGATATTGGGCTTCTGTAGGTATAGGTCTCCGGCACTATACATGTCTCCAAGGCTAGTTATATGATACACATTTTTAGGCCTGGGACGGCGGACTATATAATCAGAGGGCTTATTGCCTATAGCACTCGCGATCGCGATCAATTTGAAGGTGGAATAATTGTTTTCATTTTGTAGGCAGACTTGCCTTCAACCACTGATAGTGTATTAAAAAACGTAGATATGTCATGTTCCTACTGCGCGGCGATTAGAATTCGTTCCGCCCCACAAACACGTACATTCGTCGCATACATTCTTACTTCTAAACGTAGAAATGAATGAACGAAAGAGATAGCTATTGTCCTTATTATAGGATTTTGATTCTTATTTCAACAGCGATAAAGATCTTGGCATCGGATCAGATGCGGCGCGAGCTGACGCGTCATAGATTATGAGTTAAGTACTTACTGAACAGACAGAAGAGGCATTTCGTTAAAGGTAAAATAATTAACTATCTCCGTTCTCTAAGTTTTATTATGCGAATAATAATAACAAAAAAATACTAATTACAAGGATGTTATTATTATAGGAACACAGTGCGATGCAATTACTAACGTTTAAAATTCAAAATTGGTTTATTTTATAGCGAAAAAAAGTGCCTTAAAACAATTATGATGGTTTAAAGTCCTGTAGTTTGTATGTACCTACCTAAGTGTGTATGTTTGTATGTCTGTTGTTTTTTTCTTTAGGGTATGTAAAAATGGCAAAAAAGGCGTGTAATAAATAATTGAAAATTAAAATTGTGAAATTGTGAATTGCCGTTATAAAAAAGTGCAGTTGGGGGACTTCAAAAATATGTTCTCTGTTAATTATGTACCCCCTTAAGAGAACATATTACGAGCGTTAAAAATAATTAATATTCTAACCCACATATGTTTCGTTACCTCATCACTCGGAAATCTGGAAAACAAACAAATCAACATCGTCATCATCATCATCATCATCAGTCGATATTCGGCAACCCCGGAACCCCGAGAACTACACAAGGAAACAAACAATTCAGTCAGCTAGTTATCTACGTCATTAACTATCGTCCGGACTACTACTATAATTAAAAAGTATTATTAGATTAGGTTCAAGTCAACACATTGCTACAATTGCGAAAATAAAGCAAAATAAATATTATGAAGTAGCCCACTACCTACTTCCACTTATCTGTCTACGATTTCCCCTCTGTGCATGATTTATCTATGACGCGAGTGTTACTATCCTTATCGCACTTCAGCTGCGAACGTAATCTCTATCCTTTGTTTTCGATTGTTCTGGATAATATTATGTGACCAAATGACCGACTGCTGATATTATGCGACTAAATGAAATCGTGAAATCATACCAATTAACAAGATTTGAGGGCAACACTTTCTGGGCGCTAGTGGCACATCTACATTTTTTAATACACTATCAGTGCCTTCAACTGTCAAAAATGAAAGCGATTGCGAGTGCGTTAGGCAATAAGCCGTCAGGTATTTATTGCACTTTCTAGTTTACAACCCTTATCGCTAGCCAGAGATAGACAACGGGCGTGAACTCTATTGTTATTTTTCCTTATCTCTAATGGGGTTTTACTCCTGGCTTCTGGTTTGTTTCCGGTAAGTTAAATTAATCAACAGTTTTGGGGTGGGGATTGTGTCTGTCATAGGATTAGCGGGAGCTTCTTTAATCTTGGCTTGTCCGTGAATTATTGCGCATCTCCAGTGTTACTGTGGTGTATACCTGCTATGTGTGTTCTACCTATTTTGTGACCTGACTCCGAATATGCACTTTTACGCTACGCAAATTGGATTACCTACAATATTACTTATATTAATGCAAGTTTATAATAATACTAATATATTTATACAAATAAAATACTCAAAATTAATCTGGTTACAAGAAATGTTGCATTACACCATCCAGCGCCTAGCGAACAATCGCCGCCAGGGCTCGGAACCGGTTTCTAAATAGCGGTAAATATCGTTCTAAAAACCGGTTTAATTTCGTTCATCCGTTTACCGGTTAATGAAAGGAACGGTTTAAAAAAGAACGAAATTATTTAGGTTACCGGTTAATAGGAAGAACGAAATTGAAGAACTCGGATAAACCTGTATTAACCGGTTAAACTCAGACAACGACCTTGATGTCGCCGCTCGCCGTACTGCGCAGTTACCGTGTCTTGCTATTTCTTTTCCGTGCGTTTTGATTTGTTTTGATCACCTGACGCAGTCAATCTAGTCTACCGCTATGCTGGCTGGGACGTGAAATTAGAGTAAATTGTGATTGAATCGGCTTGTTAGATCATTTTCACAGCGGAATTTTTTTCATAGTAGCGAATTTTCAATTCTCATTTTTTCATAATCGTTAATTTTCTTAATCGCTTTTCTTCATGTACCGATTTTTTAACCAAATTCAAAAAAGGAGGAGGTTCTCAATTCGACTGTATGTTTTTTTTTTATGATTGTTACGCGATTACTCCATCAATTGTGGACCGATTTTGAAAAAAAAATTTTTTGTTTGAAATGGTATACTTTCCATGTGGTCCCATTGTCACCAAGTCAGAATATGATGATGGAAACCATGAGGAATCGAGGGAACTTCTCAAAAGTTATAGGCACACATATAGCGTATTTGGTATTACCTGCAAGACCTTAAGAAATTGCATTACATTAGCACCTTTTGGTGACGAGGAACTGATGATGAAGACCAGTGATGACCACCGGAACTCCTTAGTCGTAAGTGATTGACGCCAGCAATCAGATTTCTTTATTAAGAATAGGTAGCTACTTTTACACTCATTATAATGCATGTGGTTAAGTGCAAGTGATGGTGAGGTACCGGGAGAACTCCTCAATTATTAACGGCCCTGCATCTTGGACAGCGACATTTTGTTAAGGGTGATGAGAAATTGGTATCGATATCTGGGGATTTGTGTGGTCTCCAACAACGAATCCGTTGACCGAATGAGAAAAAGTAGCCGCCATCTTGAACTGTTTAGTTATTCGACCAATTGCTTTCAAATTTGATATCTCGAGATTTGATTGGTCTCCAACAACGAATCCGTTGACAGAATGAGAAAAAGAATCCGCCATCTTGAATTTTTTAGTTTTTTGTTCGATTGCTTCCAAAATCAATATCTAGGGATCTGTGTAGTCTCCGACAACGAATCCGTTGACAGAATGAGAAAAATGATCCGCCATCTTGAACCTTTTAGTTACCGTAGAGACCCCGTACTTCGCCTGGGTTTTGACACTTTTTTCAAAAAATCATCCAGGTTTTAATTTATGTAGAACATTCACGATTAAAAAACGATTTGACATGTCTTAGGCTATCTTTACAGGTAATTAACGCTTTAAATTTCGTAGCTTAACTGTCCAAAAATTGCCTTTAAAGTAGTAGGCGAGGTTAGGGTATTACTCCCTAACTTCGCCCACACTATGCCGTGGCACCAAAAATTTACAATTGTTTGGCATACCTACATATAGTCCAATCAATTTGGAACGTAACAGAGGAATTTGAGTCTTACATGTAGGAAATCAGGTACATTTTAAAAAAAGGTGCAGTAGGCGAAGATAGGTAACAGTCTAAAGTTGGTTTCATACATTTGCTACAATGTTGATAAGGCTGCCAAAAATCATGTCGAATTACCTTACTTCGAAATAAAGGAGGGTAATGGTTATGGAACGGTACAAAATTAATACATTGTTTTATTATTTAATATTTAAAGGCAATAGTACATTTCGATGCTAGTGCGGAAAGTATGTCATTACTTCACGAGTGCCGAGGGACGAGTGAAGAATGACATTTCCGCACATGTTTCGAACGACGTTTTTTATCACAGTTGCGAATAAATAAATCAATTTCAAACTCTGTCACTTTTTGAAAACTTAAGATTGGTAAACAAATTCGTTGTAAGTTCGATCTTTCGCAGTGAACATTTTTGACATTATGAAGAGGTGTTTTTTTTAGCTTTTATTCGACTAGAATAGATTTTGTTATTATTATTGAACCCACTTCAATGAAAGTATTTTTTTCAAATGCATGTTCTATAAGACATAAACAATTGTAAATATAAAACATTGTACTATTATTACCTAAGTATTGTTATTTACGATTATTTGTGTATCGTATATTTATAAAAACAATATCGAATGTTGCCTTGGAAACTTGAAAAATGCTTGCAGTAAGAAAAAACGCATGGCTTAAAGGACTTAGCATCCAGGCCATAATCATAAAAAACAGAAAAAATGCCGCTTCATAATGTCAAAAATTTTGACAGGCGTTTCGGCAGCTATTCCATTCCATTCAGACAACTTATTAAGAACGGTTTTTCAATATTCAATATTAAAAAATAAAGGCGTTATAATGATGAAGAGGTAAGTAATAAAATATGAAATATGTATATTTTTCGTTTTCTTACATTAACAGTAGGTTTTTATGTTGATTACGATATCTAAAGGAAATTAATATTAACACTCATCAATAAGTAGCATGAATTGGAACAAGTTTAAATTTAAAAAAATTGGAAAAGTAAAAAGCACTAGTTCGCGAAAACCAACTTTCCGCACGATATACAGCTACGAAAAGTACCACTTTTTGAGCAACTGTGTTAAAAATAATATTTGCGAACAGAAAACGTAATAAAATATTTAGGATTTACTCATTTCGCTTAAATAAAAAAAATACCTCTTTAGTAATCACAAAAATAGAGAGAGCACAGCATATTTGATTTTTAACCTTAAATTCACTTATCTACATTAATCAGACTTAGCTAAATACCTTTTAGCTAAATATTACAGAGAAACATTTATCACAAACATAAAAACTGAGCAACAATATTTGACTAATAATCTTAAAATAACTTACATTAATACTTTCTCTTGCAATAAATCAGACTCAACTAGGTCAGTTAGCATAAAAACAAGTGATATGTAATTAGTCTAGCTAAATAGTACCTACAGACAAACATTTATCAAAAACATTGAGCAACAATATACAGTATATAAGTGAACGAAAGGCAAGCCTTTAAACTGGAGGATGTTGAAAACGATTGTAATACAATGCCACACTTTTTTTTACAAACAATTTTTTGTTTTGTTTTTATTTTTACTAAATTTAATAACTTACCTCTTTCAGATCAGTCGGTTAACGATCTTAATTTATTACTAACTGACGTTAACTGACTGGTTAGCGATCTTAGATGTCAGTGTCGCTAAAATCGTTAACCGACTGATCTGAAAGAGGTAAGTTATTAAATTTAGTAAAAATAAAAACAAAAAGAATATATATCATTATATACCTTCAGTCAACAAAGTATCGGGAATGGATGATTTGTTTATGGTTCCAAATTCAAATTTTTGTTTTTTTTGTTGTTGTTAGATTGGCACAACTGTTTTCTATTTTGGCGCGGAGTTTGAGTTGCATCTGTTATTTATATTAAATACAGTGCTGTTTTTAGTTATATCATATCTAGTGTGTATTGCGAATTTCATAATGGACAAAAACATTGAACAAAGAGTTTGTCTTAAATTTTGCATCGCCAATGGAATTTCGTGTTCGGAGTCACTGAAAATGTTACAGAAGGCTTACGGTGATTCGACTTTATCAAAAACACGTGTTTATGAGTGGTACAAAGCGTTCAAAAGCGGTCGAGATGTGATGGAAGATTTGCCTCGCTCTGGTAGGCCATCAACGTCTGCAACTGAAGTTAACATCGCAAAAGTGAAGGAAATAGTGACTGAAAATCCTCATTCAACTTTGAGAGAGATAGCCGCCGAACTTTCTGTATCTCACGAGTCGATCCGTACTATTTTAACTAATCATTTGGGTATGAAACATGTTACCGCTCGGCTAGTCCCAAAAGACCTGAATTTTCTCCAAAAACTCAATCGCATGAGAGTCGCTGAGGACATGCTAGAACGAGTCAATTCCGACCCAACATTCATGAAACGCATTGTTACTGGTGACGAGACGTGGGTTTACGAGTTTGACATGCAAACTAGTCAACAAGCTTCGGAGTGGCGCCTTCCAACTGAACCGAAACCGAAGAAACCACGCCAAAGTCGATCAAAAGTCAAAGTCATGTTGACTGTTTTCTTTGACTATCGCGGTGTTGTGCACTCGGAATTCTTGCCGGAAGGTCAAACGGTAAATAAAGAATATTATTTGAGCGTTATGCGGCATTTAAGAGAGCAAATTCGACGAAAAAGGCCAGATTTGTGGAATGAAAATTCTTGGATTTTGCACCACGATAATGCGCCTTCGCACAAGGCCATCATTGTGAAAGAATTTTTGACCAAACACTCAACAAATACCATCGAGCAACCACCATATTCACCAGATATGGCTCCTGCCGACTTCTTTCTTTTTCCTAAACTCAAATTACCACTTCGTGGCACCCGTTTTCAATTGGTAGAAGACATAAAGGAGAATTCGCGCCGAGAACTGAATTCAATTCCGGAAACAGCGTTTAAAAAATGTTTTGATGATTGGATTATTCGTTGGCGTAAGTGTATCGTTTCTGAAGGAGCATACTTTGAAGGTGATAAAATAAATTTGGATGATTAACAAACAGTTTGTGTATTATTGATCTTTTCCCGGTACTTTCTTGACAGAGTAGTATGTCGGAGACATGGGAGGGTGGCTGCGAGCGGCTGCGGCTAGATGTGTCAGGAATCTTCAGGTAATGGCCAGGCATCTTGGTCTCTAGTTGAGTGAGGGTCGAAGAGAACACAAAATAGACGTAGGTAGGTTTATTTCCTTGATGGACATTAAACTCGATACATTTGATCTTCACTGACTTTAATTAACAGTAACACGTCAAGTATAACGTAAAAACAGTGTAGCCCTACCAGTCCCACCACCAACCCATGGTTCTGCCTTCCTCGCGGCATAACAGACCGAATCTCGGGAGATGCGCACAATACTTGCTTAGGCTCTTTCTCACGCGCACTTTCTTCACTCCCTACAAATGTAACTTGAAACGAAGAGCAGTTCCATCCAGAGGTGTTTACTGAATGCGATATCAAACAGAAGTGTGTATTGGATGGTTCTAAAGTAGACGTCTTCATTGGACGGATTCTCAAGTAGAAGTGTTTCTTGGACGGATTCTCAAGTAGAAGTGTGCTGCCGTCGCACTGGAGCGACCAAGGCTCTGTCGAGCGCGCCAAAAAGGTTGTAGAGGGCGTTGGTGTCGCCTTCCGGTGGCACAGTTGTTCGGTTGAGCTCCTATACTATTGTCAATCTCCGACATATATATATATATATATATATATATATATATATATATATATATATATATATATATATATATATATATATATATATATATATATATATATATATCAGTATATATCATTTCGCTGAAGTGTAAAAAACACGCATTCTTTGTGCTCTAACCATGTCAACTTTTGTGCCAACAAAACAACATCTGCGAGAAGCGCTTCTTTTTTGCTTTAACTTGAAGAAAAGTACAGCTGAAGGACATCGATTGCTATGCGAAGCATATGAGGAACATGCTCCATCAATAAAAACATGTGATTATTGGTTCCGGCGTTTCAAAAGTGGCCACTTTGGCACCAGTGACAAAGACCACGAAGGGAGGCCAGTAAAGTTTGAAGACGCTGAGTTGGAGGCATTATAGGACCAAGATTCATCTCTTAAACCTTGGGAGTGACTCAACAACCCAATTCAAACCGTCACAAGGCCATGGGTATGGTGCAAAAAAAGGATATTGGGTTCCGCGTGAACTCAAACCAAGAGACGTCGAACGCCGTTTTTTCACGTGCGAACAAGTGCTCTAAAGGCAAAATCGGAAGGACTTTTTACATCGAATAGTGACGGGGGACGAACAATGGATCCACTAGACAATCCAAAGCGCAGAAAATCGTGGGGTAAGCCCGGCCATGCATCAACTTCAACGGCCAAACCGAATATTCATGGCAAGAAGCTAATGCTGTGCATCTGGTGGGATCAGCTCGGAGTAGTCTACTATGAGCTACTCCAGCCTAACGAAACCATCACTGCAAGACGGTACCAAGCACAATTGATGCAATTGAGCCGAACATTGAAGCTTAAACGCCCCCAATATGCCAAAAGACATGACAAAGTGATCTTTCAGCATGACAACGCTCGGCCACATGTTGCTAAAATCGTCAAGGAAACTTTGGAGACACTTCACTGGGATGTCCTACCCCACCCGCCATATTCGCCAGACATTGCTCCTTCCGACTAAGTACCACTTGTTCCGGTCGATGGCTCATGACCTGGCCGAGCAGCACTTCACTTCTTACGAAGAAGCCAAAAAATGGGTCGATTTTTAGATCGCCTCAAAAGATAAGGATTTTTTTAAACTTGGTATCCGTATGCTGCCTGAAAGGTGGTCAAAGGTAGTAGAAAGCGATGGGCAATACTTTGAATAACATACATTGTACCAATTTCTCTGAATAAATCTTCAAAATTACGAAAAAATCCCTCAAAACTTATTTGTACACCTAATACATAAACATGACACAAGCGTAAATTTCAACAATAATGTACGTAGTAAAGGACTCAATTAAACAGTTCGTAGTTTAATCCTTTGCGTGACGATAATTAACCATATGATTGTATGACAAATTTTCATTACGCAATGGAAGAAAGTTAACATCTCAAGTAAGTCCTTATTGTACGTACGTACAATATTTTTGAAATCACTCACAACAGAATTGACAACCCTAAGGGTAGGCGAAGTTTGGCAACAAGATGGCCGATACTATCATCTCAGCAATATTTTATTCATTTATAACTTCTAAACGTAACTTAGATATAAAATAACAATTTCATAGGATAGGAGATTAGTTGTACGTTATAATCAAATAAAAAACTTAGCTTTACCTGTTCTGTAACACCGCCACCAACTGAAGTTATAACACAAACATAAAAAACGTGTCGATTTGCCGGCGGAAAAATGCACTTGTCACCAACAACGTGAAGTTAGCCACAGATTATCCGCAAAATGTTGCCATAAATAAAAAATACTTGGCATTTAGTAGTTTTATGTGTAGCTTATCCTTCAAATATTATGGGAATTTCAACTTATATAAAATTAGGCGGAGTTGGGTAGCACAGGCGAAGTTACGGTTCTCTACGGTATTCGACCGATTGCTTCCAAAATCGATATCTCGGGATTAGATGGTCTCCAACAACGAATCCGTTGACAGAATGAGAAAAAGTAGGTACCCGCCATCTTGAACTTTTTAGTTATTCGACCGATTGCTTCCAAAATCAATATCTAGAGATAAGTGTAGTCTCCAACAATGAATCCGTTGACAGAATGAGAAAAAGTAGCCGCCATCTTGAACTTTTTAGTTATTCGACCGATTGCTTCCAAAATCGATATATGGGGATTTGTATGGTCTCCAACAACGAATCCATTGACAGAATGAGAACAAGTACCCCGCCATCTTGAACTTTTTAGTTATTCGACCGATTGCTTCCAAAATCAATATCTGGGGATCTGTGTGGTCTCCAACAACGAATCCGGTAACAGATTAAGAAAAAGTAGCTGCCATCTTGAACTTTTTAGTTATTTGACAGATTTCTTCCAAAATCGATATCTAGGGATTTGTGTGGTCTCCGACAACGAACCCGTTGACAGAATGAGAAAAAGTACCCGCCATCTTGAACTTTTTAGTTATTAGACCGATTGCTTTCAAAATCGATATCTGGGGATTTGAGTGGTCTCCGACAACGAATTCATTGACAGAATGAGAAAAAGGAGCCACCATCTTGAACTTTTTAGTTATTAAACCGATTGCTTCCAAAATCGATACCTGGGGATTTGTGTAGTCTCCGACAACGAATTCGTTGACAGATTGGGAAAAAGTAGCCGCCATCTTGAACTTTTTTAGTTATTAGACAGATTTCTTCCAAAATCGATATCTAGGGATTTGTGTGGTCTCCGACAACGAACTCGTTGACAGAATGAGAAAAAGTAGCCACCATCTTGAACTGTTTAGTTATTCGACCAATTGCTTTCAAAATTGATATCTGGAGATTTGATTGGTCTCCAACAACGAATCCGTTGACAGAATGAGAAAAAGAATCCGCCATCTTGAACCTTTTACTTATTCGACCGATTGCTTCCAAAATCGATATCTCGGGATTTGATGGTCTCCAACAACGAATCCGTTGACAGAATGAGAAAAAGTAGGTACCCGCCATCTTGAACTTTTTAGTTATTCGACCGATTGCTTCCAAAATCAATATCTAGAGATAAGTGTAGTCTCCAACCATGAATCCGTTGACAGAATGAGAAAAAGTAGCCGCCATCTTGAACTTTTTAGTTATTCGACCGATTGCTTCCAAAATCGATTTATGGGGATTTGTATGGTCTCCAACAACGAATCCGTTGACAGATTGGGAAAAAGTAGCCGCCATCTTGAACTTTTTAGTTATTCGACAGATTTCTTCCAAAATCAATATCTAGGGATTTGTGTGGTCTCCGACAACGAACCCGTTGACAGAATGAGAAAAAGTAACCGCCATCTTGATTTTTATAGTTATTAGACCGATTGCTTTCAAAATCGATATCTGGGGATCTGAGTGATCTCCGACGGCAAGATACTGCGTTTTAATTATTTTTATGAGTTATTTATGAGGTTGTAAACTATTACTTAATTTTCTGGTTTTGGCCAAGCATTTTTGTCCGTTAGATAGTCCTCGACCCTATATAGTACGCTTTAGACATCAACGACGCCGCGTTTTCAAGTAATTTTAAAGTGGTGGAAGAGCGTTGAGAATGGACATTCAACACGTACTCTTTGACGGCTCAGGTTCAAAATAAAAGGTTCTTTAATTTAAAGGTGGACTGGACTGTATTAAATTCTTCGAGGTTTAGAAACGGAGGGCTACAAAAATACTGAGATTCTAAGGTTCGGTTCGGTCTTAACGTTAATGAAGTTCTTGAAGTTCAAAGAAGAAGTTACTTACACTGCTTTGAACTTTTCGTTCGTTCGTTGCCGATCACACAAATTCCCAGGTATCGGTTTTGGAAGCAATCGGTCGAGTAACTAAAGAGTTCAAGATGGCGGCTACTTTTTCTCGTTCTGTCAATGAATTCGTTGTCGGAGACCACACAAATCCCCAGATATCGATTTTGGAAGCAATCGAACGAATAACTAAAAAGTTAAAGATGGCGGCCACTTTTATCATTCTGTCAACGGATTCATTGTCGGAGTCCACACAAATCCCCAGATATCGATTTTCGAAGCAATCGAACGAATAACTAAAAAGTTCAAGATGGTGGCCACTTTTTCTCATTCTGTCAACGGATTCATTGTCGGAGTCCACACAAATCTCCAGGTATCGATTTTGGAAGCAATCGGTTGAATAACTAAAAAGTTCAAGATGGCGGCTACTTTTTCTCTCTCTGTCAATGAATTCGTTGTAGGAGACCACACAAATCCCCAGATATCGATTTTGGAAGCAATCGGTTGAAGAACTAAAAAGTTCAAGATGGCAGATACTTTTTCTCATTCCGTCAACGGATTCGTTGTCGGAGACCAATCAAATCCCCAGATACCGATTTTGGAAGCAATCGAACGAGTAACTAAAAAGTTCAAGATGGCGGCTACTTTTTCTCATTCTGTCAACGGATTCGTTGTCGGAGACCACTCAAATCCCCAGATATCGATTTTGGAAGCAATCGGTTGAAGAGCTAAAAAGTTCAAAGTCAAAGTCAAATATTTATTCAGTAAATTGGCCACATACGGGCTCTTTTACACGTCAGTAATAAAGAGTGAATCTACCAGCGCTTCGGACAAGACCATCATTGCGGAGAAGAAGCGCCGCAATAAACTCCAGCAGAAGGTCATTTTTTCAAATTTAAAATACAATAATACGTAAAAGTAAGTTACATTACAAGGTAATAAAGTAACAAATATTAATTATTAGAACTAGCACAAATGAAAACATTACAAATGTAAGGTCAAATACGTTACACTAAATGTAATGACTAGGAGAACAACACGACGAGGTCTCTTCGTCAAAAGCCATAACTGGAATAATTAACTGAACAAGTCCTTGCAGACGTGAACAGACCGGACCCCACAAACAGCACCCGTTCACGAGTATGACGCGTATCTCAGCCATCGCCTCCCTCAACCATATGTTCGGGAAGGTGGCGACCCGATCAACGACGCCGCCGTAAGCAAAGACCTTTGAGCGAGCATGACGTGCTCAAGCTGCCGGACAACATAAAAGTAATATTGTGTGAAATGACTGTCCGGCGAGAAACATCACAGTGTGCTCTCATTTAAAAGCGTCTTGTATACACGAGAACTAATAGAGTACAAAAGTATATACATACAATTTCGTGTTTGAATACAGTTTGCTTAAAGGCATTTTACGTTTCAAGATAGTAACGTCAGAAATATCCTAGATTTAAGAAAATACCTTAATTAAGTAATAGCCTAGACACTACTTAAATACATCTTGGTCACCAATGAAGTTATTTACAGTATAGTATGCCCTACCCATCAAGCAGCGCTTGATGAGAGACTTAAATTTATTGAACGGCATATTGACGATATCAGATGGTATCTTATTGTAGAAACGTACACAGTTCCCCGCAAACGAAGTGCTTACCTTACGGAGACGGTGACCTGGAAGAACGAGCTTATCCCTATTTCTAGTATTTAAATTATGAACGTCGCGGTTATGCCTAAACTCATGTATGTGTTTGCGTACATACATGATATTCTCAAAGATATACTGCGACGCGACTGTAAGAATATTGATTTCTTTAAATTTATCCCTAAGCGAAACACGAGACCCCAATTGATATATAGCACGTACAGCCCGCTTCTGTAATACAAAGATGGTCAGTATGTCAGCCGCTTTTCCCCACAGCAAAATTCCATTTTTTTTTTTTTTTTTTTTTAATTGATAATGGGTTTGCTCTTGACCAACTCCCGCCCTTGGAGGACGAAGATTCAGTCTACGATGTAGCGAGCTCACCCAGAAGATGCCTATTCACCCTAGCTTTAAATAGGTTCAGATTGTATGCACTCGGAAATACAGACGCCGGAAGCGTATTCCACTCCTTTGCAGTACGCATTATGAAAGATGATGCAAAGCGCTTCGTTCGAAAAGGCGGAATTTGAACCAAGTACGGATGGCATCCCGCGGTGCGCCTGGAAGTCCGATGGTAGAAAGGAGACGGCGGTATTAGCTCGTGGAGCTCCTGTGCACACTCCCCGAAGTACAGTCTGTAGAACACCGACAAGCAGGCAACTTTCCGTCGGTGAGCTAGGCTGTGAAGCTTAGCTTTTTCGAGAAAGTCGTGGCCGATGAGTCTCTTAGCTCTGCGTTCCACCGAGTCAAGTATGGCTAGTTGGTATTTAGCTGAACCATCCCAAAGGTGACTGCAGTACTCCATGCCTGATCGGACCTGAGCTTTGTAGAGAGATAAAAGCTGTCCAGGCGTGAAGAACCGCTTTACCCTATTTAGGATGCCCAGCTTTTTGGCCGCGGTTTGCGCTTTGTACTCAATGGTGGCACCAAAGTTGAGATTAGACGTCAACTCCATGCCGAGAAGCTCGAGACGGTCGGTAATAGGCACAGGTGTACTTCGGAAAGTAGGGGTCAAACTGAACTGACTCCTTTTGGCAGAGAATAGACACGCCTGTGTTTTGGTGGCGTTGAAACTGACTAAATTTTTGTCACCCCACTGGGAGACAAGACTTAAAGTCAGATCCGTTCGCTCTACCATAGCCTTTCTCAAAGAACGTACCTCTACTGCACTGGCTTTCGCACTGGACAAGTATCTCTCCGTGACTGTACTGTCATCTGCATACCCAACGATACCCGGTTGAAGCAGATCGTTAATGTGTAGCAAGAAAAGGGTCGCGGAGAGAACAGACCCTTGAGGAACTCCGGCGTCAATAGCCATAAGGTCAGAGGAGCAGCCGCCGATGACCACTCTGATTGACCGTCCACTCAAGAAATCTGATATCCAGCTACAGAAGCCAGTGGGGATGCCATAGGCCGGAAGCTTGCTTAACAAACAAGCGTGCCAGACCCTGTCAAAAGCCTTCGAGATGTCCAGCGATACAGCAAGTGCTTCGCCGTGTTTCTCGATAGCTTCGCCCCAGCAGTGCGTGACATACACAAGAAGATCCCCAGTCGACCGTCCCCGGCGAAAGCCATATTGACGGTCACTGAGAAGATCATTTTCTTCAAGGTATGCCAGCAGCAACACTATGGAAATAACTATAGTACACTAGTCTCGCCGTCTCGACGTCAGTAAGTTGTCGGATTCGCTTTACCGCATAAGCCGCTGAACTTAGTTTACCTGCAATACTGTTATATCTTCGAATTCCAGTGTCTCATCCTTCAGTCTTATACTAGCTGCATTCACTCGCTTCACATTAGACAATGAAAATTTAATACACTTAGTTTTTTTGGCATTTAAAAGTAAGTTATTGGCCGTAAACCAGTCAACAATTGTGGATAACGCATCATTAATTTCATTAAAATTATCATGTTTCCTATCCGCTTTAAATATAAGTGAAGTATATCGTCAGCAAACAAGACTATTTCGTGTTTTTCGCGCACTACAAATGGGAGATCGTTAATATAGATTAAAAACAAGAACGGACCTAGAATAGAGCCTTGAGGCACTCCCATAGCAACAGATGACCCAGAAGATTGTGTTCTGTTAATGTCTACCCGCTGAGTCCTGTGAGCAAGGTAAGATGTAATAAGATCTAGTGCCATTGCACGTTAGTGCGGAAGTTAAGCTACTATGGCATCAAAAACATTTTTTTGATGCCATAGTAGCTTAACTTCCGCACTAACGTAACATGATCAACACAATCAAATGCCTTGGACAGATCACAGAAAACTCCGATTACGTCTAGTGATTTTTCCCAGGCATCAAAGATATGTTTCACCAAAGTAGAACCGGCATCAGTTGTAGACCGTCCCTTGGTAAATCCGTATTGACTGCTATGAAGTAGCTTATATTTATTAAAGTGTGAGGATATTTGATTAAGAATTAATTTCACAAAAAGATCAAGATGGCGGATACTTTTTGTACATTGTCATATGCTGCTTTAATATCTAAAAAGGCTGCAACAAGACATTCATTGTTGGAGAAGGCTGTCCTAACATCAGTTATGAAGACGCTTAAACTGTCAAGCGTGCTTCTACCTTTCCGAAACCCAAACTGACTACTTGATAAAAGGTTATTATTTTGAACAAGCCACTCAATGCGGTTTTTCACTAAATGTTCGATAATTTTACCAAGTACCGACGACATGGCTATTGGTCGATAAGAAGCAACACTCGATGGATCCTTGTTTGGTTTTAATAGTGGCAACACATCATAGCATTTCCATCCCTCAGGTACATTACCTGTCAACATGACAGAATTAATGATACTTAAATAATAACCTAAACCAGGCTACCACCACTCTCATAGAAAATGATAAAACCTATAATTTAAACGCGCATATAGCTTTTTATACTTATGTTTGTTAATACGTGTACTGCGCGCGTGCGCGCTAGAAAGGACCTTAAGCGCTCGCACTAAGTGTATCAATTGCGTCGTCACGATCAAATTAGGGTTGTCAACATTATGATAAAAATAAAATAAAATACTTTCGTGCGCACAAAGCGGCTAATAAAATAAGTTTTTTTGGGGGGTATCTTCTATGCATATTCACATGTAAGCAAATCAAAGTGGGTACGATAAAATGTGTGTCGTTGAATGTAAAACTATAGAATGAAAACATAGAAAACTATCTAAATAACCATGAAATCCAAAGTAAATATGTTGTACAAGCAAAAATAAAAACCTAAATCCAATTGATCTACTTAACAGGTATATGCCTAAGGCGTGGCTTAAGTCCACTCCACTTTGTATTACAAATAAACATATCACTACATAGTATTAAAGCCACCTTTCTTCGTTAGCTGGAAGTGTGAAGAATTTTTTTTTTTTTTTTTTTTTTAATAGCCTATTTGAGTGTTCCACTGCTGGGCAAAGGCCTCTCCTCTTGATCTCCACGACTCCCTATTCGGTGCTTCTTCCGGCCAATTCCCAAGAAATGCGTCCAAGTCATCCCGCCATCTCCGTTTAGGCCTGCCCCGTCTGCGTCGCCTATTTTGCGGCACCCACTTGGTAGCTACACTAGCCCACCAGTCTGGGTGCATGCGGCAGACATGACCGGCCCAATCCCATTTCAGCCTAGCGGTTTTTTCGCCGACATCGGCTATGCGTGTTTTGAAGCGCAGTGTGGTGTTCCGGTTACGGTCTGTCCTTTTAACACCTAAAATGCTGCGCTCCATGGCTCGCTGGCAAACCTTCAATTTGGACTTCTGACCCTCAGTGAGTGACCATGTTTGGGCACCGTAAGTAAGGACAGGCAGAATACACATGTCGACGAGTTTCTTTTTAAGACATAATGGAAAGTTCCCCTTCATAAGTTCCTTCATGGACCAGTAGCTCTTCCACGCGTTTTCGACACGGCGCTCGACTTCTCTGTCTTGCCTGTTGCTGAAAGAGACTAGCTGGCCCAAGTATATGTACTCGTCAACATAGTGTAAAATCTGCCCATCTACCTCGACCCTACGTTTTGTGCTGTTGGTCATCACCTGAGTCTTTGCGCGGTTCATTTTATGTCCAGCTCGAAGGCTTGCCACACTCAGATCTTGGAGCATTAATTGGAGTTCTGTTGCTGAAGATGCGAAGAGAACAATGTCATCGGCGAAGCGAAGGTTTGATAACCTTCTGTCACCGATGACTATTCCCCTCGCCTCTCAGGATACCGCCAGGCTCCTAAATACTTCTTCTAGAGTGCTGGTGAATAGTTTTGGAGATAGCGGGTCGCCCTGTTTGACTCCTCGCTGTATTTGGAATGACTGACTGGAAGACTGGAGTTTAACATCTGCTGTACTATGGTTGTATATGGTTTTAATTAGTTTGATGTAAGTGGGATCGATATCTTGGTTTTTAAGTGCGGTTACTATGGCTGAGTGGGTGATGCTATCAAAAGCTTTGGTGTAATCGACAAATGCTAGGTATAGGGGCATGTTAAATTCAGTATACTTTTCTACGATCTGATTAATTGTGTGAAGGTGATCAGTAGTGGAGAATCCAGGGCGAAAGCCAGCCTGATTTAGAGGTTGGTGTCTGTCGAGCTGCCCGGCAATGCGACACTCGATTACTTTAATAAATGCCTTATAGATATGAGACACTAGGCTGATTGGGCGATAATTGCTAATGTCGCTCCTATCGCCTTTCTTATGCAAAAGGATTATATTTGAGTGGAGTAATTTTCGGGGAATTTGTCCTGTTTTCATTATATTGTTAAATAACTTAGTAAGCGGAAGTAAAAGATTTTGTTTCCCAAACACGAATGCTTCTGTACTTATTCCGTCAACTCCAGGGCTTTTATCGAATTTAATTGTGGACAGAGCTTTAGTCACTTCATCGACTGTAATGGGGGTGATGGTGTCAGCACAGAAGTATTCCTCGGTAGCATGTGTTTTAAGCGGGTCAGAGTATAAGGAGGTAAAAAATTGTGTACACATATCCAGTATTTTATTTCTATTGCTGTGTTTCTTGCCATCTTCATCTTTTAAGTTAGTGATCCATGATTTCCCTTTTGTAATTCCATGTTTAGCTATTCTAAGGGATCTATTATTTATTAAAGCTGTTTTTACTAAATTGGTGTTTTGGTTTCGTATATCAGATCTGATGCTACGTTTTGTTTCTCTATCTATTGTACGGTATTCTACTGACCCAAATTTTTCACAACATCGTTTTTCTAATAAGTGTATGGTTCCGGTAGATAATTTAGTACGCTTTTTGTGTTTGACATTAAATTTATTGCTTGCCGATTGTATTGCGTCCAGAATATTGTTATATTGTGTTTCCGTATCATCAACATCAACATTTAAAACACTAAATTTATTCTTTAATTCCAAATTAAATTGGTCGTAGTTGGCAATTAATGCAGTTCTATCCAGTTTTTTGAACTTTTTTGAAAACAGGTTTTTGCGGTGTATTTTGAAATTAAAGGTAAGTGATATCCGAAGTGGTCTGTGGTCTGAACTAAATTTAATTTTGTTTATAATGCTTACATTTTTTACTATATAATTATTTGATGCTAGTGCAAAATCTATCTCGTTTTTAGTTTGTCCATCTGGTGACACCCAAGTCCAACGACGTTGTGGTACCTTAAGGCCTTGTCCGAACGCGAATTGAATCAAACGAGAACCACGTGTATTCCGGTCTCCCAACCCGTATGGTCCTAGGTCGTTGTCCATTTCTTGTCTGATACCTACCTTGGCGTTGAAATCACCGAGTACTATATTCCAAGATCCTCGGTGTTCGTCGCATGCCTTATTTAGAAGGTCATAAAAGTTTTCTACCTCGTCATCACTGTACGCAGATGTTGGTGCGTAAACTTGTATCACCGTTAGGGTTTGCTTTGGTGTTAGCTGGAATGTAAGAACTGCAATTCTATCAGAGTAGCTACTAAATTCTATTACATTATGTTTCCACTTTTTAGCCACCAAGAAGCCCACGCCGCATTGCCCGTTAGTGCCACCATTGTGATAAAATAAGCACCCATCTCTTTCTTCCGTTTCTTCGTCCTGTCTTCTCACCTCGGATAAGCCTACAATATCCCATTTAATATCTTCAAGTGCATTCTCCAGCTCAATTAGTCGCTCATCTTTTAACAGCGTCCGGACGTTATAAGTTAAGACGTTAAGAGGTTCAGTATCCATTTTGCGTGCCAAGGTCGTTTGACGGGAGGTCGTTGTGATCGCTCGGGGATTGTTAGCACCCCTGGCTCCAGGGACGATCCGGCTACCGTTGTCGCCGGGATCCCCAGCACCGCCGAGCACTCGGGGCCTATTCGGGGAGTTGTATGTCATGAGGAGGTTTGGACCGTAATCCCACCACGCTGGTCCAGTGCGGGTTGGAGGGTCGCCAGTTATGCCTCGTTCGCTAGTTAGCAGGGTGCACCACGTGCAGGTGAGGTTGGCTTGGATCCCGTGGGATGTAATATGGGACCCCTTACACCCCTGAAAAATTATAGTTTTTGATTATTTTTCTTATTATTCATACATCCATTAACCGCACAGTATGCATGATTCACCATTTTGAACTTAACTACTACACTAACGCTAATACCTAATATACAACTTCAACTTCACGAATAAAATTAAACCAATATTAAATAACTTTAAGTAAGGTCGGAGTTCACCAACATTTAAACAGGCGATTAGAGGTCTGACGGCTATCAAAATGTATTGACTAACAGCCGATTAGGATTTAACAGTCCGTTAAATTGGTTGGTGAACTCCGACCTAAGTAGTACGACAACACGTGCTAGCGACAGTAGCGACCGAATGACCGTGCGGTCCGTGCGGCACCAGCGCCACCTAGCGCTGTCACACTTGAATGCATGCCAGCGCGGCGTGGCAACATCGCTGGCAGCCCGTTTCGATAAGTCCGTTCCACAGATGTCCAAAGGTCAGAAAACGGTAGGCTAATACCGGATGTACTTTGCGGAGTGGTGTATCTGTTACGAAGTAAAGTAATCTGTGCCTAAACTGCTTTCATCTACATTTGCAATAAATGAATATGGTATACCTACCATCCTCTCCAGGGGCAGAATCACGAACGTTTGAAAGTACTACTCTGTCAAGAAAGTACCGGGAAAAGATCAATAATACACAAACTGTTTGTTAATCATCCAAATTTATTTTATCACCTTCAAAGTATGCTCCTTCAGAAACGATACACTTACGCCAACGAATAATCCAATCATCAAAACATTTTTTAAACGCTGTTTCCGGAATTGAATTCAGTTCTCGGCGCGAATTCTCCTTTATGTCTTCTACCGATTGAAAACGGGTGCCACGAAGTGGTAATTTGAGTTTAGGAAAAAGAAAGAAGTCGGCAGGAGCCATATCTGGTGAATATGTTGGTTGCTCGATGGTATTTGTTGAGTGTTCGGTCAAAAATTCTTTCACAATGATGGCCTTGTGCGAAGGCGCATTATCGTGGTGCAAAATCCAAGAATTTTCATTCCACAAATCTGGCCTTTTTCGTCGAATTTGCTCTCTTAAATGCCGCATAACGCTCAAATAATATTCTTTATTTACCGTTTGACCTTCCGGCAAGAATTCCGAGTGCACAACACCGCGATAGTCAAAGAAAACAGTCAACATGACTTTGACTTTTGATCGACTTTGGCGTGGTTTCTTCGGTTTCGGTTCAGTTGGAAGGCGCCACTCCGAAGCTTGTTGACTAGTTTGCATGTCAAACTCGTAAACCCACGTCTCGTCACCAGTAACAATGCGTTTCATGAATGTTGGGTCGGAATTGACTCGTTCTAGCATGTCCTCAGCGACTCTCATGCGATTGAGTTTTTGGAGAAAATTCAGGTCTTTTGGGACTAGCCGAGCGGTAACATGTTTCATACCCAAATGATTAGTTAAAATAGTACGGATCGACTCGTGAGATACAGAAAGTTCGGCGGCTATCTCTCTCAAAGTTGAATGAGGATTTTCAGTCACTATTTCCTTCACTTTTGCGATGTTAACTTCAGTTGCAGACGTTGATGGCCTACCAGAGCGAGGCAAATCTTCCATCACATCTCGACCGCTTTTGAACGCTTTGTACCACTCATAAACACGTGTTTTTGATAAAGTCGAATCACCGTAAGCCTTCTGTAACATTTTCAGTGACTCCGAACACGAAATTCCATTGGCGATGCAAAATTTAAGACAAACTCTTTGTTCAATGTTTTTGTCCATTATGAAATTCGCAATACACACTAGATATGATATAACTAAAAACAGCACTGTATTTAATATAAATAACAGATGCAACTCAAACTCCGCGCCAAAATAGAAAACAGTTGTGCCAATCTAACAACAACAAAAAAAACAAAAATTTGAATTTGGAACCATAAACAAATCATCCATTCCCGATACTTTGTTGACTGAATGTATACCTTTAAGTTCACTAAGGGAAAATGGAGCATTAAGGGGCGAGTTGGGAGGAAAAATTGAGGCTGATAGACCCGATATAATTTTAATGCTTCTTCGGGAACAAAAGGTTGTGCAAGATGGTCTAAGAATTCTGCAGATAAAGAAGAGGGTAGAGTCTGTGTGCTATTTTCAGACATAGCATTCCGAAACCTTCTTATATACTTCCAAACAAGAGTGGGGGATGTGTTTGATGAAATGGATAATCAAAATTGTCTCCAGCCTGACAATTTCTTATCTTTTAACAACGACTTTGTTTCATCTATAACTTGACACAATTTATCCAAATTTACTTCAGTGATTTCATTTGTATAGATTATTTCTGCCTCTTTCCTCTTCTTAATTGCCACTGTGCATTCATTATCCCACCAAGGCGGGGAAGGGACTTTAGTCAGAGAGGATTTTTTAGTAGGGAAAGTGTTATCTGCGGCCTCTATTAAAAGTTTAGCAAGGGCCTCATTACATTCGTTTTCACTTGAAGTAAAATCTGGTAAATTATGCAACTTATTATTTATGTACTTTGTAAATTTATCTCAATCTGTACTCTTATTAAGCCTATAGTTCATTCGAGGTTTCCTGGGAGTGGTTTTGTTATTTTTATTTATAATAGGGCAAGTTATCAATATAGGGAAATGATCACTACCAAAGGTAGATGAAAGTGTTGACCATGTAAAAATAGTAGATAAACTTGGGGATGCTATTGATATGTCTACTGCGCTGTGTCCATCACTGGGATTAGTTCTACGTGTGGGTGAGCCTGTGTTTAATATACATAAATTATGATGATCTACAATATCTAACAGTTCTTCCCCAAAAGAGTTCGAGACAGAACTCCCCCATCAAGTATGTTGTGCATTAAAATCACCTAGTATAAGAAGTGGTTTAGGTAGAGTAGATAAAAGAAGGTTAAATTCATTAAATATCCTAATGGATGAGCTATATATATAGATACAATACATATGTTGTTTACTAAAGCTGCTACTATATTAAAATCATCACTATGTGATGAAATAGGAATAGGGGTGAAACAAAGAGAGTTACTTATGAGTATGAAAACCCCTCCATACCCATCAGCCCTGTCTTCACGGAGACAGGAATAACCTTTAATTTTAAATGTAGAACCTGGCTTAAGCCAGGTCTCTGCTAATGCTAAGATAAGAGGTTCAAAGTTATTTAAAATATAAATTAAGTCAGATTTTTTACTTCTAACACTACGGCAGTTCCACTGCATTATACTGTGAGGTGTGCAATCCATTGTGGGAGATAGTTATATTACTGATGGCATCAATTATAGGGGCAGCGTAGTCCGGTTTTATAATGTTCAAATGTGATAATGAGTTGAGTAAAGCTATTATGATTTCTTTATTTGAGTGTTGTTCATTTTCTAGTTTACCTTTTAAGGCAGCACCATTTGCTGAAGATGGCATATCATAGTCTCGAATAAGATCATGGTGAGCACCACGATCATATCCCTTTAAAACTTTGGGTGTAAGACGGGGTTTAAGAGTTATTGTTTTCTTATATGAATGACTAGCTGATGGCTGAGAATGATGATTATGTGATTGGGTTGTTGATGAGTTATTATTATCTAAAGCTCTTTTGTGGTCACATCAGCAAATTATTTTGAGAGTGATGGGTGGAGTTTAAAAGCTTCGAAATACGAGATGTTGTTTTGAGCCATAGACAATTTCATTTTAGTTTGTCTCACAAATTCAGGACAGTTCTTACTTGTGGCAAAATGAACACCTCCACAATTTATTTTATTTATTTATTTCTTTATTTATTTTCAGGCAACAAGGCCCATAGATAAATACCTTACTGACTAAAATACATATATGTATAACAATATCTTAAACTATTTTGGCGACAAAACAGCGTGGCTCTGTTGAGTCGCAGCGTTCGAAGTCATGCTCGCTGGCAGGCCGCCCCGGAACCGCCGGAACACGACATCTTTCGGCCAGAAGGCAGGCGACTCGACCGTCCCCAGCAGCGGCCGCGGCACTCGCACCACGAAAGAAGCGAAGTGCACATAGCGCCGCGAATGCAGCTGAAACACCCTCAGAGTGTAGCCTGTCTTCTGACTGACGTAGCCCACCACGTCATCCACCGATGTGGAGTAGTGCAGGCGCGACACGTAGAGCGCCGTATTCGGTGTGGCAGCTTGCAGTCCGGAATTGGGGTCCAGAGTAGCGGTGCCGCACTGACTCTTACAAGGCTTCCTACGAGCCTTATTCCTCTTCTGTACCAGCGTGAATCCCTCCTTATCCACTCTAATACTAGGGCGCTCACCCGATGTTGGTATAGCACCTTCCTTATTAGACCGTGGAAGTCCAACGGCCTTGCCGGCGACGTCAGCGTAGCCGCGCGCATTCGGCTGCTTGTTTGAGGCGAGTTCCGACACGCACGGCGCGCGTGCGGGGGGCTGCGCCACGCGCGGGGGACGCGCGGGCGGCGGGGCGGCGCGAACGACTTGAAGTGTTGACAACTCACGTTGCGGTAGCGCCGACTTGATACCTGACGCCGGTGCGTCAGCATGGGTCGGTTCGACGACACACAAATTCGACGCATCAGCAGACGGCCGAGTAACTGGGGCATTGCGCAAACTGTTGACATCGTTGCGCATCTCGGCGATAACATTCTGCGATGCTTCAAATTTATGGGACATTTCTTCCAGACTTGCTTTTAGGGCCTCGATATCCTTCAGCAGTCTAGTGACATCGACGTGATCGAACGTCACAGGAGGCAGCTTATGCAGCTGCTTCGCGACGAAGGCAGGCACGTCGTCCGGGTCAGTCTCCTTTAACAACACGATGATGTCCTGGACACTTTTCGCGCCTCCATCCCTGCGGCGGGACGGCATCCTGTCGGTCTTGCCGAGCGTTTCATAGAGCAGCGCCTTGCCACTGCAAATCTCCTCCTCTTTGAAGTTTGATTTGCAGATCTGCACGATGCTGACCTCGTCCATGGTGTCGATGGCGTGCTGAACAAACGCCAATAACTCGTTTACTATGAGTCCTTGCGAACTCATATTAATAACAGCGGGCAGCGGCAAAAGCCGCCCAATTCGCAATTATCAATTAAAACAATAATTTTGACTGCGCATTGATGCACGTCCGCTTACGTCCGCGCATCGCTTACTGAATGTATAAAAATATGTGACAATGACAACATGACCCTGACCCTTCTTGTACAGTGCAGGAATCACCTGTGTGCTCCTGCCCACATTTTAAACACTGCGGTTTAGATCTACATTGCACTTTAGTGTGACCAAAGCGGCAGCATTGGTAACACTAGATTGTTGGATAGGTGTACAACTCGACCATCAGAGAATTATAGCACATGAAGATTCTACTTGGCAAAGTCTGCCCAATTAAGCTGATGACAACTGATTGTGTAGGTTTCCACATAGGGACTCCATTCACAATAGTCTTAAAATTCAGACGTCTAATTTTAAGTATCTTACCACAGCCCGGAGGCAGTGTGGTATTGTCCACAATTTCTTCCGTAGTCAGTCAGACAGATAGCTGCATTCCTCTCGGTTGGCCCAACCGCCCGACCGTGTGGAGGTGGTTTAAATCCATAGCATCAGTCCGAGCTTCACCGCGATGGCGTGTGGACGTGCGGTGATTTCAGAATTCATTGAAAAATGCCACGAGTGCGAATGTTTGTGGAAATCAAACGACAAGTTTTACAAAAAAATAATGTTAATTAATTAATATGAGATAATTGATATTTAATTTTTAACCAACCTTTGGCCCATTTTGTTTTGGAATTTCTAGTTGACGATGCGGTTAGCCTAGTTGGTAGTGACCCTGCCTACGAAGCTAGTGCTCCCGGGTTCAAATCCCGGTAAGGGCAAATATTTGTGTGAAGAGCGCGAATATTTGTTCCTGAGTCGTGGATGTTTTCTATGTATTTTAATGTACTATTACCGTTGTGTAGTACCCATAGTACGGTCAGCTGCAGAGAAAAGTAGCCACCCCTGCTAGGTAACTTCTATGCAGGGGGGGTTAAGTTTCTCTGCAGCTGACTGTACAAGCTGTATATTTTCCTTCTAATAGGACATTTTTTATTATTATTATCATGTTACAAAATGTTATATAGCTAGTGTCGGAGCACCATAAGTTTGGAACTAGGTCAATTTGTGTAAGATCATCCCCTGATATGTATTTATTTATTAGTTAATATATTGCAACAAATAGCAGCCGCAGAAGTAGAATTTCCTCTCCAGAATCCGTATCCGTTTTTTTAAACCGACGCGGGGCGCGGTGAGAGATCCTGAAGCAGTAAGTATACCTAGTTTACCTAGTTGGTTCCAAATAAGCTGGCGTGATTCCACTTGAGACCGTCATAAGCAATCGAAATTGAATGCAATTGACGCAAGACGAATCGAAATTTGAAAGCGCAAGTTGAACATGAACGCGCACAGGTGTGGACATAGCTATAGAGACAAAGTGTTGCCAATCAAATAACTAGTAGGTTCAACTTTCGTTTGCCAGACTCTATAAATTAAGAGGGAGCAAAAATGAGTTTTGCTCCCTCTAAACGGGCCACAAAAGCCTTTTATTCGAATATGAGAAGTGAAAACACAATTTGTCGATTAAGGGATCCGTTTGTGAGAGTCAAGTGTGCCCCCCCCCCCCCCCCCCCCCCCAACTGCCAAAACTACAAATACTAAAAATCTGAAAAATATCTTAAATGAAAGCGCATATAATTAATTTAAAAGGAAAACTATCACGACCGAAAAACAGCTAAATTTGAATAGAAAATTAGCTAACATTTATGATTTTTTTGGAGATTGTTGTTTGTGTTTGTTGTAATGGCGACGGAACCCTCCCTACACTAAGCATGGTCCGACATGCTCTTGCCCGGTTTTTTTTGCTTGGCTATAACGCACGCTTAGTATTAAGCAGGCTCAAGAGAAACAAAGCAGTTTGATTTCAAATCTTAAGGGCTTCTAATTATGGTTGAAAATGGAATAACGGTTTATTTCGACTTGAGCCGGTTTATTACTAAGCGTGCAATATTATCACGCTTAGCGTGGCGCGATCGCGCCGCGCTCTCTATATGACTACCGTCTACCGACTCGCGCCGCGCCCGGCAGAAAAATCACGCTGTTGCGCGCTGTAGCGCGGCCGAGTTGTGCTGGCGCGGCACGCCTGCTGCGTCGCGCGGTGCGACGTGAATCTGTGTGACGGCCTCCATACAACTCCTTGTTAATTTCCACGCTAAGAACGCGCCGCGCGCCGCTAGGCTGTATGACGAAGCCGTTAGACGATTATTTGACCAAGCTGCTGTCCGCGACTCCGCGACTTCGTCCGCGTAGAATCAGCAGGAACTGTGTTTTTTTTCCGGGATAATAGGTAGCATGTGTGTCATTGTAGGTTATTATTTATCTCCATCCGTCCATCCCTGAAAGCGTGAAGAAGTAACAAACACACATAGCTTTTCGCCCGCGATTTCGTCTGCGGAGAGTCAGTACCTTGGTAAAAAAGTAGTACCTACAGATAAAGTTTTCATTATCGTACGTACCATGCATTATGGCCATTAGTCGCATGTCGTCCCGTTCGCAATGTGTCCCGTTCGTAATTCGTCCCGTTTGCTATTCGTCCCATTCGCAATTCGTCCCGTTTGCATATCGTCCCATAAACGCATATCGTCCCGTTCGCACTTCGTCCCGTTCGCAATTCGTCCCGTTAGCGAATCGTCCCGTAAACGCACCTTGTCCCGTTCGCAATTCGTCCCGTTAGCAAATCGTCCCACAATTAATATTATTATTAAATATTATTATTAATATTATTATTAATATTATTATTAAATATTATTATTTTGCCGAAGTGCTCCGATTTTAATTTAGTGAAATAAATTTGAATTATAAGTTTTCTGTGTATACATATATCTATACATATAATAAAATCGTTAAGACCAAAAAGTCTGTACATTGAAGATTTAAAAAAAAAACCGATCAGGGCGACTGACCGATAAGTAACTGAACATATTAAAACCATTTTTAAAATTTTTGTTTGTTTGTTTGTTTGTTTGACTGAGCATCACGTAAAAACTACTGAACGGATAATGATGAAATTTTCATAAATCTATTTATATAAAATCAGAATAACATTTAGGCTATAGAAATTTTGGAGAATGTTAGAAGAAGGGGGTAAAAAGAGGGGGTAAAGTTTGTATGGAAAAAACGATTTAGATTGTTCTAGGATCATAAAACTAGGAATAAATACTTATTAATAAAAATAAAGAAATACCTGTTTCATAGTTTTTTTAAATCTCATCCAAAAACGCAAAAAAGAGGGTTTTATGTTTCAAATTACTGGAATTTATACAACTATAAAATAAAAACCCTTAAAGTTTGACATTTGAAACTTGCTACATATACTTAAAATAACAAATGAAAAAAACCACTTTCGGCGAATTTGGATAAACTACCCCTAAGGGGTGGAAATGGGGGGTTAAAGTTTGTATGGGAGTTTGGTCGTTTTTCAAGTTAGAAACGTGGAAATTGCTATAGGAATACTGTTATCAAATAAAAAACCCTATTTTTAGTGATTTTAGATAAACTACCCCTAAGGGGATGAAATGGGGGGTTAAAGTTTGTATGGGAGTTTGGTCATTTTCAAGTTAGAAACTTGGAAATTGCTATAGGAATACTGTTATCAAATAAAAAACACTACTTACGGTGATTTTGGATAAACTACCCCTAAGGGGATGAAATGGGGGGTTAAAGTTTGTATAGAAGTTTGGTCGTTTTTCAAGTTAGAAACGCGTAAATTGGTATACTTATAGGCTACTGTTAAGTGGTAACAAATGAAAAAAAATAACGTTCGGCGATTTTGGATAAACTACCCCTGAGGGGATGAAATGGGGGGTGGTAATTTGTATGGGAGTGTGGTCAATTTTGAAGTTAGAAACGTGGAGATTAGTATATAGGCTACTGTTAAATAACAAAACAATACAACTTCTGGCGATTTTGGAAAAACTATCCCTAAGTGGGTGAAATGGGGGGTGAAAGTTTGTGTGGGAGTTAAGTCAATTTTTGGGTAAGAAACGAGGAAATTGGTATAAAGGCTCCTGTTAACAAATAACTTTCAGTGATTTTGGATAAACTACCCCTAAGGTAATGAAATGGGGGCTAATATTTTTATGGGAGTTTGGTCATTCTTGAAGTTAGAAACGTGGAATTTGGTATACTTATAGGTTAAGAAAAAAACAATTTTTGGCGATTTTGGATAAACTACCCCTAAGAGGATGAAATGGGGGGGTTAAAGTTTATAATGGAGTTTGGTTGTTTTTAAAGTTAGAAACGTGAAAATTGGTATTTAGGCTACTGTATACAAATAAAAAATACCACTTTCAACTATTTTGGATTAACTACCCGTAAAGGGATGAAATGGGAGGTGTTAATTTATATGAGAGTTTCGTCAACTTTGAAGTGAGAAACGTGGCAATTGGTATTTAGGTTACTTTCAACAAATAAAAAATATTACTTTTGGCGTGTTTGGAAACATCTACCCCTAAAAAGGTGAAATGGGGGGTAGAAATTTGTATAGGAGTTCGGTCAATTTTTTAAGTTAGAAACGTGGAAATTGGTATATTCGCTACTATTAAGAAATAATAAAAAACAATTTCAGTTATTTTGGATTAACTTTCCCTAAGAAGCTGAAATGGGGGGTTAAAATTTGTATGGGGGTTTGCTCATTCTTGAAGTTAGAAACGTGGAAAATGGTATAAAAGGCAGTGTTAACAAATAAAAAATAAAACGTTTGGTGATTTCCGAAAAACGATCCCTAAGTGGGTGAAATGGGAGGTGAAAGTTTTAATTTTATTTATTTTTATTTATTTATTTATTTAAAAACAATAATAGGCTTACAGCGTATGGCCAACACGCCCATTATGCTAGTTTACAGTAAGAAGCTTAATACTATAACAGGAACTAATTATACAGAAACGACAATACAGATAAGAAAAAAAGAAAACAACACTTGTATCAAATAATTAAAGAAGTCCTAAAAATTTGTAAACATTAAATAACAAAGTCTGCCAGCGACCGGCAAGTACGTCAGCATCCTGGAGCTCGGAGAGCAGCGCGTTCATGAGCGCTATTGCGCGGGAGGTGGGCGCGTTATTCGCGCGCTGCGTGCGGAACCCTTCCAGAGCCGCGAACAGCGGATGGCGGCGGCGCGCTCCAGCTCGCACGTACTGCTCGGGGACAAATAGGCGGATTCGCTCAAGAGTAACTGGGTTGTCCACTTTGCCTTGCAAGAGAGAACAGTAATGCACTAGTAGGTGCATTTTCCGCCTGGATTCCAAGCTGCTCAGTCCGACCATGCCCTGTACAAAGAGCGAGGGATATAAGAAAGGATAGTAGCCGAACTCCCTTTTGTATAGGTACCTTGCAAATCTGCGCTGGACTCGTTCCAAGAGAAGGGAGTACTTTGTTTCGATCGGGTCCCAAACAACGCAGTTGTACTCTAACTTGCTTCGGACAAATGCGTTGTACAAGATATGTGCGACCTTTAGATTTTTAAATTGCGCTGCAGTTCGCATAATGAAACCCAAAGCCTTACTCGCATCTTTGGAGATCGAGACAATGTGCGGAAGAAAATCGAGCTTCACGTCAAGATGCAGACCCAGATCGCAGACGCTTTGAACGCGTTTCAACGGGACGCCACCCACGCAATATTTGGCTTCTATTGGTGTTTTCGATCTGGTAAAGGTGATGACCTTGCATTTATCGACATTAAAGGCCAAATTATTAATGTGGGCCCAACTCGCAACTGCGTTAATATCGCATTGCAGGGCATCGCAGTCTGCGACCTTGTCGATAGCTAAGAGCAGTTTTAAGTCGTCAGCAAAGAGGAGACATTTTGCATTATTTACGACCGTAGGAAGATCGTTAATCATAATGAGGAACAAGGTCGGCCCAAGCGTACTGCCCTGGCTCACACCAGATCGAGTATAATACTCCTTTGACGCACAACCTGACACCTGAACGAATTGCCTCCGATCACTCAAATAACTCGCAAGCAGCTTTAATAAATCAGCCGAAAAACCAAAGTTGTACAGCTTACGAAGTAGCACATCGTTATCGACCAAGTCAAATGCCTTTTTCAGGTCAAAAAATGCGGCGTCTACCTGCTTGGATCGATCCATATATTAGGCGTATTATATAGGCGTAGTCGACTAAGTTTACACTGTTTGTGCAAGTAGACCTTCCAGCACGAAATCCGTGTTGGAAGTCCGTATAAGATGACGAGGCTTGCAACGTAATTTGCCGATTCAATGTACCCTCAAAAATTGAGCCAAAGACAGACAGGATTGCAATAGGTCTGTGATTTGTAACATCTATCGATGTAGATTCCTTAGGAACTGGGGTAACTCTGGACACCTTCCAAGCATCAGGATAAACGCCACTATCCAGGGAGAGATTAAAAATATGCAGTAAAGGCTCCTCTAACACCGACACACAGTCCTCGACCAAAAATGAAGGTACACCGTCGGGCCCAGGAGACGAGGTCGCTTTAAGTTTCCGCACCGACTTACGTACCTCCTTGGATGAGACAGATGCAAGCCGAATGTCGACAGGACTTTGATTTCCCGCTGCTCTCCGCATGGCGTCGTCAACGTCGAGCGCGGGTACCCCGACATGAAACACAGAGCTGAAATGTTCCGCAAAGGCATCAGCAGCCTCGATATTGGTGACAGTTCTATTGCGGTAAGAATAAGTGCCTTGAGCCTGCCTGCTGCGTCTTTTGTCCTTCACATACTTCCAGAACGAGACAGGCTCATGGCAAATATTCATCTCAACAGATGAAATGTGGCGCTTATATGCATCGGCAATGAGGCCTTTAACTTGAGTTCTGTAGTACCGAAATAACTCTCGATTGAAATCGAGGCCGCGACTTTTAAACTTTACTAAGTGAAAATACTTCAGCTTTATGGTTCTTATAATCTCGGGCGTGTACCAGTCCGGATAATGATAGCGCCGTGCAGTATTGGACGATGTTCTTACGGGCACATGCGAGTCTAGGGCACCATTTAGAATGTCGTAGAACACGTCAGTCGCCAAATTAGGATCCCTTTGCTCATATAAACGTGACCAGTCAAGATTAGCCAAGTCATGGTATAGTGCCACTAAGTCAGCTTTTTTAAAATTCCAACGAAAGGATTTCGGTACAGTGTTTGAGCAGGCAGGGCTAAAATCGCTGATCACTTGTGAGTTATAAGTAATGGTAATATCAAGCGCAGGATGATAGTCGTCTAATGGAACTAGAGGGTCAATGTTACCATACACTTCCACATCATCCGCCGGGAAGCTTGCCAACACGAGGTCCAGGATACCACCGTACTTGTTACGTATGTCGTTATATTGCTTTAAATGACAAAAAGTGCAAAAGTCATCAAATTGGTTAGAACTAAATGAGTTTAGATTGAAGTCACCAATTATTAACATATCTAGCGAAGGAAATTTACAGACAGCATTTTCAATACACTCTAAGACACTCAGGAATTGACTTAGATTATAATTAGGGGGCAGGTATACGACACATAGCAACATCTTGACCTTTTTTATAGTCAGTATAACAAATAACAGCTCTTTGTCATCGGTTAGCCCGTCGATATTTTCTGCGACACGCACTAAGTGAGTGTTCTTTACAGCCAGCAACACTCCTTCCCATCCTGCATCACCGACTCGATCTTTGCGTATAACAAGGTAGTTGGGAGGAAACAACTCTGCACTGTATATAGAACTCGTTAAAAATGTTTCAGTTAAAACTACAATATCGGGCTGAGACATTTCGACATTTCTGTAAAACAATGATGTTTTTGTCCGCAGGCCTCTAACATTTTGATAATATAATTGTAGTTTACCGCTACTTTTCAGTCTGGTTTTGGGCACGAAAATTCTGCCGCCAAGGTTTGACGCAAATATCCTCAGCCCAGTTAGTAGGATCTAACAAAATCACAGCATATTTCGACGGCACCGTCACCTTGAAAGATGCGTAGTTACCCCTGGCTTTCAGCGACTCGACACAGCAGACATTTTCACCACAAATAGAGGTCACGTGATCACACATTTGTTCATTGGTTGTGCCCATTTTGACATAGTACACATGGATATGACGCTGCCGCTCCGATGCTTCAAGTCGACAGGTAGTACCCGGCGCAGCTGTACCTCGCTTTGCCAACGACTTACGTGGACGCCTTTCAACGAGTTTAAACCCATCTCTATCAGTCTCTGAAGTTTTTGCCCCAGTCGTTACGACATGTTCCGCGGCATGATGCTCACTGGGCCGCACATGTTGCTCGACTCGTAGCGGTTGTTGAGCATGAGCCGACTTCTTTTCTGACGCCTTCTTAGGCTTAGGTAGCGCGTGAGGACTGCTCGCCGAGGTCAGCTCGGGCTTGCTCTGGTTCAAAACCAGATTCAGCTTCTCTTCCAGTACAGTTACTCTGCTGCTCAGCTGAGCAACTGTAGTAATTACAGTCGCAAGTTGACTGGCGACCGCATTGCTAATCGAAACCTGCAGGCGTTCGCTTAGACACTGTTGAAATTCTTCCCGTATTAGCGTTCGAATGTTATCCAGACATACCGAGTCATCGCCCAGATTATTATTACAAGGTGTGTTCAAGATGGTATTTGACTGTTGCCGGCGGCGCATAGTTATATTGACAGACTGGTCCAGGTCCGATCGGTTTAAGTAAGAGACATCCAACGTTTGATCGTGTGTGCGTTTAACAGTGGCATCCATTAAATGGCCCCTGATCGGCGTATTAGTATTATCGCCCTTAGGCTGACTGCATATACATTGCTGGCACTTCCAAGCAGCCCTATCTTCATTCGACATACTGTTTGAGAAGCGATCAACCGTGATGTTAGCACATAGTAAATCGTAGTGCGCACCACATAGGCAGCACTCAAGGCAATATCGGTTGTCAACCACACATAGACATCCAGCACATGTAATTGACGTCGACGCCATCTAGCGTTGTTTTGTGGCAACTCTCAGGTTCGATGCAAGCGTGCGACTGATAAATATCGATGTCTAGCTAGACGTGGTTTATTCAGGCAACACTGGTTTAGTTTGTGATGTTGGTAGACATATGGCTTAGCTGTCAGTAGCGTCAGCTGTCAAGCAATAGCCTCCAATCAGCTGGTCGCTGTTCTGTAACTTCACTCAGGATAACGGTATAGTTTCCTTAATTTGGTGCTGTTTTAGTGAAATTCAAAGTTTAACTGTAAATATTGCGGTTCTCACCAATCTCACCGATGTCTGTGATCTCGACTACACTGTAGGAACCAGCACCCAAGGTTGAATTTGCACCCGTAAGTACCCGGCGTAACTGTTGTACACAACACCACCAGCAATTAATGCAGTTTTGATTTATTACAAATTTAAAACGTATAAGCTCCTGATAACAATGTTTACTTGGCTAGGGTTGCCAGCATTATCATTAGCAGCAGCATTAATGGGAATGAAGACATTTTTGAAGTTAATGAAGTTAGTGTTAAAGCTACTGCTTACAAACCAAGAGTACTTTTAGTGATTTTGGAAACACTACCCCTAAGGGGGTGAAAATGGGGGTGGCAATTTTCAAGAGTTTTGTTATTTTTGAAGTTAGATATATGAAAATTGGTTTCTAGACTACTAAATATATTAAAATAAGAATTTTCTTATAATGGAATCCCAGGTAAATTGATGGCACCCTTCAAACATTTTAAGGATTTCATACAGCGATTTTCAAACTTCTGTACAGAACATTTACATTCCAAAAGCACCACCACCACTGGAAGAGATCCCTTAAAGGGATAAGTTCGCCTTTGTACATTATTTTCATTTCTTTTCTGTATACATATTAATTTGTCAACCTGTTTTTGTGCAATAAATAGTTTACATACATACTTACATACCATTTGGTAAAGTGAAATGAATGACCAGACATGACCATCGTAACTGCTTAACAATAAGTATCTCACAACACGCTACTTTTGCCTATCATTTGTAAGGGGCTGTTTATTTATTACTACGTAAGACGATTTGGGGGGAGGGGGTCTGAACAAGTCTTATTTTTTCTTACATGGGGGTAGGATGTTTTTACGTAAGATCACAAAAGCAAGCACAAATTAAAGCATTTATATATTTTTGCTACTTTTTCTTTGCAATTTTGGTAGATACTGATCTTACGTAAGATTAAAAAGGAGGGAGGGGTTTCATCCAAGTCTTATTTTTTCATACGTAGGGGGGGAGGGGTCAGAAATTGGTTAAAATTGTCTTACGTAATAAATGAACAGCCCCTAATGAATGTGGTGAAATGGAAGTTTCGCAAAGTACCAGGAGAGTTTTTCAACGATTAATGTCCCTGCATATTGGATAGCCCCATTTTGTCAAGAGTGATGAAGAATTGGCAATAAGCATTAGTGGCATGAATGTAGTGTATATGTGCTGCATGTAATACATAATCACATAATAATTAAACAAACACTAAAAAGCGAACAAATGTTACGAAACATTACTATTTTTTTAGAAAGTCTGTCCCTTTATGATACGTACTTAATGAAAAATTTATTTGTACCTACCTACTTTTTAACGAAATTACTGATCCTCCGCAGACGAAGTCGCGGGCGGACAGCTAGTAATTACATAAAGAGAGAAGTCCTGGATTGACTGACTGAATGACTGCAACTGACAAATTGCAATAGGGGCAAATTACGGATGGGGCGAGGTGCATTTGCGGGACGATTTGCTAAAGGGACGAATTACGAACGGGACGAGGTGCGTTTATGGGACGATTTGCTAACGGGACGAATTGCGAACGGGACGAAGTGCGAATGGGACGAGGTGCGTTTACGGGACGATTTGCTATCGGGACGCATTGCAAACGGGACAAATTGCGAACGGGACGAACTGCGAACGGGACAAATTGCAAACGGGACGACATGCGACTAAAGGCATGATGGGATAGAAACAAATTTAAACCATACGAGTTCATAAACCCTTTTCACCGTGCTAGGGGTAGAATTTCCAAAAACACCAAAACTCATATTTTATATATTTAGTAGTCTAGAAACGTATTTCCATATGTCTAACTTCAAAAATAACCAAACTCTTACAAATGTTCACCCACAATTACACCCCCTTAGGAGTAGTATCACCCCCTTAGGGGTAGTATTTCCAAAATCATCGAAAGTTATACTTTTAGTTTGTAAGCAGTACCTAGCCAATACCAATTTCCACGTTCCTAACTTCAAAATTGACCAAACATTACCCCCCTTTTCATCCACTTAGGAGTAGTTTATCCATAAACGCCAAAAGTAGTTTTTTTATTTGTTAAAAGTAGCCTAAATACTAATTTCCACGTTCCTAACTTCAAAAAGGACCAACCTCCATACAAACTACCACCCGTCCATTTCATACCCTAAGTGGTAGTTATCCAAAATCACCAAAAATTCTACTTTTTATTTGTTAACAGTAGCTTATCTACATAATTTCACGTTTCTTACTTCAAAAATGACGAAAATCGCATGCAAACTACAACCCCCCATTTCAATCTCTTAGGGGTAATTATACGAACTCACCAAATGTTATTTTTTTATTTGTTTATATTTGTCTTTATAACAATTTCCACGTTTCTAACTTCAAAATTTACCAAACTCATACAAACTTTCACCACCCGTTTCATCCCTTTAGGGGCAGTGTTTCCAAAATCGCCGAAAGTAGTTTTTTTATATCTTGACAGTAACCTATAAACGAATTTCAACGTTTATGACTTCAAAATTTACCGAAATCCCATACAAACCAACGCCCCCCATTTTATCTAGTATGGTAGTTTATATAAAAATCGCTGAAAATAGTATGTTTCATTTGTAAATAGTAGCCTATATGCCAATTTCCACGTTTCTATCTTCAAAGATTGATGACTTTCATACAAACTTCCAACTCCCTTTTTACCCCCTTAGGGGGTCAATTTTGAAAAATCATTTCTTAGTGTACCCCTAGACCTTATAAGGAACCATGCCAAAGGATAATGCCAGATTCTGCCCCACTTTGTGCAGATATGTAACGAATCGAAATAAAATACATGAATATTAAACTATTTTATTATTATTTGTTTTTCTGTAAAACTGCAGCTTTATAAATCATTTAAAATAAGTAAATCAATCCATTTCCTGTTTAGTGTAGAGATTATTCTTGATTTTGTACGGGTAGCCCTGTAATATGAACTACCCGCTCTCATATCGAAGCGATATTGTTCTTTCTCCATTTTGTACAAAGAACAAAACAAGGCTTACAAAATTTGCCGCCAGAAAAAAACTGAACCATAGACAATTTACGGTTTTCATTTTTTTATTTGATAAGGTCAATACTACACGACGGTAATGCCAACTTTCCTAAGTAACGCCACCTGCCACCAAACACGGGTACTATTTGATCCACTCAGGTAACCCCCCATTTCCACCCCTTAAGGGTAGTTTATCCAAATTCGCCGAAAATATTTTTTTTATTTGTTAACAGTAGCATATACGGGGTGTTTTTTTATTCGTCTAAAAAAATTTGGAGGTTAAATCAGTAAGTCATACTGACCAACTTTCACTGTGGGACCAACCCCGAAATCGCGAAAAAAAATTTGACCCTCCCATACAAAACATGACGATGTTTTGTATGGGAGGGTCAAATTTTTTTTCGCGATTTCGGGGTTGGTCCCACAGTGAAAGTTGGTCAGTATGACTTACTGATTTAACCCCCAACATTTTTTAAACGCATAAAAAAAACACCCTGTATACAAATTTCCACGTTTCTAACTTGAAAAACGACCAAACTTCTATACAAACTTTAACCCCCCCCATTTCATCCCTTTAGGGGTAGTTTATCCAAAATCGCCGAAAGCACCGTTTTTTTTTTGGTTCATGACTTTATGTCCTCCAGAGGACGCTATATTCAATTTAATTTGACGTCATATAGCCTATAACCAGCGGACCATCAAAACGCTTCCAACGATACCCCATTTGTCAGATTATGATAAGTAACTTAGAAGTTATGTGGGAAAAGATGAACATAAATATACATACATACAAACATACCGGTCAAATCATAACCCTCCTTTTTGCTTCGCCGTAGTCGGGTAAAAAATAACGAAACATTTACATTATAATTAGAAACTAAACGACCTTCACTAAAAAATAGTGCTAGTTAGTGAATATTTTTTTAGTTTTATATATTATACCATTACGACAATATTTCTTGCAATGGCAAGTGTGCAAGTGAGACACAATCCCCCAATTGGTACTTCTACGAGCTACGGTCCCTAGTTACCTATCGTCAGATAATTTGTAACTATGTAACTGATCAATAAGGTATAATTTTGAATAGCTATTTAATAGTTAGTAATCAATCCAGTTTGAGTATAAGATCCTTGGTTGGTACATACGTCGATGCATAAATTACTTAAAGTAACGTGAACTTAAAGTTATGGGTGTTTTCAGCGTTGCGTTTTTGAGGTAGCCCACAGATACGCGTGGCTTCAAGGAGGTAAGACGCGGCATGTAAATAAATTATACTGCAGTAATAATAAGCACCTTTTAATTAACTCACAAAAACAGATACGTCACATCTGGCACCTGGTAAGTATTTCGCATTTCCCGGTGCTCGAAAAACTACAGGTATCCTGTATATATCTAAGGACTATAAAGATATTTATTATAGAAACATAAATAAAATATTATTAAAACTATTAGGTTTAAATACATTCACTCAATTGTACTCATACAGAATTCATACAAAATTTCGAGACGTAACATATTCTAAAAATAATTTAAATAACAGCTCGAAAATAAGTTTTACAATAATCACACGTCGTTTTTCATAACTTCCATCTGACGAAAATTACGATGTACATTGTTTAAAAATAGTCAAACTTTGTAAGTTTTGTCTTTGTGTCGAAAATACATACTAGACTTTTTGATGCTGCCAAGCGCAAGAAGGGGGCTATTCCCAGTTGTCCGCACCCTCGAAGGAATTTTTATTCCCAGTTGTACACACCTAATTTCTGGGGTGCGGACAACTGGGAATAGCCAGCAAGAAGGGGCCAGAAAAGAGTACACCAGCGGTGTACACCGGACGTGCCCGGCGCGCCGGCGTCGCGGCCCCGCACGTGATTCGCGACCACCATTTATCTCATTTTTGTCGCATTAATGGGTTTAACAGTCTGCATCGCCAACTAACAAACAGCTTTCACAGTAAAAAGACCACAACCTTTTGTTAATGTTGTATATGAAGTACAAACGAAAATCAAACTTTGTGGTCATAACTACACATCGGTAACTCGTGGCATTAAGGTAGCACTTGACAGATTAGTGATGAGACAAGTTTTCTAAGTCTCTTTTCAGATAAGATAAAATAATAAATTAATATTACCTACATGGTCTTAACATATGACGAAGTAGGTTTGATCACTAGTTTAAAAACATCATTGTCAATATTATGATATTTTCATTCATTTAATAATTATTACGAGACGTGTCGCGAAACCTAGAATTTTTTTCCAAATAATGGAGGAAATCATTAGAGAGAATTCAGAACTCCTACTACAAGGTGACAAGGTAAAATCCACCCGTTGTGATGTTTATATAGTTTGCAAGACATTTAATATGAACAAGCACGTGAAGTCTTGAACTTGTACAAATTTAGAACAAAAGTTAATTGTTTATCACGAATATCATATATTAAATGATTAAAAATGCTTTTTTTCTAATTGGTTTCCTTTTCTCGACTCGTACAGGAAGAACATTGTCACATCACTAGTCTGTTAGCAACTGTCAAGTGCCACCTAAATGCCACGACACGAGTTAGCGATGTGTAGTCATAACCGCCATTGTTCTGAAGAGTGCTTCGTGAACTGATTTTATACAGCTGGCTGCGCTGTGAAGGGTCGCGCGAGTCTGTTTTACGCTTGAACGATTGACAGTCTTAAAAGTTCATGTTTATCGTAAAAAAGCTCTAGTATCCCGTGTCAATCTAATTTAATTGTTATGTAAACAAATGGGTCACTAAGGCCCGGTTTTGTTAAGACCCGTTACGTTGTTAGTAAATATGTCAGATCAAATTTTAGTAACTGCATACAATTTTTGACATTCCTATTCGAAATTTGATCTAACGGGTCTTTATAAAACCCAGCCTTACTATTCCATAGACTGGTTAAGGATGAAAAGCCTTAGAGCAAATAACAATAATTTTATTTGTAAAATTTTTTTTTAACAAATAAACACATTTTTCCACAATTTAAACATGTTAATCAAACGTATTCAACAAGGAAAAAGCGATGACATAACAAGTTAAAGCGTTCAAAATATACATAGATTTTACGTTTATATAGTTTAATATCATCATAATCATAACTATTCGATTAGATTGACAAAGGATATAAACAACTTCATGTCCTGTTCACCAAAATGTACTTAATACATGGTAGAAAAGAATTTCAAAAATGACTTATTTTTACAATTGTTAAAAGTGGCTTGAGATTCGACGGCAGCGCCGCAACGTGTCGTTTCAAAGTGAGCTGTGTCATCGCATACCTACTAACATTAAGGGAACATAGTAACACGAAAATTATATGCAATCCATGGAGTGTATTGGACATGCTGGATCTCTCAAATTTAAAACTTTCGCACTATGGGTGGTATGTATGGCCGTTTCGCCCACTGCGTGTAAATAAATCAAATCTTTCGCGCTTTTTGTACTTCACTCAGACCGGTGAGCGCGGGTTATTGTCTATCGATGCAATCGCACTGCCTTCAATCCATTTAATATCGAATAGTGGGTCGAAAAGGTAGTGGACATACGAGTCAGTTTTTATACAATGTACATCGAGACTCGAGGCAGGCGCGGCTACAGGTAGGGGCGCGTGTCCTGGTACTCGTCGTCGCTGTCGGACCCGTCGTCTGTGAGCTGCCGCAGCGCCGCCAGCTCCGCGCGCCCCGCGCGCCCCGCGCACCCCGCGCACCCCGCGCCCGCAGCTTCTGGAATCGAGACGCTTTATTATAATGTTTTTATATAGCTTGGGCAGTGTAAAAAGTACAGTGTACCGACGCCTTTGATGTTTGCGTAGAGTTGTAAAGTGTCCGACATTTTCCATATGTGACGGTCATTTTCGATTAATGTCCTGACATTTTCGTTAAGAATGGACAAGACGGACATTTATTTTTCATACGCTTTGCTTAGAAATACAAACCTGTAGGTACATGTATTCACACATAAATAGATCGTTTTATCAAT
The DNA here is from genome assembly GCA_963241965.1 of Tortrix viridana. Taxonomy (NCBI): domain Eukaryota; kingdom Metazoa; phylum Arthropoda; class Insecta; order Lepidoptera; family Tortricidae; genus Tortrix; species Tortrix viridana. The sequence goes on along the minus strand of OY725171.1, from coordinate 39,597,004 downwards.
GCTTATGTACTTAATATTAATATTCTTTCACAGCAAAAATGTAGCAACGAGACTGTAGAGTAACATTGTTTGTTAGAATAATATGCCACAGGGGCACCTCTCTCGTTATTAAAATCAAAATACTGGAAATCTGCATTGCAATCTTTAGATCCCAGTTATGACCCACCAACAAGACATGCTACTAGCAATAATTTATTGGAGACCGAGTACTCGCAAATACTTAATAACTAACATCGACGAAAAAATACAAAATTCAATGGCTCTAGCTCTTATTACGGATGCTTGCAGCAACGTCAATAGGGAAGGAGTGTTGAATTTTATTCTGACTAATACGCCACAACCAATATTCTTGAAATTTGTTTATCCTGAATGTGAAAGACAAACAGCTGAATATTTAAGCTCCGAAATTCTTAAAGTATTACAAGAAATTAGTCCTACTAAAGTTGTAGCTATAGTAAACGGATAATGCCAAAAATATGAAAGCTGCTTGAAGAAGTGTACAAAATGTTTACCCGAACATTGCATGCATTGGCTGTGTAGCTCACGCTTTTAATTTTATTTATAAATATATAAATGAAATTGGACCCCTTAAAGATATAATAGACGTCCATAACATATTTTTTAAACTTGCGGCATCTTTAGAAGACAAACTCAGTTTGGATAATATATTTTCGGAAGCTGAAAAGGATAAAATTCGGACAGCGGTTTCGTACCGCCGCAATTTCTGTATACATTAAGTATTTCATTTGGCGACAAATTTGTTAGATCCTAGGTACATCGGCTCTGGTTTGACAAGCGATGAAATGACTGACGCGGCGAACTATATACATAGTGAGGCAATAATATATCTATCTATCGAAAGATCCCGTAAAAGTTATGACTAATATTGCCGAATTTCGTACACGAACAGGATTTGTCGCTAAATGTCATTTGGCATGGTCGACCGCAGAGGCCATTGCTCCTCAACTGTGGTGGCAGAGCTTTGGTTCTAAAGAAGAATTATATCCAATAGCACACAGACCCTTACTTACTAAGTTCTGTTACTGCAATATTCTATTTTTAAACGGAAAATACGAAAGAAACAAGAACAAAATATATATTAAAATAAAGTACAGAATATCAGAGTGAAAACATGTTATTATTGTTAAAAATGGCCTCCTCTAGCATGTACACAGGCCTTCAGCCGACGAGGCCAGTCATCGCGGCACGCACCACCGTCATGTCTAATTCCGCCACTGTCTTGATTATGTCCAGCTTGAGAGAGTCGAGATTCTTGTGGGGTTTAGCACAAGCTTTCTCCTCAATAACCTGCCATATGGAATAATCCAGAGGGTTGAGGTCCAGACTGGAAGACGGCCATTCTTCATGTGCAATAAAATCAATTTTATTGGCCCCAAACTAGGCTTGCGTGATTTTTGCTTTATGTGCGGGGGCTGAGTCCTGTTGGAAAACCCATGGCTGGTTTTGCAAAAGGGTATGACTTAAACGTTTCACAATAGGTTCGAGAACGGTATCCTGACAGACTTTAGCCCCTGTTTTTACGCCCTTTTCACAGAAATGAACCTTCGTTAGCCCCGAATACGACACCCCCAGCCAAATCATCACGTACGAGGGATGATGACCTCGTTGGATTCTCGGAACGGTCATGCTCGCTTCTTGACTATTTTTTGGCATATAGGTACCCTGTCATTCTGGCGATTAAAGCTTTGTTCGATGGTAAAGATTTTTTCATCCGTAATAGTAGATTGTACAACAATAAGATTTCTTGGTTGCTTGGTATGTTTCAATGAAATGCTACATGTGACATGGGAAGGAGTCCACCCTCGTAAGGCCAAAACCCCAGGTCAATACATGTAGCATGGACGGACTGGGGGTGAGGCACCATGGAGCCTGTTGGTGGATGTGATGCGTCCCACTTCAGGCACCACGAATGATGGACATGTGGCTCGGGCCGCTTTTTCAGATCAATATCGTGTGACTTTTGTTGAAATTTTAAACATCGATGAATAGCTGCTTGATGATATTTACCCTTTATATGACAAAAATAAAAAAAGTACGGTGTTCAAACCCCCTTTTAGATTTTAAAAAAGCATTAACTATTGCAAGAAAACAATATAAAAAAGTGAATGTTATGGTATGTATATCGTGACATACATTGCCAAATAAAGTGTTACAGTAATATCAAGTAACTTGTCTATTATTCTGACTAAATTCGGCACTTCTTGTAGAGATTTAGCACACACATGTATGTAGAAAAATATTTAATAACTGGCATCCTTCATGGTGCTAGAATGATAGATCTGTCGACTAATTAATTGGGAACAAGGGGTAGAAACAAGACAAAATACTGGCGGTTCGATAGGGAGCGCTATTCCAGAAAAATCCGCTGCAAAGCAAATTATTAATGCAATTACAGATTTCGGCGGACAAAAAAAATTCAAGAAAAATCTACTTACTACATATAGGCGACAAGTCGTTGAGTTGCGGTAAACTAGCTCGCTATATAATCAGTCACTTATTTACCTACTTACTATAAATCCTTCCGGACCATTAAGTTGGATTCCCATTAAGTTGGATTCCCAGAAAGTTGGAATTCCCGACAGTTGGATTCCCATTAAGTTGGATTCCCATTACGTCGGACTCCTATGGTGAGGTGGATTATCCGGACTATTCCGGACCATTATCGTCCCCACTAAAAAGTAAAAACCGGGCAAGTGTGAATCGGACTCGCGCACTGATGGTTCCGTACACATTTGGCTGGTTTTTAGTATTTGTTGTTATTCAAAATCACCCGGCTATTTATTACGGTTCAAAAGATACAGCTCTGTATAGTTAGGGACAGACGGACGGACAGCGTAGGCATATTAATAGGGACTCGTTGGACGCCCTTCGGGTACGGAACCCTAAAAAATAGTGCACCAATATTACGTCCATCCGTTCCTAAGAAAAAGGGTCTTAACGATAGACAGACGGAACCACACACAACGCACGTACGGACAACAGATGGATGACAGCCTGACGGACAGAGATACGGGCAGACAGATGGACAGACAGACAGACGGACGGACAGACCGACAGATTCTAAATTAAATAAAGAGTCGAGTGGAGTCTAAATATGTATACAATTTCTTAGACATACAGTTACTTATTAATAGCAAAACCTGGGGTTTCGGTGCGGGAATGATGGTGACAAAGATTAGAAAAAACAGACATTTTAGTCTCGAAAAACATGCCTACATGCCTACATGCCTACATATAAAAGCTCCTACTTTTATAGGGCCAAATCTGAAAGCGCAAGAAAAATTATCTGTTTCAAGGTGCTTTTCCACCGGCGAGGCGAGACGAGACGAGAATTGAAATTTATATGGCAAAATTTCTATTCTCTCCTAGCGCATCTTCGGTGGAAACAGTACGGATTGGCGAGGATATGCGAGACGAGAATTGAAATTTTTGGTATTATAATAATGAACCGTATTGCTGCGTACATAAAGTGTTTATTTACTCTGCAACGGAAACACGATTCTCGCGTGTCATCGGCCGGCCCGCGCGATATCGCGCTGGCTCGCGCGTGCTCGCGCTGGCTCGCGCGTGCTCGCGCTGGCTCGCGATGGCTATTTAATATCAATCGGGAGACGCACAGCCAATGAAAGATCCATAGATACCAAATAGGTACGTCTAAAGCTTCAAAAATATATAACCACGACCTTATTAAGTACAGTAATTAAGTAAAGTATTAAACTCGCCATGTTCATTATGATGATATTTAATATAATTTCGAACCCAATAACGATGAGTTCGTTTTCTCATAAGAGCTATGAGAACAATCTCATCTTGTTACAGTATCGTCATCTGATTCATCTTCCAGTAACATATTTTATCTACACACATATCAAAAGTCCTCTATAATGCGTTCAGAATCCGTTGGCAATGACCAGCATTACAACAATCAATTTTACTATGATAATTTTCTTATCTGTAACAGTAACATAATGTTCTTATAACGATATAAAATTTGATAAAGTTATGAGTTATGAGTTTCAAATTTCGAACATGTTTGAAAAACAAAACAATTTTATTTGACCTCAATTCTAATAACACTCGAGATGACATTTAATTCGAAATGAAATGTCAATTGCATACAATTTTGACAAATCTCGTATGTTACTTGATAATTTGATATCGAACGATATGATAGTAGAGGCCGACTCTAGATTGTCTCTGAATTAAAAAAAAAAAAAGTAGGGAGACGGGTCAACTGGAACGTTTTCGACAAAACCGGCTATTTCAGCCTCGTTTTCCAACGAATTTGTTCCGTAAAAGGTTTCAGATATAACTAGTTTATCTAGCTATATGGTGATTTTGTTCATTTGACTTAATTAATTACCTGTTAATAGTTAAAAGCTTTTTAGAAAACATCTGAAAATGTTTCAAATGACCCTGGGCCTGTGTCGAATGAAACAAAGGTGGTCGAAACAAACTACCGTTGAAACACTCAAGAACATAATGTATTATTATTATTATTATCGTTTTTTGACATCTTAACTTTGCGATGCAATGTCAGTCTTCGATTCTAACATAATTATAAGGCACTTACTGCCCTTAACTTATCATTTAAGACTGAATTATTTCAGTAATGAGATCAAGTTACAAAATAAATCAACATCAGTAAAAAAAAACGTAGAAAATCTAACATTTTTATGAGATCTAACTATATAAATCTTACTTAAATTTGATAATTTACAAAATAGCTAACAGAAGGAAAACAAATAGGAGCATTTCAAATTAATCAGATTCACAGTTATGACACAAGTAACGAAGATCACTAACTATGCAAGGCTCATGTGCACACAGCTTACACCCAGAACATTGTACCCAATCTTCTCCATGTTTGCTGTTTTCAAAGTTATTGGAGTTGTTTCAAATGACCCACGTTTTAATTGACCCCAGTCTCCCCTACGGTTGCCGCCATTTTTGACGTTCTAATAATTGATCAATGCCGGCTATGCCGGTCATAACATGCGGTTCCTGAACACATCATAGAGAGCTTTTATATGTATGTAGATAAAATAGTGTATGTAACTGTACATAATTAGGCATTAAAACACTCGTGTGATGCTATTATGAAACTCGCCTATCGGCTCGTTTCATAAACACACACTCTTGTTTTAATGCCTCTCATTTTGCACCAGTCACATAAACTACTATAACACTACTTTAGGGATAAGTTCGCCTTTGTACTTTAAATTTAAGATGTCAATGTATTATTTACTTATACTTTTTGTGCAATAAAGAGTTTACATACTACTATTTCACGAGACATAATGTTGCACCCGCGTGTTTGTTGCAAGATGAACTGAACAGTAATGTATCTTCACTATACATAGCCCACAATATGGACGATATCGCGCGAGATCGCGCTGACCTATTTCCACCAAAAATTGCCGGCGCGTGCCCGCGGGAGCTCGCGCGGGCACGCGCCGGAAATTTTTGGTGGAAATAGGTCGGCGCGATTTCAATTCTCGTCCCACATCGTCACGTTTCGCCTGGCCGGTGGAAAAGCACCTTCAGACAAAAAAAGTCGCGCCTAAAATAAGTAAGTTATTTAAAATTGTATTCTAAATAATAAACTTAGTACCTACACAGTTAATACTTATTTAATTACTTATTTACTACAGTTCTCTGTAATGCAACTCTACAGTTCGGTGCACGAACATATTAGATTATGAGATGAGTACATTGACCCCTGAAAATTTTTTGTCCCCACTCAGTGACGATGTTTAAAAATTTCAATCGTAATCAATCAATCATTGAAACAAATCAATCATTTGTCACCACGCCATGACTAAACTAACAAATCATTAGTCATCAATAATGATTGACGTAATCGTTAGTCAAACAAAATTTTACCCAACATTGCGGGAAGATAGGCATTCGGGGAATTAGACGTCCTCGACCAAAACTGGTTGTGCTATGTGGTATTCATAGTGGGAATTAAACATAATGGGAATTCTACATAGTGGGAATTCAACATAATGGGAATTCAACATGATGGGAGTCAACATAATGGGAATTCTACATTATGGGAATTCAATATAATGGGACTCAACATAATGGGAATTCAACTTTCGGATAATCCAACTTGATGGTCCGGAAGGGTTTTCAGGACCCCTTATGGGCCTTTGAAGTACATTTGAGAATATGGTGAATTTTCCAGAAAGAGTGAAAGAGATAGCATGATTAGAAAGGGATAGCAATATTGAGAACCTTCCAGAATCGTCGCGATCTAAAACGAGACAGTTACAGCTATAGAACAGTCCAGGAACGAAAATACTGGACTAATTGTATGACTTTTGTTTTAATTTGGTGATTTTACAAAAATACTAACGTTAGTACCATTACTTTTCATAAGAATTATATGTAACATAACAAATTTAATTTAGTTTGATGTTAAAGAATAGTGTAGATACTGTTAGTCAAACAAACAACATATTTTGTAAAAAGAAACAACAAAAATATGTTATTTAAATAATTTAATACGTGTGTGTATATGTATCTTAATTTCCGGTATTCCGGGAAATTTATTAGCAAAAAAAATTGAGTCCGCCTCCATACAACTTAACATCAAAGCGGTGTAGGCACTGAGGCCGAAGTTTGGGTATAAAAGCATCCGAATTTCCGATCCCTATTTATAACACACTGTGCGTCCTACAGGTACTCGATACAATTCCGAGTACCAACTTCCGACAGTAAAACACGGAGGAGGTTCTGTCATGGTGTGGGGTGCTTTTTCAGCAAAAGGTTCTACTTCATAGAATTGAAGGCATCATGGACTAGAATGTATACAAAGCCATTCTTGAAAACGTATGCTTCCATTTGCACGACGATTTCTGAGCCGCGGATTCGTGTTCCAGCAGGATAATGATCCAAAACAGTAGTAACTGAATGGTTAGAAGCGCGACGCGTGGCTCGAATGGACTGGCTAAGTCAATCCTCTGACTTAAACATAATAGAACCGTTATGGGATGAACTGAGCTCTTAGCCAAGATGCCTATCACTAACTCGCGTTTCTATTCGTTTAGTTTTTAAACCAATCGCGTCATTGGTAGATCACGTGATACGAAGAGTCACGTGATCTACCAGTGACGCGATTGGTTTAAAAACTAAACAAATAGAAACCCTAGTTAGCGATGGGCATCTTGGCTAAGGGCTCTGGAGAGACGGTTTAAAGGTAAAAGAGCCACTAATGCCAATCAAAAGTTCTCTCAACTACAGGAAGAATGGCATAGAATTCCTCAATCAACAATTGACGCTCTTGTGGAGTCTATGCCTAGACGCTGTACAGCAGTGATCAAAGCAAAAGGCTTTGCTACAAAGTATTAATGTTAATACACTATACTAAATATAAAGGGTGGCCAGAACATAAACGTCCAAAAAAAAAATTTAGGTCCCTCATGTCGTGGGGTATCCGAATCACCCCCATGTATGTTCCGCGATTTTGATAGTTTTCGAGTTATGAATTTTTTTCTAATTTTTCGAGAATTTCGACCTAAAGAACTTATAAAAAAAAAAAAACTATTAGTAGACTTTTCAAGATTTTTTTTTTGCAACTAATTCTCCACAAGTTGTACTTTTATGCATAAAATAATCAGCTTCGTTACTTTATTGGAAGTTGTGAAAATTTTGGTGTAAAGAGAAAATTTAACGGTCGGCGAATTAGACTTACATTTTCAACTTTAAATTAAAAATCTAAACAGGTGATTAGACAGTTTTTAAGTGACTTTAAAAAATGCGCTAGACTCTCAGCTTACATAATCAATAAAAAAAAGTATTTAACTGGTACTTTGGCTAAAATTGGCCTTCAAAGACAGCAAGGTGGAAAATTCCTAAAATTTTTTGGTCTTACCAAAAAATTTTTTTTTTCAATTTTATCATTCTTCAGGTTAATTTGTTTCTGAACTAACCAAAATTAACTGCAGAAAACCTAAGGTCTAAACATTTGTAGGTTATTTTTTTTAGTTTAGTTAATTTTCACCCAATTTTCGTCCACGAGGGACGGATTTCGCTGAACTTCTTCCAGCACAGTTTCTCTGCGATCAGGGTCAGCTCTAAGGATTCCTTCATGACTGCCGCGTCTACCTACTAGGAATGTGGCCTGCCATTAAGGTGTTATGCGTGTTAGTAAAAACACGAGGATCGGGATATCGCTCAGGTTGCGGCCCACCGCGACGTTGAAGCTGTGCGCGATACAGTCGCGCTGTTTCACGGGCGTTTCCTCGTGCCACTCCATAAAAATAATGCATTTCTGCATATTCACTTAAAGTGTAACTCATCACTTACACTTCCAAGTAAACAACGTCCAAATCAAAATGCAAAACAGAGTCCAAGAAACGAGCAAAGTAGTCAAAGTAGGCAGTAGCGGGGTCCGGGGGTAAGGCGAGTGTGGTTAAAATAAAATGGCGACACGAGTAGCAGTAAACACAAAGTGAGTACGACTGAGGTACCTTGTTTTGCGTTGGCTTCAGCGTGTGCTAGACGGTTTCAAACCAAGTGACCTCGGTAGTTTGAAACCATGTAGACAGTGGTTTCAAACCAAATTTCGCATGACCTTGCGAAATTTGAAAGAAAGAACGTTTATTTACATATATCTAGCAAAAGTACAGAACATAAATAACACAAATGGACAAAAATAATAAAAACTACACTAATGCCAGATGACGCAAAACGGTTCCGGCTCAGCGTGATACTGGTTTTGAGGCCACTGAATTTGGTTTGAAACTACTGTCTACATGGTTTCAAACTACCAAGGTCACTTGGTTTGAAACCGTGGTTTCAAACCGTCTAGCACACGCTTTCGGTCGCGCGCTCCCCTCCCTCGCCACCAAGTGTGGGAAAGATAATTCGGTCTCTTATCCTCTCGGCTCATTGTTATTGCAGGAAAAAGTTGCGCCCACGTTTTTACATCTCATGATCCGCAAGAACGGATCGCGCAAAATTAACTAAACTAAAAAAAATTACCTCCAAATGTTTAGACCTTAGGTTTTCTGCAGTCAATTTTGGTTAGTTCAGAAACAAATTAACCTTAAGAATGATAAAATTGCCAAAAAAAATTTTTTCATAAGACCAAAAAATTTTAAGAATTTTCCACCTCAATGTCTTTGAAGGCCAATTTAGCCAAAGTACCAGTTAAACACTACTTTTTTTTATTGATTATGTAAGCTGAGAGTCTAGCGCATTTTTTAAAGTCACTTAAAAACTGTCTAATTACCTGTTTAGATTTTTAATTTAAAGTTGAAAATGTAAGTCTAATTCGCCGACCGTAAAATTTTCTCTTTACACCAAAATTTTCACAACTTTCAATAAAGTTACAAAGCTGATTATTGTATGCATAAAAAAGTACAACTCGTGGAGAATTAGTTGCAAAAAAAATAATCTTGAAAAGTCTTCTATTTTTTTTTAATTTTTTTAAATAAGTTGTTTAGGTCGAAAATTCTCAAAAATTAGAAAAAAATTCATAACTCGAAAACTATCAAAAATCGCGGAACATACATGGGGGTGGATTCGGATACCCCACGACACGAGGGACCTAATTTTTTTTTGGACGTCAATGTTCTGGCCACTCTGTATATTATGTTCAATTATTACTTGTTTCATTTTTTATGGGTACCTTAAGTCAATTTCACTTTATAGTGATGTGCTCGTTTTAAGTAATATGATGAGTCTACCGTTATCATCCACATTATTTAATTGAAATATTCATTATATTTTTGACAAAGCAACGAGTAATATATGTACTGTACAAACTAACCTACATTGATAACTATACATATGTTCACACAAAAAAACACAAAGGTGATATATATTTGGCCGGTACTGCACTTATAAAACTAACAACAGTCCAAAAGGAAAAAATACGCAAGTAATCTAGAAGTGCCGAATCCGGGAATTTGGTGGCGCAATTTAAGGTAGGCATTGCATCTTTTTGGCTTATTTTGAGCAACCAAAATGATTAATTAACGTTTTTTGGCATTATTCTTAAATTTTATTACAATTTTATAAATTACAAAAAGTTTCTAGTTGTTTTAACTCGTGTAGTAATTGCTTAAACCTTATTTATAAAGCTTTTATATTAAAAAAATTCAGAGTCTGTAATTATGTAATAAACGAAGCATACAAACTGATTTTCTATTGTGCTAATTAATCAATAAACTTATACTTTATTGTTTAGAATGATGCCTAAAAAGAAGCAGACGAAGGAAGGGAAAAAAATGCTGTTTGTGTACGCAAAAAAAATATCTTGCATTGAGAGAAGGTTATAAAAGACCGGGAATTAAAAAGGAATATTTTATGAAATTTAAATATTATAATTTTTTATTTTGATGAGTTATATTAGGTTATATAATTACGTATAAATATTAATTTAAAAGATGAAAATTAATTACTGAGTACACGATTGTTTCATTTTCATTTTGAACAGGATCAATAAAAACAAAAGCTAGTTACTGAAATTTGTATCGATTTTTTTGAATTATTTTATTAATGAATTTGTTAGTAGTTAATAATATCCAAAATTAAATTATGAATTAAAAAAAATAATTAGGTGGCGTTTTAATTTAGGTGACACTTCAATTAAATTCAGGTGGTCAGCTCAAATTATTAATCTTAATATCTTCTAAAGTTTTACGAATAATATAGCATCCCATTATAAATTCCAATTTCAAATATTTTTTAGCATATTATCAGCAAAAAATTTTTCCTAAAAAATTACTTCTCATCTCGCCACCTAAATTGGCATAAAATCGTGTATTGTTGAAATTGACCCAAATTATTGTTTTCATGATACAAGTCTTATGCATTTGTGTGACTCACTCCTAAAGGGAAACTTTGACAGCACTACTACTTTAGTCATTTTAGTTGGAAATAGTTTAAGTGTAGATAGGTCTAGTGTAGATAAATTAATGTCAATTTTAAGAATTATTGAAGAGTCCGGTATAGGTAAAATACTTTGTGCACACCCATACTCACAAAGCATGCCATATGATTATAATAATAAAATAGCACGCTTTAATTATTTAATGTGTAATGCCATAGCTTGTAATAATAAATATCATTTCCTTGATTTGAATAAATTTATTAAACGCCTCACATTAACATCAGATAAATTTCATTTTCCTAAAAATATATATTTTGACTTTGGTAGATCTTTTGGCTTATACCTAATATAGAACCAAATAATAACATGATAAGTAGCCCCCAACACGCCAATAGTGGCAATAATGCCTTACCTCTTTTAAACTAAATTATAAGACAGCGGAAACACCGCTGAGTATAACTATAGTTCACCAAAATATTCAGGGTTTTTCCAGCAAAGAATTAGAAGTAGGGTTATTTTTAGATAATGAAAATGTACAAATGATGTGCATTACTTAACACTGGCTTAGACAAGACCAGTTGATTTTTGATTTTGTTAATTTTAAATTAGTTAGTTTTTTGCCAGAAAATCCGCTATTCATTGTGGCTCCTTTATAATTGTTAAAAGTACTCTTAAATCTAAAGATAGGAAGGACATTGTAAAGCTGTCGATAGAAAGGATTGTAGAAATCTCCTGCGCAGAATTAGAAAACTATATAATAATATGTATTTACAGATTGGCTGATTTCTGTACATTCGAATCTACTTTGGAAAATGTGTTGAAATTAAGGACCGTATCGGAAAGAAAGTAGACAACTTTAGGCATTTCAAAATCTATAAATACGTTTCTGCTTTATTATTGGAACACGGCACATTGTTCTACAGGATAAAGCCCGGCGGGGCTCCTTACGGGTAGGCGGCTACGGACACATTTAGACTTATTTATACCGGATGTGGTAGCCAAGGTAATAAAGAGTCAACAATATCAAACTCACGCGGCAGGGGGTAAAGTTAGGAAGATAGGAGTAGACGAAGATGTGTAGTTCCGTCAATATTTGAAAGGGGAGAAATGGCAACCCGGGAAAGTAACGGAGACCTTAGGAAATACTGACTATAACATAACATAACAGACGTGAGAGGTAACGAAATTCACCGCCATATCGACCAATTAAGACGGAGGACAAGGAGTTCGATAGTCTGTCCAACGGATACCGAGGGGACTGCGAGTGCCAGTGTTAGGCCTCAGTCGCCGCGGGGAAATATGAGCGGGTCGGAGCAGTCGGCGGGCGGCGCATTAGGGGCGGCGCCGAGGCGGGACATGGCAACTAGGTTTCTCGCCACCGCCGCCTACCCCACCCGGGCCGGCCCGGTCGCGTCCAGTCCGTAAATGTTATGTTAGTAAAAATTAAGAGGATTTGCTTAAAGTGGGTTTACTACTAATAGCGTTAATTTAAGTGTGGAGGAGTGTGATGATGTACGATGCAGTTCTGTGATGTAGGCGCACTAGGCGCTGCTCTGTGGCAAATTTCAGTTTATGACTAAATGGCCGAACCCTTGTAACTTGTATATTATTTGGCTCCAAGATAATACTAAAATCCCAGATACATTACACCCTTCAAGCATCGTCGCGTCGCGTCGCGTCTCGGTGTGAACTGACCCTTAAGCGTAAAACAAACAGCGCGAGCGCGGGTCGGGAGCGAGCGTTTTGCCGTTACATCGGTCGTAATGCACGCATTCTCCGATTGGCCTTCTCATACAGCGCACAATGTAACAGCAAAACCCTCGCTCCCGACCCGCGCCCGCGCTGTGTGTTTCACGCATTACGGTAATAGATGTAAAAATCGGAGCGAGCGCTAGTTACCTGCGTGCGGCTCCCACAGCGGCTCGTAGCGGCGCGCTTTGGGCGGCGGCGGCGACGCCGAGCTCCTGCAGAAATCGGCCGTTCGTTAAATATTTATAGCTTACGGAATATATTTCAACTTAATTATTTAATAAAATTGTACCTCCTTAAAAGTCATACCTATCTATATTACATTGTTGTTAATATTACATTGGGTATAAAGTACGCGACTTTTGGATGAGTCATATAGATGGCAGAAACGTAGCTGAAACCCTCTAGGGTACGAGTCCAAAATTAGCACTTTCAGACATAGTGCTTTTCTCGACGAATGCGAGGAAAAAAAACAAAAACTATTATTATGCAAAACTAAATTAGTAACTTGCAATTCTCTTTCGATGGCGTTGGTCGGCGTCGGTTTTCAAAGTTAAAAGCGGTATCGCCGCCAATTTTTCCATAGATGACTTTGATTTCATTATTTTCAATGTAGATACATTATGTAAAAAATATTGATCGATTTTCATTGGTTCTAAAGTTGGACAACAATGTTATCGACGAAAACATTGTTGGTCTGTCCCATGTCTGTGCTTAAAAGTGATGGTTTCTGACCCCAAACCAGACCATAAATGTTCATATTTACGAGCAGTGTTGAGAAATAGTACATTTCGATGCTAGTGCGGAAAGCATGTCATTACTTCACGAGTACCGAGATATCTTGCCACGAGCCGCAGGCAAGTGGCAAGACTCGGGACTAGTGAAGAATGACATTTCCGCACGAGTATCGAACGACGTTTTTTAATACAGTTGCGAAAAAATAAGGAAAACAACAACTTAAGATTGGTAAACAAAGTCGTTGTAAGTTCGATCTTTCGCAGTGAAAATGTTTGACATTATGGAGAGGTGTTTTTTTTTTGCTTTTATTCGACCGAAATGTTTCTATTTCGGGAAAAAACTACGCGATAATAAAGCGATTGCGGAACAATGAGACACTGAATAAAGCTACGAGTAAAAAACGACAAGAAAAATGACCGATCGCGGAAAAATGCGACTCGGGAAAACGCTGCATTGAAAAAATGCGTTCACGGAACCCATCTAACAAATCAATCCGTTCCATTCAGACAACTTATTTAAGAAAGGTTTTTCAATATTCAATATTAAAAAATAAACGTGTTATAATGATGAAGAGGTAAGTAATAAAATATGAAATATGTATATTTTTCGTATTGTTACATTAACAGTAGGTTTTATGTTGATTACGATGTTTAAAGGAAACTAATATTAACACTCATCAATAAGTAGTCATGAATTGGAACAAGTATAAATTTAAAAAAATTGGAAAAGTGAAAAGCACTAGTTCGCGAGAACCAACTTTCCGCACGATATACAGCTACGAAAAGTACCACTTTTTGAGCAACTGTATTAAAAATTTGTTAGTGTACCGTGGGCGCTCGAACCGCATCATCGCATCGCATTTTGTAAAATTACTTGCTGAATCGGAAAGCAACCGAAGATAATGCTCCATAATAAATGTTTGACTGATTGGAACATCAGAGGATCTTAATGTATATACCTGGAGTCGGGGCGGTCGTTCGCGGGGCGTTCGGCGGCGCCGTCGCCGTTTTCAGCGGGCGAGGGCGGGCGCGAGGAGCGCGGCGACGGCGGCTGGCTGAGCGCCTGCATGAGCCGGCCCTTGCTCTCGTGCCAGATGCTGGACAGCCTACCGTCCGGCCCGAACAGTAGCAGAAACGCGTCGATCAGCTCGCGCGACTTCTCCTCCCACTTCGTTAGGATGTCTACGCGTTTCTCGCCGATGTTCGTCATCACCTGCGACGATGCAATACAACAACTCTTTATTGAACACCGCACACAGCAAGGACAGGAAATACAACAAGAAAGAGAAGTGTTACATATCGTCACTAATTTGAAAAAAAAAACTCGTGTCTGAAAATCATCAAGTTTCTAGGAGGAACAATAAACATCCTGTAAATTATTGTGATTGATGTTACTTTCATGAGATACTTTGATAGCCAGTCATTAATTTTACAAATCCACAACGTTTTCTTTTTTTTTATATATTTTTGAAGCGACTAAACAAATCGATAACTTGGTTCAGGCCAGGTAAAGAAAACGCTGCTTTGAAGATGCTGTGTATGCATGGAGTGTGAGTGTGTGCGTAGCCGCCGCACACACACGCCAGTAATAAACTAGCTACCGGACGAACGCACGTGTTTTACTTCCACCCTAATATACCACAGAAGAGCAACTTCAAAACGCAGCGACAGTGCTGCCACCTTTTCATTAATTAATAGCTTCTAACCGCCGCCACGAACCAGCTCGCATCTTGCTTGAGCCCGTCGCGAACTCCCAATACCATCACAAAATAGACCAGCGAACACGAGACCTACGAGAAATCCAGGATAATAGGACCTGTGGAGAAAGAAGAAACGGGGCCCCGCTCATGAAGGAGCTACCACCACAATTACCAGGTACGCCTGACTATCGAAGTAAAATCCTTAAGATAGATTTCGAACCGGATATATCGCATTATATCTGGTTATTTTACAAGAAATTCGCGTTCGTTTGCTGCTTTGTGCTAGATTTTCGTATAAATCTAAAATCCTTTGTCTATGACGTAGGCGCTCAGCTCGGGATCTACCGACAGCGACCTAACTTCATATCGAGTTTGCTAGCATTTAGCGTGTTATTTTACAATAATACCGGTGTATACAGTGCGATCTCAACGAGTACTTTCCAATGATATATAGTTCCTTATGGTTTAGAGCGATATTCGTGGAATTACATTTCACTTTAGTTTTTTCCGTGAGCACGCGCGGTAGTTAACGTTAGTCGCTAACGGCCAACGCAACGCAACGTTCGTGGCAGCATATAAGGCTGATCGCAAGCGACGTTTTCACTGTTTTTTGTACAACGTATAAAAAATGTCTGTCTCTGTATTTTCGTACATACCTACCCATGCTATTGTTCTTGCATTCTACCTAACGTATATTATAGTTGTCAGATTAGTCTCAATATTTTATTCAGTAACAATGGAACTCGAACAGTTATATTTTGAACGTGATGTAGCCATAAATAGTGTCCAACGTATAGTTGCTTGTTCTAGTAATTTAAGAGGATTCCGAGTTCGCGTTAAGGAATTGAATTCAATTAAGAAATATTTTATTCAAGTACAAGCAAAAATAGAAAAACTTTCAGCAAAGAATGAAACTTTTTCTAAAGATGAACATTTAGCTATTCGTAATCAATTCGATTCATTGTAATATCAAATCCAAGTTACCTTGGACAACGTAAACAAAGTGTGTCGTCAGCCTGCGGCGGCGGCGGACTCTTGGCTCAGCACGCGGGGCGCTGCGCATCCCAGCCCTTATCCCAGTCGCATATCCGTTTACCTCGATTGTCATTAGTGTCATTACAAACATTTTCTGGTTCTCTAACCGAATGGAATGCTTTCTATGATTTGTACATATTACTTGTGCACGATAATGTTACACTGACAAACGTTACCTATTATTATTTTTAAAGGATGAACCGTATAATATTATAAAATCGATACCAGTTACTGAATCGAATTATGAAAATGCCTTGCAAGTACTAATTAGTCGTTATGAGAACAAGCGAATTATTTCGACTTAACACTTCGACAATCTTTTTGATGTCGAACTTAGACGTGTACGCCGCGCCGGCGCGCCGCCGCCGCCGACCAATCACACGCCGCCGCCGCCGCCGTCGCCGCCATCTTGAAACGGCGTGGGCTGACCGCGTTCGCGTCGCGTGCCGCGCAGTCTGGTCTGGCTGAGCTACGGTTTCAGTCAGTCGAAGTGAACGTTGTGTCTGTTGTGTACGTTTTTCGTGTACTCCTGCTCCACAAAATGGCGGCAGTGGGTGAAGTATTGGATAAAAGTTATAATCAAAAATTTCGAATCGCAAACTTTACCGTGCGTGTGTTATACGACGCGAAAAGGCGAAATTTACATTTAAAAATAAAGCCGAATTACTCATTAAGCTAATCAGATTAAGGAAAGCAGTATGAAATGAACAAATGACTGCCTTTATTATTATTCCTATATTTGATCCTTCCTTTATTACCTCGTAACTTACTTTTAAGTATTATTGTATTTTATGTTTGAAAAAATGACTTCTACTTGAGTTTCTTGCGGCGCTTCTTCTCCGCAATGATGGTCTTGTCCGAAGCGCGGTAGATTCACACTATATTACCGGCGTGTAAAAGAGCCTCTGGGCGATTCTTCGGCGTTTTAACCGCCGTCATTGTCGTCTTCGCATATTATTCCAAATAAAACTAACAAGTTTATTTTAACTTTGAATGCAATGAGAACTACTCCCGGTGCTCGGTGCGTAATCGTTATTTTCGCCAATATATGCGAAGACGACAATGACGGCGGTTAAAACGCCGAAGAATCGCCCCTCTATGTGGCCAATTTACTGAATAAATATTTTGATTTTGTTCTTGTTGATTAACTATTTGTTTATTAAGTCCATGTTAGCCATGGCAATGACATCAAGAAAAAATATATAAAACTAAGCCATAGTTTTGACTTTTAATAGTAATGTTGTAATACTAGCTATAAATATAAATTGATTGATCTCAATTACCACGCGTCGCTAATTTTTGTGTTCATTGTTAAAAAATAAAGTTGATTTTATAATTAAAATATAAAAACAGTAGTTGATATTTTTTAAACGACAGATAGACATCACAGATACTAAATATCAGAAATTCTGGAATAATCCTATCAGAGTTGGTTACCTAACCTCAATAATTTGACGAGGAAACGATTTTCCAAATAAAAAAACAAGTTTTGGTCACGCCGCCGGCGCCATGCCGCCGCCGGCTTATTTCAGCAGGCGCGCCGCCGCCGAAAAAAATTTTGTCGGCGTACATCTCTATGTCGAACCCGTTAACGATAAACATATCGAGTCAAGCTTGCGTAACCTGGTGAACTGTTATTACGAAAACATTACGGCCTTGAAATCGTTAAGATTCCCAGTTGATGAATGGAGTTTTGTTCTTTTAAACATTTTGCTACGAAAAATTACGACGACGTTTCGAATTATCATTGAAAGTGTCTGATAAGATTCCCACCGTGAACGAACTACTCGATTTCTTAGACAAGGAATTAGCGGCTTCGCAAATAATGAACGCCTCCGCGCGTCCGGGCAGCGTTGCCCCCGCAGGGTCGCGCGCTCTCGCGGCTGGCGCGCCAGCCGGCTCGGCCCGCTCAGCTGCTGTCGGCGCAGTGACGTCGTCGCGCCACGCGCCGGCAGGGCGGCGAGCGATATCGCTGACACGCGCGCATTCCGATGTTCAATATAATGCACCGCGCACTTCTAATTCATCTCTCGCGAGTACTTCGCGTACTATGAGTGTGCAAATCGGTGGAGTAGTTTTTGAGATAATCGCGAAGATACAATTGGCCAACGAAAATGTTGAGCACTTTAGTGCCTTGTTATCTACTTTTTCATGACACGGGGTTGTCTCTTTCTTCCACTTGACATTTCTAACATTACTGGTTAGAAAAGGAGACAAAATAACATTCATTAAATGTCAAGGGGAATCCCCATAATAAGTAAGAAATGGGGTAAAACGCGTTGCCAGCTCGTCCTAAATAAAGCATTGTTTTCTAGAGAAGAAAAAATATTTGATTTATTTAGTATGAAAAAATCGAAAATTAATAAAAGCGAATCGGACCTATGTTCATATAACATTTTTTACTTCTTATGACCTCAGGAATCTGCTGTTAAAATCTGTCGGGTACCTCGGGTCCACGGTGTATATAAATACATTTTATGGGATCAAATAATTTAAGTGAATTTTCATGAATGAAAGATACATAATTAGATAATTGGAGTATCTTTCATTAAATAAATAAGTAAACATTACTTAGCATCAAAAACATTGTAAATTAGGTTTTATTTATATTTAATTCTTACACTTTTATTTAGTTACAATTGGAACAAATTTATTAAAGTTATGTACTAAAAAAAATATAACCTAAACTGTAACCTCAAATTCATAATAAGAAGCCCCTAAATACCGGGTATCAAAGTTTTGAGCGCGATCGGTACAATTTTGTTCTTCACCCCACTTGGGAGGCAACCCTGACGATATAATTTGAAATGTGATTCATTCAAAAGTTACGCGGAGTTAGAGAATACTGCTTTGGTAGCTTATTGCTAGCATCTTGTGGCAAGTATTTGTTTAGGAGAGACCTTCTACTTCGGACTTAAAAAAATATAATTGAATAAAAACTAAAATTAGAAAAAAATCATCTTAACTTCCCTTCTATAAAACTTTTAACGAGGTTTGAAACTGTCTATATAGCTCAATTGAATAAGGTAAATAGACAAATTCTGTTGCAAACCGATTTCTGTTAAAAACATATTTTATGTTTATTTTCCGTTTTGGGGTCAAATTAAAAAAAAAATATTTCTCAAAAACTACTTAGACTTGACGCGCGGGAGTTTCACTCGCACATTTGAAATGAAAAACTTTGTCGAACCATGCAATAAAAAGAGGATGTCACTTTTTAAGGGCAAAAAAACACACTGTGTATCTTGCTTAACAATTTATTTGCAAATTGATATTAAGTTCTGACTATTTGAAATTTTGAAAATTGGCAACACTTGAGTTTTTATAACATCACATGTTTTATTTAAAAAAAAGTTACATAACCTTAAAACAGTAGTGTAAACGATGGCTGTCAATAAACTACATTTTCACCTCACTAGCTCGGAAAGCCCTTTTTTATTCTTTAAAAGCAGATAGCAAAACTGCATTTTATCCACAAGAGTGCAAAGAATATTTGAAATCCGAACGTGTTATTAGTTACTTTTTTAAACATAATAACATGTAAAGGCCAGTCCAGACAGGACAGTTTTCGCCCATCTGATTAAATTGTCTGATCAAATCAGGTGGTATGGACGCAATGTGGTTAAAACAATTGTTTTCAATTAAAACATATGGTGCAAACAATTTATTACATGATTTTACCCAATTAAAATCTAACAAGAAATTTTATTTTGATCCATCAATTTTAATTATTCTGATCGCACCACAAGTAACACCAGAAGCTATGGTTGACGGGCAATCATTGCTCGAAAAGTTGCCCGTGTAACTGCACCGTTAGGTACTGATTAATTTTGGTACCTGTGTTGCGATTATTTTTATATTTATTTAATCTTTATTTAAACTCATGAAAACTCATGAAGGCTGATTTAACAAATTTCAGTGGTTTTTATCATGTAGTATTTTCCTCGCTTTAGTGAGATGAAAAGATTTGTGTTACACACGGCTGCAAAGTTATTTTACGTCTCGTGTGTTGCAACACTCGCGGTTAAAATACAACTTTGCACCCTTGTATGACAAATCGCTATTATCTACACACATATCATAAAACCTCTGTAATGCGTTCAAAACCGCAAATTATGACTAGCATAATGATAAACTGTTTTGTTAGAATAAATTTCTTATCTGTGAAAATGTTATTATTGCTTCATAATAACATCAAATTCGATATCATTATTACATTCAAATTTCAAACATCTTTGAAAAACAAAACAATTTTATTTGACCTCAATTCTAATATCACTCGAGAAGACATTTAACTCGAAATGAAATGTCAATTGTATACAATCTTGACAAATCTCGCATTTTACTTGATATCGAACGATATGATAGTAGAGGCCGACTCTAGATTGTCTCTGAATTAAAAAAAAACTACGGTTGCCGCCGTTTGACGTTCTAATAATTGATCAATGCCGCTATGCCGGACGTAACATGCGGTTCCTGAACACATCATAGAGGGCTTATAATATGCAGGTAGATAAAATAGTGTATGTAACTGTACATAATTAGGCATTAAAACACTCGTGTGATGCTATTATGAAACATACACTCCTATTTTAATGCCACTCATTATGCACCAGTCACATAAACTACTATTAAGACACTGCATTGTATTAGTTTTTTAATAGAATAAAAATGCAGCTAAAGCAACGGAAATGATTTGTACTGCACTGGGGGAGAATGCTGTAACACATAAAACGTGAAAAAAGTGGTATCAAAGATTTCGGGTCGGGGATTTTGATCTTTCGGACAGAAAATGTCCAGGTCAGCCTCAAAAATTCGACGACATGGCTCTCGACTTCTCGAGCAACTTTTGAATAAACTCAAGAACTTGCTTCACAACTTGGTGTCACCCAGCAATGCATAATCTTACCGTTTACACCAACTTGGAAAAATTCAAAAAGCGGGTAGATGGGGACCGCATTGCTTAAGTCCAGAAAACAAGGATGTAATCTATAGTTTGGGCTGGGAAGTTCTCCCTCACGCGGCTTATTCGCCAGATCTCGCTCCTCTTCTTCTCGATCTATGGCTGATGAGCACATTAAAACGCTCGATGAAGTCCGAAATAGCATCAAAGAGCTTATCAACTCAAAACGGCCAAGTTTTTTTCGCGATGGCATTCGGCAGTTGCCCGTAAGATGGGCTAAAGTAATTGAAAGCAATGGCGATTATTTCGAAGATTAGTTATGTATATTTCAGTAAAGATATAATTTTTTAATTTTATTAAAGTACCTAAGCACCTAATTAATTTGTACACACCTCAGTAGGTCGGTATTTCAAAAATATACCCTAGTGAAAATAAGTTTTATTTACTACGTGTTGAGGTACATCTTAGGTTGCCTAAATTTTAACGGAGATTTTTAAATAATTTTGATAATATTTCTAAAACTATTTATTTTCATAACTTCGTTTTACTTTTCCTTTATAAATATTTATGTATAAATATACATAAATGTCTATAAGTTTGAATTATATAAAAATAGTTTTAAAATGTGCAAATCAAGCCCTTTCATATGATACCCCATTGCTATAATCACTTTACTTTCTTTTTTACACCCCCCTTTTATATAAAATATTTTAAATACTTTTTTATCACAAAGTTGATGAGCGATTTCCGTAAACAAATGCGAAAATAGGCGGCGGACAAAAAAGACCTGTCGGTAATAAAGCAGATGACGTGTGAGCAACGCCATCTATGAATTTTAGAAAGAAAGAAAGGATATAGATGGCATTGTTGAATAAGGCAAATATTATAAGAGTTATTGTCATTATAGGTGTACAACCTAACTGAGAGCCGGGACGAAGACGGTTTGGATTATAGATAAGTACAAATGTGTTATTTGGACCAGGTAAGATTATGA
This sequence comes from Tortrix viridana, assembly GCA_963241965.1. Taxonomy (NCBI): domain Eukaryota; kingdom Metazoa; phylum Arthropoda; class Insecta; order Lepidoptera; family Tortricidae; genus Tortrix; species Tortrix viridana. Next base: position 39,575,016 of record OY725171.1, on the reverse strand, counting down.
GATTTATCCTGCTGAAATAATTGTTCATAGTTTTTCTGATTTGAATGTGAATATAATTAAAAATTAATAATTTACAAAACAAAAGTATTATACCCAATGTCAAATAAATCTCGACCAAGACCGCTATCGCTTGGGAGTTATTGATAAACTAGCCAAGCAATTGGTTTATAATATATTATACTTGGGTCGTTCTACTTTTCTATCGACAATGAGTTGTCCCCAGTAAAATATGAAGTTATAATTATATAAACAAACACATACAGATGTAGTGCAAAATTATTTTCCTTCGTACTGTACCGGTAAAGTTCGTATTTATCGTGCTCTCTCAATTAGCTTCAGTACCCATCTTACAGCCGTAGGGGTAAGTCGCATCAGCAGACCAATATATATATATATATATATATATATATATATATATATATATATATATATATATATATATATATATATATATATATATATATATATATATATATATATATATATATATATATATATATATATATATATATATATATATATATATATATATATATATATATATATATATATATATATATATATATATGCTATTTTTTTGAAACTCCCCTAGAGTGGCTAACAAGCAATTCAAATATTCGCTACAGTTTTGATTATATTAACAGTTTACTTATAACAAGATTGTATTACCATGCCGAAACCTCGAAAACGGTTATTTTGCTGCATTTTATTTTAACGTAAGGAGAGTGTTTTGTTTACGAATGACATTAAAAGTACTACTTACCTATGAGTGTATTTCTATGTTTCTTAAGGTGGTTTTAACATCTCTATATTATACATTGCCATATGCTGTCATTTTTCATTTTGACATTTGACACTAAACAATAAAGTTCCATATGAATGGATATGAAAACGTCACGTATTTAAAACAATAATTGATTGACAGTTCGGGTGCCATCGTATTCCGATTGTGATCCCGAGTTTTCCCGAAGGAAAATCATTATGCACTAGGTACATCTGTACCTACCTTATTTATATAAAAAAAAAAACAAACAAATTTTACTTTCTATTACAACTGTACCAAATCCGTTCGATTTCAGTACGATTTGTCGTTGAACTTGTTATAATTAGTTTGTATGGAGAGCGACACATGTGTCATGCGTCCATAGAGTATTTATGGCGGAGATATTTATTTGAATGTATTTAAATTTATGTCAGCCGACTAGTCGATCAACAAGTTGATACATTGTCGTCGTTATCAACAGTCATCTTTGCTCCCTCCCGCACCTCATTGCTTACCCCGACTCTCAGTTAAGTTGTACGCCTATAGTTATAATTAACCTCTCATATACCCCTCAGTCGAAATAGCCCTGCCTGACTTAATAAAAAAAGTTTTCTCTGCCCACGGTACCATTGATAACTGTCATTTCGAATTGTTTCGTCAAATTAACGTTCAAAGCGTTTAAGCTCCCTTCCCATTCTGAACGCGGACTGATAAACTCTTACCATCTACTATTACAGACTACTATTTTTAAACAAATATTTTGGAAGTATTTTACGAAGTAAATGTAATATTTCGTAAATATTTATAACAACCTAAAGTTAGTATAACGTGTATTTTATACGGTTAATTTGTCAATTGATGCATTGCATACGTTCACTTCCAAAACACTGGACAGGACGACAACACGGACGATCAGGTAAATTGAACTTCCGATTATCCGTTCAATACTTATGTAACAGTCTCACTTCTGTTCAAACAAAACATCTAAAATCGACGATATACTTAGCTTAGGTAGTCCTTTGAGCAACACAACTCGCCCCGCACTGAATAAATATCATTAGGGGCATCGGTAGAAACATCATACGAACTTAATATTATTTGTTGAGGAATAATAATGTAAGTATGTTTAATGAATTGTGTTAAAATACGAAAAATAATTTTGTCAAGAAAAAAATATATGTATAAGTTTATTCACATATCTTGCTTACAACTAAATACATATATTCTTCTGCCATACCACAGAGTGGTTTGTTGGCAGACGAGGCTCCTTTATACTAAGGTGAAGGATTTTTGATAAGAAATTACTTACATAGCATTATACCGTTGAAGATTGCAAGTATTCATGTTACTTCGATTAAAATTATAGAACTTATTATTTATAGTTATTTTATTATTCATTATCTCTTATTTTGATTTATTATGAAAAAAACCAAATCGGTAACCTATCGCAATCGAAATTTTTTTAACCGAATTTCATCTGACCGAAAACGTTTCGTTTTTTTCGTTTGTCCGATCACAGGATTCGTCAATTTTTTATTTCACTATTTGACATTAAGTAAACATATTTTTAGTCCGAGCAAATTTTCTCCTTGTAGTCACTTGCCCTATGTATGGTTACGTATTTTTTTCAAAACCTATTTTTCATTAGACCAGTGCTACAACTACCCTAGGGATCGTAACGTATTTTGTTTCTTAACCCATTTTTCACTTCATCAATGCTACATATAGATCTCGCTACGTTACGTCAAATATTAATTTCAGTCCAGAAAATCTTGCTTGTAATTTGTTTTAACTATCCAGAAAATGCAACGAGCAAGACGAATCATGGCAGAACCGAATCGGACAGGTTAGGTTAGAAGGCCAAGGCGGGAGCTTTGCTCGAGGTTATTCTTTTATCTGCGCAGAAAATCTTGCTTGTAATTTGTTTTAACTATCCAGAAAATGCAACGAGCAAGACGAATCATGGCAGAACCGAATCGGACAGGTTAGGTTAGAAGGCCAAGGCGGGAGCTTTGCTCGAGGTTATTCTTTTATCTGCCCAGAAAATCTTGCTTGTAATTTGTATTAAGTAACTACTCGTACCCAGAAAATGCAACGAGCAAGACGAATCAGGGTAACATATATCTATTATTGAAAATCAAAACCAAAACATATCAAACATAACAAAGTCGATTTAAAAATAGTTAAATTATTAATAAACCGAGCCGTTACATTGAGCAAATGATACTAAGGTAAATTCAGAAATAGGAAATAGATAAATTATCAAACAATTACATTGGACAACTAATTGTACGGCGAAATCAGTAATAAGGAACAGATCATTTGTCAAATCGGTAAAAAACCAAAACAAGTAATGACTAAATGAAAAAATTCGAAGTGATCTTTCGGACAAACGTAAAAAAAACCAAACCATATTTGTCGAATAATTTTTGTCGAACCAAAAATCGGTCAAATATTTTTCGCAGAATCAGATAGGTAACCAACCAAATATCACTTCTTGTCTTGTAGGTAGATGATCACGTATTTTTTTCTAAATATTTCCTATTTAACACAGATTTTGTAAAATATGGTTACAAAGCTACTGAGTTTCCCAGGGTTTTACGGAGGACAAGACTTGATACTAGTATACTATACTTGAGGTAAGTAAAAGAGCGAAGATATGTTGAGAACCCTGGCAAAAAAAGGCTAAATCGCGAGTCGAGTGGAGAAGGGAGAAGCGTCTGGACCCGCGGTGCCAGCAGCGGCACGCGGCGATGCGCGGCGTGGGGCGGTTACCTTTTTGCCCTTGTCCTTGAGCTCGTCCATCTTGTTCTGGAGGCGGAACTTCTTCTCGCTGAGGAAGGACACGTTGAGCTCCTTGGCGGAGTAGCCGCGCGCCAAATTGCGCCGCACGTACATGTCGTAGTCACGCACGATGCGCGCCACGATGTCCGACGTCGAGACGCCTGCGCACAACACACCTACATTCATCTTGCTCACTCTAATAGCCCCATTGCACTACTCCGGACGGTCAAGTCGGACATGATTTTTAGAATTAAATCATTCCTTATGTGATCTCAAGTCGTATCTTTCACAACTACGATTTGTTTCGTTATTATGCCGCGTTCACACTATGCGCCATTCTGTGGATATTCGTGTTGACGTCTTTGTATACTACCTATAAAGGGTGATCAATCCAAATGGGTCAGTAGGGAGAAGTCAGAAACTATAAGGGCCTGCGCAAACCGGCGGAGCGCAGCGCAGATCACTTTAAATTTATCAATGTATATTCTTCCCTATTTTAATTACAATAAGGTATAAATTTGAATGCTCTGAGACCGACCTCGGAGCATCACGGGGGATTTCTACTCTGCGGCTGCGGCTCTAAATTTATACCTTATTGTAATTAAAATGGAAAATAATATACATTGATAAATTTAAAGTGATATGCGCCGCGCTCCGCCGGTTTGCGCAGGCCCTAAGAGATAGCGAAATCTGTTCTTAGGAACCGTGGTGTCGATTTTAGATTTAATAATAATGACATTCAAACTTTTTTTTAACTCTCATACATGACCGAGAATCGAACCTGGTCAATATTGTTCATGTAATCGCGTGTAGTTTTTGTTTGTATAATTGAAAGTATAAGAACCAAATTTTGCTATGAAATCGTGTGTAAACAATGCCAACAATTTAAATAATTTGCTAAATGTCGTCATTAATATGAATCGGTCATCATTATGACTACACATCGCTAACTCGTGGCATTTAGGTGGCACTTGACAGTTACTAACAGACTAGTGATGTGACAATGTTCTTCCTATACGAGTCGAGAAAAGGAAACCAATTAGAAAAAAAGTATTTTCAATCATTTAATATATGACATTCGTGATAAACAATTAATAATTGTTCTAATTTTTTACAAGTTCAAGACTTCACATGTTCGTTCATATTAAATGTATTGCAAACTATATAAATATTGTAACGGGTGCATTTTACCTTGTCACCTTGTAGTAGGAGTTCTGAATGCTCTCTAATAGTCCCTGAGTCCGCTCCAAAATTGCCTACGTCATATGACATCACAATAAAATGCACGGCACACAGTCGGAAAAGTTGTGCTGAGCGAGGATCAAAAGATTATCGCACCTAAAATTGGCCGGAAGTTTGAGAAAATCTTTCACTTCCGGTCAAAATTTCAAGGTTATATTTACGTCATGTGATATCACTATGACACACCTGGCATCATTTAGCCCTTTAATCTAGAGAGAGTCAACATAAGTCTGTCAGTTCTGAAATGGCCGGAAGTACTTGACAGACGGTGCCAAAGATAGCCACTGGATACGTTTTCCTACGTCATGTCACATCTTGACGAAAATTATTATAAACGTTTTGAAATAATAGTGCCTTTAAGAATAAATAAGTCTGCCAATTCATATCTGGACGGAAGTCCTTTAAAAGTGATTTTTTAACTGCTAGGTAGAAGTGAATGAATTTACAAATTATGAAACATTGATCGATCGACAAGGATTATCGACTCATCGTCGTGGTGGGTATAGATAGTATGAAAGAAAATTTTACTAATCTGTTAAAAAATCTCAATAAATTCATACCAAGAATTAAAAATTACAACTCAGAAACTATGCCACCGTGCTTTAAGGTTCTCAAACAAAACAATTCAACAACTGTCCGACTCGCACTTGCCCGGTTTTTACCATTTTGGTACCAACAGAGTACGGCTGGATCATTCATTTTTTTTTATATATATTGAAATATCTTATTAAATATTCCATTGAAATACAATCTAGTGTTATGACTAATAAGTATTTTAAATTTGACCTAAACTTCTAATACAGACTAAGTTAAGAATGTGTCCATTAACACTTTTCCTATTGTCTCTGTTAAGGGGAAGACACTTTGTTAATGTGTTCTTTATATATAGTATACTGCACTAATTACACTGTCACTACTCACACTAAACTAACTCAAAAGGCTTTGTCCTTATCAGTCTTCGCTGTATGTCCGTGATGTCGAGGAGCTGGATGGCCTCGATATTCACATGGTGATGAAGCCTGCGTTGGTGGGCTTCTGCGTATCTTTTGATAGTATTACTAACAGATTCCACTTCGAGGTCCCGGTGGAGGTCGTCATTTCTTATGTACCAGGGTGCGTTTACAATACCTCTAAGTACTTTATTCTGAAAGCGTTGTATTATTTGCATGTTGCTCTGTTTGGTACAGCCCCACAGCTGAATACCGTAAGTCCATATCGGCATTAGGACTTGTTTGTACAGCAGTATTTTATTGTGCACTGACAACGCCGAGTGCCTCCCAAGCAGCCAGTACATCTTTCTATAGCGAAGTTCAAGTTCATCGCGTTTCTTTTTGACGTGAGCTCTCCAGCGAAGCTTGGTGTCAAGTGTCATGCCTAGATATTTGGCTGTATTTTCGTACGGTATTGCATTGTTATTTATAAATACCGGGTGATATGAGGTTTTCTTGTTAGTGAAATCTATATGAGTTGATTTTGACTCATTGAGTTTTATTCGCCATTTCTTTGTCCAATCATAGACAATGTTAATAGCAGATTGAACATTTTCCACTGCTTCTTCGTGAGTGATCCCTACAGCCATGATAGCTGTGTCATCTGCGAAGGTTGCAATGGTGTTGTTTTCTAACACCGGAATATCACATGTGTATAATAGGTACAGGACCGGCCCTAATACACTTCCTTGCGGTACTCCAGCTTTTATTTGCTTAATTTCTGAGTATGAGTCATCTTGTCTGATACGAAACATTCTGTTTGCTAGATAAGATTCTAATATATCTGTGAACTGTTTTGGAAGCATTTTCTTCAGCTTGTATATCAGGCCGTCATGCCACACTTTGTCGAATGCTTGAGCCACATCTAAGAAAACCGTAGAGCAAACTTTTCTCTCTTCTAAAGTTTTTTCAATAATGTTGGTTATTCTGTGAACCTGGTCTATAGTAGAATGGTTTTCTCTAAAACCAAATTGGTAATCAGGTATTAAATTTTTGTCTTCTAAGATAGGTTTTATCCTCTTTATGAGGAGTTTTTCAAATAACTTGGACATTATTGGTAACAGGGATATTGGTCTGTATGATGTTACCTCATGTGCTGGCTTTCCCGGTTTGGAAATCATAATGACTTCGGCGAATTTCCACAAGCGGGGTACATGTTTTAGTCTAAATGTAGCGTTGATAAGTGTGGTTAGTTTCACTATTGCTTTACGGGGCAGGTTACGTAGGACTTCCCCAGTAATGAGATCATAGCCCGGAGATTTCTTTTGTCTTAGGCGATTAATTTCAGTACAGACTTCTTTTGGTGTAACCAAATTTATTTCAAGTTCATCTTGTAATATCTCTTCATATAGGTTAATTTCAAAGGTATTGTCCTCGTGTGGTTGAAATATTTGTTCAAGATGTTGTGCAAATCTTGCTGCTTTCTGTGTGCTATTTATAGCCCAATTGCCATTTTCTAATTTAATTGGAGAAACTTGGGTAATAGGTCTTTTTAAATTTTTTGTGACTTTCCACAACGAATAGTCTGTTGAACGTGGATCATTCATGAACAGTGAAAATATGAACTTCTTTGGTACGAAGATGGCCCAACTCCCGTAAATGTCGATGACATTTTCATAGCTAGCGATGATGAACGCAGTGATGTTTTTACTTTATCTTACTTCTTGAAGGGCTAAGCGACTGCGTAGACGTGGACGAGTACAATGACGGGTTCGTGGAAGCTGTCTAAACGGTTGGGTTTAAATACTTCAAAACCCGCCGTTCAAAAGGAACTAAAAAGATTATATGTACGCTTAGGCTAATGGAAGAAAGGTGTACCATCATGATACTGCAGTCCTAGGAAGATGCTTCCCAGTATCGGCGGCTCAATAGGCAGATTTCAAAATATCTTACTCGCGATATACGCCTCTACAATACTAACCGTATTGGAGAGGCTATCGAGCGAAACAGGGGCTTAAGTGTTCGCACAAGATCTGTCTATTTGGGCAGAGCGTGCTGGCAAAGCTAAATACCGAGGACGGCAGGATCGTATCGTCGAAGCCCGAGTTTTTGGGAGAGATCGAAAGGTTTTACGGACAGCTATACACGACACAGTCACCTGTCAGCAACCTAGCAAAAGACCCGAGAGCTAGGTTGACCCGACACTTAACCGAAGACATCCCGGACATCAGCCTGTACGAGATTAGTATGGCTCTGAAACAGCTTAAGAATGGCCAGGCACCTGGTGATGACGGAATTACGGCTGAGCTTCTGAAAGCGGGTGGTACACCAGTACTGAGAGCTCTTCAGAAGTTATTTAATTCCGTCATACTCAAGGGCAAGACGCCACGGGCATGGCACAGAGGTGTGGTGGTGCTGTGTTCTTCAAGAAGGGTGGTAACACCCAATTGAATAACTACAGACCCATCACACGTTTGAGCCATGCCTATAAGCTGTTCTCAAGAGTCATCACGGACCGTCTCGCGCGCAGGTTTGATGACTTTCAGCCTATCGAACAAGCCAGTTTCCGAAAAGGCTTTAGTACCATATCCACACGCTGCGGCAGGTTATAGGATTTGCCGACGATATTGTAGTCATGGCTGAGACCCTGGAGGAACTGGGCAAAATGCTCGATGACCTCAGTTGAGTCTCTCAATAAACGGGTCTCTAAATGAATATTTAAAAGTTGGAAACTCTACGCTCGAAGTTGTTGATCATTATGTTTACCTAGGACAAGTAATCCACCTAGGTAGATCCAACTTCGAGAAAGAGGTCAATCGCCCAATCTATCTCGGCTGGGCAGCGTAGGTACGGTAAGCTATATATTCTCGTCCCAGTAACCGCAGTGTTTAAAGTCAAAAGTCTTTCACCAGTGTGTGTTGCCAGAGATGACTTATGGAACAGACAGACGTGGTCGTTTACAATGGGCCTCATAAGAAAGCTCAAGGTCACGGCCAATTTAGGGTGCAATAATCTTTTGATCCTCGCTCAGCACAACTTTTCCGACCGTGTGCCATGCATTTTATCGTGATGTCATATGACGTAGGCAATTTTGGAGTGGGCTCAGGGAATATAATGATTTCCTCCATTATTTGGAAAAATTCACGTCTCGTAATAATTATTAAATGAATGACAATATCATAATATTGACATTGATGTTTTTAAACTAGTGATCAAACCTACTTCATCATATGTTAAGACCATGTAGGTAATATTAATTCATTATATTATCTTATCTAAAAAGATACTAAGAAAACTTGTCTCATCACTAATCTGTCAAATGCTACCTTTAATGCCACGAGTTAGCGATGTGTAATTATGAATCGCTTATCTGAATAGACCACTTATGCATATCTTATCTGTATCGATATTATGCATTATAAATTGCGTTTATTTAAAATTAGAACGCATTCGTTCAGGGGGCGTGCGCGTGCCAATTTATTTAAAATTTGAAAATGGAACACTTAATAACTTTTTGTTTTCTTGGGATGAATGTTGGGAATGGAATGAATTTACTGAAATAAAATAATTATCTTATTGTTGGGTTTTTCTTTCAATTATTTAAACAATATTAAAAATGTGTTCCTTGTGACTTATGATTCGCACCATCAACAGTAACAACGAAAAAACTTGCAGAATTTATACCCAACATTGTGTACAGAGACTTCGACCAGGTTCGATTCCCGGTTATGTATGAGATTAAAAAAATTGAATGCCATTATTATTCAATCTAAAATCGAAGCCATGGTTCCTAAGAACAGATGTCGCTATCTCTCATAGTTTCGGACTTCTCCCTACTGACCCATTTGGATAGATCACCATGTATATCGACGGTCTCTACTCAACCTCGAATATGAAAATGTATAAAATTGGAATATCTACTTTAGGACGTGTACCTAAAGTGGATATTCGGATTTCGTAAAATTTCATATACGAGGTTGAGTCAAAGACCCGTCGATATACATTTATAGGTAATTATATATACATATACATGTAGGTAATTATGTTGTTCTGCCTTGTTTTCGCAGCCGTCACGTAAAGTACTATTATTATTCCTCCACGCTGAAACGGGTGGACGGATTTGAAAGAAATTTAGAACAGAGATAGCTTTTACCCTAAATTAACACATCGGCTACCTTTTAACCCGAAAGAAACACTGTTCTCCTAGGATAGTCAACGCGAATGAAGTCGCGGGCAGAAGCTAGTTGTAAATGTGACACAACGAAAAGCAAACATTAAATCCGTTAATATTTTAATAGAAAATAAGGTTGTATACCTTATAGAAATTCAAACACTTAAAATATCCTTAAAAATAATATTAATTTAATTATTAAGTTTAACGTACTGTATTTCGACCCAGACCTTATCACCTTGATCATTTGTCAATTATTAGGTCGACGTCCGCTGATAAATTGCCCGCCTTGTACTAGGATCTCGCCTGGTTTCATTATTTATGTGACACTTAAACGCCGCCTTTATGTACACTTATTTAGAGAAATACTCAGATACAGTTTAACTTTTAACATGGAAACACTAATTGTAAAGTTGGTACAGTCGAATACGATAAAAATTTACACACTTTTGAACCCTGACACAACGTATTAAGTGAAGAGGCGTTTACGTCTTTTTGTAGTCAACTGTATAGATTAACAAAACTGATTACGAATACAATCTAAAGATTGACATATTTATTAGTAATGTCACTACTGAAAATAATCACTACGTAAATTAATTTATTATTTTACCAACGAAGATATCTAAGAATATGAATTTAAAACACCCTTGATACCAGAAAGAAAGCCTTAAAAAGGAAATAACAAATTTTCATTTTTACTCTGCATTTTGCTAACCTGCTGTATGCCGATTGCCGAAGTAATTCTACAACTATTAATATGTTTATATTTAAACATAGTATTCTGTGTATATTATAGATACTTAATTCATTTACAGAATGTTCGTTTTGTCAGACATTAAAATCTGCGAATCAGCATTCGATTTTAGGGTTCCGTACCTCAAATGAAAAAAACGGAACCCTTATAGGATCACTTTGTTGTCCGTCTGACCGTCCATCCATCCGTCCGTCCGTCCGTCCGTCCGTCCGTCTGTCTGTCTGTCTGTCTGTCTGTCTGTCTGTGTGTCTGTCAAGACCCTTTTTCTCAGGAACTCGCGGAGGTATTAAGTTGAAATTAATATCAAATACTTAGATCTGCAATCCCTTGGATCAGTGAAAAAATCAAACATCTAAGTCAACGGAATCAAAACATACGGCCGTTTATGCCGCATATTGAAGGGAATCTCAAGGGAATCAAAACGAATAGGGTACTTCCCGTTGACTTAGAATCATGAAATTTGGCAAGAAGCAATGTCTTATAGCACAAGTAAAGGAAAAAATTCGAAAACCGTTAATTTGTAGTTACAAATTTTATTCGCGGCATTAGTCGCATTTTTGCCTTTTTTGTAATAAAACTTTAAAATGTACCGAATTTCTTCGTCACACACGTCCATTTTGATAGCTCAAAAACAATTGAAAAATGCCGGGAACCAGTTTATTTTGAATTTTATTGTATTTCAGAATGTTGACTTTTAATGGTATTAAAACCAGCCAGGTACATTTAGTATAGAAGAAGAGGTTTGAATACAACTTATACGGTCCAAATACGAAAATACTTTTGCCCCGACCTATTATATACCTACTCGTATAGATAGTGTGATGTGACCGATGTTTGCCGATGTCCCATGATACACGCCTAGAGTTCAACTGGCGTTTTACTATCATATTTGTATGTACAGTCGAACTCATAAGTAGCTTTACATTTTAGTACCATGTCGCAGTTACGTATTATAAGTACACATCGCTAACTCGTGGCATTTAGGTTGCACTTGACAGTTACTGACAGACTAGTGATGTGACAATGTTCTTCCTGTATGAGTCGAATAAAGGAAACCAATTAGAAAATAGTACATTTCGATGCAAGTGCGAAAAGTATGTCATTACTTCACGAGTACCGAGATATCTCGGGACGAGTGAAGAATGACATTTCCGCACGTGTATCGAACGACGTTTTTTAACACAGTTGCGAAAAAATAAATCAATTTCAAACTCTGATTCACTCATTTTATAAACAACTTTTTCATTTGACATTTGAAGAAAATTTTTGACATTATGAAGAGGTGTTTTTTTTTAGCTTTTATTCGACTAGAATGGATTTTGTTAATATTATTGAACCCACTTCAAAGAAAGTTTTTTTTTCAAATGCCTGTTCTATAAGACATAAACAATTGTAAATATAAAACATTGTACTATTATTACCTAAGTATTGTTATTTACGATTATTTGTGTATCGTATATTTATAAAAACAATATCGAATGTTGCCTTTGGAAACTTGAAAAATGCTTGCAGTAAGAAAAAACGCCTCTTCATAATGTCAAAAATTTTGACAGGCGTTTCGGAGGCTATTCCGTTCCATTCAGACAACTTATTAAGAACGGTATTTCAATATTCAATATTAAAAAATAAACGTGTTATAATGATGGAGAGGTAAGTAATAAAATATGAAATATGTATATTTTTCGTATTCTTACATTAACAGTGGGTTTTTATGTTGATTACGATGTTTAAAGGAAATAAATATTAACACTCATCAATAAGTAGTCATGAATTGGAACAAGTATAAATTTAAAAAAATTGGAAAAGTAAAAAGCACTAGTTCGCGAAAACCAACTTTCCGCACGATATACAGCTACGAAAAGTACCACTTTTTGAGCAACTGTGTTAAAAAAAGATTTCCCGCGCAATATGGTTCGTAATTTCGGGGTGACTGCCTGAAATGAATACTACGCGGGCGGAGTCGCGGGGAAAAGCTATCTATATATAAAATAGTCGGGTAAAGAGAAGGCCTGACCGGGTGACTCATAAACGCCCAGCCTAAACCCTTGCTGCCGCACTCAGTGACGTCAATTAAGTTAAGTTTCATTAAAGTTGCTGCGTCTTATTCTATTGTTATAGCAAAGAAAGTGACAGCAGCTACTTTAATGAAACTTAGATCTTAATTGACGTCTCTGAGTGCGGCAGTTGGACCTAGAAAGCTGAAATTTTTCACATGTGTTGTTTTTAAGACGTAGGTAGACGAGGAATAAGAAAGGATTTTTCGAAATTCAACCTCCAAGTGGTTAAAAGGGGGGGTGGAATATTGTATGAAAGTCATACATTTTTGAAGTTGGGAACGTTGAAATTCACATCTGTCACTGTTTTTTTAATTATGTGACGGACTAAGGTTAGTGTCCATCTTAATCCGTCCCAGATTTAATAAACTGTTTTTATTTTTTATAATTATATGACGCAACCAAAATATCTGATATTTTTTTTATTTGCTTATAAAAGTGTATTCTTTCGAATAAAAAAATAAAACAAGTAGTTTTTTTTTAGGTGATCCCCAATTGTTTATGTCTTATAGAACATGCCTTTGAAAAAAAAACTTTCATCGAAGTGGGTTCAATAATAATAACAAAATCCATTCTAGTCGAATAAAAGCTAAAAAAAACACCTCTTCATAATGATAAAAATTTTCACTGCGAAAGATCGAACTTACAACGAATTTGTTTACCAATCTTAAGGTTTCAAAAAGTTGTTTATAAAATGAGTGAATCAGAGTTTGAAATTGATTTTTTCTTAAACATACTCAGAAAGGATGGCATTTGTTTTGAAAAACGAAGACGCGAAGGGCCTCATTTTCTTCCTAGGAGTAAAATAAACGTATGAAAACCCATTTTTGTCCGCTGCGATATTTTTTTTAAAGTGCTGTCCAATGCATACAGAATAGAAAGGACCAAGAAATAAATCTCATACAGCCAAAGGCAACTGCTCGTTTTCGTAGCGCAGTGCGTGTGTTTTCTTATTTTTAATTTTCTTTAAAATTGTCTACCTATGGTTAGAAAAAAAAATTATAAACAAAAACTTTTAGAAAATTAAACGTAGAACTTACTATTGTTGTGTAAAAACTAAAACATCAAGTCCTCGGCACTTCACGGTATTAAATTTGAATTCTATTGATGTCAATATTATGTCAAATTCTACAAGTGTGAAATGGTTGAATTAGATCCTTTTCCCTAAGTTACGTCCATTTATCTACCACAAGCCCTGAAATATCAACATCTCAAATTCAACAGATAAACATAAATGTTCCAGGAAAACCCACAACAATTTCGTTTACAAATTGTCCTAATATGACTAACGTCACTTTTAATATTAATTTTACTTTTTACAAATATATTTGTATCGTTTCCTCACATATTTGAGAAAAGCATTATATATACCTCGGCAGGAACGGGGGGATTGCCTGACTCGTATTTTAGCAGGCCTCGCTATTGCTCGGCCTGCTAACCACTTCGTCAGGCAGTCCCTTACTTTCCGCGCCTAGGCAATAATGTACTAATTTTTTCGCAACTGTGTTAAAAAACGTCGTTCGTTCACTCGTCCCGAGTCTTGCTCTCTGTACTTGTGAAGTAATGACATACTTTTCGCACTAGCATCGAAATGTACTATTGCATGAGGATACGGGGAAATAGAATTCAAATTTAATACCGTGAAGTGCCGAGGACTTGATGTTTTAGTTTTTACACAACAATAGTAAGTTCTACGTTTAAATTTCAAAAAGTTTTTGTTTTTAATTTTTTTTTCTAACCATAGATAGACAATTTTAAAGAAAATTAAAAAGAAGAAAACACACGCACTTTGCTACGAAAACGAGCAGTTGCCTTGGCTGTATGAGATTTATTTCTTGGTCCTTTCTATTCTGTATGCATTGGACAGCACTTTAAAAAAAATATCGCAGCGGACAAAAATGGGTTTTCATACATTTATTTTACTCCTAGGAAGAAAATGAGGCCCTTCGCGTCTTCGTTTTTCAAAAGAAATGCCATCCTTTCTGAGCATGTTTGAGAAAACGAATTTTCCCAGATGAGACCCAGCTAGATCGAATTTTCGCCCCCGTAAACCTGCATGTCGCAATTTTCATCGAAATCGTTAGAGCCGTTTTTGAGAACGTAGGTACATAATATACATATAGCGACCCGCCCTCGATTCTCTCCAATTATATGTGATTTTCTGTATAACACGTAGGTACATAAATCGGGATTATTATACATTTAACGACCCGTCCCGTATTTTTCTATCATTATTTTGTTTAGATTGACATTTTTAAATTTGTAATATCTTTTGAATGGAATGTCCGATTTGAATAATTTAAAAAGTAATCTGCAGGTATTGAAACAGTCTTGAACACGAAATGATTTATTTCGATAAGGATTAACACAAAAGTATGGATAACAGGTCTGGTTTTGGTCGGCATTTCTATCAACTTTTAAAATGTAAAAAAGTTGTTATAGTGATATAACTACAATAGTTGGACATATGGTATCGCGATGTTTTTTGTAGATATTGATATGTTCTTTAATATTGTTAAACATTTTTTTGTTCTATCATCAATAGTTTTCGCAGCGCATGCGATGAAATACATTTTACGGCTAATTTTTTTACACCTTTGGTTGCATTATTGAAGTTTTAGTAGGGGTCCCTAATTTTTTTTAGTCATAACTATAGCCTATGTTACTCAGGGATAATTTAGCATTCTAATGGTGAAAGAATTTTTTAAATCTGTCCGGTAGTTTTTGAGTTTATTCGTTACATACAAAAATTCAAAAATACAAATCTTTCCTCTTTATAATATTAGTGTTAGTGTAGATTTATCTAATGGAACACGTCCTGTCTATACTTAATATTGACTGATAATGGTAACTTAAATGTTTAAAGCAGCATAGCAAAGTGAAATAAAGGTGTTTACATATAAATGATACCTCTTTTTAAAGAGAATATGGTATTCTTTTTTTAAGTCATACATATCTTGGTCGGAAGGTGCGTCATTAGGGTTCCGTACCAAAATGGTAAAAAAGGAACCCTTATGGTGAGACTTCGTTGTCTGTCTGTCTGTATGTCACAGCAGTTTTTCTCAGCTACTACACAAGCTATCAACTTGAAATTGTTGTATAACTTGATTGCCCGCATATATTTTTAGTAAAAAAAATATGATATTAATTTTATAAATAATTGAAAAGGGGTCTAGAACGTGATCTGTACTAAAATTAGGCAAGTCAAAATTGACCTTATAGCATACAATTAAAGAAGATAAAAAGGTATATTTTTGAAGTACGGACTTAAATACGTAACCCTCGGTGCGCGAGTCCGACTCGCACTTGACCATCTTCTTTTAAGAAAACTTAGCTTTAAGCAAAAAAATAAAGGCAAATGACGAAAATCGTTCATATTCAGTGTTCAGACACTCAGCAAATCAGTTGCGCGAAAATCAAAAATGATATCGCTTTGGTAAATATTAACGGTTTATACTCGTAGTAAATTTGTTATACAGGGTGTCCCGCGATAAAGTGCACAAATGAATAAGGGTGAAACTACATGTGGTTTTATCACGGGAAAAAATAAAAAAGTAAACTAAATAAAATTTTTTGCATAGAGTTTACTATAATTATTATTGTAAACCCCATACAAAATTATTTTAAGTTACTCAGAGTTTGTGCACCATGCGAGATGTATTTATTAGTTTGACATACATATAATAATACTGGGTGTTTTTTTATTCGTCTACAAAATTTTGGGGCTTAAATCAGTAAGTCATACTGACCAACATTCACTATGGGACCAACCCCGAAATCGCGAAAAAAAATTTGACCCTCCCATACAAAACATCGTCAGCTGACAAAATGTATGGGATGGTCAATTTTTTTTTCGCAATTTCGGGGTTGATTCCATAGTGAAAGTTGATCAGTATGACTTACTGATTTAAGCCCCAAAATTTTGTAGACGAATAAAAAAACACCCAGTATACTCGTATTATAGCACGGTATATTACGATATATTTTCCGTACTAGTTGACAGAGTTCACACACGCAGCTATAATATATATTAATATATACTGTCAACTATGTAGTATGGAAAATATATGAAAATATATCGTAAGATGCCTAATATATATATATATATATATTAATTTACCAAAATATATATTATAGCTTTAGCTGTGTGTGACGCGCTTAATGCGTAAATAAACGAAACGATGAAAAAAATCAGATACGAGTATTTTTCAAAGTAGGGACGATATATTTAGCGCTCAAACCCCCTAACTGGCTGAGAGGATGATCTTTTTCAATATCTGGAAGTCAGTTTAAACGGTGTAGAGCGTGGTGGCGCAGAAGGCGCGGGCGCGGCGGAGACGTACCCTCTGTGCGCTCGGTGGCCACGAACATGTCCTTGGCCTTGATCATGGCGTACGTGTCCTCGCAGTCCTCGGTGGTGTAGGGGATGTCGTCGTGCGCCACGAAGTCGATCTTGTGCTTCTCCAGGAACGCCTCGTCGTACTCCCACGGCGCGTCGCGCACCACCTGCGCCGGCGCCGACCAACGTTAGCGCTACCAGACTATCGCTCGGCATACGAAACATATGGGTAGGTTCTCAAGCGACCTCACACCTAGTGCTTAAGTCTGCCTACTGTGTTCAAGCTCTAACCATGAAATCCGTTATACCAGCACAATTTGTGTGCGAACATTGACGACGCGGTTAGCCTAGTTGGTAATGACACTGCCTACGAAGCTAGCGGTCCCGGGTTCGAATCCCGGTGTGGGCAATAATTTGTGTGATGAGCGTGAGTATTCCTGAGTCATAGATGTTTTTTATGTATTTAAGTATGTATTTCTCTATATAAGCCTATCGTTTATCGTTGCCTAGTACCCATAGTACAAGCCTAGAGCTTAGTTTGGGACTAGGTCAATTTGTGTGAGATTATCCCCTGATATTTATGTACAATGCAGTAAGTCTTGAAATAAAAGATGGGGAGTTCGGAAGAAATCAGTTGGGCTTGAATAAGAGCGTATGAGAGCCAGCGGGGAGAAGTACAAACCAGAGGGCCGTTATAAGACATGTTGCAATGATTGCTCTCTGTTTTTTTTATATCGCTGCAGGTTTAATTTCAAGTGGTGGTTCAATGTATTTGAACAGTTGTTCCGTGTAGATACGTGTAAACCGCGTCACCTCATCGACGTAGCGGCAATGTCTGACGGCCTCGTAACGCTCGTCCTCCGTCATCACTGTCCGCCCCTTGCGGCTGTGCGTGAGCTGATCGTTGCAAACTGAAAAAGAAATATTTCTGCGCTTATCGGTCAGTTTAAAATTAGTGTAGAGTCGCCATCTATAGAACTTGTGAACGATGTAAACAAAGCGCCATATTGATATTGTCTATAGTTTGATGAGTTTACTAGTGATGGCAAAAGTAGATTAAGATTAAAAATCCTTTAAAATTTATGTTTTAATCAGAATCACTAGAATCGATTGAGGATGTCGTGTGACCAATATGTATTATTCAACGTAACGTACTGTACTGTAATGTTTAATCGTAACGATTTTACATGGTACAATCAAGCGTGATTTTAAAAACCACCGAAATTAAAATCGTTTTAACACACTACTTCTCGTTATAGTCTTAATTTGGCCAACACTAGTCAGCTATCATAGACAATTGCAGACTTGAAACGAAACAAATATGTCATTGCAATATGCCGGAATAACCTCAACTGCAAAATAATTTCAAACTTTTACTGAAATATCGAATTTTAAGTGATATTGTTCAATGAGGATTAGAATAACAAGTGGTGAAATAGCATATGGATTTACTAGTGATGGAGAGCTAGTGTGAAAGTTTACGAACAAATGTTGCCTAAAAGGTTTGTTTACATGGTTCACAAGTTCCATTGATGGCGACTTTAGTCATACATGATGATGATGATGATGGATGGGGACGCCCGACCGGAGCAGGCGGGCGGTCGACCGTCTTCACGGTCATTCCTCCCAGTTCCCCTTGGTTGAGCCGTAGGTTACTGGTCCTGGTAGTCATACATACATACAGTTGTGTGCAAAATAACAGTAGTGAAGGCAAAATTAAAGATTAAAAATGTAACTTTAGATTTAATACTTTACCCAGATTTACAATTCTGTGTCTGATAATACTAAATGAAAGGAACCATAAAAAAATCTCAAGTATGTTTGAGGTAAACATAAAAAATCAAGAATACTGCTTTCAAAATAATACAGGATGGCCGCTTTTTACAACATTTGAATTTCCCTGACTTTTCCCGGTTTTCCAGGCACTTTTTCGGTTTTTTCCCTGATCATCCAAGCAAAAATAAAAAAATGTCACATAACTTTTTATATTCAATATAAACACCGCACGGAAAGTATGGATTTTTTTCTCTATAAATTTTTCTATGGAAACGAAATCTAGAGATTTTTTACATAATTTTTTTTATTAAAATGAACCGATATTTTTTACTAAGTAAATTTATTGAAATTAATTTATAGTTTTTCGTAGTTTAGAATTACTAGATGTTACAACGATAACTCATATCATGGTTGTTATTACACCGATTTTTGATTTTTGTACTTAGTGACTTTTTCCTCTCAATAAACGAAATCCGATAAACGAAAAATATAGTTTTAGTAAGTAATGTATTTTTCCCTGACCTTTTGCAAATTTCCCTGACATTTCCCTGATTTTTGCCTGACCAGCGAATTTCCCTGACTTTACCCGGTTTTCCAGAAAGTGGCCACCCTGTATTAGTAATTTATTTATTAAAGGGCAAACAATAATTTAAAATTAAACAAACAACCAAAAAAATTATAAGTTCTTGTTAGTATTTAGTGGCTTGACCTCTATTTTTAATAAAAGCCTCACATCTTCTCGGCATTGAGTCGACTAAAGCTTGACATCTCTCTATAGAGATATTGTTCCATGCTGACTGTACCACATGTCATAATTGGGACTTTGTGGTAGGTTTTTGATCACTTACAGCATTCTTGATCCACAAGTTCTCAATTGGGTTGAGATCCTGCGATTGAGCCGCCCAAGGTAAAACATTTACGTTATTGACTCTAAACCACTCTTACAAATTTACTTGTGTAATTTGGCTCATTATCCTGTCGAAAAACCCATCTAAGCGGCATACATTCATTGGCATATGGATACATTACTTCCTGGACCACCTTAATTAAATAGTATTCTTTGTTCATTATGCCCACGATTTCAATGATAAACATCCTAATACCATTGTATGAAAAACATCCACATACCATCAAACTAAGTCCGCTATGTTTGACAGTCTTTTTTGTATACTTCGGCATGAAAGCTGCCCCGCAGGTGTCCTGACGAACTGTCGACGTCCTTTACACCCAAACAGTACTACTTTACTTTCGTCACTCCATAGAATATTACGCCATTCCTCCAAAGGCCAATCTCTACATGTTCCTTAGCAAAAATAAGCGTCTGTTTTATGTGCCTCTTAGTCAACAGTGGCACTTTTTTTGGACTCCTGGCGTGCAGATCAGCTTCAATGAGACGACGGCGATCCCCTTTTTTCGTCGTAGCCCTTTTTCTACCTCTTGTTTCGGATTTTTCTTCCCACTTCAGAGCATTACTGATCATCTTAGCTGAACATATTAAAATCTCTTAAACCTGTTTATATGTTTTTCCTTCTTAAATCAACCTTTCAATCAAAATTCTCTGGTCTCTGGAACAATGCCTTCCTCTTCCCATAGTTGTAATTTTTTCTAGCTTTGATTACTTTTATACAGCAATAAATTCTCTATTGTACGATGAATAGATAATATTGTACCATCAGAGTCGGAGAAAACAATGTACGTATAATGAGGACATTTTCATGACACTGCTATAAATATGGAATGTATTTTTTTGAAATTCGTAAATAAAAGTTAGGAAAAAAAAGTATTGTATTGGTAGCCAGTACTACAATCCTTGGGTAAATAGTTTATTACTGTGAGGCCCTCTTTTGTGCACCTGTCTTATTTTAGATAATACTTACTCAAGTATTAGACTTTGAGGGGACCGTAAGTTATCCTACGTCATCGAGTACACGAAATATGCCACTTTGTAGCGAGAGGAGTGACCTATTAGACCCACAAAACTTTGGTCTGCCAATGCGCAACTTGGCAGGTTCGGTACAGTCAAAGAGAAAAGTTGTTATTTTTTCGGCGTAATCTACGTCATAGAGTACACGAATGAAACGTTTTAGTAGCAATAGAAGTTACTTATAAAAGTAAAAAAACGGGTCTGCCTTACATCCTCTTGGCAGTTTCGCTAGTCGGACCGCATTACGATCACCTAAAAGTACGACGAAACTACGTCATCGAGTACACGAATGGGATTACCGGGACATTGTAGTCTAGACCACCCTATTGACAATACACCAAGTCTGCCAGCGGTCAGCCTGGCATGATTTCGAGTCCGATCGAATTTTATGTTTCGTAAAGGCCATAGTCGGGTTTCCATAGTAAGTCGGCCCTTACATCAAATGGGTCGGGTTTTTTTGTGAGTACCTCTTGTAGTGAAGAATATTTTAGCCGAGTATGAACATCCTACTTGTGATAGTTTTTGACTTATGATTTTTTTCAAGGTTTTTTTTTAATGTATGGATTTTCAAGATGTATTCAAGCGATTTGCTTCTGAAATACGTAAGGCAGACCCGTTTTTTTTTACTTTTATAAGTATCTTCTATTGCTACGAAAACGTTTCATTCGTGTACTCTATGACGTAGATTACGCCGAAAAAATAACAACTTTTCTCTTCGACTCTACCGAACCTGCCAGGTTGCGCATTGGCAGACCAAAGTTTTGTTGGTCTAATAGGCCACTCCTCTCGCCACAAAATTGCATATTTCGTGTACTCGATGACGTAGGATAACTTATGGTCGCCTCAAAGTATATATCGACGGGTGTCTGACTCAACCTCTTATATGAAAATTTATGAAATTGAAGTAGATATTCCAATTTCATAAATTTTCATATACGAGGTTGAGTCAGAGACCCGTCGATATATCTACTGCTATTATTTTGCACACAACTGTACCTATGCGTGACCTTCGCAGCGGATCGAAGCAGCGTAGCGTAGGTAACATTACTTCATCAACTTTGATGGTTCAAGGCGATGAGCATGAGAATTTTACTCATTAGGGGCAGGCTATCAACACAAGGGGGAGTATCGCCTGGTATTGACAAATCATTCGATACTTTTCGGCCAATTAATTTTGTTATTTTATTTCTACAATACTAGACGTTAATCAATGTTTATAGTTTGACGACGCGGTTAGCCTAGTTGGTAGTGACCCTGCTTACGAACCTTCTTAGCGGTTCCGGGTTCGAATCCCGGTATGGGCAAATATTCGTGTGATGAGCGCGAGTAGGTATTTGTTCCTGAGTCATGGATGTTTTCTATACATATATTTAAGTATGTATTTCTCTATATAAGTATGTATATCGTTGCCTAGTACCCATAGTACAAGCCTAGAGCTTGGTTTGGGACCAGGTCAATTTGTGTGAGATTGTTCCCTGACATTATATTATTATATTACATTATTATCATTATCGAATGACTTTAATGGCCATCATGTTGGTGTTAAAGTTTACATAAACGTGATAAAGGCGATAACAAAATTACTTTCGCGCAGCAGGAAACTATTGCCTTACACCAACTCGTGTCCGGGTAGACAGGTCGTTTAACAAAATGAATAGATGAACCTGCATGGCACACTGTGAATACGTACGGTACAAACAAATCTTAATACATTAAAAAAAATACCACACACAGAGTAAGTATATATTATTAGACGAAAGAATAGTGCATTTTCCGAATTATGTATAGTGATCATGACGAAATTATACTAGGAGCCGCTGTGCGAGTGAGCTACAGAAGTACGTCCAAGAAGCAAACAAATATGCTACAATTCTCACGACCACCCATGCCTGTACTTGGGTTTCAAGTAATTAACTTTTATTTAAACCAAAATGCTACACCTAAAATTCCAGAAATAATCATTTTTTAAAGAAATCCCAAAATTAAAAAAAATATATTTCTATGTCTGTAGGACTAAAAAATACACTTAAGCTTGGTCACACACGGTTGCACAAGAAAGAAGTAATGAACGACTTAATAGAAAGCACAGTAGGTATATTTAGATTGTCGACTCGCCAAGCTAAGAGCCTAGCTGATTATCGTTCGCATAAGCATCTCCTCGAGCGCGAGCACAGAAGGGTTCACTCAATGTTTGTAAGGCACAATAGCTCTGAATTCCACAAATTAGAACCGACTAGGTATTTGTATCATTATTAACTTCAGAAGTAAGTATACACTGAACAAGGATATACGAGGGCTGCCTTTTTAAGTCTTGTCGTTTACGAATCTCCCGCAATTATTTAAAAAAAAATTATAGTATTTTAAAGTTCTTGAATTTAGACGTCAAAAACAAAAGAGTGCTTTTTGACTGTTCGAACCGTTTGCTTGTAGCGTCGTGTTAAATTACCTAAACGAGTCTCTTGTGAAAAAGGAAATATCTAAGGAAAATTTGCGTGCGTAATCACGTGCGTGAACATTTTCTATAACTTTCAAAGAGGTTTAACGTGAATTCAGTGGTTTGAGGAGCTGACTTCTGTATTCTGCACCAAAGCACCGTGCCTTACGACTGTAGAACACTGGTATTTAGAATTTCAACGTGGACACTGCAATCTCAGCGACAGACAACGTGAAGGTCGTCCAAAATCCGCCGTGACCCAAGAGAACATCGACACTGTGCGACAGCTGATCGTCGAAGATCATTACGTGACATAGGTACCGTGAAATAGAGGCACTTGTAGGCATTTCAGGGACAACAATTAGAAAAATCTTGCAAGAAGAGCTCGGTGTAAGAAAGTTAATCTCGCGATGGATACCACATTTGCTGAGCGATGAGCAATAACGGCTCGTGTTAGATGGTGTCAAAAATCTCTGCAACGTTTTGTCCGAGGAGAGTCAAAACACGTCTACGATATGATCAGTGGAGATGAATCTTGGATGATCCAGATTCCATGCGGCAGTCGACTGTTTGGGTCTTCCAAGATAAGCCAAAACCGACAAATGTCGCTCTAGAAGCACTTCGAACAAAATGGTCGCGTCGTTCGTGGCAAAGGCTGGTCACGTTGCCACTATTGTGCTACAAGATCGTAAAACGGTTCATGCTGACTGGTATAAGAGTTTGCTTGCCACAAGTTATCGCGGAGTTACGAAAAAACAACCCGAAACGCGGAATGATACTGCACCACGACAATACAAGCTCTCACACTTCCCGAGTGACAAAAACGTTTTTAAGCAAGGAAAACGTCGAAATTCCGGACGACCCGCCGTATAGCCCTGACTTAAGCCTTTCGACGCATAGTACCAAATACGTACTTGGCCAATACACACATATTTGGCGACTCGCGTATTTAGATTTGTCTATTCGTGAATGACCATGTTAGTAAAATACCAAGAACGCAAAAGGCCAATATTTGGCGAATCGCGTATTTAGATATTTATATTTTCGAGAGAGAGGGTCGGATGCTTTCGGTTGGTGATGACCACTTCCCGACATGACCACTGCTTGATATACGAGTTCCCAGTAAGTATGTCCGTTCCCGATTATGTCTCAGATCGCAAATTTTCCCAATACGTAGGTAGGTTAGGTTAGGTTCGTTTTTATATCAGGCCCGGAGGGCCCAAAACAATGCAGAAATAGGAGCTCCGCAGCACGGAGCTCCGTCGACTCGGTCAAGTTAGATTTCGGTCAATTTCCGAATGACTTCTTTCCCTATATATATATACATATTTAGCTACTGTTATATTTTGGCTTCCAAAAATCTAACTTGACCGAGTCGACGGAGCTCCGCCGTGCGGAGCTCCTATTTCTGGGTTGTTTTGGCCCTCCGGGCCTGATATAAAAACGGACCTAAACGTAACCTACCTACGTATTGGGAAAATTTGCTATCTGAGACATAATCGGTAACGGACATACTTACTGACCTTATGCGTGTCTGGTATAATAAGTAATTATTTTTGGCCATGTACGTTTTTGGTAAGTAGCAAAATTACAGTTGGATCAATTGCGTATTTGGTTATCAGCGTGTTTGGTTATATACATATCTGGTGAAATGCGTTTATTGCCAAGTACGTATTTGGTACTATGCGTCGAAAGGGACTTAAGCCCTTACGATTTTTTCACGTTCCCAAAAATCAAACAAAGCCTTATCTTAGGCCAAGTTATCGCAGAGTTCCGAAAACACCCCCCGAAACGCGGAATTATACTGCGCCACGACAATGCAAGCTTTTAAGCAAGGAAAACGTCGAAACTCCGGACCACCCGCGCCGTGTAGCTCTGACTTAAGCCCTGACGATTTTTTCACGTTCCCAAAAATCAAACAAAGCCTTCGTGGTCAACGTCTTCGCAAACCCGAAGAAGCGGTGGACGCATCCAAATCGGCCATTTTGGCAACCCCCACTTCAGAGTGGAATAAGTGTTTTCAAAACTGATTCGAGAGAATGGTAAAGTGTATCAAATATCGTGGTGAATTCTTCTAAAAACAATAAATGATAATTCACATCCAAATTGTCTATGGTTATTTCAAACGACACAACTTAAAAGGCAACCCTCGTACAATTGCCATAGTTCATAAACATTGTGCTTGCCGACATTGCAGATATAGAATATTTCAAACGTAGCATTTAGGGTAAGCCCAGCGCGCCTATTATAGTCGCCTATTCACTGTGGATAAATATGGAAAAAATATCCGTCACTTTCTGGCAAGTATCTAAAAGTACAAGAGCACAGCGATAAACTTGACCATAATAAGCTCGTAAGTCAATAATACTCGTATACCGATATGGTCTCTAAGCTTCTATCCGACATATTTTCATAAAGTCAAATACAAGCCACTAACTATAATGTTAAATATAAACGGCCATTCGGCGTGCCGGTCATACTCGTATTACCTAGTAAGGGTGGTAAGGAAACTGTAGCAAAACAAGTCGGTGCGCGACCATACCGCGGGAGGAGGCGATGGCGGGGATTCATATTATCGCTCACCTCCAACGATAAGGTAAACATTGGGGAAGACGGTCTTGGCCTGCTGCAGCTGGCGCGCGTGGCCCTGGTGGAACATGTCGTAGATGCCGTCGGAGTAGACGCGCACGCGTCGCGGCGCGTTGCCCGCCGCGGCGGCCGCACGCGGCACGCGCCCGTACGCGCAGCGCTCGCGCTCCGCCACTGCCGCCGGCTCCGTGCTAAACGGCGCGCAAGTGCGCAGCGTCTGCAACAAACAACCCACTCGCACCTCATCTGACGCTCACCAGAACCAGTAATCTTACCGACGACTAAATTTTAAAACTTAATAAACAAACATTTTTGTGTAGTTATTAATCATGTCTAGGGGCAGGCGCAGCTTACTCCGCGATTACTTGTCACCGCTACAAGTACATGCCAGGCGCCGCCTCCGAGCGGTCTATTCAGGGGTTACCACCTACGAATTATTTTCTCAAGAAGAGATACTATTCTGCCTTAAAAATATGGCCCACGTCAAACGTCAAAATTATAGTGTAAATGTGTAAAATAAAAATTTACCCAGTCATTAAAATAATGTAATAGCCCAAAACTGATCCAATTAATATACTAATTGTTAAATTGGTTAGTTTTTAATAATAATTCACTAAAATAAGGGTAAAACAATAAAAATACACTCAAAGACAGCATATATTTAACTTCTTTGTGCATGACTACTAGTAATAATATCATAGAATGCCACGCAACACGCCTTAGAAAAAATTTGGTAGTATATTAAATTCGTCAACATTGTGAGATTTATGATTTTATAGATAAATAATGAAATAAAGAATACGAATATACTGCTCTCTATAGTAAATGCAAGAAATAAATAGGCAATATGTATTATTTTATTTCTACTCGTACTCATTGACACTCCTTCCTATCGGCGACGCGGCAGGTGAACCAATTCATTTCCACCGTTGGTTGGTATACAGGCTCCGTTTGCATAGCGCTGGAGTCGACGACCTTGGACGGGTCATAAATCATAATAAAAACAAAAAGGTGGCTTTCGTGAAGTTCAAAGGAGTTCTTCTGTACTTGTACTACTTATTACCTATTCTGTGCCAGGGGTCGGAATTCTAGTAACACTTTTCATCTGTCAAAGTGACATATCATTTATCGGCTTTTTATATCTATATTATAGTTTTCACTGGTGAAGCAATTGCGATTTTTGAAGCTGTCTCCTACATCAGCCAGATCTAAGTAGTATGTTCTTTCTTAAACATAATTGACTCTGGCGGCATCGAGACAAACCGCTCTGTGGTTTAACGATGCTATTAAATGTAAAATGTGATTGGTTTTAAGACAAATAAAAATCTCATAAAATTTCTTAATCAACTGTTTTTTCTGATACTGAGAGTTGTCTCCAGGACTAAGATAAGGTTCCCCTTCGCTCTAGAGATAATCTTTTAATTAACCTCAAGTCTAGAGAGGTTCTCCATCGTTGTCATTCTCTTGGCATTGATGTGGCTTAAGCTTGGATCCCTGGTCATGCGGGCATTGCTGGCAATGAACGGGTTGATTTTTTCGCAAAGCAAGCCATTGAGATTGGTTGTTCCTCCTACTCAGAGTGTTTGTCAAGACTTGCGTGCTACTGAAAGGACCTGTCTGATTGATCACTGGACTGATTTATGGAATTGTTCTCGTCACTCCAAGGGTAGGCATTACGGACGCATCCAACCCAATCTTCCTATAAAACTTTGATTTTTTAAATTTAATAAATTAAATAAGTCTGCCACTTCTACCATAATTCGACTGCGACTTGGTCACATTTGTTCACCCTCTTTTCTGGCGAAGATTCATGTTCGGGATCACTCTCTGTGTGAGTGCGGTCTCGAGGAGGGAACTCTCGCCCAGCTAGCCTAAGTTATGTCCTCACTTTTGTAAATTCTTCCTTTGTATATATTTTAGCTAAGTATATTAATGACTTTAATATTAAGTTGTAAATTTTAATTTAAGTTTTAGTATTTGTAGTCATAAGTGTGTAAACAATCTTTTTTATTTTTAGATCTCCAACTGATGAGTCAGTAGGTATCTGCTTTTGGAAAAGCATTTTTACCGATCACTTGTAACTTCTAACCTTGACACTGGCAGAATTGTCCCACTGGACAGTAGCCATATTTATCAAAGAATTGAATTATCTATAATATCTAAACTTAAGTATAATCGGGGTCAATAGAAATGGCCAAAGATGTAAACAAATCGAAACTAACCAATTTACCATTATTAATCCATAATCATGTAATTTTCAAGATCGAAAAATGTCTTTAATATGATTTATACGCTTGATTATTATTTTCATACTAGCTTATGCCCGCGACTTCGTCCGCGTAGAAGTCGTTTATCACTGCTCCCTCGGGAACTGTTCAATTTTCTGAGATAAAAAGTAGCCTATGTCGTTCCCCGGAACGCAGGCTATGTCCATACCAAATTTCATCGAAATCGGTTCAACGGATTAGCCGTAAAAGCTTTAAAGACAGACGCAAAAGTATGTCTACTTTCGCGTTTATAATATTAAGTATAGCAACCCGCCCTCGTTTCGCTTTGGTTATAAGTATAAGTTAAAATATAACCTACGTCCACCCTGAAACTTCATTCTATATATCAGTGAAAGAATTTTAGAAATCAGATGGGTGGTTTCGGAGATTACCCCCTACATCCAAACTTATTAAGTACCTCTTCCTCCTCTTCTTAAGTAAGTCGTTTGTCGTTTTTACCCTGGACACTATCAAATTGTCTGGGATAAAAAGGTGCCAATCCTGGATAACAACTACCTGTGTGACAATTTCATCCGAATCCGTTCAACTATTTAGGTGTGACTGAAAAAAACATCCCAACATCCATACAAACGACGCTAATATAAATTTAGCGTCGTCGCTGGGGTCGAAACCGATTTTTTATCGAATTTCTATACAAAAACAAACGGTCTATAGCTGGGGTTCGAACCCGCTGTCTTTGCGTAGTAGGCCAACGCTCTAACCATCAGCCTATTCAAACGGAAGCAGCCGCCCCGTAATTACGAACCGTTGTGTGAGAATTTTGCGTAAAAATACGGGGAAAACGAATTTTCCCAGTCATGCATGAGACCTAGCTAGATCGAATTTTCGCCCCCGTATACCCCCATGTCGACATCTTTATCAAAATCGTTTGAGCCGTTTTCGAGAACGTGAACTGAGTACAAATACATATACGCAATCCTTCCACTCGCGATTTCGTCTGCGGAGAGTCCAGTACCTTTGTTAAAAAGTACAGATAAAGTTTTCATTATCGTACGTATCTTGCATGATGGGATAGAAACAAATTTAGCCCATACGATTTTTTAAACCCTTTTCACCTTGCTAGGGGTAGAATGTCCAAAAACACGAAAACTCATATTTTATATATGAAGTAGTCTAGAAACGTATTTCCAAAATAACCAAACTCTTACAAATCTACACCCACAATTTCACCCCCTTAGAGTAGTATTTCCAACATCAAGGAACGTAATACTTTTAGTTTGTAAGCAGTAGCCAAAACCAATTTTCACGTTCCTAACTTCAAAATTGACCAAACATTACCCCCATTGCATCCCCTTAGGGGTAGTTATCTAAAATCACCGAAAATTGTATTACTTTATTTGTTAACAGTAGCCTATATACCTATTTCCACGTTTCTAACTTCAAAACGAAAATAGTATTTTTTATTTATTAACAGTAAGTAGCCTATATACCTATTTACACATTTCTAAATTCAAAAATGACCAAACGCCCATACAAACTTTCACCCCCGTTTCATCCCCTTAGGTGCAATTTTTACAAAATCACCTAAAGTGGTATTTTTTATTTGTTCATTTAGCCTATACACAAATTTCCATGTAAACTTTAACCCCCCATTATTAATTCAAAAATGACCAAACGCCCATACAAACTTTCACCCCTCCCGTTTCACCCCCTTAGGTATAGTTTTTCCAAAATCACCTAAAGTGGTATTTTTTATTTGTTCATTTAGCCTATACACAAATTTCTATGTTTTTAACTTCAAAAAGGACCAACCTCCAATATAAACTTTAACCCCCCATTTCATATTATTAGTGGTAGTTATTAAAAAACACCGAAAATAGTATATTTTTTTTTATTTATAGTATATATACCCATTTCCACGTTTCTAACTTCAAAAACGTCCAAACTCCCATGCAAATTACCACCCCCCATTTCATTTCCTTAGGGGTAGTTAGTCAATATCACCAAAGTTGTTTTTTATTTGTTAACGGTAGTCTTTATAACAATTTCCACGTTTCTAACTTCAAACTTGACCGAACACCCATACAAACTTTCACCCCCGTTTCATCACCATAGTGGTAGTTTTTCCAAAATCATCGGAAGTTGTTGTTATTTGTTAACAGTAGTCTTTATAACAATTTCCACGTTTCTAACTTCAAAATTGTCCAAACCCCTATACAAACTTTAACTCCCCATTGTAACCCCTTAGGGGCAGTTTATCCAAAATCGCTGAAAGTAGTATTTTTTATTTGTTAACAGTAGCCTGTACACAAATTTCCATGTTTTTAACTTCAAAAATGACCAAACTCCCATGCACAATACCACCCCCCATTTCATTCCCTTAGGGGTAGTTATCCAAAATTGCCTTAAGTCGTTTTTTATTTGTTAACAGTATTCTTTATAGCAATTTTCAAGTTTCGAACTTCAAAAAGGACCAACCATTACCCCAAAGGAACTACCAGCCCCATTTCATTCCCTTAGGGGTAGTTTTTCCAAAATTGCCGGCGGTACTTTTTTTATTTGTAAACAGTAGCCTATATACCAATTTCCACGTTCCTAACTTCAAAAATGTCCAAACCCCTATACAAATTTTAACCCCCCATTTTAAACCCTTAGGGGTAGTTTATCCAAAATTGCTGAAAGTAGTATTTTTTATTTGTAAATAGTAGCCTTTACACCAATTTCCACGTTTCTATCTGCAAAAATAGATGACTTTCATACAAACTTCCAACCCCACTTTTACCCCCTTAGGGGATGAATTTTGAACAATCCTTTCTTAGTGCACCCCTAGACCTCATAAGGAACTTACGTGCCAACTTTGGAATCTCTAGACCCAGCGGTTTGGGCTGTGCGTTGATATGTCAGTCAGTCAGTTTCTTCTTTTATATATTTAGATTTGTTCGAAAACTGGTTCAGGGCACACAAAAATTTGGGAAAAACGTAAAATTCGTCAGGTCAGCGTGTACATACCTTTGGAGCCGGGTTTCGTATCCTATACTGTTCCCACGGGATAGGTGAAATTCACTGCGCACAAACCAACACACAGGCGCGGGGTTCAAGGAAGCGCTGAGCAGTAATTTTAGAAAGGTTATGAACAATATTGATTTTTAGATTAAATAACTATATAATTTATAGATTAAATAACTATATATAACTAAATTATACGTTTTATCTGGGGGCACGGCAGTGCCCCCGCCAAGTCGAGCAAAAAAAAGGCACGGCCGTACCATCCTTTTCCCGAAGCCATTCGGGCCATGTTCAACCCCCTGTAACTTCGTTGTGGAAATAACTAGAAGCCTAAATTTTCAGTGACCAAGAGAACATTACATAGATACATATATTTCCAAATTACATTAAATTTGAACCAGTAGTTTGAGAATTATTGCAAGTCAAAGTTCCTTAATTTTGTCACTGACTGACTCACCGATCATCAAAATTCTAAGGTACTTCTAGCAGACACACAAACTTCAAATTTTGCAATCAGGTAGTGTTTAGCCTACATAGAAAGGAAAAACTGAAACATCCTGAAATTTCAGTCCCGTTTCTTTTGCGGTTGGTAAATTCACGTCTCCATATAAAGTCTATGAGAAATAATTTTGCGAACTGGACAAGTAACTTAGTAATCGTATTTTTAAGACTAGGTAGTGGATATAAAGGTGGACTACCTACAAAAAGAAATGAGATTTTGCGGGGCACGCGATGTTTCGCAGCAAGTGAGAGCCGCGTGGGGCGCGGGGGGAGTCGATGTTGATGTTCCGAAGTGAGGGACAACGACAACCGCGCTCATTAGCGCGAGCGATTAGATGCTGTTCGGATGTGCCCCAAAACGCTACGCATAAGTTTGCGGTTTTCGTCTAAAATGTCATTTGTTATTATTGGTTTAAATAATTTGTTTACTGATATTGTCTGTTAGCGATTTGGATGTTGTTTGAATAATTTTAGGATGTCGTCATCATCATCATCATCATCATATCAGCCGCAAGACGTCAACTGCTGGACATAGGCCTTCCCCAAGGATCTCCACGACGGCCGGTTTTGTGCTACTCGCATCCATCGGCTTCCCGCCATCTTCACCAGATCGTCGGTCCACCTTGTGGAAGGCCTGCCAACACTTCGCTTTCCGGTCCGCGGCCGCCACTATAGAACCTTTCCCCCCCGACGGCCATCAGTTCTACGAGCAATGTGCCCCGCCCACTGCCACTGCTTCGCAATTCGCTGGGCTATGTCGTTGATTTTGGTTCTCCTGCCGCCGATTTCCTCATTTCTGATTCGATCTCGCAGAGATACGCCGAGCATAGCCCGTTCCATTGCCCTTTGGGTGACCTTGAGCTTTCTTATGAGGCCCATTGTAAAGGACCACGTCTCTGTTCCATAAGTCATCACTGGCAACAAACGCTGGTAAATACTTTTGACTTAAGACACTGCGGTTACTGGGACGAGAATATGCTCCGTAGCTTACCGAACGCTGCCCAGCTGAGTAGGATTCGGCGATTGACCTCTTTCTCGAAGTTGGATCTACCTAGCTGGATTACTCGTCCTAGGTAAACATAATGACCAACAACTTCGAGCGGGCTTTTATAGGTGTGGGTGCAACATGGACATTTGACATAACTTTTGTCTTCTCCATATTCATTTTGAGACCCACTTGTTGAGAAACTCTACGGCAAAAGAATCTACATAAAACAATAATATCTATCTAATATTAGCGCTTTGTGCTTTTATTGTTTTGTTTGTTTGGAGGACTATTTAAATTACTTAGTATATTCTGTTGCTGTGTGCAATTGCCAAGTCACTCTAATTTATTAAAGAAATAAAAAAAATGTAATATTGATATTATGGTTACTATAAAATGTTGTTTGCTAACTAACAAGGTATCTATTTATGACAAAGTGGTTGGATAGCTGCTCCCATAGATAGGTAGGTACTGAATTAACCGACTTGGTTTACATTCGATCTTCCAACTTTTTACGGTGGAAGCATTGCGAGACTTGGGCATTTTTGTTCATGTTATGTTTTTGATTGGATTAAATAAAGACACGCTTGATGAAATTTCAAGGTTATGTGCCAAACAGGACTCATTTGTTGACATCTTTGGCCATTTATATTGACCCTAATTTAATTTACATATATTAAAGTATGTATTACTCTATATAAGTATGTTTATCTACACACATATCATAAGTCCTCTATAATGCGTTCAGAATCCGTTGGCAATGACCAGCATTACAACAATCAATTTTACTATGATAATTTTCTTATCTGTAGCAGTAACATAATGTTCTTATCTATATATATAAAAGGCAATGTCCCGGTTGACTGACTGACTGACTCATCAACGCCCAGCCCAAACCGCTGAAGATAGAACTTTGACATTTTGAGGGGGAGTTCAGTTTGCATTGTAGGCGTCGTTTAAGAAGGGATTTTTCGAAATTCAACCCCCAAGTGGTAAAAATGGGGGGTGGAAGTTTGTATGGAAGTCATTCATTTTTGAAGTTAGAAACGTGCAAATTAGTACATATGTTACAGTTAACACATAAAAAAACTGCTTTAGGCGATTTTGGATAAACTACCCCTAAGGGGTAGAAATGGGGGGTCAAAGTTTGTATGGGGTTCAGTGGTTTTTGAAGTTAGAAACGTGGAAATTGGTACAAAGGCTACAGTTAACAAATAAAAAAAACTACTTTCAGCGATTTTTGATAAACTACCCCTAAGAGGTAGAAATGAGGGGTTAAAGTTTGTATGGGAGTTTGGTCGTTTTTCAAGTTAGAAATGTGGAAATTGGTATATAGGCTACTGATAACAAACAAAGAATACAACTTTCTGCGATTTTGGATAAACTACCGCTAAGGGGATGAAATGGCGAGCGGTAATCTGTATGGGAGTTTGGTCAATTTTGAAGTTAGAAACATGGAAATTGATATAATATACGATATTTAGCGATTTTGGAAAAACTACCCCTAATTTTGGGAAATTAGGGGAGGAAATTTGTATCAGAGTTCGGTCAATTTTGAAGTCTGAAACGTGAAAATTGGTATATAGGCTACTGTTAAAGGCTAAGGGGATGAAATTAGGGTGGTAATTTTTATGGGAGTTTGGTCAATTTTAAAGTTAAAAACATAGAAATCTGTTTATAGGGTACTGTCAACAAATAAAAAATACTTTTAGTGATTTAAGATATACTACTCCTAAGGGTTGAAATGGGGGATTAAATTTTTTATAGGAGTTTGGTCATTTTTGAAGTTCGAAATGGGAATTGGTATATAGGCTATTGTTAACAAATGAAAAAAAAAACGATTTCGGCGAATTTGGATAAACTACCCCTAAGAGGATGAAATGGGAGGCTAAAGTTAGTATGGGAATTTGGTCATTCTTGAAGTTAGAAACGTGGAAATTAGTATTCTTATAGGCGACCTACTGTTAACAAATAAAAAAAAACTTTCGGCGATTTTATGCGATGAATTGGGGTTTACAGTTTGTACGGGAGATTGGTCGATTTTGAAGTTAGAAACGTGAAAATGAGTACCTATATAAGCTTTTGTTAACAAATAAATGAAATACTTTTGGCGATTTTGGTTAAACTACCCCTAATGAGATAAAATTATTAAGGGGGTTCAAATTTGTATAGGAAATTGGTCGTTTCTGAAGTTAGAAATGTAACCATTGGTATTATAGGCTACTGTTAACAAATTAAAAATACTGTTTTCACTGAATTTGGATAAACTACCCATAAAAGGATGAAATGGGGGTGATAATTTGTAAAGAAGTTTGGTCAATTTTGAAGTTAGAAACGGATAACTTGGTATATAAGCTACTGTTTTACTTAAAACTTTTGGTGATTTAGGAAAAAAACTACCCTTAAGTGAGTGCAATGGGGGTTGGAAATTTGTATGAACGTTCGGTCAATTTTGAAGTTAGAAACGTAGAAATTGGTATATAGGCTAGGTACTGTTAATAAATTAAAAATACCACTGATTTCTGATAAGCTACCCCTAAGGGTATGAAATGGGGACTGGAAGTTTGTATGGGAGTGAAGTCATTGTTGACATTTTTGAAGTTAGTTATATGGAAATTGGTTTTTTGGACTACTGAATATAAAATGTGAGTTATGGCGTTTTTTGGAAAATCTACCCCTAGAAGGGCGAAAAGGGTTTGAAAATTTGTATGATTCAAAGTTTCTATCCCTTCATGATACATAACGAAATTTTTATCTTACTTTTTAACTAAAATACTGACTCTCCGCAGACGAAGTCGCGGGCGGAAAGCTAGTAACGATATAAAATTTGATAAAGTTACGAGTTATGAGTTTCAAATTTCGAACATCTTTGAAAAACAAAACAATTTTATTTGACCTCAATTCTAATATCATTCGAGATGACATTTAATTCGAAATGAAATGTCAATTGCATACAATTTTGACAAATCCCGTATGATACTTGATAATTTGATATCGAACAATATGATAGTAGAGGCCGACTCTAAATTGTCTCTAAATTAAAAAAAAACTACGGTTGCCGCCATTTTTGACGTTCTAATAAATTGATCAATGCCGGCTTTGCCGGTCGTAACATGCGGTTCCTGAACACATCATAGAGAGCTTATAATATGTATGTAAATAAAATAGTGTATGTAACTGTACATAATTAGGCATTATGCACCAGTCACATAAACTACTATTTTAATACAGTTGCTCAAAAAGTGGTGCTTTTTGTAGCTGTATATCGTGCTGAAAGTTGGTTATTTTCCACTAGTTTTTACTTTTCCATTTTTAGGGATCCGTACTTCAAATGAAAAAAAAATCGGAACCCTTATAGGATCACTTTGTTGTCAGTCTGTCTGTCTGTGTGTCTGTCAAGACCCTTTTTCTCAGGAACGCGTGAAGGTATTAAGTTGAAATTCATATCAAATACTTAGATCTGCAATCCCTTGGATCAGTGAAAAAATCAAACATGTAGGTCAACGCAATCAAAAGATACGGCCGTTTATGCCGCATATTGAAGGGAATCTCAAGGGAATCAAAACCTATAGGGTACTTCCCGTTAACTTACAATCATGAAATTTGGCAAGAAGCAATGTCTTATAGCACAAATAAAGGAAAAAATCCGAAAACCGTTAATTTGAAGTTACATCACATAAAAAATTAGTCCAGTATATACTGACACTCACTAAGTACTGACAGATCAAAGGTGCCACGAAAATTCCGATCCCCGGTTAAGACATGACATGTGACTGATGTGTTTACATACACAATCGCTAAATATGTAATAGTATACAATTAAGTCACTAATTCTGTTTATTTTCCGATTAATTCTTTCAAACGACGCGATTTGGAGGCGGTTTGCACCGTAATTTAAAAAATGTCTTCCGGTAGGTTTATGTGTATAAAAGGTACATATAAATCCTACCCGGGCAAAGCCGCAGCGGATTGTTAGTATGAATGTTTATGAGCGTGCTTCACGGTTTTATACCAAGTGACCTTGGTAGAAGCGAGCTGCTATACGATTTCAAACAAGCCCATTTGTTTGACATCTGCCAAGAGCGTCTAAGGTCATGCGAAATTTGCTTTAAAAACACTGTCTACACAGTTTTAAACCGCATGTTAAACCGTTCGTTAAACCGGTTAAACCGTTGTTTGAAACCGTCTAGCACGCGCTTAAATGTCCACATATTGTATCAAAGAGATAAATCAAAAATCATGTGAATGCACGGTAGATGAAACGAGCGCAAGCGCGCGCGCCGCATGCCCCCAAGTCAGGCGTCGGGCGTCGGCCGATGTGTCAAGGTTCAAGCGTTTAGTGATTAACGGGCGCTAATGATAATGAGGTGGCGCGATGTGACGTCACGCGCCGCTCCCGTTATCTCTTACAAATACATTGTTACAAAACAACCACATAGTATCTACCTACTTTAGGGTGTACCAAACTTTGTATTTTCTAATGACTTCGCTCAAATCCTTGGTCCTACTTACCTAAAAGACCATTGTTCAAAATTTCAATCAAATCAATCAAATCAAAAACTCGTACTTAGAGGTTGCAAATTTTGACAACTTTTTTAATCCGTTTTCATATTTATGCAATTCACCGAAACCTTAACATACCGAAAAACCGGTCATGGTGGTCGAAAGCATTAGTGTTTAACATAAGTCGACAGAAAAGTTAGTTATGGTTTGTTGTTTAAAAAAAAAACAATCAACATTGAAAATTTGCTATCGCCGAAGTGGTCATTTTGTGCAACCTCTAAATATTGTCCAATTACCTTTAAATTTTACATTAATTTTTTTTACATTGTGTAGATTCGGGGCGTAAGCAAAGTCTGCAAAAAATAAGACATTTATTTTTTCCATACAAATATGAAACACCCTAACCTACTTCGTTAATTGCATTTAAAATGATTAGAATTAAATATTTTCTATGTGTGCTTGCAATAAATTCTTGTTTATCGCGCAAAGTAGAGCGAGTTAACATACGCCTGGAATGCAAGTTGGAATGTCGTGGTAACCCTTTTTAGGGTCCCGTACCAAAATGGTAAAAAAGGAACAATTATGGTGAGATTTCCTTGTCTGTCTGTCTGTCTGTCTGTATGTCACAGCAGTTTTTCTCAGCAACTACACAAGCTATCAACTTGAAATGACTAGCAGGTGAAAAGGGTTTACAAAATCGTATGGTTTAAATGAGAACTTTATCTGCACTTTTTAACAAAGGTACTGACTCTCCCCAGACGAAATCGCGGGCGGAAAGCTATAATATTAAAAATGAGAAAGTTTGTGTGTTTGTTACTTCTTCATGCTTATACGGATGGACGGATTTAGATGAAATTTGGAATGGAGACAAATAATACACTACAATGACACACATGCTACCTATTATCCCGAAAAATAAAAAACACCGTTCCTGCGGAATGGTAAAATTGCTGATTCTACGCGGACGAAGTCGCGGACAGCAGCTATGTCAAATAATCGACTAAATGGGTAGTTTTATAAACGTGCAAGATCATTTTGATCTCATACCTCGGCAGAGGGGAAATACTGTGTAAGGCCGGTCCTGACCTGATATAAATGGTGTAAGGCGTGTAGCGACAACTCACACATGTTTCATTTCTCTCTGGACCCAATTCTAAAACAACGCGGACGAAGTCGCGGGCAGAAGCTAGTATATACATATAGCGACCCGCCCTCGCTTCGCTTCAATTATATGTGATTTTCTGTAAAACACGTAGATACATAACCAGGATCAGGATGATACATAACGGCCCGTCCCGTATTTTTCTAATAGTATTTTGTATAGATTGACATTTTTAAATTCGTAATAGGTATGTATATTTTTCGTATTTTTCGTACATTAACAGTAGGTTTTTATGTTGATTACGATGTTTAAAGGAAACTAATATTAACACTCATCAATAAGTAGGTACTCATGAATTGGAACAAGTATAAATTTAAAAAATTTGGAAAAGTAAAAAGCACTAGTTCGCGAAAACCAACTTTCCGCACGATATACAGCTACGAAAAGTACCACTATTTCAGCAACTGTGTTAAAAAAAATATTTCCGTTTTACCATACTAGCGTTCGTACAATTACTGGAGTATAATGGTTACAAAAGAACAGTTATTACTATGACAACGCTCATTATAGAACAGTTTTTACGCTTTGATTACGCTATGGGTGGCGTTATGATACATATAATAGCGGTTTACAGTACGCGAGTAGAAAAACGTTAAAATGATGTAATGTAAATATAGAGGGGGATGTCGCACTCGCCCTCCTCGGCTAGCAGTTACGAGTGTTAGGACTCACAGGTAGAACGGAGGCGAGCGGCGCCGGCCGCTTGAGCGCGCCGGGCCGTGGCAGTAGCGTCTCCAGCGCGCCGCGCCGCGCGCTCACCGTCGTCGTCGTCGTCACCGAGGACATCGCACACCGACTATTCGACACTGGCTAGTTGCGACACTATTACATTAACTTAATGCTATAACATTATTTTCGACACTATCATGGCTAATAAACTTTGCAAAACGTTAACTAACATGTTTACCTACTTACATACATTCAAAGTATACATAAAAATAAGCAAAATTTCACTCGACAATCAGTAAATCAAACAATTTGTTATAGATTATCACGTCTGCTTAGAAATCCGTTTACTTTTCGCTCTTTTGCAAATAAAAAACCACTGCTGGTCGGCTTTGAAACAAACTCGCGTATTATCACTTTATTAGCCACAACTAAAGCAGCGTGGAGTTAGTCGGTACTTTAAGCGCGGAATGTTAAAATATACTACACGTGATTGTTGGCGCGAGGGGCGGGAAGGGCGCGGGGACGGGGCGGTGCCAGGGCGCGACGCCGACGTGGAGGTTCGGCGGACACGCGACGCGCCACGAGTCGCTCCGAAGCGGGCTCGGCTCGGCCCGCCGCCAACAACAATCTCTATCTCTTATTACCGGCATATCACCGAGGAAACAAGCGTACGTGATTCACTCGCTCGCGTTCACACCAATATAGGTAGATAGCGTCACGCAACCACTGTAAAAACTTACAGTGCCCCGGCTTGATCAGTTGAAACAAGTAAGGATCATCAATTCAGTAAACCTTTAAACCCACAAGCCAAAACTACAAATACTAAAAATCTGAAAAATATCTTAATGTTTTTTTATTTTTATTTATTTACGATAATAATTATTTGTGATACAATAACATATGACGCGCATCAGAAACCTGTGACAGGTTTATATTATGTAGCACGAATGATATCGCCTCACTCACAACCCACTTATGTACTTAATGTTTACTCATAACAATAATATTATTATCACACACCTATGGTTACTATTTTGAATTAACTAATAATAGTAACTACCTACTCCGTTGCGTTGAATATCGTAGGTAAACTCGGCTAATTCCGTGAGTCGCGTAATTCTGTGATACCATGTTTAATGCTTATTGTGGCGTTACACGAGCTAATTTTAATCATTTAAATGCAACCTTATAATGCGGTAATTACTGTTCTTTTCGTTTGAAAAAGTCTCATAGCGCTTGGGTGAGCGGGTTAGGAACAATTCGTTTTGTCGCTCAAATCGTGGTTTCGTCAGTGCGCGCATGACAAGTGAATGCGGTATATTTCAATTAGTGTTTAAAAATAGTAAACGTGCATTAATTAGGCTGAAACCTTGCCAAAAGTTTTATTATATCCATAGTCTTAAATGACAAGTAAAAGTTTTACTAAACTGTAATTAGTTTGAGAGCAATAGCTTATTTAGTAACCTAAAAAAATAACGACATTTAATCTTTCTCGAAGAAACGTTATCACATCATTAGAGAACGTAAGTACAACGTTTTTGTAAAACTCTTTATTAGCTATATTATTTATCTTCTTTTTTAAGTTAAAAGTATTAGTGTACACACACATTGTTTTTTATGATTTTGTTACCTTTGCTGTTTAAAATTATAAAATATGTTTATTTTGTATCAGTGTTATTCGTCACGTTCGTTTTTCGTTCAATTCTTATTTCATCTCATTCTGTATTCGTCACTCATTCTTTATTCGTCTTGTTCGCTATCTGTCCCTATCTTCCTAAGTCCAACTCAGTAACCTGTCTCATAAGTCTTATTCGTTTTTCGTCACGGTCTTCCTAGGGCTATGTTTTTGTTTGTCTCTCTCGTTTTTAGTATCATTCGCACTTTGTCTTTAGTCACAATCGTTATTGGTCTCTTTCTATTTTTGGCGTTATTGGCAACTCGTCTTGTTCTTCTTTGGGCACTTTCGCTACTCGTCCCGTTCGAGGTACGTCTTTTCGCTACGAGTAAGTATTCATATCTTTTTTGACCGAATCGGTTATCATAGTTAATAAACAATAAACAACAATTTATTTTACCATTACAATGCTACATTATCCCTGCCTGAGTAACATAGACTATATTTATTACTAGACTGGCGACCCGCCCTTGCTTCGCTTCGGTTTATGAGTTTTATGAAACAGAATCTTCGCGGACGGAGTCGCGGGCAAAAGCTAGTTACTCATACAGTTATAAATCTAGACATGAATGTACTCGTATGTTGCCAGAGTATATATACCTACTTGGTGAATTTTCTTTTTAATGTTTACACATCCACACAAGACGAATAAAGAATGAGACGAAAATTGAACGAAAAACGAATGAGACGAACTTAGAATTGGACTGAAAACGAAAGCGACTAATTACGAATGTGACCAGCATCGAACGTATCGAAAAAATTGAGGCGAATATGTTAATCTGACAAAAATCGAAAGGGAAGAATGAAGAATGAGTCCAAGGAAGACCGTGACGAAAAACAAATAAGACTTATTAAGAATGAGACAAGTTACTGAGTTTGACTTATGAAGATAGGGACAGATAGCGAACATGACGAATTAAGAATGAGTGACGATTACAGAATGAGACGAAATAAGAATTTAACGAAAAACTAATGAGACGAATAACTCTGATACCGTTTATTTAAGTAAGTTTTTTTATCACGGAATTAACAAATATTTTCTTGCGGATAAAAACCCCGTAAAAACTCAATATCTTAGAAAGCGCTGGTACATTCTTGACATGTAAAAGTACCCGTGCGGCTTACTGAATAAAAGTCTTTTATCTCTTTTTATTTTCTTTCGACAAGAATGATCTTGCAACTTT
Source organism: Tortrix viridana (assembly GCA_963241965.1). Taxonomy (NCBI): domain Eukaryota; kingdom Metazoa; phylum Arthropoda; class Insecta; order Lepidoptera; family Tortricidae; genus Tortrix; species Tortrix viridana. The sequence goes on along the minus strand of OY725171.1, from coordinate 39,533,341 downwards.
AGTGGACGGTATTTAAAAAAGTCATGGTTTATAATAAAAGAAGTGTTGTAAATGTTAATAGTTTCCTTATAAGTATGTAATTTTCTTTATTTGGACTTTTTTTCAGACAGCAGCATGGACGATGATCACATTGAATCAAAGAAAAATTACAGAAAATATTCAAAATAAGACAGCTTGTTGTGAAGATCAAGATGTTGAATAAAAACTAGGCAGTGTTTATGTGTGATTACTGCAGCGTTGATTCAAATGATACTGGTTCAGATTTTTATTTTTATTTTATTTTTAATTCCGTGATTTAAAAAAATGTTTAGCTCATTTAATTCCGTTATAACGTAATTAACCTAATATGTATCACGGACTTAAGCTGATTACCACACTTTTGCCAAAGTTGGCAAGGCTGATAAATATTGTTGCATTTTATAGAACATTCGTAAAAATAAAGACCTCTTTTGACTATAATATTAACGAAAGACTGATTTATGTTCTGTTAAAAAATAATAAAAATATATGAATATATAATTGTATTTTTCTTCCAAAAACTGTTTTATCACGTAATTAGCCGAGTTTACCCTATAGTACTTTCTGATTACGTTCTTGCATACTTCTTTGCTTTTACTATTTAAGATCTTTATTTGTATGCTATCAGGTAATTTATTCAAAATATTTGGTAACATGTATTCCCACGTTCTCCTACCATATACTTGTACATTAACATATTTGGGTAGGACGTATCTTGCTTGGTTTTTTAGATTTCATAAGTTTGTTGGTCTATTTTTTGATGTTAACAATTTTACTTTGTCATATTCATCGAGGATAATTGACATATTTATTTTGTTGAAAACAGACATAACTTTACAGTATTTAACTAAATGGTGAACTATTATTGTACCATTTCCGCGTGCAAAGTATATGGGATACCATTGTTACATAATATTTACGTAATATATGATAATTTTGGATTATTTAGTTTAATAATACGTAGGGTGTTCAATAAATTTTGTCGTGTGATCATATAAATTTATATTTTTTCAAAATAAGCCCCACTACAATTAATACATTTATTCATACGCACAAACCACTCATTTATCCAACCCTCCCACTTTTCTTTATTAATTAATCCTAATTCTTCCTCAAACGCACCAACCAACTGCTCGTCCGTAGAAAACTTGCGCCCTTTCATTCGGTATTTCACAAACGGAAATAACCCGAAGTCACAGGGTGCGAGATCAGGACTGTGGGCAGGGTGTTCCAGTACTTTGATGCCAGATGCTCTCAGAAATCGCGAAGTAGCGCCAGCTCTATGGGCTGGTGCATTGTCGTGATGTAGGAACCACGAGCCGAGTCCGGAGTTCGGTCGTCGATTTCTCAGTTCTTCGAACAACTGAGGCAGGCAAATCTCAGTATACCATTCACTTGTAACGGTCTTCTGTCCACTAAGCATCACTAATTTTACTAACCCTCGTTTGTTAAAAAAAACGGTGATCATTCTTTTTTTCACCGATTTCGATTTCCGCACTTGTGTTGGTTGCTCTTCGTCTTCGAAGACCCATATTTTGCTATGTGATTTAGTTGGCACGTCGTAATAATAAATCCAGGTTTCGTCTCCCGTGATAATTGAACTGACACTCTTGGATTGGCCATTGTCAAATTGTTTCACCATAGATTGCGCCCATTGTACGCGTTGTTGTTTTTGGTGCTCACTTAAGGTGTGGGGCACCCACAATGTACAAAGTTTTTTTACTTTTAAATGCTTCGTCACAATGTTGTGCAAAGAGGATACAGGAATATTTAAGAGTTCTTCTAACTGACGATATGTGATTCGGCGATTTTCTCTGATAGCTTTTTCCACACGAGTTATGTTTTCCAGCACTTGAATTTCCGCGGGTCTTCCCGGTCGCGGGTCGTCGTCTAGCTCAAAATCCCCACGTTTGAACTGTAAATACCATCGTTCCACAGTCCTTACAGAAGATACTTCTTGACCAAGAACAGAACATATCTCGTCAAAACATTCTTGTTTAGATAAACCGCGTTTGAAGTTATAGTAGATAATAACACGATAGTCTCGTTTGTTCAACGACGTCATCTCAATTTTTTTAATTTTTCCCTTATACTAAAATATTAATTGTAGGAAGCTAAAACAAACGTGTTAACTCTTGTAATTGACGACACTTAATAATGGACACAAAAACTGTCGCTGTACGCTGAGCGTTTGCAGACACGTCAAGACTTGTTGAACACCCTACGTAAATGACTCTGTATTAGTTATTCTTACACTTTTCCCAACATAAAACGCAGCGGGCGGTCACATCACTATGTGTCGGCTGGAGCCGTCGTTGGCGTAGTAAGCAGTGACAATTACCGCATTAAATCACAGTCTCACACAAAGTGGATTTATTCATAATTCTGTTATTATAACCAATGTATTTTAGGTTTAGACTAATATTATAGACTTGCAAAGCAATCATAAAACTCTATTAATTTTCTTGTTAAGTTTTTTATTAAACTTGATTTTGATGTTAAACTTTGTGTCGGCTGTAGCCGTCGTGGCGTCAGTGGCACGACTTTCCGTTGTCGGCCAGAGCCGTCTGTGGCTTTCAAAAGGTGTTAGCCAACTTCGTCTTTTAATTTATTTCTCATGTGTTTCGGTACAATTAGATTGAGTATACTTAGTTGGAGTTTGTAGATGCTATCTAAATTAGTTTTAAAAGTACGTCCGTAGCTACTCAGACCATAACTTATTACCAAATCGGCCAAAGACAGGTATAACATCCTTAGTATACAGTAAGGTAATTTAAATTTAAGTACGGCTAGCTTGGCTCGTAGGGACCTCAGCTTATTACATACGTGTTCTGTATGAGGTTTCCAATTGAGGTTCTGGTCAATGATGAGGCTTAAGTAGGTATGTTTGTTTACTTGTTCAAGTGGTTCACATTTGCACGAGGCAGGCTGGTCGTGTATACAAGTGTGATCGTGCGCTTTAATTTGAGGGTAGTTAGATATTTTAATATATGGAGATCTTGTGTAAAAGTTTCGTTTTATGCGCGTTGATAACCAAGCCTACATCGTGAGCCGATTTACAAAGTAGACCGAAGTTGCTCTGTATCATGACCGCCTCAATGATGACCTTGCCATAACTGACCAAACATGTGTCATCTGCAAATTGGTAAACAGAGCCCTCTGTGAAGAGGTTGCATTCGGTCAGACCTAATATGGACCCTTGGGCCGTGCCTCTTTCAGTGGGAATGGGGTCACTGTCATAACCACCCACACGCACCACTGTTTCGGTTTGTATGGTAGTTACGGAACCACTCTAGCAAGGGGCTCTGTATACCAACATGATTTAATTTTGAAAAAAGTGTAGGGTAGTTAAGGGTGTCGAATGCCTTGCTGAAGTCTATGAAGACCACCAGCACCTGATCACGATTGTTCAGATGCTGGTTGACGAAACTTAACTTAACAGTAACTGAGAGGTGTTTCGGACTTTTTGAAAATCATATTGTTTTTTATTAATAATGTTATTTTTTGTTAAAAAAAACTTGTGATCTCATCTCCGAAATACCTCTCAATTACTTTGTCTATGCTCGGCAAGATAGTAATGGGCCTGTAATTATTTACCTCATTATGAACTCCTTTTTTTAAAAATGGGTTGGATTATACCTATCTTTAATCGATCGGGATATAAGGACGTGGAAATACATGCATTTATTAAGTGGGTAATTACTGGCGTGATCTCTTTACTGATACATAACAAATATCTTACACGAATATCATCTATGCCAGGGCTTTTTTTCTTATTCATATACTTAATTCTTTTAAATATAACATCGTTTGTCGCTTGTTTTAGCCTCATTGTTATAGTCGATTCCGTGTGGTACAGTCTATCAGGTAATAATTTGAGGTTACAAGGAGTACATAAGTTTTAACGTTATCGTTGAAACCATTGGCAAAGATGTTACAAACTGATCCTAAACTATGCTTAAAGTGCTTTTTTATAACATCATCAACAGATTTACTCACCCTGCCACAGATATTGTTAATAATTTCCCAAACTTTCTTTTGATTTTTAAAATTATTCGATAGATCCCTTCCCTCTATATAAAAATAATTATATAGAGGGAAATCCCTCTATATAATTATTTTTAGTTCTGTTTATGTATTTATTTGATCAGTTCCTGTATCTATTATATAGTAATCTGTTTATTTTATTCTGTTCATCTTTTTTACATATTTTTAGCAATTCTATCTTTTTTTACTTATATAAATAATATGATTATTGATCCCCCAAGTAGCAATGGTCCTTGTACAGGGTGGGTGCTGGTTAGCAGAAAAAGCTCAACTTTCAAAGCAGAATATAATAAAATTAATATATTTATTAAAACACGGTATACAGCTAAAAGCTAAGCACAAGAGACGTGCGGCGGCCTTGCTGATTAAGTTCGGCACTGATCGGGAACCTTCGGTAATGCCTAGGGCTCCGTTCGCGCACAGCGCGCCCCGCACCCCTCTCACCCCTTACATCATAGACAGCATTTTTTAAATCGGTTACGTCGCGAACATGCCCCACCCCAGTGGTGCACTAGCAGCACTCATCCCCAATCGGTAGGCGAGCGACGCGTGTGGCCGAACGCGTAAGTATTCCAGTTTTTGTTTTTATTTTTACCACTCTGACGCGGCCATCACGTCCAGGCACAGCTTCTTGCACGATGCCCCGGGGCCAGGTGTTGCAAGGTCCATCGGGCTCTACAGTCAAAACTAGGTCTTTGCTCTTCGTTCCACTTTTTCCGCGGTACCAAGTCGGGGAGAACTTCTTTCACCCAACGCTTCCAGTTGTGGTCAGCGAGCACTTGAGTTATTCTCCACTGTCTTTTTGAGTAAAACTCAGAGCCGTCGAAAACGCCAATTTGAGGTAAAGCGGATGGCGAACCCAGAAGGAAATGGTTTGGGGTTAATGTCTCGTTGCTATTCGGTTCAACCGAAACGTGGGTCAGTGGTCGGCTATTTACAATGTTTTCGACTTCAGCGAGCAAAGTGTTAAGAGTTTCCTCTTTTGGGGCTCGCTCTTTTAAGATGATTTTTAAAGCATTCTTAACACTCCGGATCAACCTTTCCCATAGCCCACACTGGGGTGGGGACCCCAGTGTGGGCTAACAGGGGGAATGAACGTCCACATAGTTCCGTGGTTCATGACCTCATCTTTAAGGGTGTTCTCATTGAGTTCTAAAATCGATTTTCTTAGCTCCGTAACCGCTCCTCTAAGATTCGTGCCGTTATCTGAATATAATTGCTGAGGCCAGCCATTCGGCGGAGCGCCATGATGAGCGAATCAGATGTGAGCGATGCAACGGTTTCCAAGTGTATGGCTCTCACGGTTAAACATGTAAATAAAACACCGTACCACTTCTCTCTACGTCTTCCAATAGAAACTTCCATGGGCCCAAACAAATCAAACCCACAGAAGGTGAATGCACGATGATGATGAGCTACCTATTCTAGCATAAGAAAGAAATCTCATCGCTACCCGAAACACTTACGACTGAAGATTTCCGGTGGTCGTTCCTGGTCTTCATCATCAGTCTCTCTGTCTCCCTACACCAAGAGGTACTTTTAAAATGCAAATTCTTAAGGATTTACTGGAAATACCAAAATCGCTGTATGTGTGCCGATAACTTTTGAGGAGTTCCCTTGATTCTTCATTGATCCCATAACCAGATATTGACTTGGTGACAATAGGACTACATCGAGTGTATACCCGTTAAAAAAAAAAAAAAATTTCAGATCGTTCCAAAATTGACGGAGAAATCGGTGAACATACTTTAAAAAAAACATACGTATTACAACATAGAAGCTCCTTTTTTGAAGTCTGTTAAAAATCGCTGTATGTGTGATGTGTGCCTACAACGTTTGAGAAGACAATGGGACCACCTGTGAAGTAAATACCCTTTCACACCAAAAAAAGAATTTTCCAAATCGGTCCAGCCATCTTTGAGTATTTCCATTTTGAACCACCGCCACGCCACCGCGCGGTAATCGTTACACCGGGTATTATTCCATTCACTCGCGGAAGTACTTCGTTTTGGGAGTCCGGCAACGTAGCGCTAGCGCCGCGCGCAGCCACGGCGGCCGACCTTGGGTATTAAACGTTCGGACCGGCAACAGCGCCCGCCACCACTCTCGAACCCATGCCATATAATTTTTAACCTTATGAATTTATATTAAGGCATCAATTAGCCCGAAATATATTGTAAGCATTGGCGGCGGCGCGGATACGTCAAAAGCGACCGCGCGCTAACGAACGAAAATCTACTTTATGCACAATAAGACAGAGATAGTACTTGCTTGAAAGCTAAAAACCCCGTCCATAAGGCTTACCTAAAGGAAAGAGTTTTAATTAAGCCGTTGGAACGCTGTCATTGGAATGCACCTTCAAATCCAATGAATGGGTTATCATTTCGGAAGCGCTTAAAAAGCCAATTGAACGGCTTTTAACGCTGAACGGGTTTGGTTAGCAAAGCCTTATCAAAACCCCTTCGAAAACCCCGTGAAGGGGATAGCGGACCGGTCCCTGATTTTATTTGTAGTACTTACCTATAAATAACCACGACAGTTTGAAATCATAACTTCTTTATCTATACATATAAAAGGCAATGTCCGGTTGACTGACTGACTGATTGACTGACTGACTGACACACAGCTCAAACCGCTAAAGATAGAACTTCGAAATTTTGAGGAGGGTTGATTTTGCATTGTAGGCGTCGTTTAAGAAGGGATTTTTCGATATTCAACCCCCAAGTGGTAAAAATGGGGGGTAGAACTTTGTATGGAAGTCCTTCATTTTTTAAGTTAGAAACGTGCAAATTAGTACATAAGTAACAGTTAACAAATCAAAAAAACTACTTTCAGCGATTTTGGATAAACTACCCTAAGGGGTAGAAATGGGGGGTTAAAGTTTGTATGGGAGTTCAGTCGTTTTTAAGTTAGAAACGTGGAAATTGGTATATAGGCTACAGTTAACAAATTTGTTGCCCCTGCGCTAGGTGTGTGAGTAGCCCGTTATTCGGAGTTCGGGTCGGGCCACGCCACAACGTAGACGTGTTGCTAGTTCACCGGTGATTCTTTTGATTTTAATTTAACCAAAACCTCAAATATAGTTCATATTGTTAGTAGTTAGTGTGCAAATTGTGTGCCGAGTCAAAGTGTACACGAGATCATTCGCCCGTCTACCTCGACGAATGAGATAACGCGACCGTATACAGTGTGTCGTTTTGTGCATACAATACTACCATTGGATACTAACTTCCCAACTATGCCGAATGCTTGCGGAGCCTGCGGTAAGACGGTGGAAGCAAATAAAAATTTGAAGTGCAATAAATGTAACGTTTATTACGATTATTTGTGCCTAAATATAGACAAAGAGGGTTTTGATAACCTGAAAAGAAAAAGTAAATTGTCATGGCAATGCCCAACATGCAATTCAAAGGTCCCAAAAAGTGATAACTCCAACACGCCGATTCGCCAAACGGTTGCTAATGCAAATGAAAATAATATCATCTCGTCACGAGAAATACGCAAAATCACAGTTACCTCTCCATCAATAAATATAGACGAGTCAGAATGCATGAACTTAGCAACTGAAATCAGGCTACTCAGGCAGGACATGAGTGCTCTAAAAGAGCAGTTAACGCTTATCTCATCATCTCTGCTGCACTGCAACGATAGGCTCGCCGACTATCAAAAACGCATGAATGGATATGACAGTAAACTCAAGGCACTTGAAGGGCGTGAAATAGAGGCAATTTAACTGAAGGAGACTATACAGCAGCTTCAAGATAAGTTGGAGTTTCAAGATAAACAGTCACTCGGAAACTCATTAGAGATATCGGGTTTACCGGAGACGCAACATGAAAATCTGTCTCATTTAGTTATCTTAACAGCTAAAAAAGTGGGAGTCGAATTAACCGAGATGGATGTTGATGTGATCTCCAGAGCTGGGCCCCGCCGCGCGCCACGAGCCGGTGAACTGCCCCGTCATGAAGATCAGCTGCTTCCTCGTCCTGTTGTTGTAAAAACTATTGCGTAAGTCAAAAAGAAACGATTTATGGAAGCTGCGAGATCAAGGAGAAATTTAAACACCGAAGGAATCTTCTACGGGCCCGCCAGGAGGCTTTATGTAAATGAAAGGCTCACACGAGACAAAAGACTTCTTTTTCGTGAGTCCAGAATCCACGCCGGGCAAAATGGCTTCAAATACTGTTGGGTTCGAGAAGGATCGATCTTCCTACGAAAAGAAGACGGCCGTGGACCGATCCTTATACGAAGCCAACGGGACCTGGAACGGCACCTCGGATCTCCTGCGGCCTCGACCCCGCCTTCAAGCCACGACTAACAATCTCAGTAATGTAATTGGCTGTAATAGGTATGGTAAAAAGAAACTTAAAATCTTAGAAATTATAAGCATAAAAAGTTATAATAACCAATCGTCAAGTAAGCTAATAAAGTGTATTCGCATTTTTTTTCGCATTCCTGTATCGCAAGATAAGCTAGTCTATTTATAGTCGCATCAAATTAGCTTAACCTGGACATAATTCAAAAACCCGTTGTATTTATTATTTTATCGGATATTAATGTTAAGTATCAAATATTAATTAGCTATATTAATTAAAAAATCCGCGGTCGTAACCGTATATTATAAAAATCATGAGATATTGTAAACTACCTAACTTTCTGCTAAAAACAAAATAGATAACCAAATACCTTGTTAGTATAATTTTGAGGTGCATTCGAATGCGATCAATTAATAGCAAAATTAAACTGAAACCAAATCTGCATGTACCTTTTTTTTCACAGTTTTCATCTGATCTCAATATCTAGATAAGCAAAAATGGTAACTTTGATGATTGTATCTATTTAAACTATATTGCGTCTTATAAGACATTTAAGACAAAAATTAAACATTTATTTTTAACGTTTTAATAATAATGAATTACTCAGTAGCTAAAAATCGTAACTGTGAAATTTTTGTTTATTAATAGGTTTTTGTGTACTATAATCATGTTTTCATCAAAATTAAACATGTTAATGTCACGCTTAAGAAATTGAAAATTTAATTAAAAATACGCGCGAACTTGTCGTGGAGCGGGATGCATGCGGTGGGTGCGGGGCGGGGAGAGAGCGGGGCGCCAGCCAGCGGCGAGCGACATACGGCGGACGGGGGGCGATTTTTGACTTTCAAGCGCTCGATTTTTGAGTTTCACTCGAAAGTGAGCAAAAACAGTGCAACTGTATTTTTGAAGCACGAGAGATAAAAAAATTAAAAACGAGTGGTCCACACCATTCGTTTTCATTTCTATCATTAGAAGTAGGTATGTTTTGACATTTTGTCTGCCAAATTAATCAAAACGTCTTTATTAGGTATATACTCTTTGGACGGAAGTTGACGGAACAAACCTCAAATATCATAGACAAAGAACCATCTAAACGTTTCTTTTATTCCCCCCTGTCATAACGAGTTTATTTCATTTCAATTATGTACTATCGCCTGCGTTCGCGGTGTTCCACCTTTAGGGCGATAATCGTCTGAACGTAACCTTGGGCCCAAAAGCGATAACTTCTAAATATGTTTGTTTGTGTTCGTTCACGTAAAAAAATGTTTATTGTTCGGATTACCCACTCCTGCGTCCACCCAGTATAGACAGTAAACATAGCAAAAACTGTTTGGCCACTTAAACAATCACATAATCATTTCGATAGCATAATTAATTTAGCGAAAGTTTGCGATTTTATGACAAAAGCAGGTTTTCCTATAAAATTAAACTTTTACTCATATAATTAATATATCATTTAATATCATCAATCATATAGTTTTTCAGAGCTCAATTTTTGAAGTAAATTGTAGAATTTGCATAGAGCCCGAACAATAAATAATCAGTGAGCGCATTTTTTTTTTACATTCATTTGGAGGATGTGAGTTCAAATAAGTTCAAAAGTTCCAATTGCTGTCAATAAACGGTTGCAAATGTTTAATTCTTTTTATTTTAACTATAACTAACAATACTTTATATCATAGAAAAAGAAAATTACAGTTATAGAATTATGTCCAGGTTTTTCTTATTCTCTGCGCCTATTAAGCAACTATTTTTATGTACGAGTACATGTAACATTGACAAAAATTACGTACTTAACCTACAGTAAATTACTCTTACTGAACTTTGTTAAATTTATATACTTGGCAGCAGCGGTTCTTGCAATAGGTCAAGGTGAAGGCCACCCTCATCATATTGATATTTCTAAACTCCATTACAAATATGTGACAAAACGATGTAATAACTGGATTTGTGTTCTTATTTCACCAGTACTTATGTCCTGTTTCACAAGTCACCAACCTTACCCACAAATTTACTTGCACAAAGATCCCACACTCATCACAGAAGCGATAAACAAAAATAAAGTTGAATAAAACAACACGACATCTGCTGAGCTGTGGTTGGGACTAAGACCTGCATATTGCTCACGCTTTACAATAACATCAACAACGTACTCTGATCTCTTGTGCCTACATCTTTGTATGTGTAATGTATCTGTGCTTAGTAGTTGCTATAAATGTGGGTATGCTTTTATTATTAGGTATATTGTTGAAGGTACTTTCATAAATGTGTTGTGACATTTGCTAATAAATCAGTCTTGCATAGAACCGTCTTTGATTGGACTCCCATTTATCACAGTGGCGAACGATTTGGTGTTTAAATACGATGCCCATCGGTAAATTGCACGAATTTGACCTCGCGGGAGGCACGCACTGGCCAGCGTATGTGCGACTCGTCCGGCAGTGTGGGGCAAATCAACTAATTTCGTCAATCAATTGATCAATCATGACTAATTTAATCATAACTAATTTAGTCATGACTAATTTAATCATGATTGAAAATATTAGTCATAATCATGACTAAAGCCACAAATCATCAATCATTAGTTTTAATCGTGACTAATGATTAAAGCTTCTAACAAATAAATGTGAAGCTTTGTTTTTTCGTCGTAATTACTTATCTTTTGATGTAGTTTATCTTTGTACTATCGCCTTTATCACAGTAGCGTAGTATCGCAGTAGCAAAAGCAGTAAAGAAACTACGAACAAACGTTTGAAACGTCGCACTCACACACAGACGCACCGCGTCTCAAAGAGCTTAAGCGGACATGGCAGTACTGTCAGTGGCGGGTGTCGCGTCGAGACGAATGGTTTCGTTTGTAATTTATTGTTTCTTTCAAAAGATGCCTCGAGTGTATTGCATGGTATATGGGTACGGCTGTTTGAACTCGGCTTCTTCGAAACCGGAGTAGTGTAGCCGCCATCCTATTTTTTTTAGTTATTCGACCGATTGCTTGCAATATCGATATCTGGGGATTTATATTGTCTCTGACAACGAATCCGTTGACAGAATTAGAAAAAGTAGTCGCCATCTTGAACTTTTTAGTTATTCGACCGATTGCTTCTAAATTTGATATCTGGGGATTTGTGTGGTCTTCGACTACTAATCCGTTGACTGAATGAGAAAAAATTGCCGCCATCTTGAAATTTTTAGTTAATCGACCGATTGCTTCCAAAATAGATATCTGGGGATTTGTGTGGTCTCCGACAACGAATCCGTTAATAGAGTAAGAAAAACTATCCGCCATATTGAACTATTTAGTTATTTGACCGCTTGCTTCCAAAATCGATATCTGGGGATTTGTGTGGTCTTTGACAACGAATCCGTTGACAGAATCAGACAAAGTAGTCGCCATCTTGAACTTTTTAGTTATTCGACCGATTGCTTCCAAAATCGATATCTGGGGATCTGTGTGATCTCCAACAAGGAATCCGTTGATAAAATGAGAAAAACTAGCCGCCATCTTGAAATTTTTAGTTATTTGACCGATTGCTTCCAAAATCGATATCTGCGGATAAGTGTGGTCTCCGACAACGAATCTTGAACTTTTTATTTATTCGACCGATTGCTTCCAAAATAGATATCTGGGGATTTATATTGTCTCTGACAACGAATCCGTTGATAGATTGAGAAAAACTAGCCGCCATTTTGAACTTTTTAGTTATTTGACCGATTGCTTCCAAAATCGATATCTGGGGATAAGTGTGGTCTCCGACAGCGAATCCGTTGATAGATTGAGAAAAACTAGCCGCCATTTTGAACTTTTTAGTTATTTGACCGATAGCTTCCAAAATCGATATCTGGGGATTTATATTGTCTCTGACAACGAATCCGTTGACAGAGTTAGAAAAATATGCCACCAACTTGGACTTTTTAGTTAATCGACCGATTGCTTCCAAAATCGATATCTGGGGATTTGTGTGGTCTTTGACAACGAATCCGTTGACAGAATCAGACAAAGTAGTCGCCATCTTGAACTTTTTAGATATTCGACCGATTGCTTCCAAAAAAGATATCTGGGGATTTGTGTGATCTTCGACAACGAATCCGTTGATAGAATTAGAAAAAATAGCCGCCATCTCGAACTTTTTAGTTATTCGACTGATTGCTTCCAAAATCGATATATATATTTTTCTCATTCCGTCAAATGGAGTCGTTGTCGAAGACCACATAGTTCCACAGATATTGAATTTGGAAGCAATCGGTCGAAATACAAAAAAGTTCAAGATGGCTGCAAATTTATCTCATCCTGTTAACGGGTTCGTTGTCGGAGACCACACAAATCCCTAGATATAGATTTTGGAAGCAATCGGTCGATTAACTAAAAAGTTGAAGATGGCGGCAATAATATTGTCTTCAAATTATCAAAAATCGATATCTGGGGATTTATACAAGGTGGGCCAAAAGAAATCACCCTATTGGAAGATGCTCTCATTTTTGCAAATGGTCGCCAATGTCAAATCTGTTTTGACATTTGTGGACTTGACAGATGCAAAATACAAGTGAACAAGCCATGGAGCGATACACTCCCCAAGAACGCGGAATAATCGTGTCTATTTTTTTGCGTAACAATTCGTCTGTGGTGTTGGCGCAGCGCGAATTCCGTCGCCGATTCCCCGGCCGTCAGACACCGACTGCGCAAACACTGCGCCGTTTGGCCACCAACCTTGAAGAGTATGGGACCACACGAGACGTTGCCAAGAGTGGCCGGCCCCGGAGCGCCCGTTCTGCCGAGAATATCGCCGCTGTTGCCGAGGATGTCGAGCTGTCGGCGGAAACATCAACCAGACGCCGTGCCACGCAATTAGCCATCAGACGGACGTCCCTAAGGCGAATTTTGGTCAAAGACCTGCGCATGTTCCCATACAAAGTCCAGTCCGTGCATCAGCAGCTGCCTGCCGACCGCCAAACGCGCGTAACCTACGCCCAAGCCATTCTCAATCTCGAGGAAGAAGTGGACGATTTTTCGACCAAAATCATAATGAGCGATGAGGCTCATTTCCACATCAGCGGGTATGTGAACAAGCAAAACTATCGCTTCTGGGGCACCGAAAATCCACGAGTGATGCACGAGGAGCCATTACACCCGCTCAAAGTGACTGCATGGTGCGCTGTTCACGCTGGAGGAGTCATTGGGCCATTTTTTTTCGAGAATGCCGCTGGCCATACGACAACAGTGGACGGTGCGCGCTATAGGGCCATGTTGACCGAGTTTTTTCTGCCGCAATTGGACGAATTAGGACCGAACGACATGTGGTTCCAACAGGACGGAGCAACGGCACACACTGCGCGACCCACAACCGATATTCTGAAGGCGGCGTTCCCGGGTCGCCTCATCTCTCGTTTTGGCGATTTGCACTGGCCCGCAAGATCACCCGATTTAAGCGTTCCAGACTTTTATTTGTGGGGTTTTTTGAAGTCCCGTGTTTACGTGAACAAGCCCGAGACTCTGGAAGCCCTCAACGACATCATTCGACACGAGTGCGAGAATCTGTCGCCCGAAGTTCTCGCCGAAGTGATGAAAAATGCCATAAAACGAGCCCGTATGACAATCAATTGTGACGGCGCCCATTTGGCCGATATAATCTTCTCGACTTGACCAATAAAATTCTAAAGGTTTAAATTAATATAATAAAAAAACAGAATCCAAGTTTTTCATTTAGAAAAAAAAAGAGAGTCAAACAACATCGGATGACTTCTTTTGGCCCACCTTGTATTATAAATTAACAGATATCGATTTTAGAACCAATCGGTCAAATAACTAAAAAGTTAGTGATGGCGGCTAGCTTTTCTCATTCTATTAACAGATTTGCTGTCGGAGACCACTCAAATCTCCAAATATCGATTTTAGAAGCAATCGGTTAAATAACTAAAAAGTTCAAGATAGCGGCTAGTTTTTTTCATTCTATCAACGGACAACGGATTCGTTGTCGGAGACCACACTTATCCCCAGATATAAATTTAGAAGCAATCGGTTAAATAACTAAAAAGTTCAAGATAGCGGCTAGTTTTTTTCATTCTATCAACGGACAACGGATTCGTTGTCGGAGACCACACTTATCCCCAGATATAAATTTGGAAGCAATCGGTCAAATAACTAAGAAGTTCAAGATGGCGGCAATTTTTTCTAATTCTGTCAACGGATTCGTTGTCAGAGACAATATAAATCCCCAGATATCGGTTTTGGTAGCAATCGGTAAAATAACTAAAAAGTTCAAGATGGCGGCTGGTTTTTCTCAATCTATCAACGGATTCGTTGTCGGAGACCACACTAATCCCCAGGTATCGATTTTGGATGCAATCGGTCAAATAACTAAAAAGTTCAAGATGGCGGCTACCAATTCTCATTCTGTCAACGGATTCGTTGTCGGAGACTACACTTATCCCCAGATTTCGATTTTGGAAGCAATCGGTCAAATAACTAAAAAGTTCAAGATGGCGACTACTTTTTCTGATTCTATCAACGGATTCGTTGTCAAAGACCACACAAATCCCCAGATATCGATTTTGGTAGCAATCGGTCGATTAACTAAAAAGTTCAAGATGGCGGCATATTTTTCTAATTCTGTCAACGGATTCGTTGTCAGAGACAATATATATCCCCAGATATCGATTTTTGAAGCAATCGGTGAAATAACTATAAATTTCAAGATGGCGGCTAGTTTTTCACAATCTATCAACGGATTCGTTGTTGGAGACCACACTAATCCCCAGATATCGATTTTGGAAGCAATCGGTCAAATAACTAAAAAGTTCCAGATGGCGGCTAGTTTTTTCTTATTCTATCAACGGATTCGTTGTTGAAGATCACACAGATCACCAGATATCGATTTTGGAAGCAATCGGTCGAATAACTAAAAAGTTCAAGATGGCGACTACTTTATCTGATTCTGTCAACGGATTCGTTGTCAAAGACCACACAAATCCCCAGATATCGATTTTGGAAGCAATCGGTTGAATAACTAAAAAGTTCAAGATGGCGGCTACCAATTCTCATTCTGTCAACGGATTCGTTGTCGGAGACTACACTTATCCCCAGATTTCTATTTTGGAAGCAATCGGTCGAATAACTAAAAAGTTCAAGATGGCGACTACTTTTTCTGATTCTATCAACGGATTCGTTGTCAAAGACCACACAAATCCCCAGATATCGATTTTGGAAGCAATCGGTCCATTAATTAGAAAGTTCAAGATGGCGGCATATTTTTCTAATTCTGTCAACGGATTCGTTGTCAGAGACAATATAAATCCCCAGATATCGATTTTGGAAGCAATCGGTCTAGTAACTAAAAAGTTCAAGATGGCGGCTAATTTTTCTCAATCTGTTAACGGATTCATTGTCGGAGACCACACAGATCTCCAGATATCGATTTTGAACTAACTAGCTGAGATACACTAAACAAAAACCTTTTTCAATTTTCAATCATAAACAATCAATCATGACTAATGACTAATGACTAAAACTAATCAATCATTAGTCACCACGCCATGACTAAACTAACAAATCATTAGTCATCAATCATGATTGACGTAATTAGTCATTAGTCATCAATCATTAGTCAAACTAAATTTTGCCCAACACTGTCGTCCGGCAGTACATTCTATTAAACGAAATTAAGGACACGTTGCACGTTGCCACGTTGATTACGCACGTGGGCGCGCCCACTTACCAGCTCATGTGCGACCTGTGCGCGCCCAATAACCCCGATGACACAGCCTTCGACAAGCTCGTCGAGCTCGTCACAAATCATCTAGAACCCAAGCGATCGGAAATAGCGGAGCGGTATAGTTTCCGCCAGCGACGGCAAGTGGACGGCGAGTCCATCGGAACATTCCTACAAAACCTGAAGCATCTGGCCACCCACTGCAATTTCGGAACGAACCTGGAAGTTAACATCAGGGACCAGTTCGTGTGCGGATTGCGGAGCGAAGACATCAGGTCGCGTTTGTTCGCAGAGACGTCGCTGGACTACAAGAAGGCGGTGGAACTGGCACTCGCGCTGGAGGCGGCGGAGCGGCACGCGGCGGAGGCCGCGGGGCGGCGCGCCGCGCTGTCGGCGGGCGCCGGCGCAGGACTCGGGCAGGACGAGGCCGCGGACGGGCTGCATCGAGTGGGCGCTGGCACGCGCGCGCCGCTCACCTCGCACCGTCGCGGTACCGCTTGCTGGAGATGTGGGAAAGGAGCCCACACTCCGAATAAGTGTCGTTATAAGTCATATGTGTGTGATAAGTGCAGTGAAAAGGGACACCTATCGATAGTGTGCCCCAAGGAGAAAGAAGCCGGCAGGTCCAGGTACCAAAACTTTATCAATAATGAATCTGATTCTGTAAGCGATTCTAGTGATGGTTTATACCAAGTTATATCGGTCAAAAATAATAAAGACCGTCCCTACTATTGTGACTTAAATCTTGAAAATACTAGTGTTACTTTCGAAATAGACACGGGTAGCAAAATATCGGCTGTTAACAAACTGTTTTATGATACGCATCTATCCCATTTGCCTATTATCACTGATAAGATTAAACTGCATTCGTACACGGGCGATGCCATTGTCCCGCTGGGCCGTGTCGACGCCAGGGTGCAGTGCGGCAACGTCTCAGCACTGTTGCCACTATTCGTCATTGATAACGGTGGCCCGCCACTTCTAGGTCGCCGTTGGTTAAGGGAATTGAATTTAAAATCAATTAATCTTTTTCACTTGACAGATAGTTATGATCCCATTGTACAAAAATTAAAAACAGACTTTTCTGATGTCTTTAACACTGCTATTGGCACTTTCAAATCAGAAATAAAACTATATTTAAAAGATAACACACCGATATTTTGCAAAGCCCGCCCCCTGCCCCTCGCGCTCCGCGCGCCCGTCGAGCGAGAGCTCGAGCGCCTGCAGCATGACGACGTGATTTATAAGGTTGAGAGGTCCGACTAGGGAACTCTAATCGTCCCCATTATAAAGCGGGACGGTTCTATTAGAATTTGCGGTGATTATAAAATAACTGTAAATAGAGTGTTAAAGGACTTTCATTACCCATTGCCGCGAATAGAACAGTTGTTTGCCGCGCTAAGCGGGGGAGAAAATTTCACCAAGCTCGATTTAAAAAATGCTTATTTGCAATGTAACCTAGACGAACAGTCACAAGCCATTACCGCTATTACTACACATTTAGGTACGTTTGTTTATAGGCGTGCTCCGTTTGGTTTAAAGTGTTTGCCAGAGATGTTCCAAAAATTGATAGAGGAAACTCTGTGCGGATTGAAAGGGGTTGTGGCTTTTCAGGATGATATATGTGTAACTGGTCGTGATAAAGCAGAACACTTGTCAAACTTAAGGACAGTGTTATGCCGCTTACAGGATGCTGGGCTCCGACTTAAGTTTGAAAAGTGCGAATTTTTTAAACGCGAAGTTTGTTACCTCGGTTATAGGATTGATAAAGACGGCTTGCACACCGATAGGAGTAAAGTCGAAGCAATAGCCCGGGCACCAGCTCCACAAAATGTGTCACAACTGAGGGCCGCTCTCGGTCTCATTAATTACTACGCTCGCTTTATTCCCAATATGAGCACCACTTTACAGCCTCTTTACAATTTACTTAAAAAGGGAACTAAATGGCAGTGGACAGTCGAATGCGAAGCTGCGTTTGCGGCCATTAAGGACACGTTGACTCACGAGCCCGTGCTGGCGCACTACGACCCCGCGCTGCCGCTGGTTTTGGCCGTCGACAGCAGCTCCTACGGACTGGGCGCCGTGCTGTCACACGCCTACCCCGACGGCAGCGAGCGCGTCGTGTGCTGCGCCTCGCGCACGCTCAACGACGCCGAGCGCCGCTACAGCCAGGTAGATAAAGAGGCTTTGGCCATTGTGTACGGCGTGACTCGCCACCATCAGTACCTCTTTGGTCGTCACTTTATACTTAAGAGTGACCATAAGGCGCTGAGCTACATATTCGGAGACGCGAAGGGGATCCCGCAGACGGCCGCCAGTCGACTACAAAGGTACGCTGTGCGACTTGCTGCATATAATTTTAATATTAAATTTGTCTCCACAGAGCGCAACGGGAACGCGGACGCTTTATCACGCCTCCCTCTTAAACAAACGAAATCAGAAGCCAAAAATGACGACGCGAGTTACTTGCACTTTGTCGAGGATAGTTTCCCCTTAAGTTATAAAGATATAGCTAGGGAAACTAAAAAAAAAGCCACACTTTGTAGGATTTTCGGTTACGTCTTAAGTGGATGGCCAACCGAATTAGAAATTGAAGGTGAAAAACCATTTGGGCATAGAAAGGACAATTTATTCATTGATCACGGTTGTATTGTATACGGTTATAGAATAGTCGTCCCGGCCTCACTTCAAGCAACAGTATTGCAAGAAGTTCATGCTGGACATATGGGGGTGGTGCGCATGAAGCAGATTGCGCGACACTATGTGTGGTGGCCGCAGATCGACGCGCACATCGAGGAGCTCGCGCGTCGCCAGTGCTGTACGCGTGGCATTCGGAGCCGTGGACTAGACTACACATAGATTTTCTTCAATTTGGAGGTAAATATTATTTTGTTGTTATTGACTCTCATTCAAAGTGGATCGAGGTGTTTCAGATGAACTCTGGCACTTCGGCAAGTTTGGTAATAGCTCGCTTAAGAGAGTGTTTCGCTAGGTTTGGCCTGACTAAACAACTAGTCTCCGGTGGCGGACCGCCATTTACTTCAGATGAGTTTGAACGCTTTTTGCGTCATAATGGTGTTAAACATATGCTAACCGCTCCATATCACCCTTCTAGCAACGGCGCGGCAGAAAATGCCGTAAAAACTATAAAAAAATCTCTCAAAAGGGCTGCAGCAGAAAACGAAGATTTAAATAGAGCTCTATGCAGGTTCCTGTTTCAATATCGTAACAGTGCGCATACTACCACGGAAAAGGAACCGGCAGTAGCGTTACTGGGACGAAGGCTGCGCTCACGCCTCGACATGCTGCGCTGCAGCACCGCCGACCGTGTCGGCGCAGCGCATGCCACACAGGCGCGCCACGCCGGCGGCGCCACCCGCGACATACAGGTGGGTGACCCGGTGTTCACAAGAGATTTCATCAAAAATTCTAAAGGTACTTGGAAACCTGGTGTAGTAACCGAGCGGACGGGGGCAGTCACCTACGAAGTCACCACTGACGACGGCTCGTCGTACAGACACGCAGACCAATTAATCACCAAGCGAAAAAGCCTTCGCTTTTCAGACTCTCACGTGAGTAAGGATATGGAGCAGTCGGCAGACAATGCCACTTCTGAGGTCAGCGGGGAGGTGAGCGCGGGGCCGCCGAGCGCCGACTCGGCGCAGCCCTCGTCGCCGGGCCGGGCCGCCGAGCCCGGCTCGAGCCATGTCTCGCCATCGTCAAGTTTACCTTCATATAGGAATAGATTGCGTCCACGTAAGAAAGACTAAAACTAATTATATTAATTGCATAACAATTTACTTTTGAGTGTGCAAATCGTCTTATTCAGATGTAGGTTGTAATAATACTGTTGTAGCCGTAACGTATACTAAAACCTAAGTTAAGTTACTACTTAACGTAATAAGCCTTATTTCATGATAATGTTGAAGTTGTTTGTACTTGCCTATACATTCATTGATCATCAACTAACATTTAATATTTGTAGTTCTTTGGTTTCAAAGATAGTTACCTAGTATAAGGTGTCTCTAATGTTATTTAATTTTAGCAACTATTTGGAGGGGGAAAGTTGTAATGTATCTGTGCTTAGTAGTTGCTATAAATGTGGGTATGCTTTTATTATTAGGTATATTGTTGAAGGTACTTTCATAGATGTGTTGTGACATTTGCTAATAAATCAGTCTTGCATAGAACCGTCTTTGATTGGACTCCCATTTATCACAGTATGCAGACAATGTATGGCTACCCACCTGGTAAACTAAATATGAACGTTTTAATATTGCGTTTAAATGGCAGCTCTTGACATAATTAACGCAATTGATTCGTCAGTATCAATCACCTGCCACTCAGTAAACCTTCCCGAAGAATGTAGATGTAGGTACAAACCAGACCGGGGTTTTCACTTGTTATCACTTAATATTAGGAGTTTGAATCGTAATTTTAATTCTCTGCTAGTAACATTGCAGAGACTAAATATTGTTTACGATGTTATATTGCTAACAGAATGCTGGCTGGACGAATCGCCGCTTATCAAAAAAATACCTGGTTACACCTCATTCCACACTACTAAATACATAAACAAAGCAGTCGGTGTAGTCGCCTATGTCAAGGACGGACTGAAGGTATCCGTTACCGAACCACGTATTGAAAACGCCAATTGTCTTCTACTCAAACTTAGTAACGAAATAACTGTTTTAGTTATTTAAAGAACGCCCTCCTGTCGCAACTTGAGCAATTTTTTACAGACTCTTGATAAAACTCTTGTCGATCACAATCAAGTACCGAATGTGGTTTTAGCAGGAGACATAAATATTAACACTGAGCCAAACTGTGTTTCTACACTCAACTCAGAGTACCTAAACCTACTTTCTGAGCACGGCTTCCTGTCCGCAATTAGTATCCCCACCAGGTCCCAGGCCTGCTTGGATCATATATTCATTAAGACCAAGTATAAGGCCGAATCTATAGTGTGTAAATCGTCTATTACAGATCATGATTGAACAATTATTAAACTTTTCTCAACTGATAATAAAAAGACTGAGCATACTAGATCGATATCAAAAACGGATTACCAAGCAGTCGAAGCAGAACTAAGCGGTTTAAACTGGGACCATCTGACAGACGATCCCGATATTACAGTTGTAGCTAGTAGCCTTACAAATACTATATCTGACATAATCCAGCGAAATACATCAAATACTAAAGTCAGCCGCTCAAAATTTAATCTTAAACCATGGATCTCACCAGGTCCAATTAAATGTATGAAACACAGGGACCAGCTTCATCTAAAATGTAGAAACCATCCAGATGACTATGGACTTCTTTTAACTTATAAACGCTACCGTAACCTATGCAATGACCTACTGCAACGCGTTAAGGATGATTATGACAATAGTACTCTTGCTCGCAACAAAAACAACCCAAAGAAATTATGGCGTACGATTAATAATATTAGCGAGAAGACAAAATCACTACCCAAATCTTCAGAATTATTATTAATTGCACAGTCCAAGAAAGAATCATTAAATACATGCAACCGATACTTTGCAGATGTGGGCCCCTCTCTCGCAAAAGACACATTGGATGCTCTTCAAACAACTGAGGCACTCCTCGCAACAGGCGTTACCACTCACAACAAATCCCCAAATTCATTTTTTCTCAAGCCCACTGACGAATTTGAAGTCAGCGGAATAATATCTGGAATGAAAAGAGACAGTGCGCCTGGAATTGACGGTATCCATGTCAATTTCGTAAAACACTTTTCTCTTTATTTAGTGAGGCCAATAACCCGTTTATGTAACTTGAGTTTGGCTGCTGGTGTTTTTCCCAGCTACTGGAAGACCGCGGCAATTATACCCATCCACAAAGGGGGCTCCGCGAATGTTCCTGGTAACTATCGACCAATTGCTCTCCTCGGAGTTCTTTCAAAAATTTTGGAGAAAATAGTGAATAAACGACTAATGCATTACCTTGAATCTAACAACCTCTTACCTTCCTCACAGTTTGGATTCAGAAAAAACATTTCCACAGAGGACGCAGTATCAGAATTGGTTAACTTGATTTCTACTAGTCTAGATAAAGGAAAAATGGCTATCGGGGTCTTCCTGGACCTAGCAAAGGCCTTTGATACCGTGTCAATTCCAATCTTGCTACAAAAACTAGAAAATCTCGGCATTCGAGGCACTTGATTGGTTGCGGAGCTATCTCACAGGTAGGACTCAAGTAACTAAGATAGGAGAATACTCCAGTGACTCTTTAGAAACTACTTTCGGTGTCCCCCAAGGTAGCATTCTCGGTCCCAGTCTCTTCCTGGCCTACCTGAGTGACATTAATTCAATAATTGCCACTCTGACGGATGCGCAGATTTTCTGCTATGCGGACGAAACGGCACTCGTCTTCCAAGCATCGTCGTGGGAATCCGTCCATGAACTTGCATCAAAGGGACTCAATCTGGTCAACAACTGGCTAGCAAGAAACTTACTGACACTTAATCTGAATAAAACGAAATACCTTTGTTTCCACAAAACGAAAGCTTCGGAGCCTAACTATCATATAGCACTTAAAATCCACTCCTGCAGTAAACTAGATCATGTAAACTGCGCATGCGAGGAAATCAGGCGGGCCAAAGACTTTAAGTACCTTGGTGTCACCATAGATGAAAAGCTTACCTTTGTCTCTCATATTGCAGTTCTAGCCGGCAGAGCGAGAAAACTTATCCATGTGATGAGGAATCTTCGTGGTGTTTCTGATAAGCGCATATTAAACATGATTTATATTGCATTATGTCAATCGGTGTTAACATATTGCATAGCGTGCTGGGGTGGTACCTCAATAACTCATATGATGGTCATTGAGAGAGCGCAGCGGTCCATTCTTAAGGTGATGTGTAAAAAGCCCTCCAAATACCCCACGAAACTACTATACGAGCAATCTCAGGTTCTATCTATACGGCAACTATACATCTCAAAAGTGGTTCTCAAGACGCATGCGACCACGCTCAGGTCTGACGATTACCCACAACTGCTAACGAGAAGAGTTTTTAGAATACATGACCCACGAGTTAAAACTACTTTTGCTAAACGGTTTGGTAACTTTTTGCACCCTTATATCTACAACAGAATGGTTAAGGAGGTCCAATTCCAAAAACACTCAGTATCACAAACAAAACATAAAGTTGAAAACTGGTTAATGAATTTAGATTTTAGATTACGCAGAAACAGAAAAGATTTTGACAATCATCAAGCAATACGCATGTTCCCTCTCCTCTCTCCTATCGCATCTTCATGTAGGTACACACATAATAATCACGTACAAATGCACACTCACTTACACATATGTTAACACACACTCATACACACACGCATGCTAACTTACTCCCATATGAATACTATATTTTTTATTGTTAAAGCTTATTTCTTACAAACATAAGGTATAGGTAATTGAAAGATGCTTGTAACACGTCAATCATTTCAACTCGTTCCTACTGGCTCCCACGATACAGGTGTAACCTAGTGTGGGAACCGCTGTCAATCATAGCATAGTAACACGATCACCAACATGCCAACTTTCCTTAACTCTAAATGAATGTATAATTACTTTCACTTTTAGATCTACCTGTATAATAATTATGTACCACTGTATTATTTATGTTGGTAAAATAAATGAATTTTGAATTTTGAATAAAAAAAACTACTTTCGGCGGTTTTGGATAAACTATCCCTAAGGGGTAGAAATGGGGGGTTAAAGTTTGTATGGGAGTTTGGTCGTTTTTCAAGTTAGAACTGTGGAAATCAGTACCTATAAAAGCTACTGATAACAAATAAGAAAATACTTTCAGCAATTTTAGATAAACTACCCCTAAGGGGATGAAATGAGAGTGGTAATTTGTATAGGAGTTAGGTCAATTTTGAAATTAGAAACGTAAAAATGGATATATAGGGTTCTTAACAAATAAAACAATAAAATTTTTGGCGATTTTGGAAAAACTAACCTTAAGTGGGTGAAATGGGGGGTTTAAATTTGTATGGCAGTTTATTCAATTTTGAAGTTAAAAACGTGGAAATAGGTAAACAGGAGACTGTGATAGAATAGAAAAATAGGTAAATGGGGGGCGGTAATCTGTATGGGAGTTTGGTCATTCATGAAGTTAGAAACGTGGAAATTGGTATTCTTATAGGCTACCTACTGTTAACAAATAAAAAAAAACTTTCGGCGATTTTATGCGAAGAAATGAGGGGTTAAAGTTTGTATGGGAGATTGGTCGATTTTGAAGTTAGAAACGTGAAAATTAGTACCTATATAGACATTTGTTAACAAATACAAGAAATAGTTTTGGCGATTTTGTTTGAATTACCCCCAAGGAAATAAAATTATTAAGGGGGGGTGGTTCAAATTTGTATGGGACTTTGGTCGTTTCGTCGTAACCATTGGTATTATAGGCTACTGTTAACAAAATAAAAATACAGCTTCCACTGATTACGGATAAACTGCCCATAAGGGGATGAAAGGGGTGGTGATAATTTGTATAGAAGTTTGGTCAATTTTGAAGTTAGAAACGGATAAATCTAAATATATAAAAGATGAAACTGACTGACTGACTGACTGACATATCAACGCACAGCCCAAACCGCTGGGCCTAGAGATTCCAAATTTGGCACGTAAGTTCCTTATGAGGTCTAGGGGTGCACTAAGAAAGGATTTTTCAAAATTCATCCCCTAAAGGGGTAAAAAGGGGGTTGGAAGTTTGTATGAAAGTCATCCATTTTTGAAGATAGAAACGTGGAAATTGGTATAAAGGCTACTATTTACAAATGAAAAATACTACCTTCAGCTATTTTGGATAAACTACCCCTAAGGGGTTAAAATGGGGGGTTAAAGTTTGTATAGGGGTTTGGACATTTTTGAAGTGAGGAACGAGAAAATTGGTTTATAGGCTACTATTTACAAATAAAAAAAGTACTACCGGCAATTTTTGAAAAACTACCCCTAAAGGAATTAAATGGGGGGGGTGGTAGTTCTTTTTGGAGTGGTGGTTGGTCCTTTTTGAAGTTCGAAACTTGAAAATAGCTATAAAGAATACTGTTAACAAATAAAAAACGACTTAAGGCAATTTTGGATAACTACCCCTAAGGGAATGAAATGGGGGGTGGTAGTTTGCATGGGAGTTAGGTCATTTTTGAAGTTAAAAACATGGAAATTTGTGTATAGGCTACTGTAAACAAATAAAAAATTCAACTTTAGGCGATTTTAAAAAAACTACCCCTAAAGGAATGAAACGGATGGGTGAAAGTGTGTATGAGAGTTTGGTCAATTTTGAAGTTAGAAACGCGGAAATTGTTATAAAGACTACTATTAACAAATAAAAAACAATTTTTGGTGATTTCGGATAACAACCCCTAAGGGAATGAAATTAGGGGTGATAGTTTGCATGGGAGTTTGGTCATTTTTGAAGTTAGAAACATGGAAATTTGTGTACAGGATACTGTAAACAAATAAAAAATACTACTTTAGGCGATTTTGAAAAACTACCCCTATGGGGATGAAAAGGGGAGGTGAAAGTGTGTATAGGAGTTTGGTCAATTTTGAAGTTTTAAAACAACAAGGAAATTAAATGGGGGGTGGTAGTTTGCATGGCAGTTTGGTCATTTTTTAAGTTAGAAACGTGGAAATATGTATATAGGCTACTGTTAAGAAATAAAAATACTATTTTCGGTGATTTTGAATAACTACCCCTAAGAAGATGAAATGGGGGGTCAAAGTTTGTATGGGAAGGAGGTTGGTCCTTTTTGAAGTTAGAAACATGGAAATTTGTGTATAGGCTAAATTAACAAATAAAAAATACCACTTTAGGTGATTTTGGAAAAATTACACATAAGGGGGAGAAACGGGAAGGGTGAAAGTTTGTATGGGCGTTTGGTCATTATTTAATTTAGAAACGTGGAAATAGGTATATAGGCTACTTACTGTTAATAAATAAAAAACACTATTTTCGTTTTGAAGTTAGAAACGTGGAAATAGGTGTATAGGCTACTGTTAACAAATAAAGTAATACAATTTTCGGTGATTTTGGATAACTTCGCCTAAGGGGATGAAATGGGGGTAATATTTGGTCAATTTTGAAGTTAGGAACGTGAAAATTTATTTTGGCTACTGCTTACAAACTAAAAGTATTACGTTCGATGATGTTGGAAATACTACCGTAAGGGGGTTAAATTGAGGGTGTAGATTTGTTAGAGTTTGGTTATTTTGGAAATACGTTTCTAGACTACTTATTATATAAAATATGAGTTTTCGCGTTTTTGGAAATTCTGGCAGAGCATATACCTTTAATAACACCTTTGTATGTTCTCGCAGAATAAATAATTTCAATTTCAATTTATACCCCTAGGCAAGGTGAAAAGGGTTAAAAAAATCGTATGGTTTAAATTTGTTTCTATCCCATCCATGATACGTACGATAATGAAAACTTTATCTGTACTTTTTAACAAAGGTACTGGACTCTCCGCAGACAAAGTCGCGGGTGGAAGGATTGCGTATATATATATTTGTACTCAGTTCACGTTCTCGAAAATGGCTCCAACGAGTTTGATAAAGATTGCGACATGGGGGTTTACGGGGGCGAAAATTCGATCTAGCTAGGTCTCATGTCTGGGAAAATTAATTTTCCCCGTGTTTTCACGCAAAAAGAATTCTCGCGCAATGGTTCGTAATTACGGGGCGGCTGCTTCAGTCTGAATAGGCTGATGGTTAGAGCGTTGGCCTACTATGCAAAGACTGCGGGTTCGAACCCCAGCTATAGACCGTTTTTTTTTGTTTTTGTATAGAAATTCGATGAAAAATCGGTTTCGACCCCAGCGACGACGCTAAATA
Organism: Tortrix viridana; assembly: GCA_963241965.1. Lineage (NCBI taxonomy): Eukaryota > Metazoa > Arthropoda > Insecta > Lepidoptera > Tortricidae > Tortrix > Tortrix viridana. Next base: position 39,506,391 of record OY725171.1, on the reverse strand, counting down.
AAGTTTGTATGGATGTTGGGATGTTTTTTCAGTCACGCCTAAATAGTTGAACGGATTCGGATGAAATTGTCACACAGGTAGTTGTTATCCTGGGTTGGCACCTTTTTTTATCCCAGACAATTTGATAGTGTCCAGGGTAAAAACGATAAACGACTTACTTAAGAAGAGGAGAAAGAGGTACTTAATAAGTTTGTATGTAGGGGGTTATCTCCGAAACTACCCATCCGATTTCTAAAATTCTTTCAGTGATATTCAGAATGAGGTTTCAGGGTGGACATAGGCTATATTTTAACTTATAACCGAAGCTAAGCGAGGGCAGGTTGCTATAATTAAAATTATATAAACACGAAAGTAGTCATACTTTTGCGTCTGTCTGTCTGGAAAGCTTTCCCGGCTAATTCGCTGAACCGATTTCGATGAAATTTGGTATTAATATAGCCTGAGTTTCGAGGAAGGACATAGGCTACTTTTTATCTCAGAAAATTTAACAGTTCCCGAGAGAGCAGTGATAAACGACTTCTACGCGGACGAAGTCGCGGGCAAAAGCTAGTTGGTATATATGTAGGCTACTGTTTTACTTAAAACTTTTGGCGATTTTGGAAAAACTGCCCTTAAGAGAGTGAAATGGGGGTTGTAAATTTGTATGGTTGTTCGGTCAACTTTGAAGTTAGAGACGTAGAAATTGGTATATAGGCTACTGTGAACTAATTGAAAATACCACTGATTTCTGATAAGCTACCCCTAAGGGTATGAAATAGGGATTGGAAGTTTGTATGGGAGTGAAGTCATTTTTGACATTTTTGAAGTTAGTTATATGGAAATTGGTTTTTAGACTACTGAATATAAAATGTGAGTTATGGCGTTTTTGGAAAATCTACCCCTAACAGGGCGAAAAGGGTTTGAAAATTTGTATGATTCAAAGTTTCTATCCCTTCATGATAGGTGCGTAACGAAAACTTTATCTTATTTTTTAACGAAAAATACTGACTCTCCGCAGACGAAGTCACGGGCGGGAAGCTAGTTAGGTATATAAAAATATTTACGAAGACGGCAACTGCCATTTTAATTAATATTTTGCTAATAATTTTAATTAATTGATTAACTTATTAATTAATTTTGGAGTCATGACCACGTTATTGCGAACAATGACACAAATTTCTCCGATCTCTGATTATTCCTTATCTACTCAGGTAAAAATCATGTAAAATCTGCACCCAACAGATTACTAATACTATGCCACCGAGCTTTAAGGTTCTTAAACAAAACATTTTAAGAACTGTATTTGTTGGCAATACAAAAAATAACAATATACTGTATAAATCTGCAGCCAACAGATTACGGCTGGATCAATAATGAACAGGGAAAATATGAACCTCTTTGGTACGAAAGTGACCCAACTCCCCTAAATGTCAATGACATTGACATAGCTGGCGACGATGAAAGCAGTGACGTATTTACTTCATCGGATGATGATGATGGATGAATGATGTTTGATTTTTGTAATATAAGTATGAATAAATATTTTTCTTTTACCATTGTAACTAGTAATTTAATTTTGTCCGTCTAATTTACCTACCTGATTTAATAGTTTTTTAGGGCTCCGTACCCAAATGGTGCGGGGGACCCTATTACTAAGCCTCCGCTATCCGTCACCTTCCTTTTAAAATCGGCTTTTAATTACTATATAGGTAAAGATCAAACAAACGTTGATGAAAAAAAATACATACGACGCGACTTAAATTAAATTTGCCCGTTGACTAGTACCTACATTATTACCCTCAGTTAACCCAGATTGCTATTTTGAGTCGATAATCCTTGTTAATCGATCATAATTTGTTAAATCCTGCGCATTTAACATGATTCGTTCACTTCTAGCTAGCATTTAAAAAACACTTTTATAGGACTTCCGGCCAGATATGGATTGGCAGACTTATTTATTTTTAAAGGCACTATTATTTCTCCTAAAGTAAGTATTGATCGTAGAGTAAAAATAAATATGACCAAATTTGTAGAAAATGGTATACGTTAAAATTAGCAAACTTTTATGATAAATGCAAATACGAGTTGAGGCTAATGAAGCGAGATTATTTCCAAAAAATACTTTTTGTGACCTTTGACATTGAATAACTTACGACGCAGACACAAGATTTTATGAGACTTTTGAGCCAACTTTTATAACGCCAAAATGAAGGTGTATACGAGTTTCCAGCTTATTATCTTTCATTCCGAGGTGAAGCCCGTAATGTGACTTTGTTAGGATATGGTGGAGGTATCCAACAGGGTGCAAGGTATCCCCCATGTTAATCTGCCGCGCTTGAGTAAATCCCCAAATCCGCTCTTGGGCTCCCTTACTTTAGATAGATAGACAAGCCTAGCTGGTACCTGGCGCATTGCTGCCCATAACTTTCGCGCAAACGCCAACAATATGTTGACAAAGTTTTATTGCAATCGGATGAACGATATACGAACGAATATACGAACAAACAAAAAATGATTTTGATATACTCGTAATAGATTTGTCTTAAAAATAAGGTTTGTTAAGGAGGCTGACCTGCAAGGGGTCGCGCGGTGCGCCAGCGCTGCAGAAACTGGTGTCGCTGCCGTTGTGGCCCTCCCCGGCGCCCCGCGCACCAGCAACCTCTGTCTTCTTCGAGGTCACATCCTCGTCGCCTCCTCTGCACTTCTAAATAATTACACAATTTGTACAGGGTGGAAAGTTAAGACTTGTCTTAACATTAAGAGCTAACCGGTACAGTCAAATGTGAACACGAATCTATTGATTCGAATAACGTATGCGGAGTGAAATTTGGACAACATTCAATTACGTATTAAATTAAAGAAACAGTGTTGATTTAATAAATGTTTACGTTTTTTAATAATACATTAACGACGCTTAATGCAAGAAAGAGTGTACTCCCATGCGAGATGCTTTACGGCAGTTCTGTGGTACTTTATCCATCGCTGTCGAAAATACAGATGTCAGCATTTTATTCAACTCCATTTTTATCTTCCGAATTAACCTTGGTATCGTGTTTAGATTCGCCCAAAAAATCTTCAGTAGTTAGTATTCCCCGATTCTGGCCCCGCCGATTCCGGCCCCGAATCACCGCCCAACGGGCGAGAGACGGGGTCAAGATAAATTTTGTATCACTTTAGGGGTTTAACCACCCATTTGGAGCGTCTGGAGTGGGTCCCGGAGCTCCTAGACCAGTCCTTTGCATACTTTTGCTATAGCCCATTTAGTCAATAGAAATGTTTATTGCTTACCCGACCCTTCTTATTGTTCCTTCGAGACGGGGTGCTATTGTGTGCGCGAGCGCCAGTCTCTTTGTTCCCGGAGCAATGAATACCTTTGTCTAGCTCGTGCGCCGGCCGTTGCGTTCATAACCTTTTTTTTGCTTCCTTTATTATTGACTAGTAACAAGGGACTCATTTGTTTCTTGCACAATTTAAAGAATTACGGCCGCACTCAGAGACGTCAATTAAGTTTTAAGTTTCATTAAAGTAGCTGCTGTCACTTTCTTTGCTATAGCAATAGAATAAAGAAGCAGCAACTTTAATAAAACTTCAAAATTAATTGACGTCTCTGAGTGCGGCAGTTAGTCATCTGTGTTTGTTAAATTGCATTGTTGGTAGGCGCCTATTATGTTTCATGCTCACAAGAGATTATTCGATTGTTTCTTGTATAGTTGGTTCCAAATAAGCTAGCAAAATTCCACTTGAGACCGTCATTAGCAACAACAATAGGATTATGTACAGTTGTGCACCCAGGTAATGTTTTTGTAAACACTTGCAATGGGCGATACTTCTAACTATCTTGATACTTTCTCTTTTCTTATTTTTAGCAAATTTAGATATTACTCAATTGTTTTTTTTTAAATTTTGAGGTATTCAGTTCAGTATTAATCAAAATGTAATAAATGTTGGGAGCGACTTGGACACGGAGACAAGCTCTAAATCTGAACAACATGTTAACCTTTCAGTAATATCTCATATCATTATATATTTAATGATTTTATTAATAAATAACATCACATAATTTTGTATTTTATTGCTGCGACTTGAAAAACAAACTAATCTCAAATAAATGTATCCATAATAATTGAAAAGTATCAAGATACTGTGGTAGTTGTAGCGTAGTACAAAACAAGATAACGCCAAAACACCTCACTTCAAAATACGTACAATAGTTTTATGAGGCTCTAGTTTGTTATCCCTATTGTTTACGTTCAAGTGGAATCTCGTCAGCTTATTTGGAACCAACTATACGAGTACATTTGATTATTTTGGATATTTCTAAAGGATTTGTCACCTGCGCGTTAGATGAAAAGGATCGCAGTTCAAACTTAACCAAACCTACCTTGTTGAAGTTAACCTAACATCTTACAACCTAAGCTAACTCAACATACCTACTGTTTTTAAGGATCGCAGCTCTAAACTAACCTAACCTACCTTGCTGAAGTTAACCTAACATCTTACAACCTAACTTAATATACCTACTGTTTTTAAGGATCGCAGCTCTACGAGTAACCTAACCTAACCTACCTTACTGAAGTTTATCTAATATCATATTACAAAACACTTACTCATCTTGTTAAAAATACAGTTGTTACGTGCAATGTAACCTACGTATGTACCTGCGATTAGCATGCTATAACGTTATCTAGTATATAGGGATCGCCCTCACATACAAATATAAATTTTCTATAGTATGTAAACTAAAACTCATCATGTAAACTGGATTGATTCAAAGTTTTGTGTACCGACCTGGCTGAATGCATTGTTATAACGGTTGCGTCATTATTTTTTATGGTCACAAGGGTTTCAATTGTTTCTTGCACATTTTATTATTTTGGGTATTTCTATAGAATGTGTCATCTGCGCGTTAGATGAACCGGTTCAAACGTGATTGAGAAAGCTGCTGTGTGTTAGATGAACTACAGGTTCAAACATGACTTTGGAAGCTGTTTAACTTCAGTTTAAAAGCGAGCGAGAATTGGGTATGATTATGTATTTTCTACGTAGCAGTCGTCGACTCAAGTGCTCCATAATAGTTGACCTACATAGCAGAATATATAGCGATAATAGTGTTGTTTCGTGCAGTGAAGTGTTTATAAAAAGGCCTAATAATGGATGTGAGTATGTACAAGTACCTTATAACTTAAATTGTGTATTTTTTGACATGTGTTCTCAGTGATTTTGTTAAGTGTATTGTAAACAGTTGTGTAAATTATTGTTTGATATTGTTTCAGTTCTCTGAAAATACTTTCAAGAACTATTACCACCGGGAAAATAAAGATGAGTCAAGCGATGAAGAAGGTACGCTTGGTTTAAAAGTTAAACAGGCCCTTGCAAAGAGACGTCCAGTAAATTGTATTTAAAAAAATTTTGAATGTCCTAAAAGCAAGAAACAGAAAGTATTGAAACGGTCTTCAAATGTGAGTCAAAGTTCTCCTGACGGTGTTGCATACTAATCATCTGGGCAGGATGACGGGGCATACGCTTCTCATTTGATTAAAATCGAGATATATATTTTTTTTTTTTTTTTTTTTTTTATATATATTGAAATATCTTATTAAATATTCCATTGAAATACAATCTAGTGTTATGACTAATAAGTATTTTAAATTTGACCTAAACTTCTAATACAGACTAAGTTAAGAATGTGTCCATTAACACTTTTCCTATTGACTCTGTTAAGGGGAAGACACTTTGTTAATGTGTTCTTTATATATAGTATACTGCACTAATTACACTGTCACTACTCACACTAAACTAACTCAAAAGGCTTTGTCCTTATCAGTCTTCGCTGTATGTCCGTGTTGTCGAGGAGCTGGATGGCCTCGATATTCACATGGTGATGAAGCCTGCGTTGGTGGGCTTCTGCGTATCTTTTGATAGTATTACTAACAGATTCCACTTCGAGGTCCCGGTGGAGGTCGTCATTTCTTATGTACCAGGGTGCGTTTACAATACCTCTAAGTACTTTATTCTGAAAGCGTTGTATTATTTGCATGTTGCTCTGTTTGGTACAGCCCCACAGCTGAATACCGTAAGTCCATATCGGCATTAGGACTTGTTTGTACAGCAGTATTTTATTGTGCACTGACAACGCCGAGTGCCTCCCAAGCAGCCAGTACATCTTTCTATAGCGAAGTTCAAGTTCATCGCGTTTCTTTTTGACGTGAGCTCTCCAGCGAAGCTTGGTGTCAAGTGTCATGCCCAGATATTTGGCTGTATTTTCGTACGGTATTGCATTGTTATTTATAAATACCGGGTGATATGAGGTTTTCTTGTTAGTGAAATCTATATGAGTTGATTTTGACTCATTGAGTTTTATTCGCCATTTCTTTGTCCAATCATAGACAATGTTAATAGCAGATTGAACATTTTCCACTGCTTCTTCGTGAGTGATCCCTACAGCCATGATAGCTGTGTCATCTGCGAAGGTTGCAATGGTGTTGTTTTCTAACACCGGAATATCACATGTGTATAATAGGTACAGGACCGGCCCTAATACACTTCCTTGCGGTACTCCAGCTTTTATTTGCTTAATTTCTGAGTATGAGTCATCTTGTCTGATACGAAACATTCTGTTTGCTAGATAAGATTCTAATATATCTGTGAGCTGTTTTGGAAGCATTTTCTTCAGCTTGTATATCAGGCCGTCATGCCACACTTTGTCGAATGCTTGAGCCACATCTAAGAAAACCGTAGAGCAAACTTTTCTCTCTTCTAAAGTTTTTTCAATAATGTTGGTTATTCTGTGAACCTGGTCTATAGTAGAATGGTTTTCTCTAAAACCAAATTGGTAATCAGGTATTAAATTTTTGTCTTCTAAGATAGGTTTTATCCTCTTTATGAGGAGTTTTTCAAATAACTTGGACATTATTGGTAACAGGGATATTGGTCTGTATGATGTTACCTCATGTGCTGGCTTTCCCGGTTTGGAAATCATAATGACTTCGGCGAATTTCCACAAGCGGGGTACATGTTTTAGTCTAAATGTAGCGTTGATAAGTGTGGTTAGTTTCACTATTGCTTTACGGGGCAGGTTACGTAGGACTTCCCCAGTAATGAGATCATAGCCCGGAGATTTCTTTTGTTTTAGGCGATTAATTTCAGTACAGACTTCTTTTGGTGTAACCAAATTTATTTCAAGTTCATCTTGTAATATCTCTTCATTTAGGTTAATTTCAAAGGTATTGTCCTCGTGTGGTTGAAATATTTGTTCAAGATGTTGTGCAAATCTTGCTGCTTTCTGTGTGCTATTTATAGCCCAATTGCCATTTTCTAATTTAATTGGAGAAACTTGGGTAATAGGTCTTTTTAAATTTTTTGTGACTTTCCACAACGAATAGTCTGTTGAACGATCACCTGTTAGTTGACAAAGTTGATCAGTCATCGACCTATCGTGGAAACTTTTAATTTTACTATTCAGTTGCTTTGTGAGGTTATTTAACAAGGTCTTGTCTTGTGGAAATCTCGATTGTTGCCATTTTCTTCTCTGCTTTCGTTTTTCAGCAATCAGATTTCTGATTTCCAAAGGATACTGTCTACCTAAGATCCTTTTCTTGGGGATAGGTGTATTATTCCAGGCACATTGTTGTACATCTGCTATGAATTTCTCAACCTCCAGTTCTAGCTGTTCAGTGGTTTTAAGAGGAACCTTGAGATTTATAATGCTATCTAGATCTAACTTAAAGCTTTCCCAGTCTGTGTTTTTATTCACCAAAGTCGGGTTGCTTTCTTTTAGCATAATTTGTTCACTTAGAGTTAAGATTATAGGTGAATGGTCCGAACTCATATCGTATCCTTCCTGGATGTGAATGTATTTGTTGGCTATGTTTTTATATATAAAGAAATCTATTAGATCTGGTACTTTGTTGGTATCGGTAGGCCAGTAGGTCGGCTTCCCTGTGGACACAACGTCACATTTGGTTTCTTTGATGGCACATAGCAATTCTTTGCCTTTGGTAGTTGTGAGTCTGGATCCCCAGTAGGTATTTTTAGCATTGAAATCGCCTCCTAGGATAAACCTGTTTCCAAGTTGCTCCAGAAAGCTCCTGTATTGCGTTGTTTTCAGTACATACTTTGGAGGACAATATATGGCTGATATGGTAAGAGGATACCTTTTTGTTTGCACACAAACAGCTACAATTTGTTTATCTTGTTCTTCAATCTTGAATTCTTCATAATGGGAAATGTTGTCCTTTATTATGACTGCACTACCTCCTCTGGCTGTATTGTCTGGATGTAAAGCATGGTACACTTTGAAACCTTTAATTTGAATGAAAGATTCTTTAGTAAAGTGTGTCTCAGATATGAGGCACACATCGATTTTTTCTGTAAATAAGACAGCCTTCAATTCGTTTTGATGACGAAGCAGCCCATTCGCGTTCCATGCCATAATTTTTAGTGACTTGAACATTATTTAAGATTTGGAGTAGATGTCTTGAAAGTGTATTCCAGTTTCTTTAATCTGTCGTCAAATGACGACATAAAGTTTAGGATTTTATTTATTTTATCGTCCAGAGTATGGTTTGGTAAAGGAGACTTTGCCTGCGATTGAGATTGAGCTCCTTTAGTGATTTGTGCAAAAGATACATTATTTTTTAGTGCACTTTGATTAATACTACCCCTTTTATCTGTTTGTGACTTTACTGTAATTTTATTTATTTCCTTGGCTACTACACAACCCCTGTAGTTTGCGGCGTTACCTGACGCCTGAATTTGTAGTGTAGCAGTTGGTTTTTTTTAAGTTTTATTTTTAATGTTCTGCATCTCTTTGGCTACAATACATCCTCTGTAGTTAGCGGGATGAGGGGCGCCACAATGTACGCATTTTGATTTTTCCTCTGCAGGTTTCTTGCAATCTATAGTCAGATGCTTACCGGTACATTTTACGCATCTGGCTTCTTTGTTACAAAACCTTTGTGTATGCCCATATGCTTGGCATTTTTTGCATTGTGGGACGAGTTTTGTTGTTTTTAATGGGTGTATTTCAACTTTGCACCCTAGTATGGATTTTATTCCATATATTTTATTTATATCTTCACCATTCTTGAATGTGAGCATAAACATATTAAGTGGATCTTTAGTGTTCCACTTCAGCTTGTTGACAGCTTCTTCTATGTTGAAACCTTTGTTTTTCAAGTCCTCAACCACTCTGTCAGGTTTGCATGTAGAGTGCAGCTTTTTTGCCATTACTCGGATTGGTCTTTCGAGTTTATTTTCATAAGAGTGCCAAAGGCAGCTATGTTGTTTTAAGAGCTTTGTAACTGCTCTATATGCTTCTTCATTGGTGGCGTTAACTTTAACTGACTCGCCATTCATGAGCTTTACTGTAAATAAGTCCGAGGATATATCTTTAGAGATAAAGTCAAAGAATTTTTGGTAATCTTTGATGCCGTCAACTATAATAGGTGGCGGCGCTGGAGATTTTTTTACTTTTCCTTTTTGTGGATTATCGCTTTCAATTTTTTCTAGAGGCGGGGGGCCTGATGTGACTGGCGAGAGTGAGCTGTTCAACTTCCTTTTTTTCCTCGACATTTTTCTTATCCACTCCGTTTCTTTAACGAGTTCTTCTTCATCCGTGCTATATGTAATTTGAGCAGGAACCTTCTTGTCATTATTCGAGATGCTGATAGTGGATTTCTCTGCTGTCAAAATTTTTAACTGTTCTTGAAGGATCTCAATTTGGCTTTGCATATCCTTAACCAAGAATTGCAGTTTTTCTCTCTCATCTTTTTCTTCTTGATAGTATCTGAACAACAAGTGCTCAGTTTCGGTTTGCAAAGTAATCTTATCCGTTTTTATACTTGCCATGATTGCAGCGAAGTAGCTTCGCCTTAACAATTGTAATTGTGATCAGATGTCGCAACGACTACACTAGCACAATTAAAATCTGGGTCATCGCGGACTGCGGACGGCCGCGTCGCGGCGACGATGTTTTGACGCGTTAGCACTTTTAGGAATAATAGCAGCGCGCGATCGGCACGTCCACTCTCAGCGGAAGTTCAAACAATCGAGATATATGACGTGCAAAAAATTAAAAACATTCCGCCCACTGAGCACTGGAAACCACTCTCACTGATGTGAGATTAAAATTCTACACGTGTTCTGAACGGAGGTCAAATAGTTTTGAAGAGGTTTATAGTGTAACATTAATATTAGTCTCAGAGATGATTATGAACATATTATTAGTAAATTAAAGGAATCGATTTCAACACGAACGAGTGATTTAAAAAAATTGTGGTTGGTCCCCAAAACTAAATTGTTTACTTTAATGAACGTAAATAAATTTAACCCTTTAAGAGGCCCTTCATATATCAAACTACCAAGAGATACCCAGTCACCAAAAACGGTCAAAGATCATCATCATATTTTTTAAGCATCAAAATAACTTAAAGTTTGATAACATTAATTTTCCTGTTAAATTAGCAGACATTCAAAAAGGAGAATTACTTAACAATATTAGTAACGTTTTCGGGTTAGAATTTAACAATAGGTCGCAATGTAATACCATGCATAGTCGGCCCCTTGTATTTCACTAAATCGCTTAAGGAGCAGTGATATAATAACGGGTGTAAGACGAGAGTCTGACATAATTTTTGTAACAGAATACCGTGATACCAATGTGAGACGAACAGGAGTTACAAATAAATCTGTCATTGTCTATGAGCGCACTCGCTTCGCTTTTTAGTGTTTGTTTAATTATTATCTGTTTATGTATTACATGCAGCACATGTATAGATACAACGTTCAGGCCATTAATGCTTATTGCCACAATGGACACAATAGGGCTATCCAATATGCAGGGACATTAATCGTTGAAGAAATCTCCTGGTACTTGGCGAAACTTCCATTTCACCACATTCATTAGAGGCCGTTAATTTATTACGTAAGAAGACAATTTTAACCAATTGTTGACCCCCCTCCCCTCCCCCTACGTAAGAAAAAATAATACTTGAATGAACTCCCTCTCTCCTTTTTAATCTTACGTAAGATCAGTATCTACCAAAACTGCAAATCAAGAAAAAGTAGAAAAATATAAAAACGCTTTAATTTTTGCTTGCTTTTGTGATCTTACGTAAGAACATCCTACCCCCATGTAAGAAAAAATAATAAGAGTTGTTCAGACCCCCTCCCCCCAAATCGTCCTACGTAAAAAATGAACAGCCCCTTATAAATGATGTGTAAAAGTTGCGTGTTGTGAAATATTATTACGGAGTTCCGATGGTCATGTCTGGTCATTAATTTCACTTTACCAAATGGTGCTTTTGGAAAGTAAATGTTCTTACAAAAGTTTGAAAATCGCTGTATGTGTCCTTGAAATTTTTGAAGGGTACCGTTAATTTCCCTGGGGTTTCATTATCAGAAAACTCGTATTTTATATTTAGTAGTCTAGAAACCATTTTTCATATATATAACTTCAAATATAACTGAACTCTCTTACACATTGCCACCCCCATTTTCACCCCTTAGAGGTAGTGTTTCCAAAATCACCGAAAGTAGTAGGTACTCTTGGTTTGTAAGCAGTAGCTTAAACAACAACTTCATTAAATTCAATAATGACTTCATTCCCATAAAAACGTTCAAGGTTTGGTGATTTCCGAAAAACTATCCCTAAGTGGGTGCACTTAGGGATAGTTTTTCGGAAATCACCAAACCTTTTATTTTTTATTTGTTAACAGGGCCTTTTATACCAATTTTCATGTTTCTTTTTATACCAACTTCAAGAATGACCAAACCCCCATACAAATTTAAACCCCCCATTTCAGCCCCTTAGGGGAAGTTACTCCAAAATCACTGAAAGCATTTTTTTTATTCTTAATAGTAGCGAATATACCAAGTTCCACGTTTCTAGCTTCAAAATTGACCGAACTCCTTTACAAATTTCTACCCCCCATTTCACCTACTTAGGGATAGATGTTTCCAAAACCGCAAGAAGTTATATTTTTAATTTATTAACAGTAGCCTTTATACCAATTTCCACGTTTCTAACTTCAAACTTTACCTAAGTCTCATACAAATTTCCACCCCCCATTTCAACCAATTAGGGGTAGTTTTTTCAAAATCGCCAGAAGTTGTATTGTTTGTTTGTTAACAGTAGCCTATAAAGTAATTTTCACGTTTCTAACTTCAAAATTGACCAAACTCCCATACAAATTACCACCCCCCATTTCATCCCCTTTAGGGGATCACCGAACCTTATTTTTTTAAATTTGTTAACTTTGTTAACAGTAGCCTATAAGTATACCAATTTCCACGTTTCTAACTTCAAAAACTACCAAACTCCCATACAAACTTCCAACCCCATTACATACCTTTAGGGGTAGTTTTTTCCGAAATCGCCGAAAGCTGTTTTTTGTATTTGTAAAGAGTAACTCAAATACCAAATTTCACGTTTCTAACTTCAAAAATCACTAAAGTTCCATACAAATTTTCACCCCCCATTTCATCCCCTTAGGGGTAGTTTATCTAAAATTATATTATCCTATAACCTGGCCGAAGATTCCCTTAACCCGCTAGTGAAATCCGAATTCAAATATATTAAGCCGTTTTCACGTGATGCGCGTACAAATAAACAGACAAACAGAAAAACAGACAAAAATTCCAAAAACTATTGAAACGTGTTCTGTTATAGATTCTAAGGGTTCCCAATCAGTTTTTTTTTAAATATCTTTACAGACTTTTGACCCTCTACAGCTTTATTATATGTATAGAAGATAGATATAGATATAGATACTCTACCTATTCCGATCACTGGTAATAACTCTAGATATACTGGGTGTTTTTTATTCGTCTACAAAATTTTGGGGCTTAAATCAGTAAGTCATACTGACAAACTTTCACTATGGGTCCAACCCCGAATTCGCGAAAAAAAATTTGACCCTCCCATACAAAACATCGTCAGCTGACTAGCCAAAATGTATGGGATGGTCAATTTTTTTTTCGCGATTTTGGGGTCGGTCCCATAGTGAAAGTTGATCAGTATGACTTACTGATTTAACACCCAAAATGTTGTAGACGACAAAAAAACACCCAGTATTAGGTATACTTAGATATGTACTTAGAAATATATATTGCTGAATCATGGTCTATTTTTTATTTTTTATTCCTTACCCAAAAATTTACTACATACAACACGTAAATTCTGCTAACTAAAAAATAATATCCACTTTATTCATATTTTTTTGTCGATAATTTTTGTTTTTGTGGTATGTACATAGGTACATACACATATATATCTTTGCCAACTGTGGATCCTTATAACAATCAAAAATCTATGTCCTTTTACGAATCTCGTTTTAAATTTCGAACTACATAAAGAATGTGCCATCCCCATGAATTGCCCTGTACCCCAATCATAATGTTCGATAGAGTCTAATTTTAACTCGTGGTTACAAATAAAGCATGATTTGACTTTAGCGTTTTCTTCTTTATTTGCTGCTGTTAATGGTAGAGGGGCTTTCTGAAAGCAAATTTTGCGTTGAATACCTATCAGTAACGTCCTTAGTTATGCTCTCCATAAAGTGAATAGCACAGTCGGGGCCTGTATACGTGCGATACTTTGATAGCTGATCGTCGTAAGAATATTTAACGTAATATCGGTAGCTGTACACTTCATGTTCATGTATATTATTTGTATACGATTCAGTCGGGTTGGGATCACAAGTTTGAAGCGGTTTTACAAAAGTTTTAAAATCAGCATAAATTGCAAACGGTAATTTCAGTTATTTTTATGAAATTTATCAAACTTAACTTTATTGCTTGGTTGTTCATTCTTAAACCATTTTTTTGTTTTTTTATTCTCGGTACTACTGTTACTATATGGGTGCAATCATTTTCTTGATTTTTTTTTAATTTAGTTCCGTTGTGAAATATAAAAGACAACCATCACAAATATGAATAGCATCATTTCGATCAGTGATTTGTTTTTTGACTAATTTTGACATATAGTAATGTCTATTCGATCCTTTATTTAAATATAAAAAATTAGCATGCTGCAGTGTGATTCTGTTAAAACACGGCTCGTCGACGAGATGTCAAATTGATTCGTCCCAGCGAACGTCCATCGTATCGCCCTTGATGTGTCGTGGTAGTCTATTTGACATTTCACGATCGATCCCAAGGACGGGCTAAAGTTTGACATACATTACTCCAATTCTGGCCCTTATTTTTCTATCTTTCTAAAATTAATTATGCAGCTTTTCACGGCACTAATAAAATTGACAGAAACACAACGATTTTACCATTTCCAGTTCTTAATCTCTTATAATATCCAACTAATTATTGAGAATTTGACAGTAAAATCGACTCTAGCGCTCATAGACAATGACAGATTTATTTGTAACTCCTGTTCGTCTCACATTGGTATCACGGTATTCTGTTACAAAAATTATGTCAGACTCTCGTCTTACACCCGTTATTATATCACTGCTCCTTAAGCGATTTAGTGAAATACAAGGGGCCGACTATGCATGGTATTACATTGCGACCTATTGTTAAATTCTAACCCGAAAACGTTACTAATATTGTTAAGTAATTCTCCTTTTTGAATGTCTGCTAATTTAACAGGAAAATTAATGTTATCAAACTTTAAGTTATTTTGATGCTTAAAAAATATGATGATGATCTTTGACCGTTTTTGGTGACTGGGTATCTCTTGGTAGTTTGATATATGAAGGGCCTCTTAAAGGGTTAAATTTATTTACGTTCATTAAAGTAAACAATTTAGTTTTGGGGACCAACCACAATTTTTTTAAATCACTCGTTCGTGTTGAAATCGATTCCTTTAATTTACTAATAATATGTTCATAATCATCTCTGAGACTAATATTAATGTTACACTATAAACCTCTTCAAAACTATTTGACCTCCGTTCAGAACACGTGTAGAATTTTAATCTCACATCAGTGAGAGTGGTTTCCAGTGCTCAGTGGGCGGAATGTTTTTAATTTTTTGCACGTCATATATCTCGATTTTAATCAAATGAGAAGCGTATGCCCCGTCATCCTGCCCAGATAATTAGTATGCAACACCGTCAGGAGAACTTTGACTCACATTTGAAGACCGTTTCAATACTTTCTGTTTCTTGCTTTTAGGACATTCAAATTTTTTTTAAATACAATTTACTGGACGTCTCTTTGCAAGGGCCTGTTTAACTTTTAAACCAAGCGTACCTTCTTCATCGCTTGACTCATCTTTATTTTCCCGGTGGTAATAGTTCTTGAAAGTATTTTCAGAGAACTGAAACAATATCAAACAATAATTTACACAACTGTTTACAATACACTTAACAAAATCACTGAGAACACATGTCAAAAAATACACAATTTAAGTTATAAGGTACTTGTACATACTCACATCCATTATTAGGCCTTTTTATAAACACTTCACTGCACGAAACAACACTATTATCGCTATATATTCTGCTATGTAGGTCAACTATTATGGAGCACTTGAGTCGACGACTGCTACGTAGAAAATACATAATCATACCCAATTCTCGCTCGCTTTTAAACTGAAGTTAAACAGCTTCCAAAGTCATGTTTGAACCTGTAGTTCATCTAACACACAGCAGCTTTCTCAATCACGTTTGAACCGGTTCATCTAACGCGCAGATGAAACATTCTATAGAAATACCCAAAATAATAAAATGTGCAAGAAACAATTGAAACCCTTGTGACCATAAAAAATAATGACGCAACCGTTATAACAATGCATTCAGCCAGGTCGGTACACAAAACTTTGAATCAATCCAGTTTACATGATGAGTTTTAGTTTACATACTATAGAAAATTTATATTTGTATGTGAGGGCGATTCCTATATACTAGATAACGTTATAGCATGCTAATCGCAGGTACATACGTAGGTTACATTGCACGTAACAACTGTATTTTTAACAAGATGAGTAAATGTTTTGTAATATTGTTACGTACGTGGGGGTAGGTAACTGATAGAAATACACAATTAAACCGATAATTAAGAGCTAGACTTTATTAACGCACTCACTAAGCCGTTACAACAATAATCGCACAATAAACTCGTAGTCGCTTCTAATTCACTGATGTATCACTCGTATCGCTTTCCAAGTAAGACTGACTTGACGGCTCGGGCCGGTCGCCTTATATACCCCAGTCCAAGACAATTCCAGAAGGCCCTTTCTAGAATGTTCGACGTACTTCGATCCGCCGTCGGGAATGTTCTAGTAGTCGTTGTTGGAATGTTCTTGTTCGCGACGTTTCTGGAAAGTTCTATGTACCTATAGCTGTTTCGTTTTAGATCGCGACGATTCTGGAATGTTCCACGTCTTGTTGTCTCTTTCTTATTCGTGTCATCTCTTTCGCATGCTTCTGGAAGGTTCTCAGTATTGCTATCCCTTTCTAATCATGCTATCTCTTTTACTCTTTCTGGAAAATTCGTCATATACTGAAATGTACTTCAAAGGCCCATAAGGGGTCCTGAAAACGCCTGAAAACGGGTTTTCAGGTTATGGCGTAATCTGGTAGAGGGTGGCCTGAAACGGCCTGAAAACATGTTTCAGGCGCCTGAAAACAACGGCAACTTGGTCGAAATTTTGATAATCAGGTATGTGATAGAGCTACCTCTGAAACCGACTGAAACGATATTTCAGCCTGCTGAAAACGCTTCCAAAGCACCGAAAATTGTGATTGAAGTTAAACACCTTAATCCACCGGCGTAACACTACCCCCTCCTAAGACATGCTCGTCCCGAGCATTATTAACTCCGTAGTGTCTCGCCAGCCGGTCAACATGGACAATCTTCATGGGACTACGCTGGTTTTTCTGAATCCGATACGTGACGTCGTTGATTTTAGTGACTACTTTATACGGGCCTTCCCAATTCGGGGAGAGTTTCGGAGATTTTCCTTTTCTTCGCATGGGGTTATGTAACCACACCAAGGAACTCTCCTCAAAACCCACTTGGTTGGACTTCCGGTCATATCGTGTTTTCATCTTCGCGCTGGCTTGAAGTCCATGTTCTCGAACGTGACTGTGAACATCGTCTATCCTATTTCGTAAATCGCTGGCATACTCTGTAATGGACTTTGGTGAATCTGGAGGGCGTCCAGTCAAAAGATCCGCAGGTAGACGAAGTTCTCTTCCAAAGTTTGCGTACGCTGGGGTGACAGCTGTACTTTCATGGGTGGCCGACCTATATGACATTAGGAAGAGAGGAATATGCCTGTCCCATTCCTTTTGGTGACTTTCAACGACCTTCGCTAAATGTCTCTCCAGTGTCTGGTTAAATCTCTCGACCATTCCGTCCGATTGAGGGTGATATGGCGTAGTTCTTGTTTTATGAATTCCCATAATTCGGCAAGTCTCCTGGAACACCTGGGATTCAAAGTTTCTGCCTTGATCACTATGAATTTCGAGGGGTACTCCGAATCGACAAAATACCTCCATCACTAATTTCTCCGCTACTGTGATTGCTTCTTGATTAGGGATGGCAAATGCTTCAGGCCATTTAGTGAAGTAGTCCATTACTACAAGGATGTACTTGTTTCCAGAGTTGGATGTTGGAAACGGGCCTGCAACGTCTAAAGCAATCCTTTCCCATGGTGCACCAACATTGTACAACTTAAGCGCTCCTCTACTGCGCGTTTGCGGCCCCTTAACCGATGAGCAGTTAGTACACTTCCTGCACCAGTCTTCTACATCTTCGCGGCAGTGAATCCAATAAAAGCGTTGCCGAATTTTCATTAAAGTCCTCTTTACACCAAGATGTCCCCCGGAAATTCCGTCATGAAACGAGCTCAAAACATCGCTCACCCTTTTTCTCGGAACAACTACTTGTAGGTGAACATCCTTTCCATTCGCGGACTCCCATTTCCTGCATAGTACGCCATTATGCATAACCAAACTTTCCCATTGGGCCCAGTAGCTTTTTGTTTCTGTACTCATCGGAGCTACTTCACACCATTTTGGTTTGGATACGCCTGCTTTAATCCAATCGTATATGGGTTTAATGTTAGAGTCTTCCTGCTGCGCTCGTTGCATGACTTCATTACTCCATTCTTCGCTAACAGTGTCAGTTCTCAACATTCTCACGCAGTCTTTTCCCTCTTGTTTTAAACAGTGCTTACAATCATCCGGGCAAGGTCTACGGGAAAGGGCATCTGCGTTTCCATGTGATTTTCCACTGCGATGTTCAATAATGAAGTCATATTCTTGAAGTTGTTCAATCCAGCGCGCTACTTGGCCCTCGGGGTTTTTAAACTCCAACAACCACTTTAATGCAGCATGGTCAGTTCTGATGCGAAACTTGCGTCCAAGCAGATATTTACTGAAATGCTGCAACGTCTTGACAACTGCCAGCAATTCTCTCCGAGTGACGCAGTAATTTCTCTCTGGTTTCGACAATGACTTACTAAAGTAGGCGATTACAACTTCCTGATCTCCTTTTCTTTGTGACAACACACCTCCGATACCAGTATTACTCGCGTCCGTGTCAACAATAAAGTCGTTGTCAGGGTCTGGATATCCCAATATCGGTGTTTCACAAAGCCTTCTTTTGAGATCGGCGAAAGCTGCTGCACACTGTTCATTCCAGTCAAACCGTCGTTTCTCTTCTGTCAACTGGTGCAAGGGCTTCGCTATATCTGAGAAGTTTTTCACAAAACGTCGGTAGTACGAACATAGTCCCAAAAAGGCTCGTACTGCGGTTTTGTCCCTCGGTGTTGACCAGTCCTTCACGGCGCTAATCTTCTCAGGATCTGTCTGGATACCATCCCTTGAAACCACGTGTCCTAAATAATTTACCTTACGCTTGAAAAGCGAGCATTTCTTCGGGCTAAGTTTAAGGTTCGCATCTTGTAGCTTAGTCAAAACTTGCTCCAATTTTCTAAGGTGATCATCGAAGTCTCTACCAACAATTATGATGTCATCCAGATATACCAGGCAGGTATCTCCCAGTAAACCAGCAAGTATTTGTTCCATCAATCTCTCAAATGTTGCTGGTGCATTACATAATCCAAACGGCATAACATTGAACTGCCAGAGTCCCTTTCCAGTTGAGAAAGCTGTTTTCTCCTTGTCTTGGTCCTTGATTTCCACTTGCCAGTAGCCACTTTTTAAATCCAACGTGGAAAACCATTTCATCCCGTTTAAAGTGTCTAACGTGTCGTCAATTCGTGGCAATGGATAACAATCCTTTTTGGTTACATCATTAAGTCGCCGATAGTCAACGCAAAATCTCATGGTCCCGTCCTTCTTCTTAACCAAAACTACCGGTGAACACCAAGGACTTGTTGAAGGTTCAATAACTCTGTTCTTCTTCATCTCCTCAATCATGTCTGCGACTTCCTTCTCGCGAGCTACTGGGACTCGCCTAGGACGTTGTCGGACAGGCACGATTTCACCAGTGTCAATCTCATGTTGTACAACTCCAGTTCTTCCAATATCACCGTCATGCGCAGAGAAGATATTGCTATATCGCAGCAGTAAATTACGCGCCTTCAAGAGTTCTTCCTTTGTGAGATCATTTTGGCAACCGTCCAGTAATCCTCTAATGTCCACTCCTGTACTTGCAGGTTTACCGCTTGCAGTCGATTCCTGGCAACTTCGTATCCAAGAAATTTCCTCACAAGACCCGATGATGGCTCCTTTACTAAGCGTGTATTCAGTGTCGCTTAGATTTAGGATTCTTATAAATGCTGCAGATGACGTTGTTACCACCGTGCGGGCTGTCATCCACGGTTGACTCCCATCTATCTTTTCTACTAATACGCAGCGATGAGATCCTCTGCCTTCATGCGGTAATTTCACAGGAACTAGAGCTTGTGATCTTGGTTGGAGTGTAGTCCTTCTAGCGCAGTAAACATGTCCGGTTACTCCACCTTCCATAGGAACTTCATCAGCACCAAATTTTAGGACTCCACCTTTCAAGTCTATTTTGCAGCCATTTCTTCTCATAAAATCCAATCCAATAATGCAATCGTCGAGGATGTTAGCAACGATGACTTTGTGCCAGTAGTTCTTTTCACCAATTTTTACCGCCACTCCTTGCTCGCCCAGGACGGAAATGTACTGGCCGGTAGCCGTTTGTAGCTGTAGATGCTTAGGTCGGACTAGATGATCTCTGTTTAAGTGTTTCAGTAACCGAGAACTGATCACAGTCCGAGAAGCTCCGGTGTCGATGGTGAGGTGACATGACTTTCCACCAATTTCTCCTTTGACGACCAGACTATTCCCGTCATTCACCTGGGAGATCATAACTGGGACATTTTGACCACCAGCCAGCACTCGTCCCTTAGTCCTGGCTTCTATTCGTTTCCCTGAAGCGGCTCTGCTAGATCAGAGCCTGCTGCTGGCCTTTCCGTTGGGCCTGGATCTCGTTGTGTTCTATTTCTTTTTGGGCAACCAGATTGTATGTGCCCGCGTTCTCCACACTGGTAACACCTTGGCCCGAATTCACGGCGAGGGGCAGTTGGCTCTCTGGCTGAAACTTCCCGCACCCTAAAAGGCCTCGAATCCTGGCGTACAGCTTCTACTTCGAGGGCGTGGGCAACTGCATCCTTCAGGCTCCCGTGATGTCCCAGTCTCACAGCAGCTCTAACTTCCAAATCACGAATTCCATCAATGAAGGCCTGAACCAGCATGCTGTCGACTAACGTGCCTGATGCGCTTTGATATGCCTTCCTGACCAATTTTTCTATTTCCAGGGCCCACTGCTGTAATGACTCATTTCGTCCCTGGGTTCGATCTTTCAGCTGAGCTCTGAATACGTGCTCTAGATGACTGTCACCGTAACGTGCCTCCAAAGCCTCTAGAAGGCGGTCGTATGTCCTATCCTTTCCCAGAGCTTCCAGAATGGTGAGGGCTTCGTCACGAAGCGCCAAGGTTAGAGCCGTCTTAGCCTGCTCTTTGTTCCAGCCATTGGCGTGAGAAACCGACTCAAACTGCAGTTTATACGCCGTCCATGACGAAGTTCCATCGAAAGGAGGTACCTTGAATCTTCCAGCTACCGGAACGGATGTTTCGGATCCACTCGTACCATTGACCACCTTAATTTCTAGTTTCTTCATGTCGTTTCTCATGGCCTGGAGGCGAGTTTCGTGGTCCTCAACTTTTTCGTTAAAGTCAGCTAGTTTTTCATGAACCTCAGTCATTTCCTTCTTCCATTCCGAAGTGGACTCTCGTACCTCCCGCAGGATTCTAGATTGTTCTTCTTGAGCTATTTTCTGGCCTCGTAGCTCTTCGTGAATAATTCTAGATTGTTCCTCTTGGGCTCTAAAGCGTTCCTCTTGGGCTCTAGATTGTTCCTTCAAGAGGATTAAGATGGCGTTAAGGTCGATCTCTGGCTTAGGTGATGTCGCCATGTTAGCCGGTGAAGTATCGGTAGACGTACCGGCGGCGGCCGCAGAGTCCCCAACTGCAACTCGGCTTCGGGTTTGAACCCCCTCCTGCTCTTGATCTCGCGGAGTAATAGGCATCTTCTATCCCACTTCTGACACCAAATGTTACGTACGTGGGGGTAGGTAACTGATAGAAATACACAATTAAACCGATAATTAAGAGCTAGACTTTATTAACGCACTCACTAAGCCGTTACAACAATAATCGCACAATAAACTCGTAGTCGCTTCTAATTCACTGATGTATCACTCGTATCGCTTTCCAAGTAAGACTGACTTGACGGCTCGGGCCGGTCGCCTTATATACCCCAGTCCAAGACAATTCCAGAAGGCCCTTTCTAGAATGTTCGACGTACTTCGATCCGCCGTCGGGAATGTTCTAGTAGTCGTTGTTGGAATGTTCTTGTTCGCGACGTTTCTGGAAAGTTCTATGTACCTATAGCTGTTTCGTTTTAGATCGCGACGATTCTGGAATGTTCCACGTCTTGTTGTCTCTTTCTTATTCGTGTCATCTCTTTCGCATGCTTCTGGAAGGTTCTCAGTATTGCTATCCCTTTCTAATCATGCTATCTCTTTTACTCTTTCTGGAAAATTCGTCATATACTGAAATGTACTTCAAAGGCCCATAAGGGGTCCTGAAAACGCCTGAAAACGGGTTTTCAGGTTATGGCGTAATCTGGTAGAGGGTGGCCTGAAACGGCCTGAAAACATGTTTCAGGCGCCTGAAAACAACGGCAACTTGGTCGAAATTTTGATAATCAGGTATGTGATAGAGCTACCTCTGAAACCGACTGAAACGATATTTCAGCCTGCTGAAAACGCTTCCAAAGCACCGAAAATTGTGATTGAAGTTAAACACCTTAATCCACCGGCGTAACAATATGATATAAGATAAACTTCAGTAAGGTAGGTTAGGTTAGGTTAGAGCTGCGATCCTTAAAAACAGTAGGTATATGAAGCTAGGTTGTAAGATGTTAGGTTAATTCCAGCAAGGTAGGTTAGGTTAGATATGTTAAGTTATGCCTGGGTGTTGCAGTCTCTCTTGATCTCGATCCGGAGAGAACGCAGCATCTGGGCTGATGCACCCTGGGCATTGGTTGGGACTTTCTCCTTGTGGGAATCTTCCAGCCCATGGCTAATATCCGGCACTTGGGGGCGTGACTAGGTTCACCTGAAGGAGAGTAAAGGAGACCCCGAACTGGAAGGTGTCCATTCACCCCTGTCGTGTTACGTGATCTTCCGAAGGCTCAGAAGATCAGGTAAAAGACTTTGAAGAAAACTTTAGAGAAAAAGAAAGAAAGCAATAAAAGTAGGAAAAGGAAATTTATTTAACACTTAGTACGTATGTCTATGTTTCACAGAATTACCGGTAAAATATAAACTAAAATAATCTAACACGAGAAATCACCAGGGTAAAGGATTAGACGGAGGTAAGAAGGAGAAGGGAATAGGTAAATAGGATAAGGTAGTGTCACGTAGGTGGGTGAGTGTCCGTAGGGTTGCCCAGGATGAACACCAATGAAGCAGCACGGAGATAGGAGCCCGCGACTTGGAGCTCAGGCACAGGAGTAGGCAGGAGTGGAGTCTTCTAGAGATGCCAACCGAAGTGCGAGTTCACGTAGAATGATTAGGAGTAGGTACGGAGCGTAGAGATACTTTTTTTTGAAGAGCAGAACGTAGAGACTTCTTGACGTAGGGCTTCTTAGGGTGCGGGGCCTTACTTGGCCCCGCACAAGGCCGATTTCAAACTTCCTTTTCAGGAACCGAAGAAAACTGATCGCTCTAGTCAGAGCCAGCGTTTATATACCCTGGTGATCTAGCTTTTTTTAATTACTAATTCTAAATTCATAAAATTACAAAATTACAGATGCCAGGTAGCATTTCTATAGCAAAACAATGATATTTACTCCATGGTACAGCATGAAAACTAATATATTGTCTCTGCCCGCTGTCTTGACAATGAAAATAACAATATTGTCAAACGTATAAAAATAAACAAAAAGTGCAAAATATCAGACGTAAACGAGGAAATAATATTATGATAACAAGTAATCAAGAGGAAAAAGTACGTAAGTAATCTAGAAGCCTGCTTCATCGCGCCATTTTATTTCTTAAGAGAAATAAAAGCCCCCGAAGTCGGTCGGTTTTATTTAGTATGTTATATTTACCAAACGGTTTAATGTAAACACCCAATTTTAGGAATAAATTGAATACGAAATGAATTCAAATACCCGTTAATAAGAAAAATCATGGGCGGCGGCTGAAGATCGCGCCCGCAAGATGATCAGGACATACGTAAAAAGATGAAAATAAGCTACAAATCAAAAGAAAAGGAACACGGAACCAAGTATCGCAGGTACAATATTACACCCCCTAGGGGGGATTGGGTTTATTGGAAGGGGAAGGCGAGGCAGAGGGCCCACGACCCGGAACCGGAAGATATCCCATCCCCCCCAGAGGGTCCCGTTACGTGTTCCTCTGGTCTACCATAGGACACGTGCGGGACAGGTGTGGTGTTGGGTTGTTTGAAGGGAGGTGGATCCTCCTGGAAAGCGACCCACACTACAGGCAGACAGCGGAAGGGAAGGCGAACGCAGCGAACTTCGGTTTGCTGCTCGCCCGAACTTCCTGTGGGAACCAGTCGGTGAGGGGCCCGCATTGCACGGTTCCACCTGTCTGGGGAGATGGTTGCTGGCGTACACAACTGTCTCCGCCTTGGCGGAGGCTCTTTTGAGCGGCCGGGAGGCGCCCAGCGGCCAATGCTTACGCAGGTACCGCGGCGTCTCCGTTAACTAGCACTGAGGGTTACGCCAGAGTGGTTTTAGACGGTAGGCTCCTTCCTTCAGTCTCTTGCGAGACTGAAGGAAGGAGAGAGTCCGTCATACCCTCCTATAGCATGGCCAACCCTAGGCCGGGGGATGATGCGTAAAGCATTTCCACTCCGTTATCAAAAAAAAAAAAGGTTGTAAGATGTTAGGTTAACTTCAACAAGGTAGGTTTGGTTAAGTTTGAACTGCGATCCTTTTCATCTAACGCGCAGACGGCAAATCCTTTAGCAATATCCAAAATAATCAAATGTACAAGAAACAATCGAATAATCTCTTGTGAGCATGAAACATAATAGGCACCTACCAACAATGCAATTTAACAAACCCAGATGACTAATTCTTTACTAATACCCAAAATAATAAATTGTGCAAGAAACAAACGAGTCCCTTGTTAATAGTCAATAGTGAAGGAAGCAAAAAAGGTTATGAACGCAACGGCCGGTGCACGAGCTAGACAAAGGTATTCATTGCTCCGGGAACAAAGAGACTGGCGCTCGCGCACACAATAGCACCAGAACAATAAAAGGGTCGGGTAAGCAATGAACATTTCTATTGACTAAATGGGCTATATCAAAGTATGCAAAGGAGTGGTCTAGGGGCTCCGGGACCCACTCCAAACGCTCCAAATGGGTGGTTAAACCCCTAAAATGATACAAAATTTATCTTGACCCCGCCTCTCGCCCGTCGGGCGGTGATTCGGGGGCCAGAATCGGCGGGGCCAGAATCGGGGAATACTAACTACTATATTCGATAGTAATGGCTTGAGGCTAAATCTGGCCAAAACACCACATTTTCTTCTCTATGTCTCGTGTTTTTAAAAACACGCACTAAAGGCAAACAACGCCTCAAGTAGCGATCGGCGAAAAACACGGGCTTACGGCCTGGCCACGAGTTTGCGCGACCGGCTGAGCGGCGAGAGACTTTTCTAATACATTGCGTGTTACGTCAACTAACCGCTGCGCGGTGAGCGTCACGACCGAGCAATGAAGAGAGAATTCGCACGCAGCCGCCGCCGCCGCCGCTTAAAGTCGTGGCCAAGCCGTTAGACATACCCCGACTACTTAAAACTTTTTAAGGAAACATCGTATAAACGCACTTTACGTCTTCACGGTTCAACGCCTTAACTATGCCCACAAAAGGGAATATATCGATAAACCAATCACTATATTTCAGTACAGTGTGATATTTAACTGGAGCAGTGTGGTAAAATCCGAAACCATAGTTATAGTATCCGCGAAACTAAGTGGCGAGTCGGGTCATAAATCATCAGAAGCATATCTCTTTCACACCTGCACGGCCTTATGGAGCGGGCCGTGCCACAAGCAAGCAGGGCCCGTATTATGGACGTGTTTATCGCGTGACAAAACGTGGATAAAGCATCCGTCACTTTCTGACACGTGTATAAGCGCGGGAGTGACGGATGCTTTATCCACTTTGTGACGGATGCTTTGTCACGCGATAAACACGGCCATAATAGGCCCGCAGGTAGCATTAGGCATAAAAAGGAATGTCGATAAAGTAATGAAACAAAGAAAATAAATAGCGTGGTATTTTTTTAATTCCAGTATTGTATAATTACTATCGAAATATTAAATTAGGATATTGAATCATGTATTTAGCAAACTATTTAATAAATATATTATATTTATTTATTTTATTTTTAGTAATTAAATAACTATGCACCTAAAACAAATTAAATATGATATAAGATTTCATTTAAAAATATAATAATTATATCGACGTTTACATCATAAGTTATCGACATGTCACCACCCCTACGGTAGCTGACTTTTATTGCCCGACTCGCCACTTAGTTTGGCGGATAACTATAGTAGATTCTCTTATGATACTTGAACTTCGTGTATTCAGTATCAGAGCCTCCATTATGTAGCGTAGCATAAACTACTATGAAATGTCTTGCCATAATTTATATATTAAAAGCGATTTGTTGTTTGTTGTTATGACTGACCGGTGGCAAGTCGGGCGCGTCGGCGCTGTTGCGCTCCTCGCCCGGGCCCACAGTACTCGGCGCACACGCCGCCTCCGCCATCTTCGAGTTCATTTCCTCGACGCCGGCCCTGCACCTCTTTCTCGACATTATACACTTATGCGCCGGTATGTTCAATCGTCACCTAAATCAAAATTTAAACAATAATACAAGGTTCTAATCTATCTCATACTAGTAGGTACCTACCTATTAGGTACTAAGGGCCGTATTAACAAACTGATCTTGGCTGAGATGCTCGTCTCAAGATACCTTTTTTGCAAAAGCCTCGGTCACACACAGCGAATTTTCCTCGCTTGGAATGCGCACAGAGTGTCGAAGTTCATGTGTAGGACAGTTCTACTTGCTGTGTGATAGGTAGGCAGCGAATACTACAGATATAGTGCATAATGGTTTTCCTTCATATTTTATCGGAAAAGTTCGTATTTATTGAGCTCTCTCAATTAGCTTCTGTATCCATCGTATAGTCGTAGGGGTAAGTCGCAATATAAAGGGTGTCCCATAAACAAACGTCAAGCCGTTAAGGGCTGATAGAGCACCTAAAAATCTATGGATTTATGGATGTAAAAATATATGTAAAAATTTACTCTAGTTTCGGAGATATTGATAATTTTAATCAGAATTTTTGTAATTTTCCCTTATGTCACGAAAAATTCTTAATTTTGTTTAATTTCAGAAGTTTTTCAGTGGTATCTTACATTATTAGAATCATTACGAATCAGCGAAGTTTTTCAACTCATTTTCCCGTTTTTAGGGAACCGTACCAAAATGGTAAAAAAGGAACCCTATGGTGAGACTTCGCTGTCTGTCTGTCTGTATGTCACAAGCAGTTTTTCTCAGCAACTACACAAGTTATCAACTTAAAATTTGGCATAGTTGTATAACTTGCTTGCCCGCATCTGTTTTTATTAAAAAAATGAAATTAATTTTATAAATAAATGAAAAGGGGTCTAGAAGGGGGGGTTGAAAAATTAAAGTGATTTGATTATATTATAGCATGTTATTCAGATGTTGAGCACTTTCTACGACATTATTAGGAAATTAATTATTCAATATGTACCGTACAAAAATAATCATACTAAGTCTGGTTACCCCCTTTGGTGCAATAGTACATTAATTCGTTTGCTACGTGAAAAAAACAAATATAGAATTAGATTTAATAAATATGAAAACCCATTAGACAAAATTGCGCTTAACACCCTAAAGCTTAGATGCAAAAAGCTCGCTACCGAAAGTTACAACTCCTATATTGACATCATTGAACACGGCATTTCTAATAGCCACTTGTCAAAGCCAAACGAGAAAACCACTTAAAAATAAAGTTACCAACCAAATCCGTTCCTAAACTACCAAAATAATGAAAGTGGCTCTTTCAAAACCTGGCTCCTTCATGCCACTTTTCCCCCTGAAACTATGTCAAATGGTGTGAACGAGTCATCCGACAGTACCACCATCTGAAATATGTTTGCAACCTTTTTTTCTTCCTTATAAAGTACTCACAAAACGACTATCGACGCTAATAACGACAATCTAAACGTCAATGAATGTTCTGAAATTTTATCACATATTTTTAGATCGTTGCAGCATTAAAAAAAGCTTTTAAGTTTAAATACAAATAAAGACGCCGGGCCTGATGAAATACCTCCGCTTTAAATATAATGAATGTGCAGCTAGTTTAGTGGAGCCGCTGTTTATAATATTTAACTAATCTCTCAAATCAGGTATTTTCCCGCATTATTGGAAACTGGCTAAGGTCGTACCAATACATAAGTCCGATGATGAATCAATGGTGGATAACTACCGCCCTATTTCTATTCTCAGTGCATTAGCTAAGGTCTTTGAGTCCCTGATATGTCCTTCTATACAACACCATATGAAACAAAGCATTTCGATTCACCAACATGGCTTTATTCCTGCACGCTCCACTAATTCCAATTTGGTTACATTTGTTGAAACCCTATCAGAGTCAATCGATGCTTGAAAACAAATAGTGACCGAGTGTCCAATGAGATGTTACTGAAAAAAATATCCGCCTATGGTTTGTCCGGGGTGTTACTTAACTGGCTGCGCTCCTACGTAAGCGACAGGCAGTTCTACGTGTAGTCACGAATGGTTTTAAGTCGGATTCCAAAACCCATAACATCAGGGGTTCCCCAAGGGTCGCACTTAGCGCCTATTCTTTTTAACATATTCATAAACGACATACCCACTGTTTCAAATATTCAACTCCGTTTCTATATGCAGATGATTTGAAATTCGTGAGAACTATCGTATCCATTAATGACACGCTGTTACTTCAGGCTGATCTTGACAGATTAACAAACTCGTGTGAAAAAAACGGAATGAATCTGAACTCTAAAAAATGTTTTCATGTTAAATACACGCGTAACCATAGTGTCATTCCATCGACATATAAGACTTCCACAGACGACATTCAAGAGTTAGATCAAATTAAAGACCTCGGAATAATTTTCGGCAAAAAATTAACTTTTGTCCCACATATGGATCACATCACATAATAAAAAGGGCTTCAAAATTGCTGGGATTTGTAATAAAAAATATTAAGACTTTCCGTAAACTAAAAACTAAAAAAAATCTTTATTATACACTAGTTTGTAGTGTCTTGGAATATTGCAGTGTGGTGTGGAGGGAGGCCTCATTTTGCAACACACTATCTAAGGATAGAGAGGATACAAAAACGTTTCACATGGCACCTGGCACGTTCCTATGGAGTTGCAAATAAAATTGCGTCGTACAACAAGCGTCTTCATTACTTTAAAATATCATCATTGTCTCAACGCATAAATGTACTTGATATTTTATTTTTAAATAAAATATTGACTAATAAAGTTGACTGTTCCCAACTTTTAGGAAAAATTAACTTTAAAGCTCGACAAAGATATCCCCGATACACCATAAACCACTCGTACCTCCCTTCTGCAGAACAGTCCTTGGCATCAACTCGCCAGATCCACGCTTAAGCAAGCTTGTCAATGACAATTACAGCAGGCGTGATATACATTTTGAACGCGAAGCTGCATGTTATTACATTTTCATATTTTATTAACATTACTAGCGACCCGCCTTCGCTTCGCTTCGGTTACATAAGTTAAAATATAGCCTATAGCGACCCGCCCTCGCTTTGGTCCGGGTTCTATTATATTCATGAACCTTTCGTAAAGAATTATCTAACTGATGGTGAAAACCGCATCACCCGCTAACCTGAAGATTTGACTAAAAATTTAAAAAAATCGGTCCAGCTGTTTTGGTGTCCATAGGGAACATACCCAAATACGAACACATCGATTTTTATATATACTCGCGTACAGATAGTGTGATGTGACCTATGTTTGTCGATGTCCCATGATACACGCCTAGAGTTCACCTGGCGTTTTACTATCATATTTGTATCTACAGTGTAACTCATAGGTAGCTTTACATTTTAGTACCATGTCGCAGTCACGTATTATAAAAGCTATAGCTTTTCCCCGCGACTCCGTCCGCGTAGGATTAATTTTAGGCAGTCCACCCCGAAATTACGAACCATATTGCGCGGGAAATCTTTTTGCATGAAGATACGGGGAAAACGAATTTTCCCAGATGAGACCCAGCTAACTAGATCGAATTTTCACCCCCGTAAACCTGCATGTCGCAATTTTCATCGAAATCGTTAGAACCGTTTTTGAGAACGTGAGTACATATCTGTATATATAAAATTCAAAGTTCTGACTGACTGACTGATAGTTATATCAACGCACAGCCTAAACCGCTGAGTCTCGAGATTCCAAATTTGGCATGTAGTGTAGGTTCCTTATAAGGTCTAGGGGTACACTAAGAAATATTTTTTCAAAATTCACCCCCTAACGGGGTAAAAGGGGGGTTGAAAGTTTGTATGAAAGTCGTCAATTTTTGAAGATAGAAACGCGGATATTAGTATATAGGCCACTATTTACAAATAAAACATACCACTTTCAGCAATTTTGGATAAACTACCCCTAAGGGGTTGAAATGGGATGTTAACGTTTATATGGGAGTTTGGTCATTTTTGAAGTTTGGAACGTTGAAATTGGTACATAGGCTACTGGTATCACATAAAAAATACTACTACCGGCGCTTTTTGAAAAACTATCCCTAAGGGGATAAAAGGGGGGTGGTGGTTAACAAATAAAAAAACTAATTTCGGCGATTTTAGAAAAATTGCCCCTAAAGGATGAAACGGGTGGTGAAAGTTTGTATGAGAGTTAGGTAAATTTTGAAGTTAGAAACGTGGAAATTGTTATAAAGACTACTGTAAACAAATAAAAAAACAACGTTTGGTGAGTTTGGATAATTACCCCTAAGAGATTGAAATGGCGGGGTGGTAGTTTGTATGGACGTCGGTCCTTTTTGAAGTTAGGAACGTGAAAATTAGTATGTAGGCTACTTTTAACAAATAAAAAACTACTTAAGCGTTTTTGGATAAACTAACCCTAAAGGGAATGAAATGAGGGGAAATGTTCGGTCACTTTTGAAGTTAGGAACGTGGAAATTGGTATTTGCTACTGCTTACTAAGCTAAAAGTATTACTTTCGATGATTTTGGAAATAGTACCCCTAAGGGGGTGAAATTAGGGGTGGAATTTTGTAAGAGAGTTTGGTTATTTTTGAAGTTAGACATATGGAAATACGTTTCTAGACTATTAAATATATAAAATATAGGTTTTGGCGTTGTTTGAAAATCTACCCCTAGCGGGTTGAAAAGGGTTTAAAGAATCGTATGGTTTAAATTAGTTTCTATCCCATCATGATACGTACGATAATGAAAACTTTATCTGTACTTTTTAACAAAGGTACTGACTCTCCCCAGACGAAATCGCGGGTGGAACGGAAACCTATAATATTAAAAATGAGAAAGTTTGTGTGTTTGTTACTTCTTCACGCTTACACGAATGGACCAATTTAGATGAAATTTGGAATGGAGACAAATAATACCCTACAATGACACACATACTACCTATTATCCCGAAAAATAAAAAAATCACTGTTCCTGCGGAAAGGTAAAATTGCTGATTCTTCGCGGACGAAGTCGCGGACAGCAGTTATGTCAAATAATCGACTAAAAGGGTAGTTTTTATAAACGTGCAAGATCATTTGATCTCATACCTCGGCAGAGGGGAAATACTGTGTAAGGCCGGTCCTGAACTGATATAAATGGTGTAAGGCGTGTAGCGACAACTCACACATGTTTCATTTCTCTCTGGACCCAATTCTAAATTCAACGCGGACGACGTCACGGGCAGAAGCTAGTATATACATATAGGGACCCGCCGGCTTGACACGTTCACTTAATGAATGATTTGATCAAAGAATGAACTAAATATTTTATGAATATTTCATACTTAGTTGAGTATATTATTATACAGGGTGACCTCGAATTGGTAATACAAATTCAAAGTACTACAGAGAGCTTCCCTAAACCAATCGCTTCTACGAGGTCTCACGCTTAATTTTAAAACATAAGTACTTTTTTTTAAGTATTCTAATTATCCCATTTTTTTTTGCTTAAATTGGTTACCCTACCATTACCTTTAAAATGAAAGAGGTTTAAAGTATTTCAAATGAACACTTTCCTCTTTGGTTCGTTATCTGACACATCATTTATGATAATAGCGTATCTTGATTAGTAAATTGTCACTTGTCTTGTCAAAGAAAGTAAGAATTTTCGTATTTAATTAAGATAGTAATTAAACAAAATGCCCCGAGCTTATCCTTATACGAATATTCAGCGAATGGATATGTTATCTTTTTATTTTACGTCACGAAGTACCGTACGAACTCAAGCATTGTTTCATGAACGACACCCTGACTGCCCAACTCCTACTCGTGTTCTAATAAACTCCATTGTCCAAAACTTAAGAGATTTTGGACAGTTTACTGTCCCAGTGCACGCTCAAGCTCCGGGCCGGCGGCCGCGGTACTCGCAGACGTTTCGGAGACGAGTTCTCGATTATTTTAGCCACCACCCAGAGGCGAGCTCAAGGGACGCTGCCGCAAGATTCGGAACGAGCCAATGGTTTATTTGGCGATTACTGAATGCTGAAGGAAAGTATCCGTTTAAATTCCAAAGGGTGCAGGATATCATATTAGCCGATTATCCTAGAAGAGTGCAATTTTGTCGTTGGCTGCTGCAAAATCTACACTTGAACATTTTATGGACCGACGAGGCAACATTTACAAGAGTAGGCATGTTCAACGTTCACAATGAACACGGTGGTCTGATCGTGAAGCTAATCCTCACGTAACTCGCAGGGACTCCTACCAGACACGTTTCTCGGTAAATGTTTGGGCAGGAATACTGAACGACTGTTTGATTGGTCCTCATTTCATTGACGGAAATTTAAATGGACCGAAATATGAAGAATTCCTGAGAAATGTGTTACCGGTATTGCTACGAGAGGTGCCGCAGCAAAATTTGGAGGCTCTGTATTACCAGCAGGATGGGGCACCAGCTCATTTTTCCCTGCGTGTGCGAAGCTACTTGGACCAAGAGTTCCCTGGGAGATGGATTGGACGCTGTGGCCCAGTCGCTTGGGCTCCTAGAAGCCCCTGATCTCACACCTCTCGACTTCTTTTTGTGGGGCGAAATAAAAAGGAGAGTGTACGCACGGGAAACAGATACTGTGGGTGAACTTCGCCAAAAGATAGTTGAGGCATTTAATAATGTAAAAACCAATGAATTTGTTCTCCACAGATTGAAAGACAATCATAGGCGACGGGCAGAGTTATGTATCCAAGAAGGCGGGGGTCATTTTGAGCACATTTTAAAAGTTGTTTAAGTTTTACAATTTTGTATTTTGTACTGTACGTTATTCAACAATAAATTATTTTTATTCACTCATTATTCAGTTATTCACTTTATCAGATAATTTATTAGGGTACCTACTTAAAACTAAAGGGTTGGATGGATATCAGCACCTAGTTTATTAATAACATCGAGTGATAGATACAGGAATGGAAATTGAGACACATTTTGTTCCTTGTCGCTTTGGGTGGCAGTGCGTCACGTTGAATGTCCACTGTCATTATCTCCGTCGTTGTTGTGACAGAGTACAAAATGGTGCGAGAATCAATTTCCTTGTCTGTACGACAGATATGCATGACGTCATGTAGGTTAACCACACTTGGGATTTTAAATTATTTTTATTATTTTGTTTTGTTAGAAAATTAACGATAATTAAGGAAAGCTAACTTTAACAACTGAGTTAATGCAATACACTATTAGTGATTAACTGAATCATAATCAAGTATTTTGTATTACCAATTCGAGGTCACCCTGTATTTATCTGATCATTTTGTTTGCAACAGAATGTTAAAAATTAAAATGAGACACGAGTAAGCCACAGATTATGCAGACCAACACCGCATTGATATTACATTTAAAAAAACTAAAGGAACTTCAATTCAAACAGATAGTGATTATTTATCATTAAAGTAATTATTAAAGACCCACGAGGCAAACTTAACTACAACGCAGTACTACCTAAAATTACCTACGACACGATCTAATGGTTGACAACAATATTTGTAAACAAACGCGAGCTATTTTAATACCGACCCCACAGAATTAGTACTTGCATAGATTCCGGGCTATAAGAAACAGTTAAAGACGTATGACGTTAGACTCTTTTATATTTATGGCTTTCATAACGAGTTAGAAAGAGATGTCCTTATAGGTATTCTTTCGTTTTCCTTCATGTTGTCAGAAGGTTTGAATTGGATCTATCAACGCCAGTGTTGTTGCTGAGTCGACAATAATATCATATCAATTCAATTTCAAAACTCAAGTTCGGTATCCAATTTTCCCTGCCTACTCACCGAATCCATTCTGATATCAAGTTTTCACCTTTTGGAAAACTGAAAATATCGATATACATTCAGTCAACAAAGTATCGGGGAATGGATGATTTGTTTATGGTTCCAAATTCAAATTTTTGTTTTTTTTGTTGTTGTTAGATTGGCACAACTGTTTTCTATTTTGGCGCGGAGTTTGAGTTGCATCTGTTATTTATATTAAATACAGTGCTGTTTTTAGTTATATCATATCTAGTGTGTATTGCGAATTTCATAATGGACAAAAACATTGAACAAAGAGTTTGTCTTAAATTTTGCATCGCCAATGGAATTTCGTGTTCAGAGTCACTGAAAATGTTACAGAAGGCTTACGGTGATTCGACTTTATCAAAAACACGTGTTTATGAGTGGTACAAAGCGTTCAAAAGCGGTCGAGATGTGATGGAAGATTTGCCTCGCTCTGGTAGGCCATCAACGTCTGCAACTGAAGTTAACATCGCAAAAGTGAAGGAAATAGTGACTGAAAATCCTCATTCAACTTTGAGAGAGATAGCCGCCGAACTTTCTGTATCTCACGAGTCGATCCGTACTATTTTAACTAATCATTTGGGTATGAAACATGTTACCGCTCGGCTAGTCCCAAAAGACCTGAATTTTCTCCAAAAACTCAATCGCATGAGAGTCGCTGAGGACATGCTAGAACGAGTCAATTCCGACCCAACATTCATGAAACGCATTGTTACTGGTGACGAGACGTGGGTTTACGAGTTTGACATGCAAACTAGTCAACAAGCTTCGGAGTGGCGCCTTCCAACTGAACCGAAACCGAAGAAACCACGCCAAAGTCGATCAAAAGTCAAAGTCATGTTGACTGTTTTCTTTGACTATCGCGGTGTTGTGCACTCGGAATTCTTGCCGGAAGGTCAAACGGTAAATAAAGAATATTATTTGAGCGTTATGCGGCATTTAAGAGAGCAAATTCGACGAAAAAGGCCAGATTTGTGGAATGAAAATTCTTGGATTTTGCACCACGATAATGCGCCTTCGCACAAGGCCATCATTGTGAAAGAATTTTTGACCAAACACTCAACAAATACCATCGAGCAACCACCATATTCACCAGATATGGCTCCTGCCGACTTCTTTCTTTTTCCTAAACTCAAATTACCACTTCGTGGCACCCGTTTTCAATCGGTAGAAGACATAAAGGAGAATTCGCGCCGAGAACTGAATTCAATTCCGGAAACAGCGTTTAAAAAATGTTTTGATGATTGGATTATTCGTTGGCGTAAGTGTATCGTTTCTGAAGGAGCATACTTTGAAGGTGATAAAATAAATTTGGATGATTAACAAACAGTTTGTGTATTATTGATCTTTTCCCGGTACTTTCTTGACAGAGTAGTATTTCCACATCACTGTCAAACTAATAAAGTTACTAAATGAAGAAGTCATCCTGACATAAAATGTGGGGGTCTAATGGCAGGCACATCGCAGTCCATTCAAATTTGACGTCTTAAAACCTTTTGGCAATGACAGTTAAAGAAGAAAAAACACCCAACTTTTTGATTCACTTCTTCTTATGGAATACGTAAGCTAAAAAGTAAAGAAAGATAGCTGGTGCATAGTTCATCTTATAGTGCGGTTTCTATGCAAGTACTTATTCTGTACCGGCTCCACACGCTCGGCGAGCGGCAGGACGCGGCTATACGTTAGAGTGAGATGGAAATACTTCCATTCCAGGGCCTATTAGATTGTCTAGTCTAATAGGCCCTTTATGTGTTTGTCAAAACTGACAACTTCATTCGGCTACTAACGTCTTCCCAGAGTGCGCGAAATTTCGTACTGCGTAAAATACAGTTGATAAGTTTATGTTATTGATTGTTGTATTTCTGTTTTATTTTTTATATCTGTTTTTGTTGTCCGTGGTATTTTTTGTTATCGTTTCCTAAAACGTAATATGGATGCACAATCAAGCACATCGAAAGGTGGCGGGGCCGGGGATACATTCTTATCTCCTAGGAAAAAGCGACCAAAAAAAGCTTTAAGTGTTATGGAAAAAATGGTAATCAAAAATCTGCAGAATGCCATTTTGAAGCTGCCAAGAAAAATTAGTGCATTGAAAAAGTAGTGAAAATGCTGGGAATATCTACCCGTACTGTTTATACTGTTCTCAAAGAACATGAAGAAAGCGAAGGTGCCCCACCAAACCCTCCTCAAAAACCGGGACCGAAGCTTACATTTAAGGATAAATTAGATGAATTCACATTTTCTGCCATCAGGCGTTTAGTACATCAGTTTTTTTATAGAAATCAACTACCCACCCTTTCTAAGGTGAATTACCGGTTTATATTCCTTTATTTTTACTCATGAGTAATCTTTAGTATTTCTTCTATTTCCACTAATAGTTCATTATGTAACTAATAGTAAATGTTAAATGTGGCCGCGATTGGTGGCTGCGTCTAGTGACTTAGCCGAACCACCTAGTGGTCGCGTAATAGTGGCGGCCACTAGTGGCTCAATGTGCGGTCGCCCTATGTATGAAAACTTTAGTTCCTCCTTTGACCACTTTCTATCCTTCACATGAAATTTGTGCATTAAAATAAAAAAGTCTAAAAACTCGAATTACTCAAAAACTACCGAGTTTTGACCTCTGGTTGACTGGGCTTAAAACATTGCAAATAACCCCTAGTACAACCCCTTTCAAGGAATAGGTCGAACTACCAGTCACCCAGTTTATTACAGTAGTGAATCACTCAAATTAAGTACATTACATTTGTTAATTTTTTCATTCACTCCTTAAAAATTCCGTAAAAATTCCTTTAAGCAAACTGTGTATTCAAACACGAAATTGTATGTATGATGTACTTTTGTACTCTATTAGTTCTTGTGTATACAAGACGCTTTTAAATGAGCACACTGTGATGTTTCTCGCCGGACAGCTATTTCACACAATATTACTTTTATGTTGTCCGGCAGCTTGAGCACGTCATGCTCGCTCAAAGGTCTTTGCTTACGGCGGCGTCGTTGATCGGGTCACCATCTTCCCGAACATATGGTTGAGGGAGGCGATGGCTGAGATACGCGTCATACTCGTGAACGGGTGCTGTTTGTGGGGTCCGGTCTGTTCACGTCTGCAAGGACTTGTTCAGTTAATTAATCCAGTT
This sequence comes from Tortrix viridana, assembly GCA_963241965.1. Classification (NCBI taxonomy): domain Eukaryota; kingdom Metazoa; phylum Arthropoda; class Insecta; order Lepidoptera; family Tortricidae; genus Tortrix; species Tortrix viridana. Next base: position 39,469,175 of record OY725171.1, on the reverse strand, counting down.
ATGGCTTTTGACGAAGAGACCTCGTCGTGTTGTTCTCCTAGTCATTACATTTAGTGTAATATATTTGACCTTACATTTGTAATGTTTTTATTTGTGCTAGTTCTAATAATTAATATTTGTTACTTTATTACCTTGTAATGTAACTTACTTTTAAGCATTATTGTATTTTATGGGTCCATATTGGCTCATACAAAATTCTTATTCCGATTTTTGGTTTTACTACCGATTTGTATTCCTAATAATCACTCTTCATAATTTTTTTCCTCATACTTTTTTTGTTCATAACTTATTATTACTACCAACGGAACTCATAACAGACAGTTATCATATTTTTTTTATTAATACTCATTTGTATTCATAATAATCACTCTTCATAATTTTTTTCCTTATACTTTTTTTGTTCATACATTTTTATTACTACCTACGGAACAGGGACTTAGAAATAGAAGGGTGATTCTTCGCTCATCGTCTACTATATGTAAGTATTAGTTAAAAATATGTACATTATGGCGCTTCGCCGGTCGCTACCGCGGCACGCTCGCTACGCTCGCTCGGCTCGCGCGCTGTAGGGTCGCAATTCTACCTAACACTCCTCGCTTCGCTCGTCGTCGTACCTAATGGAGACCTTCGTTATGAATTAGAATGATTAGGAGTTTTGATCGTTAGTATCAGAAAATATATGAAAACAAATATTAGTATAAACAAGGTGTATAATTAGTGATATTATGAAATCTGATGATTATGAGTTTCGATCGTTAGTAATAAAAAAAATTATGTACAATGATCATTATATTGTAAAATTGTATGAGATACATTTTCGGAGTTCCAATAATCTATTTTGCAATTTTATATGAACTTTGGCGCACCCGTATTTTATATTTTAAAAAATGACCTTCTGCTGGAGTTTCTTGCGGCGCTTCTTCACCGCAATGATGGTCTTGTCCGAAGCGCTGGTAGATTCACTCTATATTACTGACGTGTAAAAGAGCCCGTATGTGGCCAATTTACTGAATAAATATTTTGACTTTGACTTTGACTCAATAAGTAACATCACTATTTTTTATACACCAAAAACTGACAACACTGAAGCTGGCATTTTACTGCAGTGAATTAAAAGTCCGGGTATAATTCGTAATATCTTTTGAATGGAATGTCCGATTTTAATAATTTAAAAAGTAATCTGCAGGTATTGAAACAGTCTTGAACACGAAATGATTTATTTGGATAAGGATTAACACAAAAGTATGGATAACAGGTCTGATTTTGGTCGGCATTTCTATCAACTTTTAAAATGTAAAAAAGTTGTTATAGTAACTACAATAGTTGGACATATGGTATCGCGATGTTTTTTGTAGATATTGATATGTTCTTTAATATTGTTGAACATATTTTTGTTCTATCATCAATACTTTCCGCAGCGCATGCGATAATATACATTTTACGGCTAATTTTTGTACACCTTTGGTGACATTATTGAAGTTTTAGTAGGGAGCCCTAATTTTTTCTAGTCATAACTATAGCCTATGTTACTCAGGGATAATGTAGCATTCTAACGGTGAAAGAATTTTTTTAAATCTGTCCAGTAGTTTTTGAGTTTATTCGTTACATACAAAAATACAAATCTTTCCTCTTTATAATATTATTATCTATACATATAATAAAATCGTTAAGACCAAAAAGTCTGTACATTGAAGATTTAAAAAAAAAACCGATCAGGGCGACTTATAATAAGTAACTGAACATAGTAAAACCATTTTAAAAATTTTTGTTTGTTTGTTTGACTGAGCATCACGTAAAAACTACTTGACGGATATTGATGAAATGTTCAAAAATCTATTTATCTATTTATTTAAATAAAATCAGAATAACATTTAGGCTGTAGACATTTTGGAAAATGTTAGAAGGGGGTAAAGTTTGTATGGAAAACCAAATTTAGATTGTTCTAGGATCATGAAACTCAGAATAAATAATTACTAATAAATATAAAGAAATACCTGTTTCAGGATTTTTTTCAATGTCATCTAAAAACGCAAAAAAAGAGGGTTTTATGTTTAAAATTACAGGAATTCATACAACTATAAAATGCAAACCAATGAAGTTTGACCTCTGAAACTTGCTACATATACTTAAAATAACAAATTAAAAAAACTACTTTTGGCGATTTTGGATAAACTACTCCTAAGAGGTGGAAATGGGGAGTTAATGTTTGTATGGGAGTTTGGTCGTTTTACAAGTTAGAAACGTGTAAATTGCTATAGGAATACTGATATCAAATAAAAAGCACTACTTTCGGCGATTTTGGATAAACTACCCCTAAGGAGATGAAATGGGGGGTTAAAGTTTGTGTGGGAGTTTGGTCGTTTTTCAAGTTAGAATCGTGTAACTTGCTATAGGAATACTGTTATCAAATAAAAAAACACTACTTACGGTGATTTTGGATAAACTACCACTAAGGAGATGAAATGGGGGGTTAAAGTTTGTATAGGAGTTTGGTTGTTTTTCAAGTTTTAATTGTCTAAATTGCTATAGGAAGGAATACTGTTATCAAATAAAAAACACTACTTACGGTGATTTTGGATAAACTACCCCTAAGGGGATGAAATGGGGGGTTAAAGTTTGTATGGAGTTTGGTCGTTTTTCAAGTTAGAAACGCGGAAATAGGTATGCTTATAGGCTACTGTTAACAAGTGAAAAAAAATAACGTTCGGCGATGAAATGGGGGTGGTAATTTGTATGGGAGTTTGGTCAATTTTGAAGTTAGAAACGTGGAAATTAGTATATAGGCTACTGTTAACAAACAAACAATAAACTTCTGGCGATTTTGGAAAAACTACCCCTAAGTGATTGAAATGGGGGGTGGAAATTTGTACGCGCATCACGTGAAAACGGCTAAATATATTTGAATTCGGATTTCACTAGCGGGTTAAGAGAATCTCCGGCCAGGTTATAGGATAATATAATTTTAGATAAACTAACCCTAAGGGGATGAAATGGGGGGTGAAAATTTGTATGGAAATTTAGTGATTCTTGAAGTTAGAAACGTGAAATTTGGTATTTGAGTTGCTCTTTACAAATACAAAAAAACAGCTTTCGGCGATTTCGGAAAAAACTACCCCTAAAGGTATGTAATGGGGTTGGAAGTTTGTATGGGAGTTTGGTAGTTTTTGAAGTTAGAAACGTGGAAATTGGTATACTTATAGGCTACTGTTAATAAAGTTAACAAATTTAAAAAAATAAGGTTCGGTGATTTTTGATAAACTACCCTAAAGGGGATGAAATGGGGGGTGGAAACTTGTATGCGAGTTATGTCAATTTTAAAGTTAGAAACGTGGAAATTGGTAAATAGGCTACTATTAACTAACAAAACAATAAACTTCTGGCGATTTTGGAAAAACTACCCCTAAGTGGGTGAAAGGGGGGGTGAAATTTTGTATGGGAGTTAAGTCAATTTTAAAGTTAGAAACGTGGAAATTGGTATTAAGACTACTGTTAACAAATAACATTCAGTGATTTTGGATAAACTACCCCTAAGTTAATGAAAGGGGGGCTAAAATTTGTATGGGAGTATGGTCATTCTTGAAGTTAGAAACGTGGAATTTGGTATACTTATACGAGGGCAGAGTGAGAAGTCTGGTAAAAATCATATTAAAGGTATTTTTTTTCACAAATTAATGCCAATTTGAAATGCAGCCTTTTTGGAGGTACATCGTATATTTTCAGCCAGTTCACACGGCTAGTTTTTTTTGACAGCTATGAAAAAGAAACAATCACTTTGGTGTTTGCAAACATGGAGAAAAGTGAGTTTCGTGTTCTGATTAAACATTATTTTTTGCGAAAAAAAACCATTACGGATACAAAAAAAAATTTACAAATATTACGGGAACTCTGCTCCATCGATTAAAATTATCCACAAGTCGTTTACGGATTTTCGTTGTGGGCGTACAAGCACTGCTGACGCCGACCGACCCGGACGCCCAGTTGAGGTCACCACACCAGAGATGATCACCAAAATCCATGACATCGTATTGGACGACCGAAGAGTAAAGGTCCGTGAGAAAGCTGATATTGTAAGCATTTCAGACGAACGGATTCGTAATATCCTTCACACTTATTTGGATATGAAGAAGCTCTCCGCCCGTTGGGTACCGCGACTGCTCACAGTGGATCAAAAACGCACTAGGGTGACCCTGTCAGAGGCATGTTTGGCGAAGTTTAGGCGTAATGAAAAGGACTTCTTGCGACGTTTTATAACTGTTGACGAAACCTGGATTCATCATCATACACCAGAAACCAAGGAGCAGTCAAAACAATGGATTGCTTCAGGTGAACCTGCACCAAAGAAGGCCAAAGCAGTTTTATCGGCGAATAAAGTTATGGCTACTGTCTTCTGGGATGCTCGTGGTGTAATATATATTGATTACCTTCAGAAAGGAAGGTAAAACGATTAACGGCGAATATTATGCCAACTTGTTACAGCGTTTTCATGAAGTTTTAAAGGAAAAACGACCCCATTTGGCGAAAAAGAAAATTATTTTTCACCAAGACAATGCACGAGTCCACACTTGTGCAGTTGCTATGGCTAAAATCCACGAATTGCGTTACGAATTGCTCCCGCATCTCCCTTATTCTCCAGATTTGACCCCCTGCGACTATTTTCTTTTCCCAAACTTGAAGAAATGGCTTGGTGGAAAAAGATTTGGTTCCAACGAAGAAATCATCGCAGAAACCAATGCGTATTTTGAAGGGTTGGAGAAATCGTACTATACGGAGGGAATCGAAAAGCTAGAAAAGCGATGGACCAAGTGTATTGAGTTACATGGGGACTACGTTAAAAAATAAATATTTACTTGGACCAAAAAAAAAAATGTTGAATTTTTTCTAGACTTTTCACTCTGCCCTCGTATGTTAACAAAAAAAATGTTTGGCGATTTTGGATAAACTACCCCTAAGAGGATGAAATTGGGGGTTAAAGTTCATAATGGAGTTTGGTCGTTTTTCAAGTTAGAAACGTGAAAATTGGTATTTAGTCTACTGTATACAAATAAAAAATACCACTTTCGACTGTTTTGGATTAGCTACCCCTAAAGGGATGAAATGGGAGGTGGTAATTTGTATGCGAGTTTGGTCAATTTTAAAGTTAGAAACGTGGATATTGGGATAAAGGCTACTGTTAACAAATAAAAAATATAACTTTTGGCGTGTTTGGAAACATCTACCCCTAAAAAGGTGAAACGGGGGGTAGCAATTTGTATAGGAGTTCGGTCAATTTTGAAGTTAGAAACGTGGAAGTTGGTATATTCGCTACTATTAAGAAGAAGAAAAAACACATTCAGTGATTTTGGATTAACTTTCTCTAAGGATCTGAAATGGGGGGTTAAAATTGTATGGGGGTTTGGTCGTTCTTGAGCTTAAAAACGTGGAAATTGGTAAAAAAATCACTGTTCACAAATAAAAAATAAAACGTTTGGTGATTTCTGAAAAAGTATCCCTAAGTGGGTGAAATGGGAGGTGAAAGTTTTAATGGGAATTAAGTCATTTTTGAAGTTAATGAAGTTGGTGTTAAAGCTACTGTTTACAAACCAAGAGTACTTTCGGTGATTTTGGAAACACTACCCCTAAGGGGGTGAAAATGGGGGTGGAAATTTTTAAAAGAGTTTTGTTATTTTTGAATTTAGATATATGAAAATTGGTTTCTAGACTACTAAATATAAAATACGAGTTTTCTGATACTGGAATTTACATTCAATTTCAATGAAATTTACATTCCAAAAGCACCATTTGGTAAAGTGAAATTAATAGACACCTCTAGATTTTTTTCTCAAAATAGGCCATACATTGGCCTACTACTTGCCTAAATATCAAAATTTTCCAGGCGGTACTTCCTACAAAAAATCAGCAGAATGTGTGGCCAAGTTATGTATTCAATCGGTGTTTTTCAATGTAGTATTCGAACTCTTCGATTATGTTTGAGTTTTCTTATCAGTTTGTCGTATTCAAGAGTAAAATGCTAATGACAACATAATGTCATCGTGATGCAAGATACGGAAGAAACGGACATACATACAAACATATCAACTAGAAACATTACCCTCCGCAGTCAAGTAAAAATAAAAATAAGATGTTATTTCCGTGGATGGCGTGAATAAGTTGATAACTCGTCAAAAAAGCAAGAAGTAATTTAAACCTTATGCAATCTGTTTTAAATACAAATTTCCTTAAGTTTAAATCTCGATTTATGAACTTATTCACGCCATCCACGGATTTAGGCCCACAACTCCTCCCCCACTCCCCTAACCACCCTGAAACATTTTATCCCTTAAACGCGAGCAAAGCAGCGGGCAAATGCTAACATGTTAGGTTAGGTTAGGTATTATAACCTAAGAACTTTCCTGAAACGAACCACTTCATTCGATTACCTACTAAAAATAGCATTTAAATACAATACTCGAAATATCAGCGGACACACATACACACACACACGCATGAATGAATAAATATTGTGAGTGACAACCCTAACGCTCCGATGAAGTATAGGTATTTATTTCAGATAAAGGGCGGAGTTGAGTTACTGCTTTAGCTATTATTATTCTGTGTCTCGAGTGATATTCAAATAAAATTGTTTTGTTTTTCAAAGATGTTCGAAATTTGAAACCCATAACTTTATCAAATTTTATATCGTTATAAGAACATTATGTTACTACTACAGATAAGAAAATTATCAGAGTAAAATTGATAGTAGTAATGCTGGTCATTGCCAACGGATTCTGAACGCATTATAGAGGACTTATTATATGTGTGTAGATAAAATAGTGTATGTACTTAACTGTACATAATTAGGCATTAAAACACTCGAGTGATGCTATTATGAAACTCGCCTGTCGGCTCGTTTCATAAACACACACTCGTATTTTAATGCCTCTTATTATGCACCAGTCACATAAACTACTATAGTCAATTCAAAGTATTTTGGTTGAAAATCTCAGAAAACTTTTTTATTTTCAAAATAAATTCATCATTTAAAAAATGTCTCCCAAAATCTTCCAGTGTGTTACGCTGGTTGCGTGTTATGATATGATAACTTTTTGTTTTATAGCCACACTGAAACTATTTTGTGGCCACATCATTTGACTACAGCTGGGAAGTATCAACTAAATGTCAGCCATATTGGTTTCGGAACAAATAGAAAGTGACTGAGCGCCGGCATTTCCGAACAAAATATTACTGGTTTTTCAACAACAAATAGCCAAGGCGTTAATTTTTCACTATTTATAGTTCTGACACTGGGCCTAGATTACGAATTTCTTGTTCAATTTGCTCCTTCTATAATCAAAAGTTTCCCGTTGTGTTTTTGTTCCAGCGTGTTATGTTGGTGTTACATTGCATGACAAAAGCATACCGGCTGTGGTACAAATCAAACGGGGGTGTTATGTTGTCGCTCTATGAAGAAAACAAGTTACATTTCAGTTTTTTTTGTATGCATGTTATTTCAATAAGTCCGTCGTTTTTAGGATTTCGTAGCCAAAATGGCAAAAACGGAACCCTTATAGTTTCGTCATGTCCTTCCGTCCGTCCGTGTGTCACAGGCATTTTACTCAAAAACTACAACATGTATATTGATGAAATTTGGAGTATAGGTGTCTTGTTTAAGCCGCTACTTAGTTTGGTAGTTAAATAACAAAAATAGATATATATAAAAATAGTATCATTGTAATAAGATTTTATTTAAAAAATGACTAAATGTTGAGTTTCTTGCGGCGCTTCTTCTCAGCAGTGGTCTCCTCTTGGGAAGCGCTGGTAGATTTTGACGTGTAAAAGTGACCGTGCGGCCTACTTACTGAATAAATATATTTTATCTTTATTTTTTTTAAATAAATATCTAGGAGGGGCACTCCATACATGTAAAACGAGCTGACATTTTTTTTTTCAGCCAACATCAACGTGTGATATATATTTCGACAGTTCTTTTAAAAACTTTTAAGGTGTTTAAGCAATTTTAGTGAATATTTTCGGAAAGTTGCATAAATTGTGTCCCACACTTTTATCTTTTAAACTGTACCTACGTCAAAAAAATATAATAAAAATTACAAAGGTAAACTTTCAACCAAAATAATTTTCAACATGATCGGATATAAGTACCGTTTTTGAGTTAATCGCCGAAAACTGTGCTTCACAACAAAAGATCGTAAGTACCATGAAGATACGCTCTTTTACTGGTGTACTCATTCCAGATTGTTTTTGTATGTGTAGTAATGACAACGGAACCCTACACTGAGCATGGCCCGACATGCTCCTGCCCGGTCTTTTATGGTTTAATATTTTGATCGATTGAGGTTGGTTGGGTCGTTCGACTTTTCATCGACAATGAGTTGTCCCCAGTAACATATGAAGGTATAATTATATAAACAAACATATACATTACACTATCAAGGTGTTCCTAATCTACCATAGACTTACAACATCATGTTATCACCTCGTAGATACTTCACATTATTTATAGGTAAATTACTTTAAGAGACGTTTTTGCATTTGTAGTTGTGTTTCAACGGGAGTCACAATACTGCTCGGATTGCTATTGCATTCATTTTGGAAATATTTGTACAAATTATACAAAACTTCTTTAGTTTGGGAACTCAAAGGCTTACCTCTACCATGTTTCAACATCGGAACCATTTTTAATTAACAAAGTTACAAAAATAACACTGAACAACAAATATTACAAACCATAAGAATAATAGTAGTTTATGTGACTGCTGCATAATGAGAGGCATTAAAACACGAGTGTGTGTTTATGAAACGAGCCGACAGGCGAGTTTCATAATAGCATCACACGAGTGTTTTAATGCCTAATTATGTACAGTTACATACAACATTTTATCTACATACATATTATAAGCTCTCTATGATGTGTTCAGGAACCGCATGTTACGACCGGCATAGCCGGCATTGATCAATTATTAGAACGTCAAAAATGGCGGCAACCGTAGTTTTTTTTTTTATTCAGAGACAATCTAGAGTCGGCCTCTACTATCATATCGTTCGATATCAAATTATCAAGTAACATACGAGATTTGTCAAAATTGTATGCAATTGACATTTCATTTCGAATTCAATGTCATCTCGAGTGATATTAGAATTGAGGTCAAATAAAATTGTTTTGTTTTTCAAAGATGTTCGAAATTTGAAACTCATAACTCTATCAAATCTTATATCGTTATAAGAACATTATGTTACTGCTACAGGTAGTACAGATAAGAAAATTATCATAGTAAAATTGATTGTTGTAATGCTGGTCATTGCCAACGGATTCTGAACGCATTATAGAGGACTTATGATATGTGTGTAGATAAATATAATTATTATTTATTTGACATTCACTGACTTTTGACAGTCAATATATTTTCTTCTTCAAAATGTGACGACCCTTTTTTTTCTGACTGTAGAATGAAATTTAAATTTAAATTTTAGAATCCCTATAAATATACAAATACAAAAACGTATCGAAAGTAATTTACCTGTAACTTGCGCAAGAAAGATATAAATCGTGATGGAGGGGTAAATAGTGCTAATTTTTTCCAAAACTTTATCAAGCGGTAGAACCCCTAAACTTCATTAAAAATGAAAAAAACTAGCATCTGTTCTGTGTTCTGTGAACTAGAACACAGAAGCAACACCCTATTGCACATTGTCGATAGAAAAGAAGAACGACCCGATGGCTTATTGCACAACGCACGCACTCGCGATCGCTTTCATTTTTCACAGTTGAAGGCAAGTCTGCCTACAAAATGAAAACAATTGTTCCACTTTCAAGTCGATCGCGATCGCGAGTGCGTTAGGCAATAGGCCCTCCGGTTCCATTTTTTTTATAACGAATGAAATTTTATTACGCAAATCTCGACCAATCTTAAACCAATTATGGAGAAACTTTGTATGATTAGAGTATTTATAAAATTATCGCACAAATCTTACTCCATTCCAGCATGTTAGAGAATTTCCAGTGTGTTGTGAACAAAATTGTGTATTACACTTTCCAGTGCATTATGGTACATTTTTTATGAGTCACGCCCATCTGTGTTTATTTAATGTTTAAGATGACATTAAACTTGGCTGATTAACCCATTATCATTTTTTTAAATGGTTTAACTGATCCGTACAGACCTATTAAGTCACTGTGGAAATAAATGTGAAATCTTGTAAACATTCTATACCAACAATTACAATAATAACCTTAAGATACTAAGATAAATACTGTACTCTTAAAGTCTTCCTGCAGACAAACTGTCCTAAAACAGTTTTGCAGGGCTTTTGTTTATTTGCAATTTTCTTGTTGGCTTAATAAATAAATAAATAAATAATAATAATAATAAGTAAGTAAATATCTGTGACAGACAACTTTAGGTAAATAAATCTCAGAATACCCCAAATGATGTGTGGTTCACCATCTTTTTTTTTCCTATCCTATATATGAGTATCCTACTGCTGGGCAATGACCTCTCCCCTTGATCTCCGGGATCCCTATTTGTCCCTATTTTAAACCCTTTACAACCTGCTAGGGGTAGAATTTCCAAAAACGCCAAAACTCATATTTTATATGTTAAGTAGTCTAAAAACGTATTTCTAACTGTCTCCACTCCCAATTTCACCCCCTTAAACCCGTTTCCAAAATCATCGAAAGTAATACTTTTAGTTTGTAAGCAGTAGCCAATACCAATTTTCACGTTCCTAACTTCAAAATTTACCAAACATTACCCCCCATTTCATCCCCTCAGGGGTAGTTTATTCAAAATTGCCTAAAGTGTTATTTTTTTATTTGTTAACAGTAGCCTACATACTAATATCCTCATTTTAGACTTCAAAAAGGATCAACTTCCATACAAACTACTCCCTCCCCCACTTCATACCCTATGTGGTAGTTATCCAAAATCACCGAAAATTGTATTATTTTATTTGTTTAGAGTAGCCTATATACCTATTTCCACGTTTCTAACTTCAAAAATGACCAAACTTCCATGCAAACTACCACCCCCCCATTTCATTCCCTTAGGGGTAGTTTTTTCCAAAATCGCCTGCAGTACTTTTTAATTTGTAAACAGTAGCCTATATACGAATTTACACGTTTATGACTTCAAAATTGTCCGAAATCCCATACAAACCACCACCTCCCATTACATCCCCTTAGGGGTAGTTTATCCAAAATCGTCTAAAGTAGTGTTTTTCATTTGTTAACAGTAGTCTTTACACAAATTTCCATGTTTCTAAATTCAATAAGGACCAACCTCCTATGCATACGACCTCCCATTTCATTCACTTAGGGGTAGGTTTTCCAAAATCGCCGAAATTAGTTTTTTTAATTTGTTACCAGTAGCCTATATACCAATTTCCACGTTCGTAACTTCAAAAATGTCCAAACTCCTATACAAACATTAACCCCCCATTCAACCCTTTAGGGGTAGTTTATCCAAAATCGCTGAAAGTAGTATTTTTCATTTGTAAATAAGTAGTCTTTATACCAATTCCCACGTTTCTATCTTCAAAAATGGACGACTTTCATACAAACTTCCAACCCCCCTTTTACCCCCTTATGGGGTGAATTTTGAAAAATCCTTTCTTAATGCACCCTTAGACCTCATAAACCAACCTACGTGCCAAATTTGGAATCTCTAGACCCAGCGGTTTGGGCTGTGCGTTGATATGTCAGTCAGTAAATCAGTCAGTTTCTTCTTTTATATATTTAAAGATTTTGTTTAGACTGACATTTTTAAATTTGTAATACCTTTTGAATGGAATGTCAGATTTGAATAAATAAAAAAGTAATCTACAGGTATTGAAACAGTCTTGAATACGACATGATTTTTTTGGATAAGGATTAATACAAAGGTATGGATAACATGGTCTGGTTTTGGTCAGCATTTCTATCAACTTATAAAATGTAAAAAAGTAGGTAGTTGTAGTGACATAACTACAATAGTTGGACATATGTTATCGCGATGTTTTTTGTAGATATTGATATGTTCTTTAATATTGTTGAACATTTTTTGTTCTATCATCAATAGTTTCCGCAGCGCTTGCGATGAAATACATTTGATGGCTAATTTTTTTACACCTTTGGTTACATTATTGAAGTTTTGGTAAGGATCCCTAATTTTTCTAGTCATAAATATAGCCTTTGTTACTCAGGGATAATGTAACATTCTAATGGTGAAAGAATTTTTGAAATCAGTCCAGTAGATTTTGAGTTTATTCGTTACATACAAAAATACAAATCTTTTCTCTTTATAATATTAGTGTAGATAATATTTTAGGGAAATGGTAATATCAAGTTATACTGACTAGTTCATGTATATTTTATTTAAGAAAACCTTGTAGTATATATATTGCGATAAACAGTAGGTATCTAATATTCAACTCAATGTAACAGACTACATATGTATATGCTTATTTTTATGGCAATCTGTCATGCTGTTCAAGCATGAAAATTGAAGAAAACATTTCAATTAAATCTTTGTATGTTACGGCTCCATTGAGACTGTTGATGATACAAACAAAAACACTTTCATATTTATAAATAGTATGGATGCATGATACCTAATGATGCATGATACCAACACAAGAGAAACATCATGGGTAAACCATTAAAATCATAAACTGAATCTAAAACAAAAAACTATAAAACCGTGTCCTCTTGTTTTGCAGACACTCATTTCATAGAATGTGGAGTTTAACCAGTTTTGTAATTTTACCTAGTTTTGTAATTTTACTTGTTTTTCTTTTATTTATTGTTGTCTTTCTTTGTTTTGTAGTTTTGTAACATGTAATACTTTTATCCATGTTACTAGTAACGGAACAAAGAGCGGTGTCTCCCAACACAGGCAATGTTTGCTTATCGGGTGGCACCATCCCTAGTATCATTTGATATGTGTATAAATAAAGAATTTTGAATTTTGTAATTTGAATTTGTATTTGAACCAAATTTCATTTTGTCTCAAACCTAATTTCTGCTGAAACCTTAGTTTTCAGGTTATCTTAAGCATGGGTTATGTAGTTTAGGTTAGGTTAGACCGGTGACCATGAAAAAATTATAAATCCTGCATGTGGAAATGCCTGTCGATGAAATGAAAATTCTGCAAAGTTAAACATTCTATGAAATGAATGTTGGTGATTCAAGGGTAAACAATAAAACAATGTTCTAATTGGTCTGGTTTGACATACTTAAGGGGTGCTGTAGTCAAAGTGTCAGTTGCTGTATATGTAACAAAACCCATCAATTTGAAGCCAAAGCATGTATTGACAAACAGTAAACTGTGTTAAGAGAATGATGATCAGAGAACAGAATTTTCATGGCAAAAATTGAAATGGCATAGGGACAGAACGTCATATTTTAACAACTATTAATAAGTAATTTTCACATAATACAAAGTTAAGTAATAAAATTAGAACTTCTATCTAAGTACGCAAAATATTTTACCAATATTAAAATATAGAAAAGAAATAACGCAACATAGGTATACAAATTTAATCTTTGAGCTTCACTTATAGTAGAGAACAATCACACACAATAAGCACATTGCGAGTTCTTGGAGAAAAAATAATCAATATTTATTTATGAATAACATTTAAAAAATACCAGGAAATGCAATATCTGTGAACTCACCTTCCCGCAAAATAACAGAATCTATATCTGTACAAATTTTCCTCATCTTAAGTGATAACACCATTTATTAGCACGAAAAGCCGATAAAACCTAGTGTTCTATCACTATGACATTTAAATTTTAGCCATGAAAATTCCGCTCTCTGATGATGATGGTGATGATAAAATACCCGGTAATTAAAATTTTCAGCTTGATTCACTGAACCACGAACGGTATTTTCCAACACGATTTTCAAATTTTTTAAAGCGCAGTTAAACACAACACAATCAAAACAACTACCGACCGACACAAAAAACATTTTTTACATTATTTATAAAAAATACCTATATAAAAAGGAAAAATATAATGACCGAATACGCCCAATAAATTAAAAAGGAGCGAAAAGCGACAAACAAACACTTTTGAGTTTCGTCAAGTATGGGCACTGTAATTACCAATAAATTATTGTAACAAGCACGTGCTGCCTACGGAGAGCAAATAAAACAGTATATGTCTAAATTCATAAAGAAAAACAAACTATACGCACCATGATAAGAAAAAACTAGGTAGGTGGTAGATATGGATGTAAAAGATATATTTTTAATTTATTGAAACGTCAGTCGTCAACTGATGAATATAGATAAGGATATTTTTTTTACGACATAGACATTATTCCTTAAATTTTAAACCTAGAATAGATTACTCAGTAGGTCTATAAGAGCCTTAACAGACGATCGAACATGTCCGCTCCGAACCACGACCTTGCACAGTGTGAAATTTAACCTCAAAATCGGACTTCCTTGTTTTATTCGATAATAAGAGAACAGTTATTATTTTAAATAAATTACTAGAACTCCCGCGTAGAACAAGTTATAAATTTATAAGAAAATGGATATAGTTTAGGTAAAAACCGGTCGTGTTGTCGCGACGTCTCGCGAAATGCACATAGCAACATTATATGAAGAGTGGTGTTCCCGCCATATTCTCTGATTGTCTATGGTAAGATGTCACAAGCTTAACATTCTTTGCATAGTTCATTTTCATAGTTGTGCAAGTGCTAGTGCTAACAAGTTAGAATCATCCAAACTGCTGAGCTGTTATAAAAGCTAAGTATCTAGTAGCTAAGTATCTAGTGCCTAAATACCTTGAGCCTAAGTCTGGTGCCTAAGTATTTGGGTACCTTAATAATCTAAATATTTGCCGAATTACCTTACAAGCTTTATGTATAAATTATATGCCAAGTTTCCACGTGTTTTACCATGTTGCTTATGCAGTGATGAGCGAGGTGGAATTCCGCTCTGTAATTCCCTGTGGTCTGTCTTGCAGACACAGTGGACAATGATAAGTGGGATTAAACCCAGTGTAACGTGATGCCCGTTTGTCGGGGTCAGTGGAAGCCGTGGAAGGCGAAGTGAAATTCCGCCCTGGCTCTGTGGTCTGCCTTGCAGACACAGTGGAAATGCTTCGTGTGGTTAACCCACCTAATGAGACTGGTTTTTATGTCCAGTCCTGGTTCAGTCGAGACCAGCAAGTTGTGAATCTAATGAGGCTGGTTTTTATGTCCAGTCTCTGGTCAGTATGGGACCAGCAAGTGGTAAATATAATGAGGCTGGTTTTTATGTCCGGTCCCGGGTCCAGTTTGAGACCAGCAAGTGGTGAATCTAATGAGGCTGGTTTTTATGTCCAGTCCCTGGTCAGTATGGGACCAGCAAGTGGTAAATATAATGAGGCTGGTTTTTATGTCCGGTCCCGGGTCCAGTTTGAGACCAGTGAGTGGTGATGAAGTTGATAAGGCTGGTCTTTATGACCAGCCCCGGGTCCAGTTGAGACCTGTTGGAAGCCTGGCATTTAATTCCGTAACTTTATGTGTGGCTTCAACTGTGGTCAATGCGGTTGAAGTCATAGTATTTATTTTTACTACAGGTGGTGACCAATTGCAGTAATAAAAGAAAAGGATAAAGAAAGGATAAATTAATGATGTACCAGTTGGCAGTGAGGATGTCTTATAGGATATGTCTTCAGGTATGAGATCACATAATTACTATTACAATTGCCATTGATTACTTCTAAATTTCTAATGTGTCTAATGGACCAGGCAGATAAGCGGCATTAATATAATTAACAACATCCTCAAATACAACGTTACAAAGGAAATAATTGTTTGTCATCGCGCCGCCGCTGTTTACTTTATTCTATGAATATATGTAATAATAACATTTGTTCAGTAAGGACTCATTGTACGCCATTGTGTGGCGTGAGTCCAGATATTTAGTATGAACAAATATACAAACCATAAGGCGCGGCGACAAATTGGTGGAGAGATGCTGCTGGATTTGGTAGTAGTGCTGTGAAATATTTGTATCCAAAACAATGATAAAGAACATTCAATAATAATTTCTTACAAAATCAATGTGCAATTGGTAATTTTGTGACTCATAGCGACATCTAGTGCCGACTGGTAGAACTAAAATTTGGATGATATGTTTAGAAACCGATGCGATTAACAAATATCGTATTCAATATTTATATAAAGTTGAATAAAATTGAATTATTGATTATTATGTTAGCACTGTGCAATCTATGCGTAATTATGAAAACAAACGTGACTTAAATATTTACTGAAATAGAGGCCGGAAATGGCGGTCTAGGCCATACGACATATTAAATTGAATCAGAAAAATCTGTGTGCATCTCAGCGGAACTCGTGAAAATACAAGTAATTTAGTATTCTTATGATGTTTATCAGTGGATTGATCTATTATTTTTGAGTTTGTGACATTTTTCGTGCTTTATGAAGTTAGCTTCTAAGTTGCTCTTTGTAAACCGGAAGTACGGGAAAGCCCCGCAGATGGCGGATTTACTAATAAGAAATTTATGTTTATTTATCGGATGCTTACTACTTAATAAGAACGTTAAATAAGTAAATAAGACATATTTACAGTTTATGCAATTATGACACTAAATTTATGGATGTGGAAATCTATTTTACGTAATAAAATAAGTTCTTGACTCGTACGCATTGACAATCCTATAGCGAACGCCGAGCGAGCAACAAACAAACATGGCCGATTCGCTCGTGCGGTGATAAGTTCGTGGCTGCTTGGAAAAAGTATTTGAGTGAAATTAAGTGGAATTACAAGCAAAAAGTGTGTGAAAGTTGTGCATAAAGAACAGGTGAGCAATATATTATATGGTTAAAGTGATACTTGCTATTTTACGACTATAAATAGTAGTTGCGCAAAATACCACGAGGCGTTGTACTTTTAGTTGAAAAGTGACTTGAGAAATAAGTAATTCATAACCAATTATTAGCAACAAACACAGCCAGTTGATACGTTTTATAAACCACTAGTGAATTACTATGGCATTACATTAAAACGGCATTGTTTCGTTGTATAAATACCGATAATTGTCTCATGCCGGTAGCGAGAGTACCTATCTAGATACGCGTAAATTACGTATTAGGATATACTTGTTATAATCTATTTGGAAAGTAATACGCTTTAATATCCTAGGAGGGCAACGACAATTATAAGAAACCGGGGATCACATTTACGTCTCGGAATTAACGTCAGTGTGACGAAGTTGTTTCGGAATATTGCAAAGACGTCACGGCAGTTTCTATACTCAGGTACGTGAGATGCTAAATTATATTAAAAATCCGTGAATTTGTAATCTTTGTTTGACTAAGGGTAAATTATACTTTGATACTTATGTTGATTGATAGGTATATACCTACTTCTTGAAACTGAAACGTAAACGCAAACCTACGTACAATTTGTGTATACACGATATTGAGATAGATGGCGTTCATGTCGTTGACACATGAATGATCAATATTATTTTGTTTTTGAATAAGAGGAATAATTTTAAACATTAAAAACAAAATATTTAGTATCTATGTCTATCTATACATATAATAAATTTGTAAATCTGTTTATTCGAACACGCATTACGTGAGAAACGCTAAACGGATTTAGATGAAATTTGGTATGGAGATAGCTTGAGTCCCGAGAAAGGACATAGGCTGTATATAATAGCACCCGGAACGAAGCGAGTCGCTAGTATTAAATAAATTTTCATTCATTTGATATAATGTACTTTGACATAAAATATTTTACTCTGACTTTGACATAATGATAGATTATTGAGAAATCTAAAGGTATTATTTTAGAGAGGAATGAAACAAATGAAAACTCATGGTTATAATTGTTCTCAGTAAATAAATACCTATTGAGACTTGTTAAATTGTTTGATGGTTAACAAATGAAAATAAAATATTTATCATTCCTAAATAGAAATTAAATTAAATTGATTTGATAATCAAGTTAAATAAAGTTACTGTTTTATTACTTTTATACTAAGTAGAGACATGAAGCAGAAATTGAAAAAATAAAATAAGATTGTTATGGTTTATGATCAAAAATATTCATATATGTTAATGTTTACTTACCATTATGGGTATACAAGTAGAGATATAGTGAACCATGCATTGGTATGCAACACTTTCACTTTAAAAAACGAACAATAGTAACAAATGAAAACTATATCATTTAAATAATTAGTTATGAAAAAATAATTAATATTCTATATTTATATTGACATAGTCATATTATTTCATGTTTTTTTTTCCGAACTATTTAACAGATTAAGAAAACAAGATGGAAGAAATATTGCTAAATAGACTGTCTACATTTGCATCAAGTATAAAAGGTTTATCTGATAAAGCTCTCAGTCTGTGCGCGTGTACTTCATGGAATGGTGATAATTTAGAACAAGCTAGAATTACAGCTTCAAAGTTACAATCCATACTCAACAGATTTAATGCTGATCTATATCAGTATTTCAATACGTCAGTCTGTCCGAATGCGGATGAAATATCAAATTTGACATCAATGCAATTGGAGGGAGAAGATGCACTAGCGGAACTTGATGCTAGATTACAAGCTAACAAAGAGGTGCGAAATACTTCAAGTTTGGATTCGAATAATATCAGAGGCAAATTACCTGAATTGAACTTACCTTCGTTCAAAGGTGATGTTTTAGAATGGCATCAATTTTGGGATCAGTTTAGCTCCAACATTGATCAACGAAACCTTCGCGATGTTGACATTATAAAAGGATGACTAAATAACTGAGGTATTTATGAATCAAATCATAGTGTCGGTGGAAAATACAGTTTTAAATATAATTAAAACAGTAGCAATAACCAACAACAATCAAATGATTTATATGGATTATTAAATTAGCGACAAAGGTTTCTAACAATTATGAATTTCTAAAACTGCGTCGCGTGTTTTCTCGGATGGTAAAACGATACGCCACGGGTTTCCTTTTAATGGGTTATCGACGGCCATTTTACGTAATAATACACCATCCTCTCGGATACTATAAGCGTGAAATAGCTGCGGAGTACTTCGAACACCACCATAAACCCTCTCATACCACGAATCAGATGTCGGAACCGTACCACGGAAAAAACAAACGAGACCGACCTGAGCACGAGAAAGAGCATCAGGCACAACGTTTAAAACACCACGCCTATGTACTATACGAAAATTGAACTGAGAGATAACAGTTGCCCAACGCGCGAGACGTCCACTCGGATTATCTAACGTAAGCAGCCATTTTAAAGCGATATGGTCTGTCACAATGGTAAATTCGACACCATCAAGGTAACCACGAAAGTGTTTTATGCTATCTAAGACTGCAAGAAGTTCACGCTCCGTAGTGCTATATTTTTTTTCGGCCTTAGTGAAAAGACGCGAGTAATAGGCAACAGGGTGTTCAACGCCGTCGGACTCTTGGCAAAGCACACTTCCAAGGCCAGATAGACTTGCGTCTGTCTGAAGAATGAAAGGGCGTGTGAAGTCAGGACACGACATAACAGGGGATTCCATCAAGGCCTTCTTTAATTGTTTAAAAGCTTGATCAGCCCTGTCGTTCCACGTGATAGCATCTTTCCCTTTCTTTTTACCAATCAAAGCTGTTAATGGTGCTATTATTTAGGAAAAGTGTTTTACGAATCTCCGATAATAAGAAGCCATCCCGATAAATCCTCTCAAAGCTTTAACGGTTGTCGGAACAGGATAACTGTCGATAGCGTCGAGCTTCTTTGGATCAGTTTGCAGTCCCTTCTGATTAACTAAATACCCGAGGTATTTCAGCTCTAATTTACAGAATTCACACTTTTTAAGACTAACTGTAAGACCGGCTTCTTTGAGTCTATTTCGAACCTGATGGATCAGACGCAAATGACTATCAAAATCCTTAGAAACGAGGATCAAGTCATCAACATACCCAAAGATAAAATCATCCGAATCTGAGGTGAACTCGAAGTTTACAATCAAATCAGTTAATCTCTGCATCTCAGAGGCGGCATTAGTTAGACCGAAAGGCATGCGTGTAAATTCAAACAGACCTCGTTGTGGAACAATAAAAGCAGTTTTCTCACAACTGTCTTTATCTGCCAAAGGGATTTGCCAAAAAGCACTACGAAAATCCAAAGACGTTAGGTACTTAGCACCTCGTAAATTGTCTAAAATATCCTGAATACGCGGCAATGGATAGGAAACGCGTACAGTAACGCTATTTAATTTCCTACTGTCGACACAGAATCGGACTGAACCATCTTTCTTTGTGACCATAACGACAGGACTGGCCCAAGGAGACTTGAATGGACGAATAACGCCAACCTTCAACATGTTATCAATTTCTTCATTAAGGACTTTAAGTTTCACCGGTGACAAAGGGTAATATACCTATGTCTAATAGGTGGCCCGGTAGTTACTATCTTATGTGTTAACCAGCTCGTGCAACCTAAACCTTTAACATCCGAAGAAATTTCCACGAACTCATCAATAACAATTTTTAATCTACTCTCCTGGTCTGGAGTTAAGGCATGACGCGGTTGTACGTATCTAATTTCGTTTACACTGGGAACGGGTAACTCAAAATTCACCGACCGCGGCTTGAATAAAAAACCGGCATCCTGACCTTCGAAAGCCTTTTCCAAAAAAGAAGTTAAACCAAACCTATTCCAAAATTGAATACCCAAAATGAGTTCAGTAGGCAAATTCCTACTAACTAAACATGGGTGCGAAATCCATGCGCCTCTAAAAAATATCGGCAACTCGACTGATCCTAAAATCTCAATTGGAGTGCTATTTGCAGAAATAACAGAAGGTCGAAAATTTGGACTAAAAGTAAGCGAATTCTCCTCTAAAAGGCGTATATCAATCAAGGAAACTTGCGCACCACTATCGAGAAGTCCTTTAACGCGAGTTTTTTTAAAATTGATTTCGATAAAAAGCCGATTATCGCTATTGTCGGTAACAATGATAGGTGATACATTAGATGTTTTAGTACCACCGGTAACTAGTTTTTTTGAATAGTAGGATTACAAGTTGAACAATCGCGAGTAACCACGCCTAAACGCTTACAATTGAAGCACAACATACCAGGAATATTTGGGCAAGCCCTATCCCACAGTAGTGAAAATGTATTTCATGATGTTTTTAAAAATACACGTATACAAAATGATGGTGTTGAAAATGTTGAAATGATTAGGTCCGATATTAGTAAACATATTCAAAAAGATCAAACACAGCAAAAATTGAGATTTGACAAAACTCGAAAAAATCCTACTAGTTACTCTGTGGGTGATCTAGTTAAAATACAAAAACAACATGCACATAATGAAGGTCAAAGCAAAAAACTCTTACCGGTGTTTTCAGGACCTTACAGAGTAACAAAAATACTTGAAAATGATAGATATGAAGTTTCCAGTATAACCGGTTCTTCTTTAGGTAAGAAACACTATAGTAATGTATGGGCTGTTGATCAGATCCAGCCGTGGATCAATGCACATGCTAATGCTATTAGTTCCGAGTCAGATAGTGAAAATGAAACAAAATAGATCAATTAAATTATCTACTTTATTGAGAGCTCAAGTTGGTTAGTAAATAATTTAATGTTTAGTAAAGTTATTAATGCGACTGATTAATGTAAATAATAGATTTATTATATGAGAATATTGATTATTATATGTAAGTGATGGGAAGTTCTTGAAAGCAAGTAAACAATTAAAAAAAAATGTGATTAATGCGACTGATTAATGTAGGTATTAAGTTTATTATATGAGAGTATTTGTTTTTGCTTGTAAATGGCTGGAAGTCGTTGAGTGGTCGGTGGAAGTCTGGTGAAGTCCACGGTGCAGCTTTGCAGCTGGAAGTCGTGGGGTGACTGGCTCCATTGGCGAAGCTCGCGGTGCAGTCTCGTTATATATATGAGTTGGAAGTCGTGTTTGATCGTAACAGTTGCGCTGTCGGTGAAGATCACGATGCAATTCAAGTAGTCATAAATGTCTGGAAGTTGGTGAGTGACCACAATAGAAGTTGGTGAATCTCACGAATGCAGGCAAAAGAGAAGATCTTTATTGTTTTGTTAATTTTATTATTTTTAGTCTTGTTTGAGGACAAACTCTTTTTATCAGGAAGGCCGATTGTTAGAAACCTTTGTCGCTAATTTAATAATCCATATAAATCATTTGATTGTTGTTGGTTATTGCTACTGTTTTAATTATATTTAAAACTGTATTTTCCACCGACACTATGATTTGATTCATAAATACCTCAGTTATTTAGTCTGGCAAGAATAATCAAGTGTCGGTGGTAATGATTATAAATTATAAATATATGGCAACACTAACTAAAAAAAGAGGCTCTGTCATTTTGATTGTCATGCGGTGCAGTAGTAAAAAATTGTAAAACGGTAATTTGGAAAAGGAAAATTAAAGACAATCTGTGAAAAAAGCGTGTTTCAGTGACAAACCCTAGTGTTAACTATTATAATGAATATCCTAACGTTCATCCAGGTGTAATGAAGACGTATTTTAAAGTGCGGGAAATGTATTATTGGCCGAATATGTTCAGAGATATCTCCGCCATTTTATCCGATTGTCAGACGTGTAAAGCATATAAAATAGCGAATACTACACAACACGGTCTAAGGCTTTACCCAAGATCTGTTTCCGCACCTTTAGATTTACTATCGATCGATCTTATCGGTCCTTTACCAGCTGCATATTATGGTTATAGATATATTCTCACTATGGTGGACGTTTTCACTAAGTTCGTTTGGGTTGTTCCTTTAAAATGCGTAAACGCAGATAATATTTCTAAAGCTCTGGAGTCCGAGGTCTTCTTGCGTTATGGCACACCTTGTAATATCCTATGTGACAATGCAACAGTTTTTCGGAGTGCACGTTTTGTTCGTTTTCTTGCCAAATATCGAATTCCTTTACCGATTTATACGCCTTATTATTCTCCTCAGGCTAACGTGGTTGAACGATACAATCAGTCGGTTGTGACAACTTTAAGCATCTTAGTTGGAGATAACCAACGTAGTTGGGCGAAGATGTTACCTAAGGTAGCTCTATATTTGAACTCTTGCATAAATTTAGCAACGTCCTATACACCAAATTTCTTGATGTACGGTCGCGAAGTCGAATCACAACGCCAACGTGTTTCAAATAACCAGACTCAGAGTCCATGTTTGAATTTGAGTCGGGTTGAGCACGCTGAGAATTTGACATCACTTCGTGAAGTTTATGCTAAAGTTTCTGATACACTCGTTCAAGGCTTTATTAAAAATGTCAGGGCATTTAACAAAAACAGGGTTTCCGTTAATTATCGTGTTGATGACGTGGTTTGGCGCCGCAATTTTGCACGTGGTGGGCCAGATGAAGTTTATGGCGGTAAATTCGCTCCCCGATTTATTAAATGTAGAGTTGTTAAAGTCATTTCGCCGCAAGTTGTAGAGTTACGGGATTTTGAGTCTTCGCATGTTGGTACATACCATGTAAAAGATATATTAAAATATATTTTTGTGTAGGGTGGATGGTTCGGTCCCCTCGTTTTTTATTATCCTATCTTAATGGAAAACCCCGTCGCGTCGTCTTTGTTCCGTTCTTTGGTCAATTGTTTTTATTTTTCGGACAAAATATTACGGACTCACTGACCAACGTCTTGTGTTTATCAGGACGAAATTTTACGGACTTACTGACCATACGTTAGGTCGTTTGTTATTTTTTGTTGAGTCTGTAGTTATTCTTTCAAATGTCTTTCGTTCGTGAAAAAGTTCAGGAATCCACGGTCCCTACCAACAAGTTGCAGCCGCGTGAACCGAAAGCACTTGCGTAGTATCAAGTTAAATATTGGTATATTGTGTTAGCCTCCGTTCTCATTCGAGGGCTAAATATTTTTCTTTCCCTGCTTCCTTGTTGGAATCTAAAGCACTCGCGTAAAATTAGATTAAAGATTTGTATATTGTGGTTGCCTCCGTTGTCTCATTCGGGGGCTAAATTTTTTTTCTTTCTTTGCCTCCTTTGTGAAATATTTCGTGGTTGGTTACGTCAGTCTTCGGCTATTTTTTCCGATTCCGCGGCAATTCGTCGCAATTTATGGTAACAGTGCCACTTGCCAGTCGATTAAATTTATTGGAAGCTAATGGAAGTATATTCAGCGCGCGATATTTATTTCTACTAGTTTTTAATAAGTCTGGGAGACAGATGCACGAAGTTACGATTTCAGTATGGGTCAACACACGTAATGTTGACAATTCAAGTGTAGTGACGTGACGATTGTTTATCTAATTATCGTGAAAGTAGTGATTACATAATGTGTTACGTTACAAAAAGATAATTCGGTATCAATGAGACAGTGTACGATGAGCGATGTTGATAATCCATAATTGGTTTTTTATTTTCCTTCCCCTTCTTTGATGTGTTACGAGCATTAAGCCAATTTGTCTGCGCTTTTTGTTCATTTTGAAATGCGACCAAGATTCTTGTTGATCATGGGTTATGTCTTGTTGGGTTGTTTCTAGAAGTACTACTCTGTCAAGAAAGTACCGGGAAAAGATCAATAATACACAAACTGTTTGTTAATCATCCAAATTTATTTTATCACCTTCAAAGTATGCTCCTTCAGAAACGATACACTTACGCCAACGAATAATCCAATCATCAAAACATTTTTTAAACGCTGTTTCCGGAATTGAATTCAGTTCTCGGCGCGAATTCTCCTTTATGTCTTCTACCGATTGAAAACGGGTGCCACGAAGTGGTAATTTGAGTTTAGGAAAAAGAAAGAAGTCGGCAGGAGCCATATCTGGTGAATATGGTGGTTGCTCGATGGTATTTGTTGAGTGTTTGGTCAAAAATTCTTTCACAATGATGGCCTTGTGCGAAGGCGCATTATCGTGGTGCAAAATCCAAGAATTTTCATTCCACAAATCTGGCCTTTTTCGTCGAATTTGCTCTCTTAAATGCCGCATAACGCTCAAATAATATTCTTTATTTACCGTTTGACCTTCCGGCAAGAATTCCGAGTGCACAACACCGCGATAGTCAAAGAAAACAGTCAACATGACTTTGACTTTTGATCGACTTTGGCGTGGTTTCTTCGGTTTCGGTTCAGTTGGAAGGCGCCACTCCGAAGCTTGTTGACTAGTTTGCATGTCAAACTCGTAAACCCACGTCTCGTCACCAGTAACAATGCGTTTCATGAATGTTGGGTCGGAATTGACTCGTTCTAGCATGTCCTCAGCGACTCTCATGCGATTGAGTTTTTGGAGAAAATTCAGGTCTTTTGGGACTAGCCGAGCGGTAACATGTTTCATACCCAAATGATTAGTTAAAATAGTACGGATCGACTCGTGAGATACAGAAAGTTCGGCGGCTATCTCTCTCAAAGTTGAATGAGGATTTTCAGTCACTATTTCCTTCACTTTTGCGATGTTAACTTCAGTTGCAGACGTTGATGGCCTACCAGAGCGAGGCAAATCTTCCATCACATCTCGACCGCTTTTGAACGCTTTGTACCACTCATAAACACGTGTTTTTGATAAAGTCGAATCACCGTAAGCCTTCTGTAACATTTTCAGTGACTCCGAACACGAAATTCCATTGGCGATGCAAAATTTAAGACAAACTCTTTGTTCAATGTTTTTGTCCATTATGAAATTCGCAATACACACTAGATATGATATAACTAAAAACAGCACTGTATTTAATATAAATAACAGATGCAACTCAAACTCCGCGCCAAAATAGAAAACAGTTGTGCCAATCTAACAACAACAAAAAAAACAAAAATTTGAATTTGGAACCATAAACAAATCATCCATTCCCGTTACTTTGTTGACTGAATGTATGTTGAAATGCGACCAAGATCCTTGTTGATCATGGGTTACGTCTTGTTGAGTTATTTCTAGTGGTTAGCTGGACAGTCGTGTTCGGTTACCGTTTCCTGACTCATTTAAACTTAGTGTTTTGTAATTACTACAATGTCTTTTGCATTTATTCTTAGTTGTAGTAGTGACTTGTAGTTATAGTAATGTGGTTGTCACATGAGATGATTTCCTCCGTTGGAGATTGGTCATAATATTGTTTTGTAACACGCACATGGTGTTAATGTCTTTTGAACTTGTCTAAGGTCATTGGTAGTTCGTAGAATGTCTAGTTAAAAATTGTTGGGTAATTGTTAGTTAGAATATAGTAATAGTTCGCTATTCAAGGCGTTTGTATGGTCGTAAAGTAGTTAAGGTGTCGCGACTTAGTGTTTAGATGTTAGCTTAGTTTTGCTGTAATACCGCGTTGCTTTTGGGAGCTTGCAGTTTCTTTGTGTTTTGTCAATGCCCTGAGAGTGGTGTGTATCATGACTTATTAATTTTTAAACAAGTAGCTGGGTGTACAGTGCTTGTTAGTAATTAAGTTCCGGTGTGGGTCCTTGTTGGCTCCGAAGGTTACTCCTTTTTCGCGGGTGACTTTCAATTTTTTTTTTGTGTAGTTTGAGGTGAGTCTGTAGCATAATTGCTACATAAGTTGGGTTTCTTAGTTTGTATTTGTTCTTAATCAGCCACGTTTAATTGTGATGGGGCTTCTTTGTTTAGGTTATTGTTCGGATTAACGTAATTTCCTTTTTGGTTCAAATTAGGTCCGCGGCCGTTTTGCTGGCACGTTACAAGACTGGCCGTATCAAAATTTTCAAATTAAAAGCCAGCCATATGTTCGTTAGAAAAAGTAATGCGAGTGAACTGTCATACGAAGCACCTCAGTACTGGTGACACGTTTTAATTATTTTTCCTCTGAATTTTTGGTGATAAAGTGCAAGAATCGTATATACTTCTGATGTGTTAATTGTTATAATGTGACGCCGTGATATGTTGTTGCTGCACGGGTGAGTCGTTTAATCCTTTCAGTCTCGGCGATATCTTATTCTAATTTTGTCTTCGCTGAGTTTTGGCTTTCTTGTTTTAGCCCAACCGGCCTATCCGAGTTGTGAAGTACGAGATTGGAACATGATATTAATATAACTCAACATTTGAAACCACGACTAAACTACCTGAATTAAGTTGCGAGACCGCTAACGCAAGATGTATACTTAATCATACGGCTTCGCGTCCAGAATAAAACGTCAACCCAGAACACCGTGGGACGAACGAAAAGGACTTCTCAGTGTTTTTGAACTATTACGTATAGCCTCCTAGTGTGTTTTCTGTGTGTGATTTTATATTTTCAGGAATTCTGGTGTACTTTTTACGCTTGGGTCTGGCTGAATGCATTCAGGCCAAACATAAAACTTTTAATTAGAAATTATTACTAATTACAATAGTAACAAAATTATATTAAAATCGTTCCGGGAATATACCGAGTTAGTACTACGTTTGCTCGAACATAATTAATCACTAAATTGATCAATATCGATTGTAAAGGTGCTTCGTTTGACAACTTATTTTTTTATTTCTTTTTACATTCAATCCTATACAAAAACTACTTGTAGTTTAATTGTATAGGGCGCTAAATCTAATCGTGAGGCACGCTTTCTGGCAGTGTGTCGTGGCGTAAGAACAACCTTTGACTACATTCTTAGTTGAACGGTTTTTCTTGCTGCAGTTAATATTGGTTTCCTTTAAACGTCGTAATCAACATAAAAACCTACTGTTAATGTAAGAATACGAAAAATGTACATATTTCATATTTTATTACTTACCTCTTCATCATTATAACAAGTTTATTTTTTAATATTGAATATTGAAAAACCGTTCATAATAAGTTGTCTGAATGGAACGGAATAGCTGCTGAAACGCCTGTCAAAATTTTTGACATTATGAAGAGGCGTTTTTTCTTACTGCAAAAATCAAATCCAAAGGCAACATTCGATATTGTTTTTATAAATAAACGATACACAAATAATCGTAAATAACAATACTTAGGTAATAAAAGTACAATGTTTTATATTTACAATTGTTTATGTTTATGTATAGAACATGTATTTGAAAAAAAACTTTCATTGAAATGGGTTCAATAATAATAACAAAATCCATTCTAGTCGTATAAAAGCTAAAAAAAACACCTCTACATAATGTCAAAAATTTTCAATGCGAAAGATCGAACTGACAACAAATTTGTTTACCAATCTTAAGTTTTCAAAACGTTGCTTATAAAATGAGTGAATCAGTGTTTCAAATTGATTTATTTTTTCGCAAGTGTGTTAAAAAACGTCGTTCGATACACGTGCGGAAATGTCATTCTTCACTCGTCCCGAGTCTTGCCACTTGCCTACGGCTCGTGGCAAGACATCTCGATACTCGTGAAGTATGACATACTTTCCGCACTAGCATCGAAATGTACTAATAAATTGAGAAGTTACTTATTTTTATGAACATTGGAACATTGCAAGTTAAATGAAAGCTCGTAAAAAATGCAAAGTAAAAACTTTTTCTGCCAGATGCTTAGAAATTAGAAAAATCAGCCCTTAAATCATTAGAACAAATTACAACTGCGAAATTTAATCGATATTATTATCGACTCAGCAACAACACTGGCGTTGACAGATCCTTGTGACAACACGAAGGAAAATGGAATAATACCTATAAGAACATCTCTTTCTAAATTGTTATGATGCCGGTAGCACACCATCGCCGCGAAACCGCGAAACTGTGGCGGAATCGTGATATTTAATACGAAATTGAACTTTATTTCGTTGCCAGAGTTTCGCTACTACAGTTCCGCGGCGGTGTGCTACCGGCGTGAATGCTATAAATAGAAAAAGGTCAAAAATATGTATACATTTTTTGCCGTTTCTTATTGTCCGGATTCTAAGCAGGTACATATTCTGTGTGTAGAACGCTTATGTCATATTTTAAGTTTTCTTATATTTGTGGCTTCACTAAATGAGGAACTTGACAATGGCTTAAATGACAGCAACCAGGCCATAATCATTACTTGACAGCAGGGAGCAAAATCGATTTTGCTCCCTGTCGGCAGGGCAGAAATGAAAAATTAAAAAATATAAATTAAGAGGGAGAAAAAACGAGTTTTGCTCCCTCTAAACGGGCCACAAGCCTTTTTTCGAATAGGAGAAGTGAAAAATTATTTTCCTTCGTACTTTATCGGAAAAGTTCGTATTTATCGTGCTCTCTCAATTAGCTTCAGTACCCATCTTACAGCCGTAGGGGCAAGTCGCATCAGCAGACCAATATTATATATAGAGTGGCTAACACGCAATTCAAATATTCGCTATAGTTTTGATTATATTTACAGTTTACTTATAAAAAGTTTGTAATACCATGCCAAAACCTCGAAAACGGTTATTTTGTTGCATTTTATTTTAAAGTAAGGAGAGCGTTTCGTTTACGAATGACAATAAATGTACTACTTACCTATGAGTGTATTTCTAAATTTCTTAAAATGGTTGTAAATCTCTATATTATACAGTGCAATATGTTGTCATTTTTCATTTTGACATTTGACACTAAACAACAAAGTTCCATATTAATGGATATGAAAACGCCACTTATTTAATACAATCATTGATTGACAGTTCGGGTGCCATCGTATTCCGATTGAGATCAGAGTTTTCCCGAAGGAAAATCATTTTGCACTGCATCTAGACACGCGGTAGCGTGTCAAGCCAAGTTCAAGCTAAAAGAACTGGCGAGCAGCAAGCACCGTGTGTAATATTACACGAACCATTTAGAGCCACTTTTGACCCCCTCATAACTCAAAAACTATTTCACGTAAACATGTAAAATTTGGCTCATATATTGAGACTTGCGAGATACATCTGTGCTCCAAATTTCATAAACATACTTCAAACGGTTATTTAGATATAGGTAAACGTCCAAAAATCGTCATTTTTATCACTGACTGACCTATAGATCAAAACTCTAACCCAGTTCCAGAAGACCTAAAAAGTTCAACTTTGGCATATTTATGTGAAATAGTTTCTAAGTTATGATGGGTCAAAAGTGGCTCCAAATGGTTCGTGTAATATTACACACGGTGCTGCTCGCCAGTTCATCGATTTGGCCAAATTAAGTATAAACAGAAAGCGCGTAAAAAATTCCGGATACTGAATGGGCAATTCATTTGAACATTTCAAAGGAACAAGAAAATATATAAAATAACACAAAAAAGACCGTTATGCCCCGTAAACGTAAGAAACTACAGTAGATTAACAAAAACCATTTAGTATTCATTTTATTATGAATTAGTACCTACTAATAGTTTATGTACAAAAAGTAATGATATCCCATCAAAACATATATGTGAAATGAGAGCAAAGTTCAATATTATGATATGTCTTGGTTGTTGACTTCAACGACAAAAGAAGCGAGATCTAAATGAAAACTAGCTAAGTCAGACCTTAGGCTTCAATATATTATCCTAAGTTATAAGAAGAAATGATATTTTAAGTTGTTGTAAAATATTTGATATTGTTATAAATAAATTTTAGGATCAGGACTGACCATTGAACTTGGCACCCATTTAGATCTCACTTCTTTTGTCGTTGAAGTCAACAACCAAGACATATCATAATATTGAACTTGGCTCTCATTTCACATTTATGTTTTGATGGGATCTGTATTTCTAGTATTAAATTAAGAGAAAATTTATCTAATTAATCGATTAAAAATTTAGTCGCTGGTAATTAATCGTCGATTAATTTAATCGTGACTAAATGAATCGAAACTATTACGACTAAGATTAATCAATCGTCATTTTAATCGTTAATCGCGATTAAGTAGGTTAATCTCAATCGTTAGTCGTTTAAATTTTGCCCATCACTGATTCATACTATAGTTACTATTTATATGATTGAAGTATTAAACTGATTAAAAAACGACTGATTTGTGTTTTTTTTTGTTCAGTTTTGAATTCGTAAATGTAGTAAACATTCACATCCCTAGCGGTCTTGTATACGTGCCAAGGGCGACGAGGAACAAGTAAAACGTTCAATTTCGGAGTGGTTTTTTTTATAGCCGTTTTATTAGAGAATGGATTAACATTTTCGGATTGGATTAGCTGTTTCAAATGCATATAAATGAAAAAGCTAAGGCCTAAAGTCTAAATAAGGGAGTAAATTAAATAAGAATTCGCATTATTTTCACATTTATTGAGCAGTTGAACTTGCGTCTCCTCTACTAGACGGCGGCGCCAATGTATCGTTTTCTCGTTGTCTTCAGTACAGGACAACGGCGCTCAAAGGGTTAAAAGTGGCGACACCGGGTCTCGTTTGAATTTGCGCTCATGGCCTATCTCCTCCTTCCATGATCTGTGTGTGTGACCGATAGAGAAACCCAAAGATTTTTGTTTTTTTCTTAATTGTCCCCATTGTTTATTCCCCAGTGAGGTTAAATGGGAAAAAAATCCCACACAAATAGGAATTGCAGATATTTTCTCGAAGGTGAAAAATTAAACCGACTTTCAATTTTTATAATTGTCAATAACTTTAATTTTAGTCAAACAAATTTTGTAATAATATATAACATGTTGTACAGTAGAAGGCCGATAGCCAGAAAACGATGTAAAGACGTGATTGAGAATCTGAATATTCTAGGATCCTTAAATTCATCCTAGTCTCGGCTTATTTAAATAATATACTGCGTAATTAGTAGTACTGAAATCCAGAGAGCTATTCCTAGCGGTCTGGTGCCTATTGACTATCATTATCAGAACGTTATACTGTTTTGGTAATTTGTAAATAAGTACAACACTCAGGTTCAGTGAACAAAATACATAATATTAATTAAAGTACCTAACACTTATGTCAAAATAGACGTCATAACCATAGACATTATATACTAGCGTAATAGACGAACAGGCTTCTGTTTCCCGCGTACTCAAAACAGAAATGTCTTATGGTCGTAATGTCTTTAATTTTATTCAATTTAAAATTATTCTTAAGAGGAATTACATATATACTGAATTACGCTGTCAGCAGTGTGCCGCTGTCTCTCCCAGCTCTCAAACTGGTTCTAACGGTTTTTCTTTCGCCGTCTCTTTCGTACTCGTATTCGTGTCGTAAGAGACTGCGTTCTCGCTTGCACGTTCACCGTGTCTATTACGCTAGTATACAGAATGAGTCTTGATAAAGTGCACATATTAAAATGAGGGACATTGAATTAAATTTAATCGACGAAAAAATATTTTATTTTTATTTTTTGTGTATACATATTATCGACAAATCCTCATTTTAATGTGTGCACTTTATCAACTTACCCTGTATTAACGTCTGTGGTTATAACATACATTGACTAAACCTACCCCATTTTTTTTTCAGATTAGAATATATGACCGTTGACACGTTTTCGCCTTAAACTACAATTGTATCTGCTATAAGTACTAATCAATCAATAACAAAAATTAGAACATATAAGTAGACAAATATATATCAGGCGTTATAAAAATACGTGGGCGAATTAGACCGGTATTCTAATGTGAAAAAAATATATACAGAAAATCCACGTTTTTGACTATCAAGTCAAACCCTGACCAATCCAAATGCCGACAAATTCAGAGCTTCGCTAACAGTTATGAGGAAAAAAATATAATTTATTTACAAAGTTTTGGTTTTATGCACGGCCGGACCAAGAACTAGGAATAGCTCAACTAAGGTAATTGGTGGTATTTATTTATTAGGTGCTTATCCTCAATGATACAGTTTTCAAAACTGGATACTTTGTCTGAAAACAAATAAACTCGAAAGTTAAAGTTTGAATAATCCTTCTATTCTTCGTAATATCTTAGTATTAGTCGCAAATTTGAAAAAAGTAGTTAAAATGCAGCACAGGCGGCTTTTGTTGTGCAAACGGAATAGATTAGAAAACTAAGAATTAACCAGGGCTTGTTAACGTTACTATACAACATAATAAATAACGTTACTTAACGGTAATTTCATAAAAATACTTTGGTAACGGTATAAATTTTAATGTTATTTGGTACAGTAATTTTATTATAATGTTATCTTGTCTATCTTACATCTTACGTTAATTTTAACATTAGCCCGAAGCTTGTTAATTACTAGATGATAACATAATAAATAACGTTACTTAACGGTAATTTTATAAAAATACCGTCAACTACCGTTTAATTAAAGTTAAATACCATTAAAAATAACGTTAAATCAAGGTGATGACGAATGCGGATAACATCCTTTAACGCTTTTAACGTTACCTCAATTTACCGGTAAAAATAACGCTAAAATATGTTTAAATTTTTTTTAACGATAGACATATTTTTAACGTTAAATCAAGCCCTGGAATTTATCCCTCATTTTTTAGATACATGGTTTCAAAACAGGAAATGTCGCACTGAATAACAGTCCCTGTATCAGAAATCAGACTAATTTACTCAGACGACACGATAATGTCTTATACCTGTCTTGGTAACGACAGCAGTCGAAATAAGCTAAAATCGTGCAAACGTTATAATGCGGCTTTTGAATTTTTAAACGCAACATAACATCGCATATAAAAACATTAGACATAAAAAACCAAAACAAACAATCGAAACGGTAAGAAAAACAAATATAAGAGCCCCTATTCCACATCGTATTGATTCGATATCGTAATCACGGGTGCGTCAATTCCAGATTGATTGAAATCCCCAATTTTCATAATACCGAATGCAATTTTTTTAATGGAGGCTTTATGTTTTGATATCGCACATAAATCAAACCTAACCTAAGCTATGTATAGCAATTCAAATATGTTTTAAATTTTAAATAGCTTCAGCATAACATATATTGCGGAAAAATGAAAATTCGGACAAATGAATATTCGGAAAAAAATATTTCGGAGTATTTGGGTGTTCCGCGTAACCATATTATTGTTAAGGTCAGGACAGAATTAACTTGACAGTAAGAGCTACTACAGCGTCAGCAATAAAATTACGATAAAGAAGCAAGATGGGCTAATGGTTATATTTTGTCATATAACATTTTGTAACATGATAATAAATAAAACAAAATATTATAATAACAAAATATAACGTCAGTGTGGGAGGGCCCTGGGTTCAAAAATAATGATTAGCTGTGGCTAGTATTGAAAATACGGCAAATACTTTAAAGAAAGAGCGAGACTCTTGTTACCTACCTGTTATTGCCTTTATAAATAGTAGGTTTTATTCATATTCATTCTTTATTTTCGTTATGCTTGTTCCACAACCATATGTAGTTTCGCGAAAGTCGACTAAAATATAATTAACAAACTGACATCACTTATAAATTGTGAGAAGGCGGCCTCGTTTACTTAACAGCGGTGGATTTAACGATAAATTTAACTACATCACTTTTAAACAGGTATATAAGATATTCTAAACAACCCGTATTAACCTTTTCGACGCCAACGACTCGTATATCAACACCGCAGGTTCAACGCCATGACTAATATATCCGTCACGCACGGTTAACAGCGCAAAATAAACCTGAGCGTATATGAGTTAAGGTTGACATTAGCTCTAGTTTTTAGCTGTCGCAGCGTGTGAGTAACGTCTTTAGTATTTGACATGGCGTTGAAAAGGATAATTAATCGTATTATACATTGATATAGTATTTTATTACATGCACAATCAGCAGGAAAATTACTGGTCCATTAAAATTTAAATGTTCTTCATGCTGGACACGTCTTTTTCGATAAGTCTTGTTTCACCTTCAACTGGCAGTGACTAGTTTGTCAACAATTATTTAAAAATTACACAAAAACATGCGTACATAAATCGCAAGACAACAAGGAATAAAGCTTTCGGCACACCAAACGCGTGTCAGGCGCGTCGCGCTTTGAACGCGGGCCCGCGCATGTTGTAAAACAACAAATAAAATTCAACCCAGCACACCAAAAAGTAACGCGTGCCTGCGCAGGGCACGCGTTCGAGCTGCTTCGCGCACGCAGTACGCACGCACTCGGGCAGCGCGTCGCGCGCGCTGGTACGCGTCGCATCAGCGCGGGTACTAGTCGTTGTATTTTTTTACAAACGCGTGGTGGGAGTACGCGCGCGGCTCGCAGCATGTCACACCGAACGCAGCCGCGAGGCGTGCGCAGCGTTGGCACGCGTTCGAAACGCTGCCCGCTGCCTGCGGTGTGGCGTCGCTCACGCCACGCGACGCGCCTGTCACGCGTTTGGTGTGCCGAAAGCTTTAAAGTATGAAATATTATTGATTAATTCAGAGGTACTAGTTGAACTCATACTAAAACCAGAAATTTTGAATATATATTTTGTACATTCAAACTACATTTTTCCTACGCAATGTTGCCAACCTTAAACTTAAAATGTGCCATTTGTATACCTTGATGTCAGAAAATTGCTAAATATTTTGCAATGTGTGGTAATACTAGAGATTAAAATGCCGCACCCGAACGGCGATTCATACCCCGCCCCACCTGTATCCCCCTATACCCCTGTCAAAAGCGTTAAAGGGACAAGGTAAACAAGTGTGCAGCTACTTATAAGGCCGACTGTACTGGGAGGGTGCAGGGCATGAGGCGACGCTCGGGTGAGGCGCGCGACCCCCCCCCCCCCCCCCCCGTTTCCCAACCCCCGATATCTCGAAGCTCATGCGCGAACTGTAGGGGAATAAATAATACTTGTTGATCATTTAAAGCTCTTATGCTGGTCGCCGGTTTTGTCAACGAAGCAGCTCGGCAAAAGCGGGTGGAATAACTTTAGTTTTCCGGTTAATCCTTGGGTCAATGAATAAAAAAAAGTGAATTGTTTAACAGAATAACACTCCTGAACTACGCATGAACACATTATATTAATATTAGACGACATTTTGCCGATTTTACAGACGTGATTTTACAGTTAAAATACCGTATTTCTATAACTATACATTTTAACGCGCAACATGAAAGACCATATCAATAATTATCTAATGTATATGTGCTACTTTTTAATTTTAATATTTAATTTTGATTAATCGGCCTCAAACCAGTGACTGTTTTGTGAATTTTGCTGTAAGAGGTTTTTATCACTCTCATATAAATTTTTAAAGTAAAAAAATATTTAACTTACCCAAATTTCAAAGAAAATGGGTAAAGAATTGCTTTTGATTTCGGCTACTTACAACTCTCGTTCATATAATTAAAACAACAGAAATAAACTTCAGTTCAAAATCAATCCATTTCTTGAAACTCAAAAATAAAAAAATAGAAAAAAATTGGCAGTTTAAAACAATCTACATCTCGCATTATAATACTCGACAATAGTAAACTAGTGGCTCTGTGAGCTGTAGTATTCGCGAAAAACTTAACTTTTCCGTTAGAAAACTGTTATCCCCACACCGACATAGGTCGCGGTCAGTTTACCAACACCGCAAATAAGTTTGTAACCGAAAAAAATCCATATAATTATAGAACCTACTCACAAAATTTGACAAGAATCGGTTGAGAAATGCGACCTTGTAGAGGATAACAACCGGACACCTGGCCATATGAAAGCGTTTTTGCCCAAGCTGAAACGGACACGCTTCGCTCGCTCGGTCAAAAAGTAGCTCATTCATTAGATCAAAAACTGAAATGATATTTCATGGTGTGCATTAAAACTTACAGAAACAACAGTATTTTAACTAATAATTAAAATCTCGTCTGTAAAATCCCGAAAATAACCGAAATCGGCATAATTTCGTATAAGGCATAAGTTATATTTCAAGTAAATATTGGTTATAGAGTTTCTTCTCAGAAGTGATCACCATTTAGCTGGTAAATATGTAAGCGATGTTTTTACTATTGGAAATTAAATAAATATCTACAATTAAAGATAAGAAATATTTGTTATACGCAGTTCAATAGTCATTTTATAAAATATTTTTTGTAGTTTGTAAGTTATCGGAAAATGTGCTAAATTTAGCTACAAGGTTGTCATGTTGGCAATACTGGTGCAATGTTCAAATTTAACGTAAGTATAACGTAAGTAATATTAAGTTTAACGTAAGTAATATTACGACGATAATAACTAATAACATAAAATAACGTTTTTAACAGGTTAAATAAAGGTATAGAATTAAGTTATTTTTTGTATATTCTTTGCAAAACCAATTATAAATTAGCGGGGTTGGTTGTCATTTTGCCCCTATTTATTTTAGTTTTATGTGGGGGGTTGTTGCATTTAATAAATACTAAATCAATGTCATTATACCATACTTTAGTTCGTTTAAAATTTAATTAAATCGGGTCGCCACTTATTTATTTACTTATAAGCACCTAATACAAAAAATAATATCACAGCCCCGTAAACTATCCAATACGTGTAAGTATATTTAAAAATATACCTACTCCTTTTTATTGGTTAAATTTGTCAAATACAGATCTAAATTTACTAACATAATTGTGTGTTCCAAGCTATCAAAGTTCTACTGCACATTTTGGATATAATCATTTCTTATAAAGAGACAATGCTGTCAAAAAGTCATTACACAACAAAATATCCCATTGCGAGAAACAGCTACCTCATTGTAGCCAACGTATGCGTATTCACGAAAATACAAGGTCATTTTAAATTAAAATTCCATAAGAATGATACATTACATACGAAAAATACAAAACATTACTATCTTAAAAATGATGTCTACAACGAAACTCGCTAGTATTTTTTAAGGCTGGATGATGAAATTATAAGTAGTATAAAAATATATCACAGTAATTTTTCATCAGCCCAACAGACATTTACAGAGCGGGAGGAGATCGAAGAAACAAACCTAATTATGAAACATTAACAGGTTTCTTTGCAATGGTAATAAATAAAAAATAAAAAAAAATAATGATAATAGTCAATAGCTAAGGTAACCAATGAAAGGTAGTGTAATTCTTATTAACAAGGAGGGATAGTATGGTAGGCAGACATAAGGGCAGCGTCACAGGCAATGGATAATGGCGGTAAGGCGGAGGATGCTCAACAATAAATATAAAGATTGGGCGGTCGCG
Source organism: Tortrix viridana (assembly GCA_963241965.1). NCBI lineage: Eukaryota > Metazoa > Arthropoda > Insecta > Lepidoptera > Tortricidae > Tortrix > Tortrix viridana. The sequence goes on along the minus strand of OY725171.1, from coordinate 39,431,284 downwards.
GGCGCCACTACGCAGACAGCGCCAGCTGCAGCGCCTCCTTGTGCTCGTTGCTCAGCGGCAGCAGGCACGAGTTGAATAGCTCGGCGTTGCTCTGTAACCAAACAAGCCAACATTATTAATTAATTACCATTATTACCAATCTCCTAAATACTGGTCTGTGCGACTACCATAACATGCATGTTATCGCTTATCGCTAAATGGGTGAATTTCCTGGCGTTTCAACCGCAGTCATTAGTGTCACCAATATATTGACGAAATCAATGATACGACAGCAACTTCTGATGCTGATAGGAACTACATCCCCGGTTCTGCTTCTGCTTACATCAGGAGTTACTGGTAGGTGTCATTGATTTCGTCAATATATTGGTGACACTAATGACGGCGGTTGAAACGCCCGGAAATTCACCCAAATAAAAACTAAGAAAGTATGAAAAAAGAAATAAATTTAAAATCGAAAAACCAGACTGCTTTAAAAAATATCAACTGAAAACAAGTCCTATCATCTAAAGAATATAACTTAAATGTTGGAAACGGTATTGCAAGTGAGGACAAGCAAATAATTGGAATAGTACATTTCGATGCTAGTGCGGAAAGTGTCATAACTTCACGAGTACCGAGATATCTGGCAAGACTCGGGAAGAGTGAAGAATGACATTTCCGCACGTGTATCGAACGACGTTTGCGACAGTTGCGAAAAAATAAATCAATTTCAAACTCTGATTCACTCATTTTATAAGCAACTTTTTGAAAACTTAAGATTGGTAAACAAATTCGTTGTAAGTTCGATCTTTCGCAGTGAACATTTTTGACATTATGTAGAGGTGTTTTTTTAGCGTTTATTCGACTAGAATGGATTTTGTTATTGTTATTGAACCCACTTCAACACAAGTTTTTTTTTCAAATGCATGTTCTATAAGACGTAAACAATTGTAAATATATAAAACATTGTACTATTATTACCTAAGTATTGTTATTTACGATTATGTATGTATCGTATATTTATAAAAACAATATCGAATGCTGCCTTTGGAAACTTGAAAAATGCTTGCAGTAAGAAAAAACGCCTCTTCATGTCAAAAATTTTGACAGGCGTTTCGGCAGCTAGTCCATTCCATTCAGACAACTTATTAAGAACGGTTTTTCAATATTCAATATTAAAAAATAAACGTGTTAATATTATAATGATGAAGAGGTAAGTAATAAAATATGAAATATGTATATTTTTCGTATTCTTACATTAACAGTAGGTTTTTATGTTGATTACGATGTTTAAAGGAAACTAACATTAACACTCATCAATAAGTAGTCATGAATTGGAACAAGTATAAATTTAAAAAAATTGGAAAAGTAAAAAGCACTAGTTCGCGAAAACTAACTTTCCGCACGATATACAGCTACGAAAAGTACCACTTTGTTAAAAAGTAGCAACTGTGTCAAAATAGTACATTTCGATGCTAGTGCCGAAAGTATGTCATTACTTCACGAGTACCGAGATATCTGGCAAGACTCGGGAAGAGTGAAGAATGACATTTCCGCACGTGTATCGAACGACGTTTTTTAACACAGTTGCGAAAAAATAAATCAATTTCAAACTCTGATTCACTCATTTTATAAGCAACTTTTTGAAAACTTAAGATTGGTAAACAAATTCGTTGTAAGTTCGATCTTTCGCAGTGAACATTTTTGACATTATGAAGAGGTGTTTTTTTTAGCTTTTATTCGACTAGAATAGATTTTGTTATTATTATTGAACCCACTTCAATGAAAGTTTTTTTTTTCAAATGCATGTTCTATAAAACATAAACAATTGTAAATATAAAACATTGTACTATTATTACCTAAGTATTGTTATTTACGATTATTTGTGTATCGTATATTTATAAAAACAATATCGAATGTTGCCTTAGGAAACTTAAAAAATGCTTGCAGTAAGAAAAAACGCATGGCTTAAAGGACTTAGCAACCAGGCCATAATCATTTTAAAAAAAAAGCCTCTTCATAATGTCAAAAATTTTGACAGGCGTTTCGGCAGCTATTCCATTCCATTCAGACAACTTATTAAGAACGGTTTTTCAATATACAATATTAAAAAAATAAACGTGTTATAATGATGAAGAGGTAAGTAATGAAATATGAAATATGTATATTTTTCGTATTCTTATATTAACAGAAGGTTTTTATGTTGATTACGATGTTTAAAGGAAAAAATATTAACACTCATCAATAAGTAGTCATGAATTGGATCAAGTATAAATTAAAAAAAATTGGGAATGTAAAAAGCACTAGTTCGCGAAAACCAACTTTCCGCACGATATACAGCTACGAAAAGTACCACTTTTTGAGCAACTGTGTTAAAAATATATTTTTAAACACAGCTGCACAAAAAGTAGTACTCTTAGTAGCTCTATATCGTGTGGAAAGTTGGATTTTTCGCACTAGTGCTTTTTACTTCTCAATTTTTTTTGGGTAATGAGTGTTCGAATGATCGGTTAAATGAGTATTAGGTATGCGTGACCGCTGGCTAATAGTAGTTAATGTGACTGGTGCATAATGCGTAATTATGTACAGTTACATACACTATTTTATCTACATTCATATTATAAGCTCTCTATGATGCTCGCTACATCGTGGACTGAATCTTCGTCCTACAAGGGCGGGAGTTAGTCAAGAGCAAACCCATTATCAATAAAAAATAAAAAAAAAAGGATCCGCATGTTACGACCGGCATAGCGGCATTGATCAATTATTAGAACGTCAAAAATGGCGGCAACCGTAGTTTTTTTTTAAATTCAGAGACAATCTAGAATCGGCTTCTACTATCATATCGTTCGATATCAAGTAACATGCGAGATTTGTCAAAATTGTATGCAATTGACATTTCATTTCGAATTAAATGTCATCTCGAGTGATATTAGAATTGATTACAATATTTGTATGTACAGTCGAACTCATAAGTAGCTTTACATTTTAGTACCATGTCGCAGTTACGTATTATAAGTTATAGCTTTTGCCCGCGACTCCGTCCGCGTAGAAGTCGTTTATCGGGTACCTATCCCGCGTAAAATCAAAATCTATCAGATTTTCCGGAATAAAAACTACCTCCATACCTACCAAAATTTCATCTTAATTCCTTCAGCGGTTTAAGCGTGAAGAGGTAACAGACAGATTTACATTCGCATTTATAATATAGCTTTTGTCCGCGACTTCGTCCGCGTAGAAGTCGTTTATCGCTGCTCCCTCGGGAACTGTTCAATTTTCCGCGATAAAAAGTAGCCTATGTCATTCCCCGGAACACAGGCTATCTCCATACCAAATTTCATCGAAATCGGTTCAGCGGATTAGCCGTGAAAGCTTTACAGACAGACAGACGCAAAAGTATGTCTACTTTCGCGTTTATAATATTAAGTATAGCGACCCGCCCTCGCTTCGCTTCGTTTATAAGTATAAGTTAAAATATAGCCTATAGCTTTCCGCCCACGACTTCGTCTGCGGAGAGTCAGTATTATTATTATTGATATATCTTTTTTTATTATTATTGATAAGGGGTTTGCTCTTGACTAACTCTTGCCCTTGGAGGACGAAGATTCAATCTACGATGTAGCGAGCTCACCCAGAAGATGCCTATTCACCCTAGCTTTAAATACAGACACAACAGGCGATTATCACAAAGAGTCAAGAGACGAATAATGAAAAATGGTTCAAGAATCTGCTTATTCAAAATTTGCCGGCGAATTCAGTGCTAGTGTTGACAATACCCCATATCACAGCAAATATACCGAAAACCTGCCCCATTCTAATTGGATGACAACACACAATATTCCCGTAGACCCTAGCTTAACAAAACCACGAATTTACGAAATTTTCTTGCAAAACAAACAAGAACATACACAATATTCCATGGATAAAATTGGCTGAACATTGTCATTCTGTTCTGCGTTTACCTCTGTACCACCCAGACTTTAATCCTATTGAGAATATATAATATAATAAATATAAAATTTCATTTCATTTTAATTAAAACAATACGTAGCCCAGCGTAATGTTGACATGAATGTGACAAGGCGTAAAGAATTTACTGCAAGAGAAGGTTGATTGGTCCAGAAGATTGGAAAAAACTCTGTCAACACGCAATTAAATGTGAAGAAAACTTCCGTAAATACGAAAATAAAATAGGCGATTACGGAGACCGATTTTTTATAATTAATACAAATGATTCTGTGGTTGAATACTGACACTAGTATTAAAAATTACAATAATAACACAATTTTCCAATCGTGTAATTTTACACAATGAATTTAATTATACGACGTGTATTATCAGCTCTATATAATTTCTGCCAGAAGTAGTAAATTAAGGTGTGACATTCTGTTTTAATTTAAATTACCTCTGGACGAATTTCGGATTCTGATTCTATTTTATTTACATTATAACAAAAAGTCGAATCGCAATATAGTTATCAACCGAATATTAAGCATAATGCCATTAAGTTAAGGTTTATTTTACATTGATGCCTATTGTCTCATTAACTGTTTACGGTAAGTATTTAATAAATATTTCTAAAATCCGAATGTTATTTTAAGTGCTCACGGACTGTACATCGGTTACTACACTTACTACTCCGTAATTACCGTGAATGTAAAATTTTCATCTCTTATTTTCTTTTCTTCAGATCAATCCAAGGTAAGGACTATCTTTGTTGTGTACGAGTATAGCGACTGTTAATACGGGTAATAAAAGCTTGAAATAAAGCATAACACGTTTTCATGGTTCAAATAAATAGGTTTTAACTACAGTTATTTTTTCCTGTCTCTTGCCAGTGTCTACTATTATGAATAAATCCCTAACGGTACAGTCAGTTGCGAGTGCAAGTGTGATAGCGACAGCCAGCCGAACGCTATTAACAGGTTCACAGTCCGATGGGGCACTTGTGCCCAGAGACCGGAACCGCTTACCAATAAAGGGGTTTTCGATAGGGTGTTTGATAGACTTGTTTTTACAAACCCCAAGGATGCGCTAAGCCTATCGTTGACTTAGTCCAATGCAAGGGCAACTAACGATACAGTTAATTCGACTAAGCGCTAACCCAATTTCAATACCCTTTCATCTGTTACCCTTTTTAAACTAAATCGTACGGTTTTAATCTCTATGCGCAAGTGTTTCGACTTATTATTGCACTACCTAACAATTGAATGGGTAGCGGCTAGACAGAGATCGCCCGAATGCGTAAAAAAGAGAGAGGCCATCAATAGGGTAATACCCAGCTAATGCTAAGTGGTTAACTAGTTCAAAGGGGGTCCCCTAACGTTAAGGTAACACAATCATAGGGTAACCACATCGATTGGGTAACCAAATGATAGATTACCCTATAGATAGGGTTAATCAAATGAAGGGGTTTTCCGGTCCCTGCTTGTGCCTCATGGGTGGTTTCATTGGTACGTCCATGCGGCACATCTGCCTCGTAGCCAGTGATATAACAATTAATTTCCTTACTTTACAAGTTACCGATATAACCAATACCTATGACACATAATAGTAGTTTATGTGACTGCTGCATAATGAGAGGCATTAAAATACGAGTGTGTGTTTATGAAACGAGCCGACAGGCGAGTTTCATAATAGCATCACACGAGTGTTTTAATGCCTAATTATGTACAGTTACATACACTATAAGCTCTCTATGATGTGTTCAGGAACCGCATGTTACGACCGGCATAGCCGGCATTGATCAATTATTAGAACGTCAAAAATGGCGGCAACCGTAGTTTTTTTTAATTCAGAGACTATCTAGAGTCGGCCACTACTATCATATCGTTCGATATAAAATTTTCAAGTAACATACGAGATTTGTCAAAATTGTATGCAATTGACATTTCATTTCGAATTAAATGTCATCTCGAGTGATATTAGAATTGAGGTCAAATAAAATTGTTTTGTTTTTCAAAGATGTTCAAAATTTGAAACTCATAACTTTATCAAATCGTATATCGTTATAAGAACATTATGTTACTGCTACAGATAAGAAAATTATCATAGTAAAATTGATTGTTGTAATGCTGGTCATTGCCAACGGATTCTGAACGCATTATAAAGGGCTTATGATATGTGTGTAGATAAAGTATCATAAAATACTTATATGCTATACGCGCGACCCCACAAGCCAACTAAATCGATTTCGGATCATGATCGCGGATTGTTTGTCGGTGAGAAGTACCTGTATTTGCCTAAGAAGAGAGACCATCTGGGCGTAGGCGGGGTTGTCGGTGGCCACGGCGTCGTGCAGGAAGGCTTCGGCGAGCACGGCCACGACGCGTTGCGGCGCATCAGGCGCCTCGAGCGCCGCGTGCCCTCCCGCCGCCAGCTCGCACAGCAGCGCGTAAACGTGCGGCGCCTCCTCTGTGTCCTCCACCACCGGCAGCCAGGTCAACCTGCACACCAAACCTCACTTCATGCTTGTAAACCCCAAAACAAGCAGTCGTTGCGTCTCTAAGTAGCGTCCTACGCATAGTTGGAAGTCTAAGCGATTACGGAATCATTTACTGTTTACCATTATTACTTCGTAATCACGTATTTTAGCAGGTCTAGCATGTTTCTATTAACGATCTACAGTGGGGGGCAGATATTTAGGGACGCTTGTTTTTCCCATACAATTGCCTTCAAATAATGACTTACTGAAGTTGACCACCAATCGAAAAGTACTCGACTAATTTTATTGTTATTTACAATTTACTTTAGACCATTAACTGGGGTTTATACAGAAGTACAATTAATTTCTATTGAAAACGGACCTTTTATTTTATAGCGACACAAATACAGAGTGCTGACGCATCCATACATTCCTACCTGTTAGGTACCTATAAGTCATATTTGAATTGTATGGAAAAAACACAAGCATCCCTAATTATCTGGCCACCACTGTATACACGTCAATCCTTATTTTTTCTTGTTCATTCTAAGTTGAAAGTAGTATTATGTATGACCTACCTAATCCCACCTGTTACCACTACTTTATTACTTACTACTGATATAGGTATCGTCGGCACCAGAGTTGAGGTCACGCACACAACATCATGTGATGTATTGAAAGCGGAATTTTGTTCACATTCACCCCTTCGTTCATTAACTACCTTTGGGTTACCTATTGTTTAAAAACGTTTGCCCGAATTTAATTTGGTCGAAAACGTTTCGACAAATTTTGTTCGACTTTTGTTTCATTTGTCTGAAAGATCACTTTGAATCGAATTTTTACAATTGGTCATTTCTTATTTGCCTTTTTTGTTCGTTTGATAAATTGTTTGTTCTCCATTACTGATTTTCCTATAAGATCATTGTCCGTTGTAATTATTCGTTTTATTGGCTATTTACCTATTTTTGATGTCATTTTTGTGTTGGACATTTTATTGGTGCATGTTTTAACGGTTTGGCAAAACTTAGGTTTATAAATTAAAAATAAAGAAGTGTACGAACAAGTCGACGGAACTTCGATGCGGTTTATAAATTAAAAATAATGAAGTGTAAAAACAAGTCGACGGAGCTTCGATGCGGTTTATAAATTAAAAATAAAGAAGTTTACAAACAAGTCGACAGAGCTTCGATGCGGTTTATAAATTAAAAATAAAGAAGTGTACAAACAAGTCGACGGAGCTTCGATGCGGTTTATAAATTAAAAATAAAGAAGTGAACGAACAAGTTGACGGAGCTTCGATGCGCGGAGCTCCTATTCCGCGTAGTTATGTCGCTTTGCGCCTTGACGCAACTCTAACCTAACCTCCTATAAGGCGATATTGACCTAATTAAGCAAATTGGTTTGCTCTCCACCCCATATGGCAAGAAACTGTGCCGGGAAAGGATTTTCGGACAAATTATAAGTTGGGATATCGTTAAACGGTAAAATGAAAAATTGTTGTAGCTAATCAAAATGTTAAATGTATGGTAGGGTAAGAAAACAATGTTCAATGAAAACAAAAACTAAACATGTCATAGGACAAATAACTCTGCTGGTAAAAGTTTTTCAGACTAACGATATGTTGGGACAACGTCAAATGATAAAGTGAAAAAATGAACGAAAACTCTTATAGGATAAAACCAAACAATTCGAAAAGTTTTCGGACAAGTGAAATTCGGACAAAAGTTTTTAGTGATTGCAATAGGTTACCCTACCCTTGTGGCATATAGCTGTGTGCTTAATCATTCGCCTCAACTCTCGTGCCGACACTTATACGACCTATAGCAGCTGGGATTTATTTTCCCATCTGTTAATACAGGACACAAATAATGTGGCGCGATTTAGCAATAATAGACTCTCTGTCAACGGCGTAAGCTCTTTGATGATTTTGTCCTGCTATACTGAGGGTAAAAAATCCCAGTAGTTACTACCAATTTATTTTAGTGAAAACAGCTGGGTTTTTTTATTCCTAGTATTTGCCACCACTTTATGACAGGGTTTTTAAAATCAATCATTTCACGTTAACCCGACTTATCATTTGTCCGAAAATCTCTTAAGTTACTTGCCAACTAGTTTTTTTTTATTGTTTAAATATTTACTTAACTAAGGTTACATTTGACGAACAATACGACTTAACTGACTTCTGGGGCCTATTTCTCGAAACTATTTGTTTACTAGTAGGTATATCAGTTATTAGTTATTAGTAGAGATCGGCTGACGGGAGCAATTTATGTCACTTTCACGTCAAACGTAATGACTAGTATGGGTATGTTAGGTATAGTTTAAATTAAAGTATAAGTAAACAAGATAAAATTAAAACTAAAATTCGACTACGAAAACAACTAACGACATCACGGTGCCTCTTATGCTATTTTTATTACTTGTATTACAAAATAATGGTACATTTCTTTTCGAGATTAATGTATTAAAAACTCACATTTGATAAGAAACTAGGTAATTTTTTTACAATTTGCCTTAAAGGTTAAAAATGTATAATTCAAAAATAGTACTCAAAATTTGATTAGAATCATATCTATAATATTCTTTAGTCGTAAACTTGCTACCCGTCGCCGACCATTAATAATAAGACTCGATAAAAAAAACATACATTTTCAGTAGGTATATAAATTGTGCACGAAATAAAAATAGTCATATCCATGTAATACTTTCGTCATCAAAGTGACAAAATGCTACTGGTGGCCGATCACTAGTTATTAGTGAAAAAATTACGAGTTCTAATATTTTCTGTTTCTCAAAAATAATAATCAGTCTAGTAAGGACCGTATCGGAAAGAAAGTAGACCACTTTAGGCATCTCTAAAAACTGGCACCTACGTAAAATAGGCATATTTTTTTTAAAATACCGAACTACATTCTTTTCTTTAAATTGCAACAAAAAGCAATTGCTATTTTTGACAAACTCTCAACATGAGGCGAATTACCTTACACGTTCGTAAAAATATTTTTTAACACAGTTGCTCAAAAAGTGGTACTTTTCGTAGCTGTATATCGTGCGGAAAGTTGGTTTTCGCGAACTAGTGCTTTTTCCTTTCCCTTTTTTTTTAAATTTATTCTTGTTCCAATTCATGACTACTTATTGATGTAAGAATACGAAAAATATACATATTTCATATTTTATTACTTACCTCTTCATCATTATAACACGTTTATTTATTAATATTGAATATTGAAAAACCGTTCTTAATAAGTTGTCTGAATGGAATGGAATAGCTGCCGAAACGCCTGTCAGAAATTTGACATTAAGAAGAGGCGTTTTTTTTTTAATGATTATGGCCTGGATGCCAAGTCCTAGCCATGCGTTTTATCTTACTGCAAGCATTTTTTAAGTTTCCAAAGACAACATTCGATATTGTTTTTATAAATATACGATAGACAAATAATCGTAAATAACAATATTTAGGTAATAATAGTACAATATTTTATATTTACAATTGTTTATGTCTTATAGAACATGCATTTGAAAAAAAAACTTTCATTGAAGTGGGTTCCATAATAATAACAAAATCCATTCTAGTCGAATAAAAGCTAAAAAAACACCTCTTCATAATAATGTCAAAAATGTTCACTGCGAATGATCGAACTTACAACGAATTTGTTTACCAATCTTAAGTTTTCAAAAAGTTTCTTATAAAATGAGTGAATCAGAGTTTGAAATTGATTTATTTTTTCGCAACTGTGTTAAAAAACGTCGTTCGATACACGTGCGGAAATGTCATTCTTCACTCGTCCCGAGTCTTGCCACTTGCCTACGGCTCGTGGCAAGATATCTCGGTACTCGTGAAGTAATGACATACTTTCCGCACTAGCATCGAAATGTATTATTGGACGATTGGTGCAAAATAAAAGGTATGACGATTAGAAAACTGGCTAAAAAGTACAAGTTGTGTCCCGCGGGTGTGTACAAAATAATAAAGAAATTAAGTGACTTCTGTACTCTCAAAGATTTGCCTAAATCTGGAAGAAAACCGGGACAACCGACTTGGCACTAGAAAAGAAAGTCGTAAGAATGTTTAAACGAAATCCGTCCCTTTCAATACGAGATGCGGCAAAAAGAGCCAAAACTTAATCGGGTTTATTCGAAACTGTTCATTATTCACCGAGTAATTGCAAATTTTGAGTAGCCATAATTTCTTTTTCACTTCTCATGCTCTAAAAGTTCGTCTTTATGTCGTGCGTAGGCGACATAAAGTCGCTTCTTATGCTCTAGTGCATAAAGTAAAATCTTCATCGAAGACCTAGGCAATCGGTCCAACAGCCACACAAACAACTTTAACTTCATAGAATAACCTCTTTATTTTATTTCGTTTCGTTAGTATTCTAAGATCAAGGCAGAATAAGTGACGCGGTAGGGGAATGGGCTATAAAATCCTTTTCCCCAAACAAAGCGGCAGGTCCGGATGGGGTGATACCCATTCTGCTACAAAAGGGCTGGGAACACTTATGGAGCAGTCTGAAGGCAATATATGAGAAAAGCATAGAGCTAGGACACATCCCAGGTATCTGGAACGAAGTGAAGGTGATATTCCTTCCTAAACCTGGCAAAAAGAACTACAAGGATGCAAAATCCTTCAGGAGCATCAGTCTATCATCATTTGCACTGAAAACACTAGAGAAGATCATAGATATACATATAAGGACAACCATACAAGGGGGAAGACTGCCCCTACATGGGCATCAGCATGCTTATATAGAAGGGAAATCAACAGAAACAGCCCTACACAACCTGATAACGAGAGTAGAGAGAGCTATAGAAGACAAGGAGATGGCACTAGGATGCTTTTTCGATGTGGAGGGCGCATTCGACAGAGCTACCTTCGATGCAATAGTCTGAGGAGGGAGGACATAGATCCCGCCATAAGGAAATGGGTAATGGCCATGCTCACAGGAAGAGCGATCACAGCACAACTAGGGGGAGATGCTATAAAGATAAGGACGTGCAGGGGTTTTCCGCAGGGAGGGTGCCTGTCACCACTCCTATGGTGTCTCCTGCTGGACTCGCTCATAAGAGAAACAAACAAGGGAGGTATACATATGCAGGCGTACTCGGATGACGGGGTACTTTTGGTGAGGGGTAAGACCCTCAGTGTAATGAGAGAAGTCATGATAAGAGGGATCAAACAGGTGCTAAACCGGTGTCAAAGCAGAGGGCTAGCCTGAACCCGACCAAGACGAAAATACTACTCTTCACCAACAAGAGAAAGCTACCCTTATTAACACCTATAAAGATTAAAGGTGAAGAAATAGAAATGATCAAGGAAATAAAATACCTTGGAGTAGTACTAGACAGCAAAATGCTGTACAAGACACATATAAAAGAGCAATGCAGGAAAGCCGTGATATCTCTATGGCAATGCAGGAAAGCAATAGGCAGGAGATGGGGATTAAGACCACGCATAATACAATGGATATACAAGGCAGTGGTCTTACCAAGACTGCTATACGGAACTATCGTGTGGTGGCACAGAGCACGAATAAAAGAAATGGAAAAAGAACTGACGAAAGTCCAGAGGCTAGCATGCCTAATTACGACAGGGGCAATGAGAACAACGCCAACACAGGATCTGGAGATAATGTTAGGGCTGAACCCCGTACACCTCGAGGTAGAAAAGAGAGCCACAGAACAGTGGTATAGGATAAAAACAAGCAGAGAGTGGATAGGATCCGAGCTAGACAAAAGACACGCAAGCATACAAAAAGAGTCAATGATGAACATGGAAATGATCATGCTAAATAATGACCTAATAAAGAAAAGGAAGACTTTCGACAAGAAATATAGAATCCATATAGGGGGGAGAGATAACTGGGAACAAAAAGTCCTAGAACCCAGAACCACATGCTATACCGACGGATCGTGGAAGTCAACAACAAAGAGAGCGGGGGCAGGCATATATAATCAGGAATTGAATGAGCACACGACAGTACCACTGGGCAGCTTCACCAGTGTATTTCAGGCGGAAATGTATGCCATCATGAAATGTGCCCAGGCCCTCAAGGAGAGAAACAATATAACGGGAAGCAATATTATAATATACTCAGACAGCCAGGCAGCACTCAAAGCGCTGGAGAACCCAGAGATAAAATCCTCTCTGGTACAAGAATGTAGAACTGTATTAAATGACCTGGGAACCACATCCCAAGTAACACTGGCGTGGGTACCAGGACACAGTGGAGCAGAAGGAAATGAAAAGGCAGATGAGCTGGCTAGAGCAGGAACGGACCAGCAGTATCTAGGAGCAGAACCGGTATTACCGTTATCCGCAACGGTAACGAAAGGAGTCATTGCCAGAAGAATAGAGACAAAGACAAATGAGAAATGGAGGACGGCACAAGGATGCAGACAATCCAAACTCATGATAGGAAGGGTAAACAAAAACAGAACAAGGTATCTAATAAACCTCGGTAAGTACAATCTTAGCATATTAACAGGAGTACTAACAGGACACTGCCCACTTAACAGACACCTGACAATAATAGGTATTAAACAGGATCCTCGGTGCCCACATTGCGGCAAAGAGGAAACTAGCAAACATGTCCTGGCCGAGTGTGCAATGTACTCGTCACTGAGATATAGGACATTCGGGGAGGACGAACTATCGACAGAGGCATTAAAAAGTATCAACCTACAGGACGTACTTTTGTTCTGTAGGAAAACAAGAAGATGGGATCCATGCTGGATGGGAGCGTCGCCGGACCAGTAACCTACGGCTCAACCAAGGGGAACTGGGAGGAATGACCGTGAAGACGGTCGATCGCCCGCCTGCTCCGGCCGGGCGTCCCCATCCATCATCATCATCATCAAGACCAAGGCAAGGATACCAACATCCTAAGTACACAATAAAGCTTCATGAAATAAACTTATAATTTTTATTTCGTCGCATTTATTATTTAAAAATTGTAGACGTTTTTAGGCCAAAAATTAAAAAAGGCGCTTAATGTGTGACTGGGTCAAGGTCGCGGTATAATGTGTCTCGCGTGGCAGGTGGTGGAGGAGCAGCTGGTAGATTGTACAACAAGTGCGTTTTATGCACTTGTTGTACAATCTACTACGAGACATGATGGATCGAGAGATCCATAAGATAAGCCAAAAACTCTTAGTGACATTTCAATAAACGCCATCGTCATAACTAGTATGATTAAAATTATTGCAACCGGTATTTGTGATGAAAAATTAAATTTCTGTTTATTTATCATTTTATATATATATATATATATTATGTAAGTACTAAATTTCTCTATTTGTTACTTTTTTGTTTTTCCTTTTCTCATTCGCATCTTATTTTTGCAAGACTGTGTGCGAAGAGAATTAACTAAGTAGGAACTGGTTGAATTTCATTTTATTTTTAATTTATTGGAATTTCCGAATGAAGTAATTCAAGACCTATGCAAGTGTTTTATATGCTATGCTGATAATGAAATCTCATACCGCGAATATTTTCGATTATAATAAAATTAATGTGCATACCACGGAACATATTCGTAAAAATCAGTTGTGTATTTCTGTTGCCGCTATACAACAAATACTTAAACTCAAAAAAATAAAGGGGCTCCCTTACGAAAAACGCATTTTATTGGTGTTTTTAGCACATATAAAACGGTTTAAGTTAATTTAAAACACCACACCAAAAAGCGTCGAGTTTATTAAATATTTTTTATAAACTCGAAAATATTTTAGCCTCCAAAAGACTTATGAAGCTTGGAGGCCTAAATATTTTTAAGTCTCAATATTTTGACAAGGACTTTTAGTCTTTAAATATACTGGGTGTTTTTTTTTCCTCTGAAAAATTTTGGGGGTTAAATCAGTAAGTCATACTGACCAACTTTCACTATGGGACCAACCCCGAAATCGCGAAAAAAAAAATTACCATCCCATACATTTTGGCTAGTCATAAGTCAGCTGACGATGTTTTGTAAAATAAAAAAACACCCAGTATAGCCTTTTAATAAGGTAACGAGCTCCGAGAGTAGGCTGCACTAGGCTTGGGGGCTAAAGAGCTTTATAGGCTTTCAGCCCTCTAGGCGTCAAAATCGAGGCTAGCCTTTAAAAAAAAAGAGCTAAAAGGCTCGAGTCTTTTGGAACACTATAAAAGTTTGTGCGGAACCCTCGGTGCGCGAGTCCGACTAGCACTTACCGGCTTTTTTGTTTAGCTATCACAGAAAAACAAATGAAAAATTTAAGGTTGTAAGTGGTTGTAAGGTTGGTAAGTGTTTTTTTTCTAATTTAAGGTTGATTAGTGCCATGGTATAGTCGACATTAAAAGAATAACCTTTATGAGGATGGTTCATACAGATTCTTAAAACTTATTGACCACCCCTCGTAACCATAATACTTAAACCTAGCATTTGCATGAAACTTGACATTATAAAATAGTTATTTAAATCCACGAATTGTAAATTTGTTAACTGGTTTAGGTTAAATATAACTTACCAATGTCTAATAATTTCGTCTCTGTTGATTTTCGAATGGTTATATTTGATAATTTTGGTGACAGCAGATATAGCGTTTTCAGTAGCAGTAACTTTTTCGACCGAGCGCGCGTCGGGCTCCGCGACAATGGCGGCGAGATGTGGCACGGCGCGGGCGCAAGCGTCCGCGAACTGAGCTCCTCCGAATTGCGCGAGAACTCCGCAACCGTACGCCGCCGCTTGCCTCAGCTCCGCTTCCGCCGAGCAGAGTCCGCTGAGCATAGGCTCTAGGAATATGTCCTGGTATTTCACACATGAAGGACCTACAATGGACAAGAAATATTCCGGAGTTAATATAAGTGTAAATATGAGTAGTAAGTAAGTAACAAGGTGAACAATACTCACCCCCAAATTCAATGACATCGTCGAATATGCAGATGGCCCACTGGCGGTCCGAGTAAGGGCGCGCGGGCGCCATAAGCGCCACAAGGTGCGGTAGCAGCGCGTCGAGGTGCGGGAAGAAGGCTTCGCGGTAGGCGGATAGCAGTGCGTGCAGCACGTCGGCCACGCGGGACAGCCCGTACACGTCGTCGTTGTCCTCATCCGCCAGCTGCTCCTCCACCACCTGCCACGCGAGACACATTATACCTCGACCTTGACCAGTCACTACTTAAGCGCCCTTTTAAATTTTTGGCCTAAAAACGTCTATAATTTTGGTTGGGTAGCCAGCCAGGTCAAACATTTCAATGTATAGTAGATTGTACAACAAGTGCATAACACGCACCATTTTAAGCGAGAGGTTTATCCATCCAAGCGAGCTTGCGAGCGAGGATGGATATAAAGTCGAGTGTTAAATGGGTTTTATAGACGAGTTGTACACTCTACTTTTCACTTCGATTGCGAGAAAATGAAACAGCAACATCATAAAAATAACAATGCGATAAATGCGACGAAATAAAAATTATAAGTTTATTTCATGAAGCTTTATTGTGTACTTAGGATGTTGGTATCCTTGCCTTGGTCTTAGAATACTAACGAAACGAAATAAAATAAAGAGGTTATTCTATGAAGTTAAAGTTGTTCGTGTGGCTGTTGGACCGATTTGCCTAGGTCTTCGACGAAGATTTTACTTTATGCACTAGAGCATAAGAAGCGACTTTATGTCGCCTACGCACGACATAAAGACGAACTTTTAGAGCATGAGAAGTGAAAAAGAAATTATGGCTACTCAAAATTTGCAATTACTCGGTGAATAATGAACAGTTTCGAATAAACCCGATTAAGTTTAGAAATCTGGCTTTTGAAATTTTCGACTTACAATCTAATACAGTAAGATTTGTATGGAAAAAAATAGTTTAAAAAACTAAAACCCGCCTACAAAAAAGAATGAAACAAGTTTAGACCTTTGTGATGTTTTACACTACATTATATACCACCACGTGGTATTCATACATAGCAGCAGCATTAATCGGACGTGTTTGTTAATCACTTATTCGCAAAATAAAATCGTGCGCAAAAATACTGACCTCGTTTACATTTGTAACGTATGATCTGAGTCACGCGTGTCTTGTTGTTAACTATTTGATTATGTGCAAGTGAAAATGGATAACAGTCCCTTCACCCGAAGTAGCAAGATTTCGCGTAGCCCTCCGTCGACACCCCAACCGTCCATGTCAAGAGAAGCAGACGCCCTACCACCGGACGTCAGAGAGAGAGACAATGTGCCCCGGAGACGGTCTCGACGGCTGAAATCCAGAACTGGATGAAGACGATAGAGTAATACCTTAATGAGATCAGCAGCATTGCGTCAGATGGAAAATTGAACTCCGACCAAAAAGGAAGAATTCATAATCTTTGCCGCAAAGTAGGACATGGAACCTCGCAAATGGCCGTCCAATATCAGTCACTGAAGCAATCAGCTGTTCTCACCCACGCCACCCTCCAAGCCCTTAAGGAAAAGCAAGACCTGTCGGAACGACTTCGAGCCCTCAAAGAATCCATCGACAACTCTGCCCACCCGTCCACACTGCCGCCCTTATCGTTCGCAGACATGGGGAACAGCAGCACCAACAAATTGATTCGCCCTAGTAACTTGAACTCAGTCGCGATTTATCCCACGGACAAACTGAAGTCAAGCGAGGATACCAAAAATCTAGTTCAAAAAATTATTAATCCGGAACAAATGAAATCGCACGTGAGAGCATTGCGTAAAGTAAAAAATGGCGGTGTTATTTTTTTTTTTTTTTTTAATTTATTGACTAAAAAAAGAGAAGATACAAAAGTCTTATTTCGAGCCCATCTACTATGTGTATGCGAAACCTAGAGAAGGTTTATGTGCCGATGGGGAGTTCAGACATTTGTGCTTAAATTATATTAAATTACCTTATATTAAATTATAATTATAAATTATATTAAATTACAATTATAGGCTTACAAAATTACTCATAATTATGAAGCTAGTAGGTATCTATTCGACTGTCCCTATGAACATAGTCGGATCTGCTAAGCGGCTGCTTTGCAGATCCGACTATGTTCATAGGGATCGTCATATTGCTTTCAAGAAATGTGCTTTAACTTTGTGTATTTTATTGTTTTTTAGATAGCTATTTCGCACATCCTCTGGCAAATCATTGATAATTTTGGGTAATAAGTAACTATGCATTCTAGTGCCATAAGTATTTTTAAATTTGGGTAAATTAAAGTAACCCTGATTTCGTAACTTTCTTAGTTTTAAACTAGTACATCGTTTCGTAATTTTTAGTTTATGAACATTAGCGTATTCTTCTTTAAGTAACGCTAGTTTTGACTTACTTTGTACAGGTAATAATTTACAATATTTGAATAACTGTGCGTAATCTGTTTTATACTTAGTTTTAATATGTTTTGGTACAATAGTTTTTAATAATCTTAATTGTAGATTATATATTTTATCTAAATACGTTCTATACGTTCTTCCATAGGAACACAATGCATAACCGATCACAGAGTCAGCTAGGGCCAGGTATAACAGTCTTAGCATATTGTAGGGTAATTTATATTTTAAAATTGTCAGCCTGCTCAATATGGCTCTGAGCTTATCGCATACATGGTTTACATGAGGACCCCAGTTAAATCTGTAATCTATGATTAGGCCCAGATACGTATGTTCCGTGACCACTTCAATTGTCTCGCAATTACACGTGCTGGTGTTGTTGTTGTGTAGGCAGATATGTCGATGGGCGACGATGGCGGCGTCGTAGTTGGCGGTGCTATTGTGGGCCGAACGAATGTGCATTAATTTTGTTTTTTGTGAATTAATCACTAGTCCAACATCATGCGCCCATTTACACAAAGTATTAAAGTTAGATTGCATTGCGCGCTCCGCCGTCGTTACGTCTATGTCAGCTGTGATGATGCATGTATCGTCCGCAAACTGGTACACAGAGCCCTCCGTTATTAAGTTGCACATTTCATTAACGTACAACAGGTACTCGGTTGGCCCGATAATTGACCCCTGTGCTGTTCCTTTTTCCGTTTTTATATCGTCACTGTAAGCGTTATTAATTTTGACTCGCGTATATCTGTTTGTGTGATAATTTTTAAACCATTCAACAAGAGGACCCTGTATACCATTTTGCTCTAGTTTATCGTACAGCGTTTCATAGTTTAGCATATCAAAAGCCTTGCTGAAATCAATGAAAACAACGAGTACATGCCTTTTTTCATGCAGATGCTCGTTGACTTCATTGGTAAATTGACAAAGCAGTTGAGAGGTACTCCGTTTTTTTTGAAACCCGAATTGTTTTGTATTTATTATATTATTTTGCTCCATAAATTTATTAATTTCATCACCGACGTACCTCTCAGCTACCTTGTCGATGCAGGACAATATTGTGATCGGCCTATAGTTGTTATAGTCCTTATGACTGCCTTTTTTGTGGATAGGGCGTATGATACCTATTTTAAGTTCATCGGGATAACTAGATGTGGCAATACAGACATTTATCATGTGAGTTATTAATGGTGTTAGTTTAGTATTATGTTTTTTTATATCAGTGACTCGTATTCTATCGAACCCTGGACTCTTTTTATCATTTAAACGTTTTATTATTTTGAATATGACGTCACACGATGCTTTTTTAATCCTCATTGCCACCTCCATATTCCTGGCGAACCTAGAGTGATCAAGGATTTGTGTATTACAGGATAGGGATATACTATTCACATTCATAATAAACTCTCGGGCAAAGTTATTAGCAATCTCATTATCATCCATTTTGAAATGCTTCAGAATAATATCATCTATTGAATTTGTAATTTTGCCGCAGAGTTCGTTTAGTATACTCCAAATAATCTTGGAATTTTTAAAATGTCTACAAATTTCCGCTTTAAAATACATATTTTTAACGTAATTTATGTATTTATTTGTTTTATTACGATATTTATTGTAGAGGATTCTATTTTCTACATTGTTAGGTCCTTTTTTCCAAATTTTGTACAATTTATCTCTTTGTTTGCACATTCTTATGATTTTTTTATTTATCCATTTACACTTTTTTCTATTTTTATTTTTGCATTTAATTGTTTGTTTACATTTGTCATATACACATTGAAATTTATTTCTAATAAAGTTATATATTTTATTCGGACAATCGTACTTAAGCGCCTCATCCCAATCGACTTGGTCCAGTTCATTATTTACTTTGTCGTTGTTTAGTACCGTGATCAGCTGAGAGTCGGCCGCGCGCGCACCGGCGGCGGCCCACAGTGCACAGCCTGTTATGTAATGATCCGCTATAGGTACATTCAGTCAACAAAGTATCGGGAATGGATGATTTGTTTATGGTTCCAAATTCAAATTTTTGTTTTTTTTGTTGTTGTTAGATTGGCACAACTGTTTTCTATTTTGGCGCGGAGTTTGAGTTGCATCTGTTATTTATATTAAATACAGTGCTGTTTTTAGTTATATCATATCTAGTGTGTATTGCGAATTTCATAATGGACAAAAACATTGAACAAAGAGTTTGTCTTAAATTTTGCATCGCCAATGGAATTTCGTGTTCGGAGTCACTGAAAATGTTACAGAAGGCTTACGGTGATTCGACTTTATCAAAAACACGTGTTTATGAGTGGTACAAAGCGTTCAAAAGCGGTCGAGATGTGATGGAAGATTTGCCTCGCTCTGGTAGGCCATCAACGTCTGCAACTAAGGTTAACATCGCAAAAGTGAAGGAAATAGTGACTGAAAATCCTCATTCAACTTTGAGAGAGATAGCCGCCGAACTTTCTGTATCTCACGAGTCGATCCGTACTATTTTAACTAATCATTTGGGTATGAAACATGTTACCGCTCGGCTAGTCCCAAAAGACCTGAATTTTCTCCAAAAACTCAATCGCATGAGAGTCGCTGAGGACATGCTAGAACGAGTCAATTCCGACCCAACATTCATGAAACGCATTGTTACTGGTGACGAGACGTGGGTTTACGAGTTTGACATGCAAACTAGTCAACAAGCTTCGGAGTGGCGCCTTCCAACTGAACCGAAACCGAAGAAACCACGCCAAAGTCGATCAAAAGTCAAAGTCATGTTGACTGTTTTCTTTGACTATCGCGGTGTTGTGCACTCGGAATTCTTGCCGGAAGGTCAAACGGTAAATAAAGAATATTATTTGAGCGTTATGCGGCATTTAAGAGAGCAAATTCGACGAAAAAGGCCAGATTTGTGGAATGAAAATTCTTGGATTTTGCACCACGATAATGCGCCTTCGCACAAGGCCATCATTGTGAAAGAATTTTTGACCAAACACTCAACAAATACCATCGAGCAACCACCATATTCACCAGATATGGCTCCTGCCGACTTCTTTCTTTTTCCTAAACTCAAATTACCACTTCGTGGCACCCGTTTTCAATCGGTAGAAGACATAAAGGAGAATTCGCGCCGAGAACTGAATTCAATTCCGGAAACAGCGTTTAAAAAATGTTTTGATGATTGGATTATTCGTTGGCGTAAGTGTATCGTTTCTGAAGGAGCATACTTTGAAGGTGATAAAATAAATTTGGATGATTAACAAACAGTTTGTGTATTATTTATCTTTTCCCGGTACTTTCTTGACAGAGTAGTAATTTTCAAAATCTGTGTAGCGACACAGTTGCTTACCTAGCGTTATGTGTCATATACGCTAGTTATGCAGACGAGCTCTTCAGTAGTTCCGCGCCCGTAGGTTCATGTAGTCGTCTTTATAATAAATTAATAACTTCAGTATTTAGATGGTTCATATTTATATTCCCTCTCAAGACATTAAATAGCGATAGTCAAACTTTTTGCTCTAAAGTGGTGACCCCAGTGAATTTAAGCATTATTGCGTGACGAGTTTTTAAAAAGTTATGGGAGTCAGCGGAACTACTCCTTCCTGCCGGGTGCCACGCAGGAAGCATTTCAGAGGCACACGGCAATTGTCGATTGCCGGTCAGTGGTTTCCCGAAGGCTACATGTCGGGAAACCAGAACGTGGTTGCGGATGGATTGTCCCGGATAGGGGCAATATCGGCATCACGAGTTACGCCTGCTTTTGGTTTGGCGCGGCAAGGACGCGGCGAACGTGCACCGCGTGGCTGCCCCGTCAGAAGAACCACGTGGAGATGTTTAGTGATAGTGCTGGTTTGTTAGTGCAGTGTTAATTTTAAGCCTAGAATAGTTATGATTAGGTCTTGTATTTAGGTGATGTCATAGCGTCGGAATTGTTCGAGTAGAGCGCGGCTAGCTGACGCGGCATTCGCCGAAGGCGCGCATGCCCGTGCGGCGACCGGATGGCGGCCACGTCGACGCTAGGTATAGCCATATAGATGGCAGGTAACCAGAGATGTGTAGTTGTAAAACCAACATGTAGCTTATGAATAGCGAAGTAGGTTTTACCAAACTCTGGGCTATTATATCTGACCGCATCCAGGTAACGGTTCTCTCGCCGTGCATTAGGGTTTCATCAGGCTGATTTTGTGTTGTCTCGAAATGAGATGTTTCTGGTAGAGGTAATTTTCGTTACACGCACCTATGTAGCGGTTATCATACCGCAAATTAGGTGTCGTAGTTGGAAATGGTTTTACGGCGTATTGGATGCCCGTACATGTTCGCCGATACGCCGCCGGGGCGCATATCAACCCGTTAATTCCTTGCCACCTGCGTAGGTAAGCAAAAGTTGCTGAATCGTCAGGCAGCGCAAGTGGAATGTGTAGTGTTGGGTTGCAGCAATCGGATGGGAAGTTTCTGTTCCTATTGTATTAACATTTAGGTAGTGGTCAATATTCCGCAAACTAATTGTTACCAAGGCAGTTACATCGTCATCCGCACCTGGAATTGTCAGGTTGCGTGCACTAATGGTTGGTTTAGTTTGTGTATTAGGATAACTAGTAGTCGCATCAAATTAACTTAACCTGGACATAATTCAAAAACCCGTTGTTTTTATTATTTTATCGGATATTAATGTTAAGTATCAAATATTAATTAGCTATATTAATTAAAAAATCCGCGGTCGTTACCGTATATTATAAAAATCATGAGATATTGTAAACTACCTAACTTTTTGCTAAAAGCAAAATAGATAACCAAATACCTTGTTAGTATAATTTTGAGGTGCATTCGAATGCGATCACTTAATAGCAAAATTAAACTGAAACCAAATCTGCATGTACGTTTTTTTTCACAGTTTTCATCTGATCTCAATATCTAGATAAGCAAAAATGGTAACTATGATGATTGTATCTATTTAAACTATATTGCGTCTTATAAGACATTTAAGACAAAAATTAAACATTTATTTTTAACGTTTTAATAATAATGAATTACTCAGTAGCTAAAAATCGTAACTGTGAAATTTTTGTTTATTAATAGGTTTTTGTGTACTATAATCATGTTTTCATCAAAATTAAACATGTTAATGGCACGCCTTAAGAAATTGAAAATTTAATTAAAAATACGCGCGAACTTGTCGTGGAGCGGGATGCATGCGGCGGGTGCGGGGCGGGGAGAGAGCGGGGCGCCAGCCAGCGGCGAGCGAGATACGGCGGACGGGGGGCGATTTTTGACTTTCAAGCGCTCGAAAGTTTCACTCGAAAGTGAGCAAAAACAGTGAAACTGTATTTTTGAAGCACGAGAGATAAAAAAATTAAAAACGAGTGGTCCACACCATTCGTTTTCATTTCTATCATTAGAAGTATGTTTTGACATTTTGTCTGCCTAATTAATCAAAACGTCTTTATTAGGTATGTACTCTTTGGACGGAAGTTGACGGAACAAACCTCAAATATCATAGACAAAGAACCATCTAAACGTTTCTTTTATTCCCCCCTGTCATAACGAGTTTATTTCATTTCAATTATGTACTTTTTTAATTTTGTATTTATATATCCTTTAAAGTTGCTTCATGAATACATTAACCAGGATATTGAACGTGGGTCAATACAATGGTATATTACGCCTAAAGGTTAGCCGTGGTTTATCACGATGGCAATTCAAGGCTCCTAATAGAAGTTCTTGCAATTTATTTGATGAGGTAATGCCTCGATGTTCTCCGTGGGTCAAAACCGGGTATAAAGGCTATAGCCGGGTTTCCATAGTAAGTCGGCCCTTACATCAAATGGGCTCGGGGATTTTTTTGTGAGTACCTCTTGTAATGAAGAATATTTTAGCCGAGTATGAACATCCTACTTATAATAGTTTTTGACTTATGATATGATTTTTTCAAGTTTTTTTTATGTTTGATTTTTCTGGATCAAGCGATTTGATTAAAATTTTGAAATGATGTTCTTTAGATAGATTTTATCGTATAAAAAAAGAAAAAAAGACCAATTTAAAAATAAACATTTTTTTATGTGGTTGTGAAGTAGTGACACCTCTAGATTTTTTTCTCAAAATAGGCCATACATTGGCCTACTACTTGCCTAAATATCAAAATTTTTCAGGCGGTACTTCCTACAAAAAATCAGTAGAATGTGTGGCCAAGTTGTGTATTCAATCGGTGTTTTTCAATGTAGTATTCAAACTCTTCGATTATGTTTGAGTTTTCTTATCAGTTTGTCGTATTTAAAATGCAAATTGCAATATGTCAGAATTTAATTTCAAACTTTTTCTGAAATATCGAAATTTAAGTGATATCATATTGTTAAATGAGGATTAGAATAACACGTGGTGAAATAGCATAAGTTTTTTTTTTTTATTTATTTCAAAACTTATAAATAGGACATATAATAAGTGTTTATATCTAAGCCACTATTGAAAACCAGTTATTTGGTTTATGTAATAGTTGGCGAGATCGCGCAGGTACGGCCCGCAGTAATAAATAAAGAACAATTAGTTTTAAAAGGTTAGGTACCCACTAAACTAATTTTGTAAGCGTTGTACATTCCAGGTAGTACTTCTTAATTAAAGTTTTAAATTTAACATTATTATTACTATTTTTGAGAAGATTATCTAACAGATCTTTTGGTAAGTTATTAAGAATGAATGGGATAACATGCTTATTGGTTCGCCTGCCGTAAACATTATTGTTACTTGGCAGTGGGTATGTAGGCAAGTATTCTAGTCGGCGCAGCTGCTCGGGCCGCGTTTTACGCTTAAGTGTTGGAATACAATCACATTCTTCACTTAGCAGCGATAAGCTAAACCTGCTGAAGACATTTACCACTTTACAATGCTTAAACAGACCGGAATAGTCGTCAACATATTTGGCTTTTATTTTATTCGGTACAGTTGTTTTTATTAACGCAAGTTGCAATCTATAAACTTGCTCCATATAGGTTTTGTAAGTCCGCCCGTAGCTACTTATTCCGTAACAAACGATTGAATCCGCCAATGATAGGTACAGCATCCGTAGGATGTTATAAGGTAATTTATATTTTAATATAGATAAGTTAGCCATGATGGATCTTAGTTTTGAACAAATATGATCAATGTGTGGTCTCCAACTAAACTTACTATCAATAATTAGACCCAGGTACTTGTGTTGGTGTACGAGTTCGAGCGCCGGACACGCGCACGCGCAGTTGCGGCGCGCGTCGTGAAGGCATTGATGCTCGTGGGCCACGATTCTAGGGGTCCGCGTCTCCTTTGTGTACGCCGAGTGTATATGAATGATTTTAGTTTTTTTAGAATTTATTACTAGACCTACATCATGGGCCCACTTACACAATTGATTAAAGTTATATTGCATTTCTTCCTGAGCTTTGTATAAATCTTCATGTGATGCAACTAAACATGTGTCGTCAGCAAACTGGTATACAGAACCCCCGCGAAATACATTACACATGTCATTGACATAAATTAAAAACTCGGTTGGTCCGATTATTGACCCTTGGGCCGTGCCTTGTGTCGTCTGGAGCGGGCTGCTGAGCGTTCCGGCTATTTTGACCATGGTATGTCTGTTATTATGATAGTCTTGGAACCACTTCAGCAGGGGTCCTTGTATACCATTCTCCTGGAGCTTTGAAAATAACGTGGGGTAACTGAGCGTATCGAATGCCTTACTAAAATCGATGAAGACAGTTATTACATGTTTTCGATCGTTCAGGTAACCATTTACTTCATTTGTAAATTTAGCTAATTATTGAGAAGTACTTCGGTTTTGTTGAAAACCAAACTGCTTATCGTTTATAATTTTTTTATCGATTAAGAATTTATTGAGCTCTGTGCCGAGGTACCTCTCAACTATTTTATCGATACATGATAAAATGGTTATTGGTCTGTAATTGTTATAATCTGTGTATGAGCCTTTTTTATGAATAGGACGTATTATGCCAATTTTCAGGTGGTCTGGATAATGGGACGTGGTGATACAACAGTTAATTAAATGAGTGATTAATGGCGTAATCTCAGTTATTATATATTTTAGATCTGACACACGGATATTGTCGGCGCCAGGGCTTTTGTTGTTATTTAACTTTTTTATAATATTATATACTGTTGAATGGTTAGCTTTCTTCAGTTTCATAGTTAAGTTAGGTACATAAGAGTAATGATTTGGGTCCAACAATGGAGTTTTACACGGACAGCAGATGCTTTCTACGTTTTTTTAAATTCATTGGCAAATTCATTCGTTAAGTCTCTGAGGTTATACTTAGTGTCTCAAAATAACACTGTCGATACATTTATTTATTCTACCGCTTAGCCTATTGACTATATCCCATATCTTGCGAGGATTTTTGAAGTTTTCACATATTTCGTTTTTAATATAATTATTTCTTGTATTTACTATGTATTTGTTGGTTTTATTCATATATTTATTATACAATAATCTTTTGCTTTTGTTATTTTCATCTTTTCGCCATATTTTAAAAAGTTCATTTCGTTTTTTACACATACTAGTTATTTTACTATTTTTCCATTTACAGGATTGCCTTTTGCTTAACTTTTTCCTTTCTATAATAGTACATTTTTTGTAAACATCTGTGTATTTATCTACTATATAATTTAGAACATCATTAGGATGATTGAATGCTAAACCTAAGCTCCAGTCTATTTTACATAATTCACTATGCACTTTTCTATTGTCTAATTTGTTTGCGAATAGAGGTGGGGTGGTTCCTTCGTGTGACTCATCTGGAGCGCCGCGGGCGCACATAAAGCTGCTACCACACGCGCAAGCTTCACCACAGTTTTGCCTGCGCAAGCTTCTCGCTCGAAAAAACTGAACACTTCGTGTCTTACCACACGGCACAGTTAAGTACGCGCAAGCCACATTCTTTTCAAAATCCTTGGCGTGGAAACAATGTGTTTCCCAATGAAGAAATATTTTTATGCTATTATTTTTCAAGTGTTTGCTATTAAAAAAAAGACAATGCAAAAGTCAAAACGTAAGCGATCAAAGTGGATAAAAAAAATGGCTGTTGAATAGAAAAATTCATACTCATATAAAGGGCATCGTTTTTTTTATTTCGTAGAGATTTATATATAAACTAATTAATTCAGACGTGAATTCGCGATTGTACGTCCTACGCAAATCTGCCATTTTTGAGTGGCGAACGACCCCATCGAACGACGAGAGAGCTTCGACTGTACACTGAACACTGAAAGCCCCACCACACACACAGACAAGCACGCGCAGGCCGGGCATGCGCAGGCAAAATTTCAAGCAAGTCGAAAAGTGCGCAAGCCGCGCTGTGTGGTTGGCGCGTGATACAGTTTTACCAACCACACGCTCCGTGTTCCGTGTACAAACCGGCCTGCACAGGCAAAACTGTGGTGAAGCTTGTGCGTGTGGTAGGCCCATAAGCACGCAGCCGGTTATCAGGTGATCGGCCAGCGCGTTGTTTATCACAGCTGTAGACACGGCATCGCAGTTAACACTCCGCACAAAAATATGGTCGATGCATGACTTTGTTATCGCGTCTCCACGTTTTTCTATCCTAGTGTATTGGTTAATTCCAGGCTCCAATCCGTTTTTACTAAGTTTATTTACGTATTTTGTAGCAGCTGAAGAGGAGATTTTAATGTCTATGTTAATATCGCCCATTAACAAGCACGTACTATGGTCATTATATAGAGATAATAAGTCATCCAGTTCGCTTACAAATGTTAGTTTATTTGTTTGTGGCGGTCTGTAAATAGTTATAATGTACCTCATACCTTGTTCTGTCTTCAGTTCACCTGTTATGCATTCGAAGCTCGTTGGTTGCACTGATGTTCTATTAAACTTAACACTATTATGAACATATAAAACTATGCCACCTCCTTTTCTATGTGTTCGTAGTTCTGTGTGCATCTCATAGTTTTCCAGTTCAAACAGCTGTTTGCAGGTCTCCGGAATATTTGCTTCGGTAATCGCTATAACTTGTATAATGTGGTTACTATTCGACACGATATATTCTAATTGATCAAAATTCTTGATGATAGATCGAATGTTTACGTGAAATAATACAAGGCTTTTATTCCAGCAGATGTTTTGAATCATAAAATCGTTCCATGTTGCACAATTTACTTCCTTAATGTGTGATGATATGTTTATGGTAGCCATTTTTTTTTAAAGTAGAATTTAATAACTTGGGCTATTGTAGCCAGTCGGGTGATCAAGACCCCGCGTTCCTCAGCTGTACGCATAGTTTTTCTATGTCCGCAGCCGAACGGATGTTGAGGGTTTTTCCTTCCTCGTCTTTGCGGGCCAAAATTTGACCGTCCTTAGGCCACACAAACTTGCATAGGTTGGTGTTCTTGAGTTCAGTTTTGGCTCGCCATAGTAGATATGAATTGTATGGTGTAAGCGGCTCGCGTACATAAATTTTAGAGTACGTGCTTTCCCTAAGGTGGGCAGGGGGCTTGCTGCTGCTCAAACCGATGTCCTCAGGATGTACGGTCTTTGTCCTAGCCGCCACCAGCCAGTGAGCGCGACAACCCCTCCGCAGCTGCACCACAATGGTTGGGTACCTTCCAGGGGGTAATTGAGTCGCTTTTTGTCGGGGGTGTGTCATTTTGCGAGATACCTCGACTATATCCATAGGGTTGCACTGGATAATTTCGGCGATGTTACTAGCAATTTTGCGCACGTCCTCGTTCTCTGTTTTTTCTACCCCGCATATTTCAAGGCTGTCGGCTAACTGGTTTTGTTTCATTGCGTTGAGTTTTTGTTCTAAGGACAGGTATTTTAATTCCATGTTTTGATACCAGTTTCTAATGTCCGTACAGGTATTTTCCAGTGTTTTTGTAGTGGTTTCAAATGATTTTATCTTTTTTTCATAATCATCTATTTTATCGCTATAGAATTGTAGGGTAGCTTGCAACTCTTCGCGTATTATTTCTCGTACCTCTCGCCGAAGGTCACGGGATATATTTTTAGTTATGTTTTATGCAATAGCGTTGCTCGATGCAGCAGTTTCCGTGTCGGCATCTGTATTATCTTCCTATTCGTCGGGGTCAGGCACTATGCACGATATGCGTTTGGGTCTCGCACTACCCGCACACTGTTTACACTTCCAATCCACTGATTCGGTTAGCGATAGGGCGCTGAGCTGTTCCGTGGGTATTGCCGCGCATGTACCATGTAACCATTTATTACACTTACTACACTGTATGCCTGGGCTTTTTTTTTGACACTGGTTTTGATCATTTTGCGCATTTCGCCATGCCTTCAAATAACAATAACGATCACACAATCTCTAATGATCTAATGTAGCAAAGTGCGTGCGCACGTCAGTCGCTCGCGCGCCGTACCGTGGAACTGACATTCTCTATGTAAAGGGACCTTATGGATGAAACTAGTTTCAGGGATACTAAGACTTTAGTGAAATCGAACAAAATTTACGATTTTTTTTATTGTACAATATTAAAGTTTAAAAACCGAAGCTTACTTTAGATTTTTATATAGGTTGAAAAACACGATTTTTTTTGCGAGATATCTGCCTTCAAAGTTTAGCGATAAAGGGACCTTATAGATTGTTGGTAACAGATGTGGTGTTCTACACACGAACAGACCATGATTTTGACTAACATAAGGCGTAGTGGGGTGGTGGGTGAAGGGGGACGGGGGAGAGGGAGGCTCTGAATATGCAATTTTTGTAATACTTTACCTCATCGTAATCTTCATCGGAGCGCTTCTGTCGTCGTTCAGTAGCACGCTCAAAGTGCTCAGTTAGCAACTTGTTAAGGATACGTAGGACTTCTGCCATTGTCTCGTCGCTAAGACAGCCAGTACCCAAAAGTTCAATACACTATCATGAAACAAAAAAAAACAGTGTTCTAGATGGAAAATACGAATCAGGAAACTAAACTCCACAGGAAATATATATAGAAATATACGGATCAAACAAAACAGGTCTGCAGAGGACGTCAAGTGACCTACGGGTTAACCCCATGTAAGAGTAAGTTCGAAAATAAATAAGGTTTTGTAAAATTTTAGGATCACCCTCAATTGCCACTAAACTTCGCTTATTTTTACTACATCAAACAGCTGTATTGTTGTAGATAGTGCA
This sequence comes from Tortrix viridana, assembly GCA_963241965.1. Lineage (NCBI taxonomy): Eukaryota > Metazoa > Arthropoda > Insecta > Lepidoptera > Tortricidae > Tortrix > Tortrix viridana. The sequence continues at coordinate 39,401,488 of OY725171.1, read as the reverse complement.
ATAGTTGGGCTTGAGTATACAATTACAAATTACAATGAACCATCTCCGAAAACCTAACTATATCTTATTTTCAGAGCCATTAAAGTAGCGGTATCGAGTGATGTCACTTTTGACAGCTGACAATAGTGTTGTGAAACACTCCATTTTATTATCGTAAAAAATTCAGTCAAGTGCGAGAAGTATGTGGGTCGATCAACTTTTTGTTGTTGTTATTCTGTCCCGTAAGCCAGGAGATAACAGTGATAGTGTTTCTTAGAAAGATGTTTATAATATATATACTACTAACATGCTTAGAAGAAAGCCCTCAAAAGAATGGGCTTATAATTGCCACAAAAAATAATGTAATGTAGATTTATATCCTTTAAATTTATAGTTTTAAAGAGTGACCCAGGAGACGTAACCATGGCAAGGAAGTACATCAAAAAGTTGATTGACCCATATGTATTTGTAAAATGTATTAAAGAAATAACCCATAAATTAATAACTTCTTGAAGCTGTAGTAGGAATAACCGTGTATTTTAGATGTACCAATAGGCTTTTATAGTCTCCAGAGCGACGATGGGAAATTTTCATAATATGTAATTTGATTATGGAGACGTTTTTTTGTATGCCAATATAGTTTTTAGATCAAATTCTCGAAATAAACTGTGTGGCTAAAAGAATTAAGATGATATTATCAGAAATTTGAAATATTGTGTCAAAATATACAAAATGTGAAATTATTATTGATAAATGAGTGGATAAATAATCATATAACAACGTTAATTTTGAGCTGGGACGCGAGTTTGCCAGCGGTGGTAACGTGAAAATGCAGAACTTCATTGTCACACGTTGTTGTACCAGTCAGCGGTCCTTTGTTATCATCACGCGAATAGTTTTTTTTAGATGTTTTTTTGTTACTTATGATTAAAACGACGAACGCTAGAGCGCGAGCAAATAAAAATAATCTCAAGATGAAGCTAGTTACGAAATGCGTTTCGGGAAATTACAACCCCAGCGGTACATTACTATTCCGGTACCTGCAACAATGAAGTTTGACATCTGTTCCTTCATACATTGCTGTCAATATTTATGGAACTACATGAGCGAGCAAACGTCAAAAGTGCCATCACTCGATGCCGCTACTTTAGTTAGTCGAGACAGTTCACTTTTTTTTCTATGAACTATTCCAATATCTGCTCTAATTAATGATTTTTTTTCTGCAAATTTCATTGCATTCAGGTCACATTATCACGCAAAAATATTCGTGAGATTAAGACCTAGTAAGAAATTATCGAATTTTCCTTAACTAATAGTAATAATACGTTTAGATTCTAGACCGTTCGATTCTGTTCTAAACTTTAGAACCATGGTATAACAAACTAGTGGAAAAGACTTACAATAATTTTGAATTATTTATTACATAGTAAACTTTGCAATCGTAATATTGTATAGAAATAATATACATTTATTTTTTTATTATGGAATAAAAAAATAAATGTATATTATTTCTAGGTAGTATGGACTACCAGGTAAATTAATCGATTAGCTATTTTGAAAATAAAAAAACATGTAATTATTGAAATGGTTACGCTATAAAAATGCGTAAATCGCATGTCACCAATGTGGCGCCATCAGGCGCTGAGCTAGAGCGCGCGCCAGTGTGGCGTTATGCGCACTGAAAGGGTTAAGCCGTATGTGGCTCACCCGAGCCGCCACGTCACGTAGTCCTTTGTCGTACAAGAAACTGACAAGACATTATGACAGTTAAATTCTCGAAGAACTGATTTATAAATAAAATATGCCTTACTGCACAGTTTCATTGTTGTAACAATAGCACAAATCAAAACTTGTCCAGAGGCGTTACCTACCGTCCGTTAGTGTTATTTAATCTTAATATTAATAAAATGTGTGTCCTTCTTAGGGTTCCATACCAAATACTGAAAAACGGAACCCTTATATGATGACTTTGTTTTCCGTCTGTCCGTCAGTCTGTCAATACCCTTTTTCTCAGGAATGGCTGAAACAATCTAGCTGAAATTTGAGATAGATGTAGTATTGAATGGTCCGCACAAGGCCTCTTTTTAATTTTTAGTCATTTAGTTTCGGATTTATGACCAAAAATTTACAAAAAATGGGGGGCAGGCCAGGGATATTACTTTACGTGATTTGGTGTAGTTTTTAACCGACTACAAAATAGGAGGTTCTATGTTCGGCTGTATGTAAGTTTTTTTAAATGTAATCTCACTGATTTCTCCGTCAATTGTGGACCGATTTGGATTTATTTTTTGTTTGAAAGCGTATACTCCCGAAGTGGTCCTATTGTCACCAAGTCAGAATCTACACATACAGCGATTTTGGTATTACCTTAAAAATTTGCATTCAAAAAGCACCTCTTGTGAAAAGGAACTGATGATGAGGACCAGCGGTGACCACCGGAACTCAATCGTAAGTGATTGACGCCAGCAATGAGATTTCTTATTTAAGATTATGAAGCTACTTTTATTTGAAAATTTTTCTTATACCTATTATACCCAATATATAAGCCATTAAAGATTTGTTTCTATCTCTTCCTAGCAAAACATAATTTAACATGGAGTTTATATGGTCGTAGTACACGCTAACGTCACAGTTCATGTCAGATCTCTGTCTAATTAGTAGGTTTAAAATGCTTATATTATCTGTGTTTTTTGGCCGATTCTAATTTTAATGCCATCTCCTTTTCATATTTTGTTAAGAAATGCGATAAAAAATGCATGCATATTCCCTATTGACATCCTTTTCATATTTTGTTAAGAAATGCGATAAAAAAAAGCATGCATATTCCCTATTGACATGATGATATATAAATTGCGTCACGTCCGTTATTTTTTCATATGTAAGTGTATAAATCGTATGGTACACATTTTAAAATTGTAGGCCAAACGGAGAAAACACGAGGGAACTTCATATTCCATTTCATTGTTTATTTACTTCAAATATTGTACTATTTCTCAGTGTATTTAACGGTTTCGTAACATTCGCGGAACAGATTAAAACAATATTTAAAAACAATGACGCCGCTTCGGCTTTTCGAGGCCGTTCCTAAAATTATGCGAGTTCCCCTTCGTTGCTCTACACGGTATCCGGGAGATAGTGGCCAACCTTACAGGGCTGGATAGCTCAACTCAGGAGTGTCCAAAATATGATAAACCACGTTTAGTAAAAGTAGCACCGAAAACGAGATATCTCAACTTTTCAATATTTTGGAAATGCGGTACCCTGGTTTACCATTTTCGATGCCACGACCACAGTTATTAGAATTTTTCAATTTAGTTTGCTGTGAAAGGAAGCTGATTAAATTTGCTTTATGACCCTTCTAACGAAATTAATAAATAATCAGCATTTTTTTTTTAATTTTCAAGTCAAATTTAAACTTTAGTAATCTGAGTTTTTCTTCCGGCAACTTTGACATCGCACGGTGTAAAAAAAAATATGAAAACCTGTAGTGCTGCTTTCTTAAAAATTTGCCTATTTAATGGAGATTCTAAAATGATATAAGAATTGAGTTTATTGATTATAGCAGCGAAGTTATTATTAAGTTTGTCCAACAAAGACTGAATTCTGCCAAACTATCAAATTTAAAAAACGACTTTTGCTTCAGTTTAAAATCAAGTTAACTGGTTTTAAATATTTTAAAAGACAGATTACGTGAATTTGAAATATAACGACACTAGGATAAAATGTAATAACTTAAATTTTCTTAAGTTTACAGCAAGTGTTTAAATTGCTTGCCGCCAGCCCTAATGCAGGCTTCATAAACGCCTTCATAAACTTCATAAACTTTAAGCTTCATAAACGACCTCTTGAGTATGGAGGCATTTCATTGCTCACCAATATGTCGGCTAGCTTCTGCGACGCGACTACGCAGCTCTTCGAAAGAGGAAACGGTGAACGAGGGGGGAAAATAATTGGCCCCGAACGCCCAATCCACCTGTTAGGATATGTTTGGTCCAAGAACCTTCGCACTGGTATGCATAGTGGGCTGGACAACCATCATTTTGTAACCAATTGGTACTTCTCAGCTCTAAGGTCGTATCTTCTAATAGTATCGGAAGCGACTCTTGAAGAAACTGCAGGTACCCTCTTCCGTTTAAGTTTCCTTGGCAGCTCGAAAGGTCCAATGATATTGCCGTCCAAAATGCCTGTCCAGTAATTGATTTTAAATTGATACTGGCTACGGTCTTCTCGCATTACGTGGGGATTGTGGTCACGCAACTCCCAATAGTGTAGATTGTGGAGGTTAAGATATCCATCTCTACGACATGTTAATGCATCGTTCCAAAAGATTTTGTTAAAAAAAATGGTACGGTGGTAGAAACATCTTCAGGGCTGTCGGCAAGCAATTTGAACACTTTCTTTAAATGTAAGAAAATTTAAGTTATTACCTTTTATCCTAGTATCGTTGTATTTCACATTCACGTAATTTGTCTTTTTTTTAATATTTAAAACCAGTTAACTTGATTTTAAACGGAAGCAATAGTCGTTTTTTAAATTTGATAGTTTGATAGAATTCTGTTGGACAAACTTAATAATAACTTCGCTGCTGTAATCAGAGATGGGCAAAATTTATTCGAATGACGAATAACGAATAAGAATAACCAAATTATTCGCGAATAACGAATGAAAATCTCGAATGATTATTCTTATTCGAATAAATTATTCGTCGAATTATTTATTTGCGAATAATTTTATTCGCGAATAATTTATTCGTCGAATGAATTGCCACGAATAATTATTATGTACTGGAATACCTGCTCCATTTTTCTCGAAAATTGATAACTAAACTGAAAGATGTTGTTTGTACATTCTTACAGAACGGACTAAGCAAATTTTCGCCTTACATAAGACATTCTTCTATTATTTATGTATGTATGTATGTATTATTTATGTTATGTGTGTGTACTCTTTATTGCACAAAACAATTAACAAATATGTATGTACATGAACTTAGGATTAACATGTACAATGGCGAACAATGGCATGGATGGATTATTTGTTTGGTCTACAAATATTTCTAATTCGTGTTAGTTATTTGAATGGAATAACCAAAAAACGTCAAATATTTTTCGTAAATTTATCCGAATATAATAACAAATAAGTTATTCGTTATTCGAAAAGTAGTCGAATGATTCATTCGCGGATAATTTATTCGCGAATAAATCATTCGCAAATAAATTATTCGACGAATAAATTATTCGCGAATAAAAATATTACGAATAATTTTTTATTCGAATAATTATTCGAATAAATATTTATTCGAATAATGCCCATCTCTGGCTGTAATCAATAAAATCAATTGTTATATCATTTTAGAATCTCCATTAAACGGGCAAATTTTTAAGTAAGCAGCACTACAGGTTTTCATAAATTTTTTTTACACCGTGCGATGTCAAACTTGCCGGAAGAAAAACTCAAGATTCCTAAACTTTAAATTTGAGTTGAAAAATTAAATAAACTGCTAATTATTTATTAATTTCGTTAAAAGGGTCATAAAGCAAATTTAATCAGCTTTCTTTCACAGCAAACGAAATTGAAAAATTCTGTGGTCGTGGCATCGAAAATGGTAAACCAGGGTACCGCATTTCCAAAATTTTATAAGTTGATTTATCTCGTTTTCGGTTCGACTTTTACTAAACATGATTTATCATATTTTGGACACTCCCGAGTTGAGCTATCCAGCCCTGTAAGGTTGGGCACTATCTCCCGGACACCCTGTATGCAAGTACCAAAGTACATTCGAGGCGCAACTTTATAGAGTTGAAATTGTGTTTTCGGAGATGGTTCATGAATTATTTCTTTACCACAAAACAAACTGGTAATAATTTTGATCACTACTTTAATTGGATACTCAAGCCTAACTTAAGTAGACTACCTACAAAACAAAAAAGACTAAATCGTTTTTATGTATAGCCTGACAAAAAATTGGAGCAAAAAAATGAGGGCGCTGTTCGGAATGAAATGAGCAACATGATCCAAGGTTTACTCTAAAATGTGCTGGTTGCCATTTGAAAATATTGTAATTCCAGCTGTCACCACACGCTAAACTTTTTTGCCAGGCTATAGCTGGTGACGTAAGGTGGTGTTCCTAAAATTTACAAAAAAACTTAAATAACTTTCGATCAGTTCAAAATCGCTAAACATACGAGGGCCGGTCCGAAAGTTTTTAGCTGTGCCAGTGTTAATCGTAATTTAAATTTATTGTTGAAACATTCATAAAACAAATTTTATTACGAACAATTTTGCCAAAAATAATGGTAAAAAAAGTTTCCTTATTTTATTAAATTTAATTTTTACAGAGAGTTGTTTTGTATGAAATTTTAATTTTCGGTGGAAAAATCAGCATTTTTGGTATTAAAAACCTGACTAAAATTTAAAGATTCGTCCGATTCTGATGATATTACCCGTGATGGAATCGTCAGTATTTTTAGTATATTTGAGCAGCTTGTTTTACTCTGTTCCCAAATATAGTACTGCACAAAATGTTTTCATTGAAAATCACTGAATTTTCCTGAGACTAATTTAGACATGTCTTCAAGGCATGTTTACTCCATATTCTAACATCGAATGTTTAAGGAATCATATGGTTTAAAATAGGACTGGTACACCACACGTTTTGTTATATTTATATTGGAAAAAATTAAAAGGTTAGTATTTTTTGAGACAATATTCATTATAGCAAAAATCTAGCGCAGAATTACGTCGCTTGCAGTTTTTCCATAGCGTTAACACTTCTCGTGATGAAAAAATCGTAAACAAAAAACGAAGTAATTTATATCTATGATTTTTGGGTACAATGGTTTAAAATTTGAATTTGCCTTATATGTATATCAACAGTATCAATATATTTCAATAAATGTCGACACAGCTCAAAACTTTCGGACCGGCCCTCGTACATGGGGTCAAATTGATAGGTCTTGATGTCTTCTATCGAGTTGCTTCTTTTGATCACACCTTGACTTACACCCTGTAAAATAATACAATACATACTTATGCCCTTACTAATAAACGTTGAGTAACCGCTGAGTAGTTATACCATGCTTTGTCCTTATCTGTCGAATTCAAATGTCACAATGACAGATCAGGACAAAGCATGGTATAACTACTCAGCGGTTACTCAACGTTTATTAGTAAGGGCAGTAGTATAAAGTCACTATTACCGTCTGTCTGTCTTTTCGTTTGTCTGCTTAGTTTTTAGGGTACCGTACCCAAAGGATGTCAAACGGGACTATTGCGTTATTACGGCGGATTTCCTACAAAAAAAACGAAAGGTAAGGTTTACAAGAAACGTTTTTTACAATGTCTTTTTTTTGTATTTGTTCTATCGTAACAATATAAATACCTACACACAAGCGTCAAATTTGGAGGGTTAGTGATTAAATGCAAACCCTAAAAAAAAAATTACAAATAATACAAACCGGCCAAGAGGGAGCCTCGGCGCGCGAGTCCTACTCGCGCTTGACCGTTTTTTTAAGCTATGTAACAGATCTTGTTGATGTTTTTACCATCATTTAGAAGATTTATATTGAAAGGTTGAGGTGCATAATACCGGTGCCTGCTGTTAGGACGAATATATTTTTGGTTGAATGTATCAATTCCTAAATTTTTATTTCCCAAAAAAATATTTGTTATTTTCAGGATACAAAAACAGCTTTTTACATCGGTTGGATAAGGGTGCTTACATAAAGAAACAGGTTTCCGGAACATACATACCCATGCGGGGGTCGGTGTACCGATCGGTGCAGGTATAATATTCCCATCTTATCTTATGCCCTCACTTACTGTTACTGTTTAAGTTAACCGGATTAACCGGAAACCTGTATCTTTATGTAACCACCCTATGACTTGTGACTATAATCAAACGCTAACTGCTGCAGCGGGAAATACATTTTTGGTTAATTAATATCATACATTCCGACAAAAAATATTTCGCCTAACGGCACAAGACCCGCATAATACACATAGATCCCATCCAGGAAAAGCCCGGGTGGATCGTTACTTTTATACACCGTGCCCGGCAGGTACCCGAAGGATTTTAACAGCGTGCTCCCGAGTTAATTTGGAGTTAAAAATGTCGCATAAAGTAGACTCGATTCGGTCTAGTTTTTGAGATATATCAATTTTTGTGAAAAAAATCTTTTAACAAAACCTCAGATGCAACTAACCCTTATATTTCCAACGTTGCCGCTCTTATACGCACGTTACGGCAAATAAAATCATAGCAAAAGCAACTAAATCTACGGAAGACCGCACGCAAAATGTATCTTTAACCGTTACAGAATACAGTTTATATTTGTCTACGCCTGGCCCTGGATCTAGTTACCTTTGATTTGACACATATGAGAATGAATGATTATGACAAGATTGACAAGTACGCTTGTGTCATTGTACCTAAAACTAATCGTTCGGAGTTGGTCCCATAGTGAAAGTTGTTCAGCATGGCTTACTGACTTAATCTACAAAATGTTGTTACTGAATTTAAAATAACCCGGTATATATGTTAAATACCTGATATAATACGCATGAATCCGCCATATTGGCCGTTAATTATATCCAAAGAACCCAGTGACACTCGCGAGGCTAATGGTGCTTTCCCTCCGACGAAGCGAAGCGAGGTGTGAAAATCGCGACGCTTTTGTTTTCGTTGCAGTGTTAATAAACACTAAGTATTGATTTGCTGCGGATTCGCCAAAATCAAACCTCTTTTTCTAGACAGTCTTCCATTATTTCTCGATAAGCTCTCAGAAAAACGAAAAAAATGAATCAACGGGAACGCCGCGAGAAAATTGTTGCCAAATGGCTATCAAATACTAAGCGTCATAATCATTTCATCGCTAAAGAATTGAAAATTGCACGTAGGACCGTTGATGATGATGATGATGTTATAAAACGTTACTTAAAGACCTTGTCAACGGCTCAGAAGCCGAGGATTAAAGAACACGGAGGCCCTCGCGACCCTGAGCTCGAAAAGAAAATCATTCGGACGATTCGTAAGAATCGCTGTGTCTGAACGTGATGTAGCAAAAAATTACACTAGCCAATCCATGATTAGGCATGCAAAAAAACAAGCTGGTATGAAGATTAAGAAGAAGTCTAAGGTGCCTTAAACTACAGCAAAACAACAAAAGACCATCAAAATTAGGTCATGAAAAATTTCACTTGATACTTGATGACGAAACCTACGTCAAAGCAGATTTTTACATTACCAGGTGAACAATATTACACGATAGCTGAAGGAGAGGTTCTCCCCGATTCAGAAACGACTATTGAGTTGAAAAGTTTGGCTCCAAATATTTTATCTTATCCAAGCCGGTGTCAAGTAGATATACACAATAGTAATGACACCATGATTCTTGCCACCGACTTCGATATATTCTATGTACCTATTCGGCACTAAATAGGCTATTCCTAGGACTCCTATGAGGCTGGTTTTTATTTAACGCTTTTTAGTAGGTTTTTGAAGACGGTTTTATTTTTTTGTTAATTTTTTTTTTCTTTCGCTTTTTAGTGATGCACCTCTTATTATTATGTGATGAACTAAAGCACATAAACATCACATTAAGAAACAATAGCCTAATACCAATCTCTCATCACCCTTAACAAAATGTCGCTGCCCAAGATGCAGGGCCGTTAATCATTGAGGAGTTCTCCCGGTACTTCACCATCAGTTGCACTTCACCATATGTGTTATAATGAGTATAAAACTAGCTTCACAGTCTTAATAAAGAAATCTCATTGCTGGCGTCGATCACTTACGACTAAGCCAGTTCAGGTGGTCACCTCTGGTCTTCATCATCAGTTCCTCGTCGCCAAGAGGTGCTTTTGTAATGCAATTTCTTAAGGTCTTGCAGGTAATACCAAAATCGCTGTATGTGTGCCTATAACTTTTGAGGAGTTCCCTCGATTTCTCATGGATCCCATCATCAGATTCTGATTTCGTGACAATGGGACCACCTCGGAAGTATACCCTTTCAAACAAAAAAAGAATTTTCAAAATCGGTCCACAATTGACGGAGTAATCGCGTAACAAACATACAAAAAAAAAAAAAAAAAAAAAAAACAACATACAGACGAATTGAGAACCTCCTCCTTTTTTGAAGTCTGTTAAAAAGTTAAATAAGAAATTTACCGACACATGATAATTTTAACATCATATTTTAACAATTTATAAAGAAAATAGGGTAAGGTGCGGTAAGACTATCACTGGGGGAAGACTACCACATTCTAATAATTCGATATACACAACTTCCTTATCTGATTTGCTATGTCAGTAAAGCAGCAAACACTCCCAAAAAGTTCCCGGATCAGAGCATAGATGTCGCTACTTAGGTGAACATGAATACATTCAAAAATTACATTTGAGGAAACAAAACACGAGATCATCGGTTAGTTGCTTTTTATAACATTTTGGTGGAAATAGTGGTAAATTTGTAATGTTATAAACGTAGGTAGTATTTATAAGGTCGGTAGAGGCTATTTCGACTGAGGGGTAATTAAAACTAATACTAATATTTGTTATACTATTTGCCTTGTTCAACAATGTCATCTATATGCAGAACGGTGAACTACTTGTTTCGTCACTAAATCATATATAGCGTTGCTCATACGTAATCTGCTTTACCGACATGTCTTTTTTTGTCAGTCGCCTATTTTTGCAAGTGTTAACGGAAACCACGCGTCAAATTTGTGACAAAAAAAATATTTTGAGCGCTTGTTTTCACAATATTATACTGCGAGTGGTGAAAATATAAGCCGTAAGTTGTTTTCTGCTAATTTGTTTGTTACAAATATAAGTTTTATAAGAGGTATTTGGTTAGTTTTAATAGCCCCGTGAAAGTATTAAGGCGGGTAATTTCAACTAGCCTAAAGTTGCAATTACCCCGCTTACTTTTGTATGGCGTTCTACAACACTAGTGTTGTCCAATTTATCGATACTCTCTCCTTAATAAAAACCTTAGCATATCCGAAAAACTTGGTTAATTAAACAAAAATCTTCAAATACATTAAGCCATAGATAGTTCGCTTTATAATATTGATATAAAAAATAAATACGAATGCATTGTAGTGTCATTTACCTACCTACTGAAAGCCAATTAAAACATTGGCAAGTAATCTATTCTCAGCTATTTAAATTTATTTTTCAATAAGTTTTAGATATAAGTTTATAAGCAAATAAAAACCTATTTAAATTAGTGTAGAAGAATCACATTTCATTTTTTACAAAGGATTCGTTTTATTCATTTAATTCGATTTATCGACTATGTTGGCCGATGTGTCCCTGCACTATTACCTATGGAAAAAGTTGAAATAGCCCCTCCTAAATGTTTAGTGTTTTATTACGAAACTGGGGCTGGTAGGATTGCTGTAAGGTATTGTTTGGAATGAACCATGCCATAATAAAGGTCCGGCTTCCAATTTCAGTACCATCACAGCATAGTAGGACTAATATGTGTCATAGTTGAAATTGCCCCACCGCGGGGTTATTGCAACTATTTCTACCTTTTTTTGAGAAACGTTTTAATTTTAACATACAATGAGAGTATTCTGTTTTATGGACACGTGGAAAACAAAGTCAAATAAAGCCTTTAAAACACCTATTTATCTTATTTATCATATTGTATTCACAAACGAGGATGCTGACCTTTGAAGTTGATGTTTGTGTTTTTTTAATCGAAATAGCCCCTACCGACCTTACGTATTTATTTTTCAAATGGGTTTTTAATTTGGCGATTTGATTGCGAATCAGTCCTTATGTTAGAGTAATACGGTTCAATAACTTCAATTCTCGTCTCGCACATCCAGACTATTTCCACCGCAGCCAAGTGGGAAATTTTCCTATACAAATTTCAATTCCCTTCCATCCCCGCCTCGCCTCTCCTCGCCGGTGGAAAAGCACCTTAAGACAAATCTAACGACACCTCGTTTGCTGACATCGGGCCAACCGTTCAACCTTACGAGGAAACAAAGAACCATAAATACGAGGAGTGATTAATAAGTTTTGATAATCGGTATTAAATATGGGAGATATGTAAATCGTTATATTTTAATTTAAATATGCACACATTCTATATTTGCCAACTTTTATTAACGTCATTCCATTGTTTTATTTTACCCCTATAAAAATAATTTTAAACTTGGTCATCATCAGCTTGTGATTTTTATGTAGTTGTTTTTGAACATTACCTAGTGTATGAGAAGTAGTAATCGAAAGTTAGGGCTAAATAACATTGGGAGCGGTTATCAGTTCAGAACTTTGGTCGGAGAGCAGCACTCTTGTGAATTAGAAGGCTCTGAAGCACAATTCCTGCCGCAAATTCGTAATTTTTTGTTCCAGCTTTTATATTTTTCCTTAACTATGATAGAGTCATGTTATATAACTCTCATAGATTATTTGAGCTCGATTGCTAAAAACTAATGTCACAGTATTTATTTGTAGGCCTCAATAATCTTGGAAAAGGCCGTAAAAACACCCTACATTTTGGTGACAGAACTGGACATAAAGAAATCCACTGCAAAGATTACTTGTTTAAACAAAGATAACCTTTAAATTATAATGATACAAAACCAAGGTTTAATTTTCCATGACAATGTTTTTTATTAGTGCATCGGTACTTTCTCCATAACGCTCGAAAAAATTACAAAACTAACTCTTATTTTTGCCGTTTTGTAAAATTGTTTATACAGATGTTTTTTGTTTCGCTATCATAGAAAAACAAATTAAAGATGTATAATTATTTTTCTCTAATTTAAGGTTCATTAGTGCCATGTTATAGTCGACATGAAAAGAATATCATTAGGAGGATGGTTCAAACAGATTCTCAAAACTTATTGATCACCCCTCGTACATACAGACGGGTCTAAAACATTACCCTCCTTCTTTAACAGTCGGGTAAAAAAGTAGCCGACTTGACCGGTCATCAATAACCTATCATCAAATGTTTTTCACAAAGTCACGATTTTAACACTTAACAAAATATACAAATGTTGTAAGCACACCTTAGCAAGGCTATTGAGAAGCTCTACTTGTACGTCTTGTTCAGGTTCAGAGTCGATAGCTTTAAGCAGTTCTGGTAACATGTAAGCCCACATGCCCTCAATATACTGGTGGCCGCGGATACGTGCGCACTCCAGCAAATATGGTAATGACTCCGCCGCGGCCGTGCGGACCCCGTCGTGGAAGTAAAACTTGAGCATTGGGACCATTAGCTTGACAACATCTTCGGCATATTCTGCGAACGCTTCTTTAAGCTCGCGAGCGTAGCACACGAGCATATCGCATGCCGATGCTTTGTCTTCTAGGCCTGTCAAAAAAGTATCGATTTAAAATAGTAAATATATAACCATTTCACCATGGATCACTCAACCACTAATATTATAAATGCGAATGTGTTTGTTGGTTCGTGTTTCTCTCAAGCAGCAACATCCGTGATGTTGAGTGAATGACTAACCTTCTAAGGTCAACCAGGGCAAATGCAACTATGGGTTAAATGCGCTTCAGCTGATAATGTACAATACGCAAAATGCTAACTGCACGCATAATGCGCAAACAGTCAAAATGTACATTGTACATACGCAAAATCTACATCATGATAAATGTACATCATAACAAATGTACAGTACGCAGATTGTACAAACAATTAAATGTACATTATGATAATTGTACAATATGCAAAATGTACTCCACGTGAGTGACAAAATGTGCAAAGTTAGAATGATCAACACGCAAATTGTACATTACGGAAAAATAACAATACGCAAAATGTACATACTTTGTAGAGTCTGGCAAACGAAAGTTGAACCTCGTAGTTATTTGATTAGCATCACTTTGTCTCTGTGTGTCTATCTGAGGTATCATGTCGTATGTCAAATTTAAAGTTCTCTGAGAAAATTGCGGCTGATGTTACCTTGTCATGAATGATTTTTTGAAATTGCTGCGTTTTTCCTGGTTCACCTATGGCGTTTTCGAAAATAATAAGAATTCTCACACTGTCTATTATTGAATTAAAATAAAATAACATAAGTACCTAGCTCTTGAAAAGCCTAACCCATTTTGACGAAACTTAGCTAATAACGCTTCCGATTAAACCAGCTTTCAAAAGAAAACAAACAGCATCTCAATAGGGGTGTAGACACTAAACGAAAATAAATACATATAATTTTTTTCCGGTAGTGTTTATATACAATTACCGAAAATCACACTTTCGTGACTTATATTTATAATATCTTTTATATTAACTATACAAACATAAATATTTCATCCTCGTTATCACGTGACCGCAAACAGCGCGTGACGTCACGGTCCTCTAAACAAACAACATTTTGACGTTTTTGCCAAGAAACAAGATTTGCGTGAACCACAGACCAAGGAATAGTACATTATTGCTTAGGCGCGGAAAGTAAGGGATTGCCTGACGAGGTGGTTAGCAGGCCGAGCAATAGCGAGGCCTGCTAAAATACGAGTCAGGCAATCCCCCCGTTTCCGCAGAGGCATATTAATAATGCTTTTCTCAAACACGTGAGGAAATGATACAAATATATTTGTAAAAAGTAAAATTAATATTAAAAGTGATGTTAGTCATATTAGGACAATTTGTAAACGAAATTGTTATGGGTTTTCCAGGAACATTTATGTTTATCTGTTGAATTTGAGATGTTGATATTTCGGGGCTTGTGGTCATTTGTGGTAGACAAATGGACGTAACTTAGGGAAAAGGGTCTAATTCAACCATTTCACACTTGTAGAATTTGACATAATATTGACAGCAATAGAATTCAAATTTAATAGACGCGGCAAGGGGCGTGGCGCGTGTTACCGCGCTTATGATCAGACGCTCATGTTATTGTCAAACGCAGCTCAGTTGTAGTACAGACGTGGTCGACGAATTAAGTGACTTTAAAAATAGTAAAATGCAGTGTTGTGCAGATTTATCGTGTAAAATAAGGGGCTAAGATCTTAAACGTACCCCAGGAGTAATTTCATTTTACCTGTAAGCACTAATTTTCTGTATTTATTAATATTTCGAGAAAATCCAGTAATCTATTATGGTATTTACTTACAATGCGTTAGTACGACAGTAACTGCTTACATTGCTAGCTAACTATTGCTGACGTTCGTTGGAACAACGCGCGTATTGCGCGGCTATAGTTACGCTCGTTACGCACTAAGTCTTTATAGCCCAGGGGACACTTCACCGGTTCGTACCGGTGCGGCCGGCCAGCCGCTATTATTTCGTAGTCCTTAAAACGCTATACATAAGAACTATTATCTTAGCGCCATCTAGCGCTGAATAGCAAGGCTATTACTCGTCGCTAGATGGCAGCTGCGAACTAGTAAACGCTATCTAACGTTGAGTAACTGAACTGCGATAGAAGAAAAACGACCTTTCAGCATTTCGACTTTGCTACATGAACATAATACTTAATTTTGTATTACCAACAAAATTATGTTATGGCGTTTTTAGTTCGTAAGCTGTAACCAATTATGAGAAAGTTGTCTTTGTAGTAGTTCATAGAGCGTTTTTAAAAGTGGCGACACCGGTTCTCGATTGAATTTGCGCTCATGGCGTATCTCCTTCTTTCAATGATCTGTGGCGTGAACCCACAGAGTAATATAAAATATATACCAATGTTTAGAGGGTCGTAACGTCATAGCGACGCCATGACAGTAGTTGGCGTTTTAGCGGGAAATTTTAAACGAAATTTATTTTAAGGCATTTTAAATTAATATGCGAGTGATTTTTTTTTAAATATTTTTTTTAGATTTATATCATGTATATCTATAAAATAAAAATATTTAAAAAAAATCGTCTACACCCCTATTAGTCTATCCATTATTATTTATATGGGAGCTACGATCCACAGACAGATAGACACATAGCTTTGATTAAACTTACATTACCCTTTTATTGTGTCGGGGTTTTGGTAAACCACCCTGCTTACCGTACACTTGTACTTGTACATTTTACGTTTTGTACGTTTAGCGATTGGGCATTTTGCTTTTGTAACATTTTGCAGATTATGCATTCTGCATTGAACAATTCGCGAAATCTGTATTTTTCTTTTTACACATTTTGCGTTATGTGCTTTCAGCGTAAGTACATTTCGTGTACTGTACGTTTGTCATGACGTAGATTTTGCGTATGTACATTTTAAATGTTTGCACATTACGTGTGCAGTTAGCATTTTGCTTATTGTAGTAGTAAGTATTGTAGTAGTAGTAGTAGTAGTTGTAGTGAAGTTTTCAAAGGAATACAACATTTTATGGTACATTACTGTAGAGACCGAAAAGGTGTTGCAGGACGAGTATGAGTTAGCTAACGCTATATACGAGTCCTGTAACCGCCCTTCACCACCGAGATACAGAATAACTACTAGTACTAACGAACAGAAATTTCACTTCGCGTGTAGTGCTAGGCCTAGAGGGGTGTCACGCTAAGAATAGGGCGTTTTCAAAAAAAAAAGTGTACCGTTCGTTTTTGCCGTGTCCCTCGAGTTTAACGTGATATTTTAAATTATCCGTAATCTTATGGTGACTGAAATATTTTTAGATTGATTAAGTATATGCTAAGCTTGTTCTTAAAAAAGGTTGTAATATGAGAAATGTTCTATTCGGTTTTTTAGAAAATAACAAAGCGAAAAGAACACGTATAATTATTATAAGCATGTCCCCTCTCCAAATAGCCCAATACAAACTTGAATATTTATGCATTATTAGTTTAAATGTATTCTATGGGTAGGTTTACGTAAAATAAGCCTTACGTTTTGATATTTTCAGTAATTGTTTCTTTTATTTCAATAAAAAGATTACGTCCCGAAATATCGACCCACCCGGAACTTTCGGATTAGTGACCACAAAATTAACTAACAAAAATACACCAACGTTCAATATTTATAAATAATTAGCAACATTACGTCTATTTTTGTCGCTCACCGCCATTTTTTACATAATTTTCAAAATAACAAGGTAAGAAGGAACACGTGTTTGTTGTCGCTTATCGGGGGCATAGAAACTACGTTCAGGTAAGTGACTGAAGTTTTCTTAGTTGGACAAGTATTTTCTCTTTTTTATTTTATTTTCATCATTGTCAACAGAACTAGTTTCACTATTTCTAACGATTATTGCATTAAGTGTTAAAAATATTTTAACAAAAAATTAAATATGGAAGTAGGTCACTAAATGTGACTTCCGTTGTCACCATTTTGATGGAGACATATTAGCTGAACGTCGAGTCACAACATGACTGAACATATAAAACCCAGTTCACATGGTACATTTCTAGGTACTTACAAATTGTTATTAGATTTCTTTATTTTCATTAATTTTTTGCAGATTTTGTTCGAATAATACCTGCTTTTCACTTAAGTACGTACATAATAATCGCATATTTAACTCCTTTCATACTCATACTCATTTATTTATAATATCAAAATATTACATGTCAAATTATTATGATTATTATTATTATTTGTTATAATTATTATTTATATCATACATAAACATACATTTGTACATATTATACGTTATTATTTATTACTTATAATATAACGGTCACATTATAGACATTCTTCTTATAGACATTTTTAATCTTATTATCCTTGAAATTGTGTGCAAAATAACGGTATATTTTTTCAAATCTGTAAAAACGAGGTACCTACCTAATTACGTGTCGATACCTAACTCTATTTAGTGTCATGTGAATGAACCCTTACAATTTTTATGTGTTCAGTTTTGTCACTGTCCCCTCAAAGTTTGTTCAACGATTTCATTTTTCATTACTTTATGATAACTTAAAACAAAAAAACATATTTTTTCTTAAAATAAAATGTATAATCTACTGAAAGAATCAATCATCAAAAAGAACTGTTGATAATTATTCACAACACGATGAAAATAAACATGATTATGTCCCTACCAGTCACAAAATCGAAAGCTATCCTGAGAAATTGAAAAAGCTGTTAGCTTAATTATTTTGAATTCGGTGTTTTTCGTTTAACGAAGTGATTATTAAGTTGGTTTAATAAATTGATTTGATACAAACAATGTATTTTATTTATTTTTTGTCTTAAACATAGTCACCAAACGGAATGTGTTTTACATCTATGTTCCATTGTGTGTCATTATTATAGCTACAATATCTTTATTTTCGCGTTTCTTTTTCCTTTTTTATAAAATACAAGATGTAAACTTCAGATTGTAATTAAAATAAGGCGAAAAATCGGCATAAAAAAATTATACTACTTTTTGAAATGAGTACACTTTTTTCTGAAAACGCTCAATACATCAATGAGGTCAAAATATGTTCTAGCTCACCAGATGTCGCTCGAGTAAAGTGAGCCGACATATGTAAAGTAACGTACTTAATAGTTACTTCACATACCTGTCAATTCAGGACTAAGCTAGGGAAATCCTTGCCTCTCTACCGTTTGCAGAAGCAATACAATGATCTAGCCAAAGCCCGTTGCATTGACGTTTATCTGAATTCAATAACAATTCTGCGACGTAGACTGCTGAAACCATCGTTACCGCACACCCGAGACTCATAGGGCACATAATTGTTGTTTATAGGTATTTTAGTTTTGCTCGTTCTTTTTTTTTTTCCTTTAATCTGTGTATTGTAAATTTTAGTCTTTAATCTTAGCCTCTATGCCAATGCTATTGCACGCCTATAATTGGTGCATAAACGGGAATGTGACTTTCTATATTTTGTTTGGTGTATCATTTGTTTATGTTACTGTTGGTGTGTCTTTATATAAATAAATAAATTAAATCGACAATTTGGCAGTTTTGTAGCTACTTTACACAACATTGCGATAGAAATTAAATATTTAACAAAATCTTATTTCATCCTTAGAAGGAGGTAACAGGATAGGAAAGGAAAGGATAGGATATTGTTAGAGCCTACTTATGTTTTCACAAAAAAGACACAAATTTTGTAATACCATATAAATTTATTTATTTATAATAATTATAAATGTCGGGCCATGCTCAGTGTAGGGTTCTGTTGCCATAACTACAAATATGACAAAAAACAGTATCCAAAAACTATAAATATTACTAATTTTTAGTTCAAAGTTATCTTAGACGCATTTCGGTACGTATAAACATATAAAGTCTATACCTAGTCGTGATAGTTTTCCTTTTAAACTCAAGAACTAAATTCTCCCATCTTACACAGGCCTAACTTTACAGGAGGAGGAGAAAACTGAATAAGATAGGAGGATTTAGTTCTTCCCTATCGATGTGTACTTTCATTTAAGATATTTTCCAGATTTTTAGTAGTTTTTTTGTAGTTTTGGCTGTAGCGTGTCCCCAACGAAACTTAAGCGAAAATGACACTTTTCGAGTTCAATATTTCCTAAACGGTCCGCCTAATCTAAAAATTGATGATGATATACACAATATTTTTTTAAGAGCTATTCGATGACACCTCATTCGATGTTATAAGGTACAAATAGTAGATTGTTCAACAAGGGACTAAAGCCATTATGACACGAGATATTTATACACCCGAGCAAAGCGAGGGTGGATGAAGTTCAAGTGTCATTATGGCTTTTTAGTCTCGAGTTAAACACTCTACTTTTCACTTCGAATGAGAGGAAAAATAACGACGTTCTATACAAAATTACAGTAGCAAAAAAATTTGTTCCGCGGTTTTTAATTTTCTTTTCTTTTGTAAAGTGACGCTTTAAATGCCTGCATATTTAGCCAACAGATTTTAACTTGAAAACTATTTTTTCAAAACGAATCAAAATTTATTATGCATGGTCCATGCATAATAAATTAAATTCATCCTTAATATGTATAATTAAATTGATTCATTTTCGTAATCATTAATCGTGTTTCACAAAATTAAATAGTTTTTTTTTAATATTTTTGCACAGTTGTCATTTTGAGGTTATTTCCACGCTCTAAAATTGTCTATACCACAGAATAAGTACTTTCATAGAAACCGAACTATAAGAAACAGCAAAAGACGTATATGACTTTTTTCTATTTATGGCATGGCATTCATATAGAGTTAGAAAAAGATGTCCTTAAATGTATTCTTTTGTTTTCCATCATGTTGTCACAAGGATCTGTCAACGCCAGTGTTGCTGCTGAGTCGACAATAATTCTAGTATCAAGTTTTCATGTTTTGAAAATCTGAAAATATCGATAAATATTCACAACACTGTCAAACTAATAAAGCTACTAAATGAAGAAGTCACCCTGACACAAAATTAACTATTCGCATATCGACTTTTTAATTTTGTAGTACTGTAGGTTCGTGTAGGGGTCCAATGGCGGGCTCATCGCGGTCCATTCAAATTTGACGTCTAGAACCTTTTAACAACTCTCTCTAACTTCTTTCTAACTCGTTATGAATGCCATAAATATTAAAAGGTCAAACCTACGTAATTTGTTTTTTCTTATATTCCGGTTTCTATGCATGTACTTATTCTGTAATAATCCTCGATTCACTTACACCGTGATTGGCTGTTTAGGGGTTTCCAAAGTAAAAAAAAAAAATTACTTTAATCCCTAGAGATTAAAAAGGAACTTTAGTCCCGATATGCAGAGACTAAAGTAGCATTTTAAGAGCATGAGAAGTGAAAAACCTATTTATTTTTGCTTTACATGTATGGGAGGGTACCCTAAAATATTATTTCTTACAAATTTTATTATTGATCTTTGTGCGCGATAAAAAATTCGATATTTAACATTTCAACTTTGTGACGCTTATAGTTTCTGAGAAAAAGCAAGTGTGACATACAGACAGACGGACGGACATGGCGAAACTATGAGGGGGTTCCTAGTTTGACTACGGAACCCTAAAAAATAATAATTTACGTCCTATTGTTTATTCAAACAACCATTTATAGAACAGTTGATGTAACCCCGTTTTCGGAGTGCGTTTCATCGTGTTTTATTATTAATTTATCACAGAATAATAAGTAATAAATAGTACAAAGTTTTATACGCACATACACAGAATGAACTTTACTAGGTATTTACGACACACTCAGAGACCGAGCGATGAAGACGGCAGATCGTGACGCACACGTGCTCGCTCGCTCGGTGCTGGCCCCGGACGGCGGACTGATGTCTACTCTCAGAGTAGCCGAGCGGGAAGGTCAATAACGCGGCGCGCCCCGCCCAGTGCAAGCCCTCTGGCCGAGGCCTGTATAGTACTTTTCTCCAACAATACGAGGAAAATTTATGTTGTATTTTCGAGCTGGTGAGGTGAAAAATCCATTTTGCCCTCTTTTATACCAAGTACAAGTACCTTAATTTCTATATTAGGGAGCTAAGATAGTTTTAAAACGTTGTATTCCTTTAAAATCTTTGAATCGCATTTACCCCATAGTTGCATTTCCTTTGGTTGACTTTACGTGATTTTTTGCTCACATGGAGGGTCGGAGCAATGCAAAATACTGACCCCATACGTAAAAATAATTGATGTGACGGAAGCGAAATCTGACGAACGTGATCTAATGGAATGGAAATTAAACAATTCCTGCGCAAACAGCGAAAAAGAACTTTCACGCGGACGATGTCATTAGAAAAAGCTAGTAAAAAATAAGTAAATATCTGTAAAAAAAATGTTTAGAGGGCTACTATCAAACTCCATCCTATACAAGGTTGGTGTTAGCGAAATCCTCTAAATGATGTAGCACAGTTCGGCATTAATGCACCTCATAAGAATCAGTGCACATAGTAGCTAATGTGCACAATCACATAAAATACAAACTACTGACTGAAAGTGCGACGGCAGCGCCAAATGAAGGTTACTCCGCTGCACTAGAATAATCTGCCACAGGCCCAGAGCGGCTAACAAATCTTGTACGTACAAAACGTCGTTATCGCGGGACCAAAAACGATTTGACAGTACTGAATGATTATGACAAATAGGCAATAACAGAAGTGACACTCGTACGTTTATACCTACGAGTTCAAAATGTATCAATTTTCTTTCTAATATCTTACCTCCGTACTTGACTTGATTAATAGTACATACTTAAAAAGATTAGCTACGCAATCCTAACGACAACCTCTTCAGTCACTTTTCCTGTTACTTTAGACATTTGTGATTCTTGATTGATTTGCCGCAAAGTAACAGTAGCAAATTTAGAAAAAATTCTGGTAATCTATTACAAAAATCACATAAAATACAACATAAAGTATTAAAAAAAATTAAACACATTACTGGCTTATTATTCACGTTGACATGTTGACTTATAGGTAAGCGTTTACACAGTGTAAGACAAGTTTGATTGACCTTTTACAGCGAAAACTTCGTGCTAGATATGATGAACTTCTTAGAGGCTTAGAACGTGTAGGCAGAATATTCAATTTACTACTCTGTCAAGAAAGTACCGGGAAAAGATCAATAATACACAAACTGTTTGTTAATCATCCAAATTTATTTTATCACCTTCAAAGTATGCTCCTTCAGAAACGATACACTTACGCCAACGAATAATTCAATCATCAAAACATTTTTTAAACGCTGTTTCCGGAATTGAATTCAGTTCTCGGCGCGAATTCTCCTTTATGTCTTCTACCGATTGAAAACGGGTGCCACGAAGTGGTAATTTGAGTTTAGGAAAAAGAAAGAAGTCGGCAGGAGCCATATCTGGTGAATATGGTGGTTGCTCGATGGTATTTGTTGAGTGTTTGGTCAAAAATTCTTTCACAATGATGGCCTTGTGCGAAGGCGCATTATCGTGGTGCAAAATCCAAGAATTTTCATTCCACAAATCTGGCCTTTTTCGTCGAATTTGCTCTCTTAAATGCCGCATAACGCTCAAATAATATTCTTTATTTACCGTTTGACCTTCCGGCAAGAATTCCGAGTGCACAACACCGCGATAGTCAAAGAAAACAGTCAACATGACTTTGACTTTTGATCGACTTTGGCGTGGTTTCTTCGGTTTCGGTTCAGTTGGAAGGCGCCACTCCGAAGCTTGTTGACTAGTTTGCATGTCAAACTCGTAAACCCACGTCTCGTCACCAGTAACAATGCGTTTCATGAATGTTGGGTCGGAATTGACTCGTTCTAGCATGTCCTCAGCGACTCTCATGCGATTGAGTTTTTGGAGAAAATTCAGGTCTTTTGGGACTAGCCGAGCGGTAACATGTTTCATACCCAAATGATTAGTTAAAATAGTACGGATCGACTCGTGAGATACAGAAAGTTCGGCGGCTATCTCTCTCAAAGTTGAATGAGGATTTTCAGTCACTATTTCCTTCACTTTTGCGATGTTAACTTCAGTTGCAGACGTTGATGGCCTACCAGAGCGAGGCAAATCTTCCATCACATCTCGACCGCTTTTGAACGCTTTGTACCACTCATAAACACGTGTTTTTGATAAAGTCGAATCACCGTAAGCCTTCTGTAACATTTTCAGTGACTCCGAACACGAAATTCCATTGGCGATGCAAAATTTAAGACAAACTCTTTGTTCAATGTCTTTGTCCATTATGAAATTCGCAATACACACTAGATATGATATAACTAAAAACAGCACTGTATTTAATATAAATAACAGATGCAACTCAAACTCCGCGCCAAAATAGAAAACAGTTGTGCCAATCTAACAACAACAAAAAAAACAAAAATTTGAATTTGGAACCATAAACAAATCATCCATTCCCGATACTTTGTTGACTGAATGTATACTAAACAGACATTCTGGTATATGTGTTCTTTAATAGATTTGTTTTTGCTCCCGCGATAACGACGTCTGCTCGTTACTCAGGGCGACGTAAAAGTACGTGCGAGCTTGTGCTAGCCGTCCAGGAACGTAATAAATTAAAAGTATATACTAATTTTATAAAAGCTCCAGTGTGTTTGTTCTCTTTTGCTTTTTTTTCGAGTATTCCGAATCTACACCCCGGTAGCACAATTCCGCTGCGAAACCGCGAAACTGTATCCGAATCGTGATCATTAATACGAATTTGAATTTTATTTCGGTGCCAGTTTCGCTACTACAGTTTAACGGCGGAGGTGTGCTACAGCCGACAGGGAAATAGATAATAATCACGCCGTGTTTGGGTTCGTTGGATTTGTCTTGATAAGCACATGATGGTTGACAGAAACTTATTTTAACTATTTCTCGTAACATACTTGAAAAAAAAAACTGTGTTAGAGAAATGAGTATTCAAATTAAACAACGCTTGAAATAATACTAGCAGTCTAGGAAATCAACAAAAGTTTGTTTGAAGATTTCACATTATTTCAGACTTGGTTTCAATTGGAAAATATGGTAGGAAAGTGTTTTAACAATACAAGTAAGCAAAATTTACCGGTCTACCATACTTTTTTTTTTAGTAACTTGAAGTCATAATAATAAATACTTTTTGATAAAATGTGATACTGATTTATTGAATTCGTTTATTAGATAATAAAATAAACGGGGTCAAAATTACATCGACAATTTGACAGATTAATGCGTGAATGAAATCACCTCTCATTTATAATTTGAATTGAAATAAATATATCATGCAAAAGGACTTAATTAGTTAAGTGATCATCATCCTAATACGACCACAGTGAGCATTGGACCAGTGTTGCCAACTTAGCAACCTGTGCTAGATTTTTTTTTTCCAGATAAGAACTATTTTTTATACAAATATCTAACAAACTTACATTGCACTCTTTCTAAAAACATTCTGAGTTCCCGCGTCCTTTGTGAAAACAAAATGTAAAATTATTTTGAACTTTGTAGTTAATACCATTTAGTTCAAAATGCCTACATCAAAATTGGGCTTTAGATCTTAGAAGGATACGGAATTATAGTGTGTACCTGCAGTTTTAATGCCAAAGTTTTGTTGCTCGCCGAGGGAAATGAAGTGCCAGTCCAGGTTTCCCTCGATGGTCTCGAGGTCTTCATTGTCTAGCAGCGCTACCTCGGGCTTCATAGCCGCCGTGCGCATAACCGGTTCCATTACCATAGGCAGGTACTGAGCAAATTTTTTGCCTTAAAAATCAAGCAGGTTTTTATTATAATGCGTATTACCAGGTTGAGCGTTGCACTGAACTAAGCATTAGACATCATCATTAGTATTTTTACCCATTATCCTGCAAATGCGCGACCAGGCGGAAATGAGGAACGAGGTCTGCGGGTCGTCAGCAGGAAGCTGCTCGCCCTCGGTGTGAGTCTTGAGGAGAAGATCCATTACTTCCGAAGCATCCAATAAGAATTTCTCTTCGCCAACAGCAAGACCTATGCACGAAGATGAAAATAGTTATTTGTGGCAGTGTTCCGGGAAAGGTCCCCTTTTGCAGGTATTGAGTTCTACAAATATCCATCAAGTAGATAAAATTTGCTATCTTTAGAAAAAATCATGGTGTAAGAATTATTTTTTCATAAATATTTTAACCTACAATGTACAAAATCCAAAAGATGAGAAAATTGCATTCAAAGTTTGTGGGCGATAAAAACACACTTCCACTTCGAAGTTACATAGTGAAGGATATCAAATTAATCTTTAGACATTGAAGAATAATATGAATGAAACGATTTTTTTGTTTATAAGGTGTTTAAATGTCTTATTTATTAAGATTTCATGAAATATTTGTTATTAACTGTTGATTACTCATCGCAGTTATGTATTAACTGGCATTTTAGAATAAAATAATGAACAAAAACGTCATATTTATATACGATTTTAATAATTAACACATTATTTTAACAAAAACCATAAAGGTCACTCGTACCTTAAAAATCAACAAAATTATATATTTTCAACGCTTTAACACAAAATAAAACTATATTCAGCATTATTATGTCTTAATAGTATCATAAAAATAATAAATTACTATTATGTAAGAATATTAATAATATAGCATATTATTAAAATAAACCCTCTGAAGACCCTCTACATTACCCTTTTATAAATAAAATACTACATGGTGCAGTCGGAGAAGAAACAAAGTACATACTTGGATTCCCTCGGATTTAAATAAAGTAAGTGGCATGGCATGGCCGCCGGCCGGCATGACACGCCATTCACGCTTTTGAAGACAAAAGAATATTAACAGGCATATACTTATAATATTAAAAAGAAAATAATTATTAAAGATGCCGAATCCAGATGACGAAAACGAAGCAAGTCAGGAGTGTGACAAGATGTGTGCAATCGAGTACAGAATGCCTCAGGGCTTAAAATTTAGACGACATTGGTAATTGCTGGACTCAGTAGCAAAGATTTAAACAATAATTTCGCATTTTCCTGCTTGCCGCTGGGTTCGACCGATTGGCAGAAACCAGAAAAGCGGCCATACTCTTGTATTGTATTGGGCAGCAAGCTCAGGAACTATATTTTAATGTACTGAAGACGGATGATGACAAGAACAAGTTGGAAGAAATCATAAATTTATATGATGAACATTTCAAGCCCAAGCAAAATGAGGAATTATCAGTTATAACTTCAACAAGCGAAACCAAAAAGACGGGGAATCCTTCGACGCTTTCTACACAACCTTAAGAAAAATAGCAGAACTGTAATTATAAAGAAAAATACAGGATACTGAGAGACCGGATTGTAATAGGTGTAAGGGACCAGCGAGTGCAACAAAAGTTACTGGAAATCAAGGATCTCACGATAGAGAAAGCGGTAGCAAGAGCATGTCCACACACAAACAGCAATCTCCAAAAAAAACAAAAATATTAACAAAGGACCATGAGCAACTTTGTATGGAGCCTGGTCGTAAAACCAACAAAGATGAGAGTTAGGTCATTAAATAGGTCTTAAAATCTATTTCATTTCGCTCTATAGGCACCAAGTAGAATTAAATTGCAGAACTGAGATATTCATATTTTAGTCAGAGTGAATACGATCTATAAGAAAACTGATTTCTCTAAGGGTCGGTACAGCCGGACAGCATTTGAACTGCAACGCAGTTGCAAAATTGCGCAGTCCGCTTGCTGTTGGCGTGCACTTCTGCAAGCGTACTGCAGACTTCTAAAATATGTCGCCGCTGTCGCATAATCGAACGGGGACATAATACACGTCTTCCTTCTATTGCCATAGCTATGTATATACAGGGCCGGAACATTGACGTCCAAAGAAAAATTTAGGTCCCTCGTATCGTGGGGAATCCGAATTAACCCCATGTATGTTCCGCGATTTTTGATAGTTTTCGAGTTATGAATTTTTTTCTGATTTTTTGAGAATTAGAAGACTTTTCAAGATTTTTTTTTGCAACTAATTCTCCACGAGTTGTACTTTTATGCATAAAATAATCAGCTTCATAACTTTATTGGAAAATGTGAAAATTTTGGTATAAAGAGAAAATCTTACGGTCGGTGAATTAGACTTAAATTTTCAACTTTAAATTAAAAATCTAAACAGGTTATTAGACCGTTTCTAAGTGACTTTAAAAAATGCGCTAGACTCTCAGCTTACATAATCAATAAAAAAAGTAGTGTTTAAATGGTACTTTGGCGAAAATTAGCCTTCAAATACACCAAGGTGGAAAATTCTTAAAATTTTTTTGGTAACACCAAGCGTCTTACCAAAAAATATTTTTTGGAAATTTTATCATTCTTAAGGTTAATTTGTTTCTGAACTAACTAAAAAAAACTGCAGAAAACCTAAGGTCTAAACATTTGGAGGTTTTTTTTTTAGTTTAGTTAATTTTGCGCGATCCGTTCTTGCGGATCATGAGATGTAAAAACGTGGGCGCAACTTTTTCCTGCAATAACAATGAGCCGAGAGGATAAGAGACCGAATTATTGCTATCTTTCTCACACTTGGTGGCGAGGGAGGGGAGCGCGCGACCGAAGCCAACGTAAAACAAGGTACCTCAGTCGTACTCACTTTGTGTTTAGTGCTACTCGTGTCGCCATTTTGTTTTTACCACACTCGCTTTGCCCCCGGACCTCGCTACTGCCTACTTTGCTCGTTTCTCGGACTCTGCATTGCATTTTGATTTGGACTTTGTTTACTTGGAAGTGTAAAAGATGAGTTACACTTTCAGTGAATATGCAAAAACGCATTATTTATATGGAGTGGCACGAGGAAACACCCGTGAAGCAGCGCGACTGTATTGCGCACAGCTTCAACGTCGCGTTGTGCCGGTTGTACGTTCTTTAAGTAAACGTTAACAAGCTATATTTAAGAAGGTATATAAATAAAAATAATAACAAAATACATTGTTTTACTGCACTCATCAGTCACATTTACGTAGTATTCTTACACATATCAAAATTTTTAAAATTATTAACGAAATCTATAAATGTGTAACAAATATGCTAATAGAGATCAGTTTTACATAATTTGAGATCAAAATCACTTGGTTTCAGCTAAAATTACAATTAAAGTTTAGTGTAGGGGGTTACATACGTCCTAAAAAGGGACCTTATGGAGTATTATTCAGTTTTTTTCAAAATTTTAGTGTTTTAATAATATATTCAAATATTTAACAATTTCAATTAATCGTTCTTAATTATACAAATAAAAGATGTCATTACATGTTTCTCGCTAGGATGCGTGATAACGTGAGAATTGACTTGTTAGTTATTCTATCCGCTGTTACTAACAGCTAACAGCCTGTTAGTGTTAGTTATTCTATATGCGTATAATTTCCGGCCCAGAACTACACAGGCTTTTATACGAAAAATAAAATTAGAATTAAAGAAAATGCCAACATCTACTTACACCGCAGCCATGGACAAAGTGTTAGCCAACTGCGCAAAGCAGCTCGCATGGGGCCAAATTTATTTCTATATAGCTATTTTTAGATAAATATATAGGGTGTTAGGTAATGAGTGGATAAACCGTGATCTGCTGATAGGGGGCACTAAGGTCGTTCTAATAATGAGAAATAAGGTTTAGTAAAAGTGCCACGGTTTTCGAGATATTTGTACTTTTTAAATTTTTTAGAAAATTGACACCCTTACTCGATTTTTTGGTCGTGGTTAGTGAACTAAGATGTTTTTTTTTATTTTCTTTTTAGCTTATTATTGTTTAATAGTTGTGTTATCCGATAAACATTACCATTTTGGCGTAACTACCGCGGTTTAATTTAAAAAAAATCGCAAACTTGAATTTTGCATCTTCGATCGAACATTTACCAAATTTTGAGCTCTTGCGGTGAAAAAAAAAATTACTATCACATGGTAGCCAATGAGCTAAAAAACATGCCCATTTAATAGAGATTTTAAAACAGTAAACATCTTTTTAATTAAATATTAGAATAAAAAACAACATCAGTTTTCCGCAATCGATTCAATTATTTCATATTAAATTTGTGCTCCAGAATTCCAAAGCGTACTTAGGTACGTACTTATGACAAACTTTTCCTTGCGAAAATAAAAATACTGGCCACTAATTTTGTGAAACCTTTTATTGAAAAAAGAAAAGATTTGTGTTCCGAGCGAAGCATTACAACCTTTTTGTTGCAATAATAACAATACTGGGCAGTACTTTAATGCCATTTATTCGAATTGCAAGGAAGCCTGTTTTTCTAATCAATGATTTAACTTATGCTATCTGTGAAATAAAAAAACATAAAAAGGAAATGTTTTAATAAAGTTAAGTTAAATAATGAGCTCAAATTGACGTCCACCAGCCCTAATGCAAGCTCTACACCGTCGGATAAAGGAACGCCTGACGAATCTGGTGTATCCAGAGTTCCCTATTTCTTGAGCAGCAATTCTTATTCTTTCTCGTAACCCAGAAAGACTCATAATTGGATGGCTGTACCCTTTCTCTTTGAGACAACTCCAATAAAAAAATCTAAGGGGTTCAAATCCGGTGAACGCGGAGGCCATAGTATTGGGCCTAACCGGCCAATCCATCGTTCTGGGAATGCGGCAGTTAAGTACTGTCGCACTCGTGCTGCGTAATGTGCGGGACAACCGTCTTGTTGTAACCACATTACTTGCCTTAGTGCAAGCGGCACATCGTCCAGAAGGATAGGCAGATCATTTTGAAGAAACTCCAAGTAATTATCTCCATTTAGAGTAGATGGCAGCTCGAAGGGGCCGATCACTTCGCCATTCAAGATACCGGTTCACAAATTTACCTAAAATTCATATTTGAAATGAATAGGGGATTCATCGCGGTAAAAAGCATAATTAATTAAACCTTGACGTTTTTGTCGTATTACAACAACCGTGAATACCGTGATCATGAGAAGACTTAGGACCTGCGCAAACCGGCGGAGCGCAGCGCAGATCACTTTAAATTTATCAATGTATATTCTTTTCTATTTTAAATACAATTAATTATAAATTTGAATGCTCTGAGACCGACCTCGGAGCATCACGGGGGATTTCTACTCTGCGGCATCGAGGAGCATGTTAGAGGATACCGCGGCGGTAGGCGGCGGCATGCCGCGGCATCCCGCGCTATGCGCCGAGGCCTCCCGAGTGCGCCGGGGTAGCGGGGCTGTGGGAGGGAAAGGCTTGGCGCACCTCGGCGGACGACGGGGGAGAACACGAATTTTGATACCGCAAGCACCTCCGTAATGCCGCGGCATTCCGCGGCATCCCACGGCATCCCACGGCATGCCATGATCGGTGATTATACATTCCGTTCCACTAGCGACCAACAGTCGAAAACTTGTTTTTGTACGAGTCGTTCGTGTCGAAGGTTTCGTGATAGCGGACTGGGATTTAGGGTTAATATCAATTTTAGCTGAAGAAGAAGAACAGACACCCTTCACCCCGAACCTTCCCTTCGTAGGCCCGGCGCACTTCGCAGCGCAGCGCCGGCGGCCGGCGCATACCGCGGGATGCCGCGGCATGCCGCCGCAGTATCGTCGGCGCTCTTCAACGCCGCGTGGAGAGGATACCGCGACGGCAGGCGGCGGCATGCCGCGGCATCCCCCGGTATGCGCTGGCCGCCGGCGCTGCGCTGGCGGGCGCTCGCGGTATCGCGGGGCATTTTCCCTCGTCGGTGTGCGCTGCGCGGAGTAAATCCTCCTAGGTGATCTGCGCTGCGCTCCGCCGGTTTGCGCAGGCCCTTACCTTAAATTGGTACTGAGATCTGTCCTCTCTCATTAAGTGAGGATTATCTAACTGCCAACTGTGCAGATTGTGTAAATTCATGTAGCCATCTTGACGGCACGATGATTCGTCCGACCACAGTATCTTGTTAAAAAAGTCTGGGTCTTCACGCATCCGACGCAGCATCACTCGACAAAAAGTTACTCTTAAGGCATAATCTCTAGGCAATAAAACTTGCACACGTTGGACGTGAAATGGGTGCAATTGGTGTATTTTTAATGTAGTATGCACTTTCCATACAGATAAACCCAGGTAATTTGCCATATCACGCACGGATAGAGAAGGATCTGCTTCAACTAGGTCCAAAACATTCTCGTCATCTCCTCGGGTGGGTCTTCCTCCACTTGTTCCACCCACACCCTGACCAAGAATTCTGCCTTCAGTGAACGCATTATGTACTCGATTAAAAATCCGGTAGTCTGGATGGCGTCTGTTAGGGTAGCGTTCGGCGTACAAAACCGCAGCAGCACTGGCGTTGCCTTGGCACTCACCATAAATGTAATGCATTTGAGCATATTTAATCGGTGTGTATTGTATGCGAGACATCGTTAATAAAAAAACACGTCACAGATTAATTCACATTATGCAGTGACAGCATGCTGAGAAAACAAAAAGCGGTCGAGATATTTCTTAAATTTCGAATAAATGGCATTAAAAAAAGTACTACCCAGTATTGTTATTATTGCAACAAAAAGGTTGTAATGCTTCGCTCGGAACACAAACCATTGACGGCTATACCCGTCATGGTTGACAGTGTAAAATAGTATTTGAGGAAGGTTGACATTAGCTATGGTGTGGTGTTTTATTTATCATATCAGACTACGGCGGCGGTCTAAAGGTTAAATATTGTTTACGAAAGTTCTAAAATAGAATTTCCTCGCATCGTTGGAGAAAAGCACTATCCCTTTCAGACCCGGCCAACACGAACGTGCGCCGTGCTGGTTGTTCAAAATTTAAAATGGATTTTATTGACCAATCAAGAACAAATAAAATAAACCATAATTACAAACTAATATGAATCCTATAATAAGTTAATTACTAAAACTCAACTTTATCTGTCATTTGATACTAAGCTGGGTTTGAAAGGGTTATTCAAGCATCGACCGTGAAGAAGGGCGGTAGCAGGACACGTATAGTATAGCGCGGCCTCGACTGCATGTCGGCGGCGCTAACTCATACTCGTCCTGCAACCGCTTGCTTCCCGTTCTCTACAGTCCCGTTGCTACTTCTCCAATATGTTATATGTCCACCTAACTTTTGCAAAAGCAGTACGCTAAGTTATTCGTTACTGGCCAACGCAAAATAAAAAAAAAAGTCATTACTGTCGATTAGCAGCGGCCGGGAAAAATATATGAAATCTAAATTGAATAACTTGGGATTTCAATTATTTATTACATTTATTACGCGTTTAAGTTAATTAACTTAGGAGAACTTTGTTTGAGTACGAGTATTTGGCTGTTTCGAGTTGGTTCCCCTAGTAATGGCATGGTTTTAAAAAGAAAAAAAAACTGAAGTAATGGAATTTCATATATTTTTAAGTAGCAGCTACTTGACAGTAAAATAATTACTTTTTTTTAAGCGTTAGCCAGAAATGAATGACTTCGCGCAGTGCTTTTGCAACAGTAAGATGGACATTTCCGAGCATATTGGAGAAAAGAAATATTTTCAAGAAGTAGAGACTCCATTGATTTTAGGTCCTCGGCGTGCTACCAAGTCCTAGTCTTATAGTTAATTGTTTTTGCACCGGCGATACCGATATACAAATTACATATCGCACCTCTACTAAAAAAGGGTTACAACTCGAAATAAACCAGCATTTTAGAGGAGATGCGATATGACAATAACCATCTTACCAATAAGACTGACGCACTCTATAGTTTTCCCACGAAGCATTTTAAGTTCAGGAGTAGTCGCGTTGGCGATGATGTATTTAAGGCACGGCATAAAGCGGTCGTAGTAGGGCACAAAATCCTTCTCCACAGTGTCGGCGACCGATGCAATGGTAGTCACAATTTGCTCTAACACGAGTTTTGTGCCCCGCTCTATCAGCTGTGGGCGAGTGAAGATTCATTAATACCTCAGATAATGACAATGATTGTATTATTTTAGAGTTTGTTTTAATTGCAGTACAGTGCAATAGGTTTCAAAAAGTTTGTTGGGTTCAGGTAAAGTCGGTTTGACTATGATCTATCCATGATAAGAAAATAGTGAGTCATCGCTGTCTTCCGTCCTAGACACGCTCCCACCAATCAGGTAGCCGAAAATTATAAAGTCAAGTCCACTAGTTCATTCATGGTAAACTTTCATGCAAAAGGTCGTGACCTTCGTTCGTTACACAAAATTTTAAAAAATTAACACCTCAAATACCTATTCGTAAAAATAAAAGTGAATCGATAATTCATAGCTGAGAAAGACGTGTAATTTATAATGTTTTTATATACTGTGCGATTTAAATAAGACTAGAGGGCATAATAATAAAAACACCAAGTGCATGTGGTAAGTCAAGTATAAATTGTTTGAATTTTTACTTGACTGTGGAAACACATTTACCCTGCATTTGCACCGATAAAAAAAGAAATTAAAAAAAAAAAACAGCTGACAATCTCCCACAAATTTACCTAGTCGCAAACTAAGCTCTTGTACTATGGGTACTAGGCAACGCCAAACATACAGCCTTGGCCTAAAGTATTGAGCACCCATGCGTTTTTCATATAAAAGTCAAACTTTCAAAGGGGCATTTTATATCTTTTATTACAGAAAGTTGTATATCTATCGGAAAAATTAGACATATTTATTAGGGTGTATCATTTTCCAAACTTTGTATTTTCTAAATACTTCGCTCCAATCCTTGGTCCTACTTATCTAAAATACCATTGTTCAAAGTTAATATTCAGAGGTAGCACATTTGGACAACTTTTATAATCTGTTTTCATATTTATGCAATTCACCGAAACCTTAACATACCGAAAAACCGGTCATGATGGTCGAAAGTATTACTTCGAAAGTATACTTCGTTTTTTTTAGAATTAGAAAATCGGTAAACAAAGAAGCAGGTGTCGCAAACCTGTTTCTTCAGAAGTTAGTAATAATAGAAAAAGGTCAAATACACGTCTTTTGCTGTTTCTTATAGTCCGGTTTCTATGCAGGTACTTATTTATTGTGTGGCGGACATATTATGCATGCGGCCAATTAAAGATTAAACATGCCAAACATGTATTGTTGCGGGACACGATCTCTTTACTTTAGTCGCATTATATGCATCAAACGTTCCGTTCGTTTAAGACATCTGCTTCTTTGGGTTTTTTATTGTGCAATAATTTTGTGAATTATTAAAAATAACACAAATAAAATATTAACGCCTTGTAATTGAATAATCCTTATACATAAATGCAAACAACATATTTTGCAACTGTCTATATTATAATGATTACACATCGGTAACTCGTGGCATTTAGCACTTGACAGTT
Organism: Tortrix viridana; assembly: GCA_963241965.1. Taxonomy (NCBI): domain Eukaryota; kingdom Metazoa; phylum Arthropoda; class Insecta; order Lepidoptera; family Tortricidae; genus Tortrix; species Tortrix viridana. The sequence goes on along the minus strand of OY725171.1, from coordinate 39,367,001 downwards.
TCTAACAGACTAGTGATACTGATGTGACAATGTTCTTCCTGTACGAGTCGAAAAAAGGAAACCAATTAGAAAAAAAAGTATTTTCAATCATTTAATATATGACATTCGTGATAAACAATTAATATTTGTTCTAAATTTTTACAAGTTAGCCTACGTCTTCTCTACTTGAGAAAATCCACTTTGTGTAAGAAAATGATATTTCAAATTACACTGACGCAATGGGTAAAAAAGAATTCTAAAGTGCATGTTCATATTAAATTGCAAAGTATATATACATCACAACGGGCACATTTTACCTTGTCACCTTGTAGTTTGAGTTCTGAATGCTCTCTAATGATTTCCTCAATTATTTGGAAAAAATCTAGGTTTCGCGACACGTCTCGTAATAATTATTAAATGAATGACAATATCATAATATTGACATTGTTGTTTTTAAACTAGTGATCAATCCTACTTCGTCATATGTTAAGACCATTGTAGGTAATACATTTAGATGAGCTACCACGCGATGCTGGAACAAAACATTTCACCACCAATAAGAAACTCTAGTTCTCTGGTAACTTTTAAAAACAAAATAAAAATCCACCTCCTAATGGAACAAGCGTCCTCTGCTTAGCCGACGATATAAAATACTGTTGTTTGCTGTATATATATCACCATCATCATCATCTCAGCCGAAAGACGTCCGCTGCTGGACATAGGCCTCCCCCAAAGTTTGCCACAAGGACCGGTCCTGCGCCGCTTGCATCCATCGGTTTCCCGCAATCTTAACCACGTCGTCGGTCCACCTTGATGGAGGTCTGCCCAAGCTGCGTTTTCCACTACGCGGACGCCATTCGAGAACTTTTCGGCCCCAGCGGCCATCTGTTCTGCGAGCGATGTGTCCCGCCCACTGCCACTTAAGTCTAGCAATTCTTAGGGCTATGTCGGTGACTTTAGTTCTCGTGCGGATCTCCTTATTCCTGATTCGATCACGCAGAGATATTCCGAGCTTAGCCCTCTCCATTGCCCTTTGGGTGGCCTTGAGCTTTCTTATGACGCCCATCGCCAGTGCCCACGTCTCAGTACCGTAAGTCATCACGTGCAACACACACTGATCGAAGACTTTCGACTTGAGACATTGCGGTATATTGGACGAGAAGATATCGCGTAGCTTCCCGAATGCTGCCCAACCGAGTCGGATTCGACGATTGACCTCTTTCTCGAAGTTGGACCTACCTAACTGGACAGTATGTCCCAGGTAAACATAATCGTCAACAACTTCGAGTGCAGAGCCTCCGATTACCACGGGAGTTGGTATTACATGGGTGTTCGACATGATCTTTGTCTTGTCCATGTTCATCCTCAGACCAACTTGTTCAGAGGCTCAGCTGAGGTCATCGAGCATTGTGTTTAGGTCTTCCATGGTCTCAGCCATGACTACTATGTCATCGGCAAACCGAAGGTGGGTGATGTACTCGCCGTTTATATTGATGCCACGTCCTTCCCAGTCCAGAACCTTGAACACATCTTCCAGCGCAGCGGTGAACAGCTTCGGAGAGATTACATCTCCTTGTCTGACTCCCCGCTGCAGCGGAATATGCTCAGAGTCCCGGTCCTGAAGTCGGACTGACATGGTGGCATTTTCGTACAAACACTTTAACACCTCGATGTACCTGTAGTCGATTTGGTACCGTTGGAGAGACTGCAGCACAGCCCATGTCTCGATCGAATCGATGGCTTTCTCGTAGTCCACAAATGCTAAACAAAGGGGGAGGTTATACTCTTCGGTCTTCTGTATAACCTGCCTCAGCACATGTATGTGGTCTACGGTACTAAAGCTTTTACGGAAACCGGCCTGTTCGGGAGGCTGGAAGTCATCAAACCTGCGCGCTAGACGGTTCGTAATGACTCTCGAGCACAGCTTGTAAACATGACTCAGAAGTGAGATGGGCCTATAATTCTTCAGCAGGGTATTGTCACCCTTCTTGAAGAAGAGCACCACCACACTTCTGTTCCATGCCTGCGGGGTTTTCCCTTCGTCAATGACAGATTGACGTGGGAATTGTTAACTCATATAATTTCGATTAATGATCTTTCGACCAGTATCACCGCCGGCGTCTCAGTGCAGTTTGTGGAAGACACCACGGTCATAGTGGGCGCGCGCACGTACGAGCAGTTTGCTGCCAAAATTCACGAAGCATGTGATCAACTGCAGAGGTGGTTTTCGTGTAACGGGTTGCTTCTGAATACTATGAAATCCAACATTATGCTTTTCTCTGGACATAGTATTGCTGTTCCTCCGTGCATTGCGAACGGTCCGATGCCTGTATGCGATGAATGTAGGTTTCTCGGCTTCACCCTGGACTCGAATCTTAATTGGAAGTGCCATGTTGACAATTTGTGCAGTCTTTGCGCTGCGAAAGCTGAAACTGCTTATATCTGATGATGCCCTAAAACAAGTATATTTTGCATACTTTCACTCACTGATGTCGTACGGCATACTCTTATGGGGAAACTCTACGGATGCCAACAGGGTAATGCTTATGCAAAAACGTGCCGTACGCACATTAGTTGGGGCGAAACCTAGGGACTCTTGCCGGGGCATTTTCAGAACGCATCGCATAATGACGCACTACTCACTTTATTCTGTTAATTAGTATACAGAACTTGATATATATATAATATTGACATTTAATGTATTTTGTGTTGACTTTCATTGTTGTTATATGTTGTTATTCCTGATTTCTTTACTGACCACGTATTTATATCATGATGTTATGACGATCCTTAATGGAGATATACTTATAAGATGACATTAACATGGAGGATAAATTATTCAAATTTTATATTTTTGTATTTTCATAATTAATGTGTAATTTCTACTTCTGACGATCTCAATATAATAACTTGTAATTTGACATGAAGTGCAATTTATACTGTAATTTATATTGAGTAATAAAATCTGAATCTGATACAGGCCAAAACTACACCAGACTCCCATTACGCGGATATATCCTAACCCGAAAAATTTGGCTTCAATGTCCTTAACTTTCTGGGACAGGAGAGACAACTTTTGTTTCTGTGACTGTGTATGACCCATATATACAGTTAGGTGCAAAAGTGAGTCAATAATAGCATCTTGTCCCCTGATATTTATTTATTTATTTATTTATTTAGTAGAACGCGAATTAGTTGATGACAATCAAAGGTATTTTTAAATGCTTAATACAGAATAGTCCTCCTTGAAATTTGCTACAAATCCGCCTATCAAATAATTTACCTGCCATTTACAGTTTTTCAGTCATTTTAACGCAAAAACTTTTAAATTTAACTTTTTTTATTTTTCTAATAATTTTAATTCTCTCTATGGCATCCCCAAATAAGGACCTGACAAAACTAAGGAAATCCAGCCTCTTTAAAATGACTAGGAAATTATTTAAATCAGCCTTATTTTTGGAGGTAGTTATTGGCGACATTGTTCGGTGCATAGGTTCACTTTTGAACCGAGGCAAAATAGCCGAACAAACTGGTTATTAGTTCACTATTGCAGTGGACTAAAATTCTGCAATAACTACAAAACTACGCCTCTGATTCAAGCAGTTGATACCTCATTATAAAGAGGATGTAATTCTCTATTTTAAATAGTTTCCTTATTTGGGGTTGCCATAGAGAAAACTAAAATTATTGTAAAAATAAATAATGTAAAATTACAGTTTTTGGTTCAAGATGACTAATTAACTATAAATGACAAGTAGATCATATGTTAGGCAGTTTTGTAGCTGAATTGTCTGTTGTATTCTGTTCTGTTTGGTGTTATTTGTTATATTTAAATGGATTCACTGAAAATCAGCGTCGAGGCACTTAAAGCCTTGACACATGCTGAGTGGACTCCTTTTTGAGACCACCCTCAAAACTATATTAACTACTTTTATCAAATAAATCATTCATTCATTCATTCATAATATTAATTTATTGTTTTATCTTATTTGAAAAGACACTTAGAAAACTTGTCTCATCACTAATCTGTCAAGTGCTACCTTAATGCCACGAGTTACTGATGTGTAATAATGATGCAAAATACTCCGAAAATGTTTCTGATGGTTTTCCTCTTATTCCGTCATACTGCCGTAAAACGTGTTCAATAAAAAACCTTACACTTCTGTAAAGGTCTTTCTAATGCTAAGAAAACTAAATATAGTGTTTAACATAAGTAGACAGAAAAGTTAGTTATTGTTTGTTGTTTAAAAAAACAATCACCATTCAAAATTTGCTATCACCGAAGTGGTCATTTTGTGCAACCTCTAAATATTGTCCAATTACCTTTAAATTTGACTTTTTTTTTTACATTGTATAAACTCGAGGCGTAAGCAAAGTCTGCAAAAAATATGACATCAATTTTTTTCCATACACATATGAAACACCCTAATATTTATTGACTTTAAGGGAAATGCCGTGGAAAAAAAATACAATTAATTATTGTAGAACCCGACATTTTCTAGCTTTAGTTTTCACACGCAAATAGCTACTTCGAAATGATACCTACTTATGATTTGCACATGTTAAAACACTCATTATATTTTACATCCTTGTGTAAGTTACAGAGGAAAAAGTGGGGTGCTCAATACTTTTGGCTAAGGCTGTACTTATATATGTAGATAAATACAGGGTGTCCCGCGATAAAGTGCACAAACAAATACGGGTGAAACTACATGTGATTTTATCCCGGAAAAATAAAAATAAAAAGAATTGTATGGAGTTGACAATAATTATGCAAATTTTTTTTTTGTGATAAAATCACATGTAGTTTCACCCTTATTCGTTTGTGCACTTTATCGAGGGACACCTTGCATATATACATAGAAAACATCCATGACTTAGAAACAAATTTCGCGCTCATCATTATTAAAGCTGTTAGAAGAGCTACTGCACTGTACTACCAAATCCTAAATAATGATCGGTTAGCTATCGCTATCACATTCTCACTCGCATTCGACAGTATATTTTTATATTAGTCGCAACATTTCACTGCACGCGGGGCTATAAACCATGTTGTACGCAGTGTTGTTCACGCGTAGCGCGTCGACGTGCTATCGATAAAACTCGCATAGTAAATGAAATGACGCATGCACTTCATTTACTATGCGAATTAATAAGAGGTTACAGTACTATAACATAGAAAACGTTTTGTAATAATTTGTTAGACCATGTTATATACTTTTAATGTACTCACAAAGCCCTTTCGTTTAATACCCCACATGGTATGTTCAAAAGAAGAAAAAAAGTCTGTACCGCCGTCTTTATGACGTCACAGTTTCTAACCCCATCATTTTCGCGCTTGTCATCTCATATATTTGCATTCAGGGCATCAAACTGAATGCATTGATACCATATATACCCATATCCGAGATGACTTGTGAGAAAATCGTTTTCTAAGCGTCTTTTGGACTTTTGACTATGTAATTAATAAACTAAAGTGTATTTCTTTAAATTAAATACACATACAAGAGGAAACAATCCGTTTCATTTTTATTTTGTAGAGATTTGTCCACAGCATATCGATAAGCACGTGGTTCATCACTAACGGCTGCCTTAATACCCACACGTGTGAGTGACGCGCAATAGGCTCCTCACTTTTTATTGCCCCCCGCATGCAGCGAGATGTTGCGACTATAGGTCTAGCGCTTAACGCTGAAGGTTCCTGCGGCAGTGGAGCGGTGCAGGAGGGGTGTGTTTTCGTAACGTCAAATGACGCGAGACTTCAGTCGGGCGTCGGGCATCGCTGTTGTCAACACGTGTTATTTGGACTGGCCGCGTTGAACAAAACGCACACGAGATTACAACTGAAGATGAGTCCTCCGATTAGGGCTCAAACTGAACAAATTGTTTATAAAGTGTACGAATATTTTAAGGCAAGAAAATCAGATCCCAATTCTAATGAGCATAAAGATGACATTAATGTACATAAAAAACCAAGTACATAAGTACTACAGTTTAAAAAATATTTACTAGATACGCAGAAATCTCAGACCCAGACATAGGTAGTCGTGCTTTGCCATACCTACTGCTGCATATATTCCCAAGGCCATATCAGAAGTAATCCCAAGATCAATCATGTCGTCACACAATGACTAGGATATTAAGTGCTTGCGTTCCAATCTCGAATTAGTAATAAGTTGCAGATATGTTATGTTTTTGGTCAAAGTTGCCCATGATACGTGACGGTTCATGTGTAAATAGCTTGGAGTTAGCGCCACCATCTTACTTAGTTTTAGTTTTACCCTGGTTCCACTGAAAACCAGCGTGTCGAAACGCGTATCACGTTTTGGCACATCAAGCTGAGTGGAAACCATTTTGATAGGTCTAAAATTATGTCAAAAATGATATTTCAATCTGTAAGTTGTAAAATGCCTATCAAATAAACTTATTTTCTTTCTTTCTTCTTTCTTTCTACAAAAATGACCATCTTAGCGACGAGGTAATGGATCAATTTATTATAAATTTACGACGTGGGGAATCAGATAATGAAAGCTATTCAAATCATATCATTAAATTAGTTATAATCTGCTTTTACTACATACTCGTTATCATAATTTGCGCTTAACCACTCAATGGTATTGCATTCTTTAAGTGGATAAGCTCAGTTCAAAAAATAAAGAGTATACACATATATTTTCATTACTATTCATCAAGTGTATAGCGAGACAGTTCTGTTACGTCAAATCCTCCCGCACCGCTCCACTACCGCAGGAACCTACTCGGTTAAACGCTAGACCTGTAGTATAGTTCATAGAATCACGAACGTTTCCGATAGCTAATTAAGTAACTGGTATTATTACCTGAGTTAAAGCAAGATAACTTATAATAATAGAATATTGAGTTAGACGAATTAGTTTGACAGAGTTGCCAGATATACAGTGTGAGGTCATTAATTGATAATCTGTGACCGGCGGATAGAGGGTGCTTAGGACGTTCTAAAAAAGCGAAATTTATGTAATGAATACGTAGTGAACCGATGTCCTGGCTCCTTACTCCAGGAAAGTTACGGTTTTTAAAACATTAAATAGCCCGATTTTTTTTTACTCCATTTTTATAAGATATTCTAAGACACTATATGAATCCAACAAACTTTCCACCTGGAAGTAGGTATATAAATATACTGTCAAAAATTTCATTTTTCTTTTAAATTAAACATCGTAATTGTAGTTTTTGTGTCTAAGCATAATAATATTTTTGTCTATAATGAGTAGAAGGTGAAATCTAACAAAATATTTACACGGAAAGCCACTAAATCAGCAAAATACATGGCTTCGGTTATATATACCCTTAAATGATAGAAAAATTTAGTAATAAGCAGTGCTTTGATAAAAATGACATAAAACTATTTATAAGTGTTAAAATACACTGATCAATTTGGATTTTTTTACAAGGAATTATTATTTACCACCATAAAATCCACCTTCCGATATAATTTTGTGTATGATTTGTTTGCAACGTTTATATTTATTGTAGTCAACAAGGAATGAAGAAAACTATAGCCAATTACGATTTTTAAATACGGAAATATGCAAAATGAAAACAATTTTCTAGCTAATCTAATATAAATGAGACATCCTTAATAATTTTTTGTGCGATTCATCTTGAATATCATAGATCAAATATTAAGTAAGCAGTATGAAAAAAAATATGTTTATAATTATTTTTAACAAAATTTTCAGGTTTTTTTTAAATTTATTAATTTTTTTTAAGTATCTTATTGACTCATAATTTGTTGAATTATGTTTTTACCTAATTACTACAATTACAATATATCCGATACACGGGAAAAATCAGCTATTATAAATTATTTCCGTTTCACCATACTAGCGACCGTAACTTTCCTGGAGTACCTGTACACATTCGTTGGGCCAGCAATACTATTCGCTGGATGATAAGCGGAAAGGGGGAAACGGAAACAATCGCAGCGCGCGTTAAACCGTGGATTGACCGGCCAACACGCGCCGGCTTAATGTGTACAAGGACTATAAGCTCTATGCATTAAAACTCTCGACAGTTAAGAATGTATGTGAACTGAGATCCCAAATATTCTACAAAGAAAACTCAGGAGCAAATGCCACATTTTATTTACCAATGCTATGGAAGTGATATTTTCATTATGTTGTAATGTACCACTAACGAACATTGGATATTATTGGATAAAAGCTGGCGCGTTCACCAGCGGCACGGCGCGGTATGTTATGGTTAGTATTCATCGGATTTAATGGAGGTCTGCCAAAGCCTGTCGTGGCATGCCGCAGCCGCAGTATACAGGGTGTTCGGGAGATAGTGGCCAACCTTACAGGGCTGGATAGCTCAACTCGGGAGTGTCCAAAATATGATAAATCATGTTTAGTAAAAGTCGCACCAAAAACGAGATATCTCAACTTTTCAAAATTTTGGAAATGCGGTACCCTGGTTTACCATTTTCGATGCTACGACCACAGTTATTAGATTTTTTTAATTTTGTTTACTGTGAAAGGAAGCTGATTAAATTTACTTTATGACCCTTCTAACGAAATTAATAAATAATCAGCATTTTTTTTAATTTTTCAAGTCAAATTTATACTTTAGTAATCTGAGTTTTTCTTCCGGCAAGTTTAACATCGCACGGTGTAAAAAAATGTATGAAACCTGTAGTGCTGCTTTCTTAAAAAATTGCCTATTTAATGGAGATTCTAAAAAGATATAACAATCGAGTTTATTGATTAAAGTCGCTAAGTTATTATTATGTTTGTCCAACAAAGACTGAATTCTATCAATCTATCGAATTTAAAAAACGACTTTTGCTTCCGTTTAAAATCAACTTAACTGGTTGTAATATTTTAAAAGACAAATTACGTGAATGTGAAATACAAAGACACTAGGATAAAAGGTAATAACTTAGATTTTCTTAAATTTAAAGCAAGTGTTTAAATTGCTTGCCGCCAGCCCTAATGCAGGCTCGGCAGCGTTTCATAAACGACCTCTTGAGTACGGGGGCATATCGTCGCTCACCAATATGTCGGCTAGCTTCTGCGACGCGACTACGCAGCTCTTCCGAAGAGGAAATAGGTTTGCCATACACTCTTTCTTTTAAACAGCCCCAAAAGATAGACAAACAAAAAGAAAACAAAATACTAACGATGTAATTGGGTAGGTAAAGTTTTTGGAAGAGGTGTAAATTATATTTTTTTTCGATAGTCGTCATTCTAAAGATCAAGGAACTGCGGCTCTTTTATTTTTATTTCCTCTTATATTTTAGAAATATTTTTTTTAGTTATTAAGTTGACATTTGTACACTTTATTGGCCGACATCCTTGTTGCCTTCGTACTTAATGAAAAAGAAAAAAAAACTGTCACTTCCATAACTGTCATTGTCAATCAAAGTAAACAAACGATTCAATTCTTTCAAGCATCTGAGTAAATCTTTGTAATACTCCATTTCCAAAGTCCGTGTGGGATTGCTTGAATTCATTGCGTGTATACGATTCAAACGTGCTCTCGTGGCTATCGAAAAGCAGGGCAAGAGTTGTCGTGAAAGGAAGAAATCGGTGTCCAAGAAGCAGTGCCAAAGGGGTCGAAAATAAATCGTAGTCCAAATATCGTGCAAAGGTCAAAGCGAGCAAAGCAGGAGCAAAGCGGCAAAATCGAAATTTCAGAGTTCGTTCTGAGGTCGTTAAAAATATTTCTAAAAAAACTGATCACATGAAACGCAAGCAAACAGAAAAGAGTCGTTGAATTGAATCGTTTGTTTACTTTGATAGACAATGACAGTTATAGAAGTGACAGTTTTTTTTTATTTTTATTAAGGACGAAGGCATCAAGCTTGTCGGCCAATAAAGTGTGCAAATGTCAACTTAATAACTAAAAAAAATATTTTTAAAATATTAGAGGAAATAAAAATAAAAGAGCCGCAGTTCCTTGATCTTTAGGATGACGACTATCGAAAAAAAATATAATTTACACCTCTTCCAAAAACTTTACCTACCCAATTGTCTAAATAATTCAATTTGGATTTGAAAGTTTGGTGGCCAGTATTTACTAACAACAATGCCTCTTTGGAAGAGCTGTGTGTGTACAGGTTTTCAAACATTTTTTTTACACCATGCAATGTCAAACTTGCCGGAAGAAAAACTCAGATTCCTAAACTTTAAATTTGACTTGAAAAATTAAAAAAACTGCTGATTATTTATTAATTTCGTTAGAAGGATCATAAAGCAAATTTAATCAGCTTCCTTTCACAGCAAACTAAATTGAAAAATTCTAATAACTGTGGTCGTGGCATCGAAAACGGTAAACCAGGGTGCCGCATTTCCAAAATATTGAAAAGTTTAGATATCTCGTTTTCGGTGCGACTTTTACTAAACATGTTTTATCATATTTTGGACACTCCTGAGTTGAGCTATCCAGCCCTGTAAGGTTGGCCACTATTTCCCGGACACCCTGTATTTAAAACAATATCAACAAAATGAAAGTGTTAATAAAATATTACGTACGTGGGGTAGATAATTCAATTAACAAAGCAAGAAGAAAATCTTTGCTGTGACGCGCTGTGCCGTCGGTGAACGTCAGCCTTTAGTCTTCTAGTGCGTAACAATTATATGAAATTATCTCACCTCTTTAAACTTTGCTGTTAAAATTGCTTCTAGCTTGTTCATAAGAGGATCCAAGTAGAGAGTCAAAATCGGCTTTGGACAGTCTTCACTAAAGTTAACTAAAGCAGCTGCCGCGTGTGCCTATAGATAAAGGAAATTACCATTATTTTCCATTTTTGATGATGAATAGGGCCCGGAATTCTGGGTGCAGCTTTTGACAAGTTGTAGGGAGAGAGCACCGCTTTTTATCGGGTGCCGTTCATTCCTTATACCAACTTTTAGCATATATTCACTTAACTACTCGTAAAATTCATAATAAACAATCTGTATAAACACAAAATTCATAAATGCTCATAAAAACGTTATTTATAACTTTCATAAGGAATAATGTCATTTGGTATATCATACATTTAATATAATTATTAGAATTTAGAACAACATTTGAACTAATGAACAGGTGACATAATATTATATGATATACTAATCAAAATTATACCAGAACAGTTAACAAAAGCGAAATGCTACCAAAATAGTAGGTTAGGTTATAGCCCGGGAGATGGTGACACAAAATATTAGGTGATTTGTACCAGTATGGCGGTTCTTCAGGAATCTAATTACGTAATGACAAAAAGAAAAATGTTGGTCATAGCGCTGGTACCGGCGGCCCAATCGCGTGGGCGTTAGTCGAACTCGTCGGATAAATTACGAGTGTCGAACGATATGTTCCACAAAAATTCTTGTATTTTCCGATAGTCCATAAAAAAAGAAGTAGGCGGTAGCGTAATGCCATACTTCTCTGGTGTAACTTATACAGCCCGCCATACCGACACGAACACATTAATAATAAAAAAACAATTCAACCATTTGTACCAGGCTAATTTTTGCACAGCTAATCATCATCGAATAGCCATTTACGAACATCACCATTCCATACTTTTCGGACGGTTCCATATGGCCGCCATACTGCCCGCAAGGGAGTAAATTTTTTTTTTTTTGCAAAACGATTTGTACCAGTATTGCATTTGGATTTTTGGAAATTAATTGATAAAATGTGACCGTTATTATATTTGCCATACTTCTAGTAGGGGGAAAAAGTGCTGCCATCCTTGAAAAACTTATTTATTTGACACGTTTCAAAAATACGACTGTACAATACGTAAAATATTTTTTTACAGCACATCATTATATTCTGTTTGTTTGGATACAATTCTACCTAAAAAAATGTATCCCAGATTGTAAACATGGGGCGGACGACTGTGAGACTTAAGCCAAGAGGTAAAAAACTTTTCTTTTTTTTTTGACGATTTGTACCAGTATGGCATTTAGATTTTTGGAAATATATGTGCAATGTGACCATTATTATATTTGCCATATTTCTAATAGGGGGAAAAAGGGGCGCCATACTTGAAAATTTCGACACGTTTTCAAGGTACAAGACATAAAATCATTTGTTACAGTATAAAGTACAGTTTGGATAAAATTCTACCTAAAAAAAATTAGCCTATACTGTAACCATGAGGCGGAAGATTGTTACTCGAGAAAGATATAAATAAAAAAAAATTGGAATGAATTGTTGCAGTATGGCATTTCAAATTATCGAAACTGGAAAAAACCTATGCTTTGGGAAAATTACACCGTATTTATGGTGAAGTGCCAAAGTGGTGCCATACTCGAAAAAATTATTTTCTAAAAGGTTTTTTGAAATTATCGAAACTGGAAAAAACCTATACTTTGGGAAAATTACACCGTATTTATGGTGAAGTGCCAAAGTGGTGCCATACTCGAAAAAATAATTTTCTAAAAGGTTTTTTTTTGTGTTGAAAAATAAGCCTATACCGTGACCAGGGGGCTGGAGCTGCCGAGACCTCTACAATTCGAGGAATCGTTCGAGCGGTGGTAGCCGTAAAATATTATACAACATAACATCTGGTTATAAGACAAGATTGCCGCCACCTAGGTGTTTGAAATTTTGTATTTATATTCGTTAAACCCCAAACTTACAGGAAAAATTAGTGCCATACTGGTACAAATCGTTCGAAATACGAATAAAATCTTACAATAAAAAAAAAAATGTTTTACACATTTGCCACCTCCCACAGGTATGGCATTATCAGACTTCTATTATATGATCATACAGAAACTGTTAAAAAAAGTGTTAGGGTGGTACAAAACATTTTGCAAAAAAAAAAAATTTACTCCCTTGCGGCGGGTATGGAAGCTATTCGGAACCGTCTGAAAAGTATGGCGTGGTAATTTTCGTAAATGGCTACTCGACGATGATTAGCTGTGCAAACATTAGCCTGGTACAAATGGTTGAATTGTTTTTTTTTTTTAATTAATGTGTTCGCGTCGGTATGGCGGGCTGTAAGTCACACCGGAGAAGTATGGCATTACGCTACCGCCTACTTCTTTTTTTATGGACTATCGGAAAATACAAGAATTTTTGTGGAGCAAATCGTTAGACCCTCGTAATTTATCCGACACGTTCGACTAACGCCCATGAGATTGGGCCGCCAGTACCAGCGCTATGACCATCATTTTTCTTTTTGTAATAACGTAATTAGACCCCTGAAGAACCGCCATACTGGTACAAATCACCTAAAATTTTGTGTCACCATCTCCCGGTCTATTAGGTTAGAACTGCGATCCTAACAAAAGCGAACTGCAAACGAACTGCTATTGGTAAAGTAGGTGTATACTATACAAGATGATTATTACGAGGGTGACACTGAAAGTTTTTAGAACTGGCCACTTGTAAACAAGATAATTAAAAAATAAGTTAAAATTTTGAAAATGGAATTCTTTGCCAATATTATTGAGTATGAGTTTTATTCATTTGTCATATGGTTTACGATTTGGCGGCAAATTAAAAATTGTATGTGTCACGTAAGCATGAATTTAACGCGAGAAAATTTTCGTGCAATGATTTTTTATGACTTTCGATATCATTTAAGTCAACAAGAAAGTTATGATAGACTACGATTGGCCTTTCCCGATGAAGCCCCATCTCGTGCCACTGTTTACAACTGGTTTAATGAGTTTAAACGTGGTCGCACTAATCTCACCGATGATCTGCGTAAGGGACGGCCTTCTACGGCGACGACTGAAGATAACATCAGTGTTGTGCGGCGTATGATAGAGACTGATAAAAGAGTGACAGCTCAGCAGATTCGGACAAGCTTAGGCATCGGTATGAGTCAAGTGCACAAAATCCTACATGAACATTTAGCGGTCAGGAAGCTTTGTGCCCGGTGGATACCACATAATTTGACCGAGGCCCAAAAACTCCATCGTGTTGATTGGTGCCGTGAAATGATTGAAAGATTTAACGCAGGTGACTCAAATGCTGTGTTCGACATGCTTACGGGTGACTAAAACTGGATTTACTGTTATGATCCCGAAACCAAAAGACAATCTGCTCAGTGGGTGTTTCCTTCCGAGGAGTTGCCAACTAAAGTGAAGAGAGGTCGAAGCGTGGGAAAAAAGATGGTGGCCTCGTTCTTCGGAAGGACAGGTCATTACGCGACAATTGTTTTAGAGAATAGAAAAACAGTTACTGCAGAGCGGTACACTAACAATTGATTGCCACTTGTCTTGGAAAAAGTTCGGGAGAAACGACCTCGCAGTAGAATCCTCCTTCACCACGACAACGCCTCGTCGCACACCGCCAGGCGAACGATCGACTATTTGGCGACGTCAGACGTGGAATTACTGGGTCACCCGCCGTATAGCCCCGACCTCGCACCTTGCGATTTTTATTTATTCCCGAAAATAAAAGAAAAACTTCGAGGAAAACGTTTTGTGGACGCCGAGGAAGCTGTGGCTGCGTTTCGACGAGAGACCCCTAAGGACGAGTGGGCAAAGTGCTTTTCTCAGCGGTTCCATCGGATGCAGCGATGTATTGACATGAATGGACACTATTTTGAAAAGATATAATAAAACTAATAACTTGCTAGTTTACTCACTTTTTGATTTTTTAAGAACTTTCAGTTTGACCCTCGTATACTATTTGTTTATTTATTATACTATTTTATATATTATTAGTCTCGTAAATTGTATTATGCTTATTCATTTTTAGGAGGCGTTTATGTTATTTGGACAATTTGATCTTGGTTTTTATTAAAAAAGAACGTTATGAGCAATAAATACTATACCAAGTGACAATTATACAGATTGTCTGTTATGCAGATACATTACTATGCTACTAAACTATTATTTCTTTCGAAATTATGCAATTCGTTTATATTCATTTTGTTTTAAAACTATTTAATCATTTCTGCAGATCAAAATTATGCAATTTGTATTATGCAAAATGAAAATTCGAAAATAGTTGTTATTAAAAACATTTACACACCACTTTTTGTCGACATTATCGGACTATTATCAATGCAAATATACCTACTTACTTACCTTGAGCATTTGTTTACGATGTACAAATGGATTTACAATGATTATAGTACCAGTTTAAGTGCAGAAAATCTCGAGAAGACTATGGTAATTTATTACTTTTATAATGAAGATAATGATACTGAAATTAGCAATTACATAGACTTTGAATACGAAATCGACCACTATTAATTAAGTTGTAACTTTATAATTGGAATATTATTATATAATACTTTATATTGGCTATGTAGAAAACTAAAGGAATAACAAATTATATTTTGTATTTTATTATATCAAAGAGTAGGCGAACAAGCATTAAGGCCACCTAACGTTATGAGGGATGAGTAATCTTTTCTCAAGTTATGAAATATATAGGTTTTCGTAATTATACTCATTTCAATAAAGTAATTTAAACGGATTAAACCTTCCGATATTTCGAACTTTTTTCATCCTCGACCTCTGAAAAGAGTACGTATCATCGGAAAGTTTGACGTTTTATTTAATAAAAACACAAATTAAAAAAACTATTAATTTGTCGATAATATCGATAAACGGTGGAGCTCTCCCTACAACTTTTCAAAAGCCACACCCAAAATTTCGGGCCCTAATGATGAAAATAAATCACAACATCCTACTTTACAAATAAACCTGTAATCCTAATACACATCTACTTTTCATTCATCTTTATAGTGTTAAATAGTAAAAACTGGTGTACCAGTTTTTCAATCAGTTTCGAAGAAATGCTTTGTTTTTATGAACATGAACCTTATTTCGTATGTAATAGGATCCATTTTAACACTAAACAACACAGAGGGCGGCGGTCATTTTTTTTAATTTTATGACTATAAATAATGCAAACACAAAATACGGAACAAAATAATATTAAAAAAAATGGTATGTGCTGATTAAGTCCTTCCATCAGACACTCAATTAGGTTATTATAAAGTCACTTCTATTTTTCAAACCCCCCAATATTTTAATGTGTAATTTTTACCAAAATAGACGTGAGCAAGCAAGTTATTACAACTGTCAAATGTTAATAACTTCAGTAGTGGCTGAGAAAAACGGCTGTGACATACATTGGTACAGAACCCTAAAATGGAGTTAACAAAAATATATTTATTCTACTTTATCGAACTAATAACAGCTATTTGCTCTTTGAATCCAACACTCGCAGGCAAGTTTTTATGAGTATTATACTTTAACCTCCTAAGGCCCCTTGTAAAATAGAATGTAAATAATACTATAAAACCGGTCAAGTGCGAGTCGGACTCGCGTACCGAGGGTTCCGTATTTAATTCCGTACTTCAAAAATATACCTTTTTGACCCCCGTCGCAAAAAGAGGGGTGTTATAAATTTGACATGTGTATCTGTGTATCTGTCTGTGGCATTTGGATGGACCGATTTTGATTTAGTTTTTTTTTTGTTAGATAAGTCACCTTGACTTAATAGAGTGTTCTTAGCTTGGGTTTGATGAAAATCTGATAAGCCGTTTAAAAGTTATGAGCTTTGAAAGCGATTTTGTCGGAAGTTTTTAATACTTGAAATCTTGTATTGACGAAGTCCGTCCTGTGACGTACTTACGTGTTCGGAGCCCGTTTAAATCTTTGTCGGACGTGACGACGCTTGAATCAAAATATTACTGGGTACTGACCTTAAGCTTTAAGGGCCATATTATTTATTTACTTTTTAGAGTTTTATTTATGTGCCGGGGGTTATTGAATTTTCTTTTTTAATGTGTACTTTTATTCGTATGCGATAAGTTCCATTTTGAGTTGTCAAAATTTAACACAAATTTTCAAGGTTTTTTTGGCAACATCTCGAAAACTATACATTTTGAACACTTCGTTTTATTTTTCCCGTAAAATATAAGCAATCATCTATAAGTTAGGAATTTTTCGGTTCATAAACTTCGGAAAAATGGGGGGGAATTTCTTTTGATTTTATTACTGACAATTAAATTAGAAAATAGACTATTCAATTCAAAATAGTTTCATATTCCATTCGCAAATTTCGTTGTATGGTGGGCCTTAGGAGGTTAACAATATATATTTTGGATAGGATTCTGCATCTGCCGAAAAATAAACTTAGTACCTGCACGCGAGGATTTTCGTTATCATCCAGTACCAAGCAAAGGCTAGGAACAACTTTGTCGTGGAATTTCTTTTCGAATATTGGTGCGAAATCAGTTGACATTTGTCCAACGGCATTACAAGCTGCGTAGCGTACACGGGGATGCTGTGGAATGTATAATTCGATCAGTATATAAATCGATGATAAGTTTTTAATTGGTTTTTCCAAATAACTTACTGGATCAACTAGGTAGTTGAGTACAGTAGACACGACTTGGTCAAGCATCTGTTCCATTTGCTTGTGACAACCTTCGCCGGCCGAGGAAACCGCCATTAGTGCCGCATGACGGCGCCGCCAGTCGTCGGACTGCAGCATTCCTGGTACCGAGCCCACGATCAGGCCAAGCATGGTCTTGCCGCCGAGACCACAGCACATGCGATCCAGGGCAGACTCCGCTACTACATTGTTGCTGAAATATAAAACCACAACATGCTTATCAAATATAATAAAAGTAATATGTGTGTACACAGGGTGTACTGCCGTTTGGTCAAAATATTTTTCACCAAATTTCACTTCCCAAAAAACTTATCGCAGTAGTTTCATTTCCCAAACGAATCTTTAGCACATTTACACTTCGCATTTTATTCATTTGGTAAAATTATCATTTGGCATCATTTTACTTTGTCAAGTTGTATTAAGACAAATGTTTATTAAGCAAACGTTTTCCTTTGGCAAATATTATATTCCAAAAAAATGTTTGTTCAAAATGTTATTTCGCACACTCAATTTATTGATATTATATTATACTGTGTCGAAAAATGGGTAATTTCACAGAATCGTAGGTAGGTTAGGTTAGTTTTTATATCAGGCCCGGAGGGCCAAAATAACCCAAAAATAGGAGCTCCGTCGACTCTGTCAAATTAGCGAATGTCAATGCACTACAGGATATAAATTGTATACCATTAGTGCAGTCAAATTGTACTCTAAAGTGCCCCCAGTGGGAAAGTTTTGGGGTAGTTCTGATTTCTTTCATTCTATATGTATTTTGGGGTGCTGAATCCGAATCTGAGATTTGCTAACAAAATTTCGTGACGCAACATTGACAAAATCGCAAACAACGTGAAAAATTACTGTTTTTTTCAGATTTTTGCTTAAAACTCGGAAACTATTAACTTTTAGTAAATGGCTTGTTTCCAGACTTTTTTATTAAAAGACTGTCAGTTAGTGAATTTCATTTCAATAAAGACCGAGGACACGGAGAATTCACGTTTTGATTATTCTTTTTATTGTTGAACAGTTATTATAGCTAGATTGCAAAAAAATCAAAAGGTCTCAGTTAAGGGCTGTTCACATTCCAATCGGCAACAATGTGCTAACTTTCTGTAGTATGTGTGTGTGTACGGTCCAGTAACACTCAGTTTTCTCTCCGGTGAAGTTGTCAAAGCCGTCAGGGGCTAACTACGTAATTATTTTTTTCCTGAAACCAGGAGAAGGAAAGGTTTCGCAAAGCCTCTACAACCCTCATCTGGCTGCTGAGAAAATCCAATTGTACCATATATTGTTCCTGCATGCGATGAGTGATTGTGATACTACTTCTGCATAGTTTAATCAGGGGAAACTGAAATCTCTTAAAGTACTGCAGAAGAAGAAAGACTTGCAACCAGTTATTGAAGCTTTCAAAGACCCTAATGCACATCAAGATGAGATTGCCGCAGCAGGAAACATGTTTCTCATGGCTCTATATGGAAAAAAAAGAGATCAGTCTGAACGATTTGAAATACAGACAATACGTATCTTCATCATACAAAAATAAGATTGCCTCATTACCCACCACTGAAGCTGCTGCACGAGAACATTCACTGAGAGTTTACTATCAGGTGCAGCAGTGGTTATCCGGTCAAACCACACCTGACGAACAACAAAAAAACCCAAATTAGTGGGGGTGGAAAAAAACTAGTAGTGGTCTCGTGCCATTGCCAACTACTTCGAACCCTGCACCAAGCTCAATACTCCGGTACATTTCGTGTAAATGTAAGAAAGGCTGCCAACGCAATTGTGGATGCAGGAAGGCGGGCATCCATTGTTCCCCATTCTGCACATCATGCGAAGGACTGTGTAAAAACGTTGAGCCCCCGGATGTCAGCTCTGACACTGAGGAGACTGAAGAAAGAGACAGAGAACGGAACGAAGAAAGATGCGAACACAATGCGGAAGGTATGTTTAATCACCATACATCGCACTCGAGGAGGCATTTTGCGGGCACGTTAGTTAGCAAGGTTTACAAAAAAGTCAATTAATTTACGAGATGTCGGGGAGATGTATTTATACTATAATATTTATATTTTTTATTTGGGTTGTTCTTGCCGTATGTGGTGTTCAATAAAGAGTTATTGTATTGTATTGTAATACCTAGTACATTAGTATTACACCTTGATAATTATACTGTACATTAAAGTGGTATAGGAGCCGAACGTATATTTAAGATTTACGGTAATATTTTCACTGTAGAGTTGGGTCTTTATGAAATCATTATAATCACAAAAAAAGTTATTAATACTATACAGTTATTTAAACATAAACTGAAACGATCTGCTTCTTATTACGTAACCTAAACCTAAATTATCTAGGCACATTATGCGAATATTATTATTAATATTATTTATAAGTTTTGGGCAGTCAACTGTCTAGACATTTTATGTATATTGATTTTATTTTAATGTTATCTTATCACGACATGACATCACGCTGAACCTAGTATAAATAAATACCAGGTAGGTACAAATTCTAAGTACTAAGTATAAATACTTGAATACTCGTAAATTAATTGATTTATTTGTAAACCTTCCTAACTGACGTGCCCGCAAAATGCCTCCTCGAGTGCGATGTATGTTAATCACACAATTTATTTTGCAATCCTTCATCTCTCCTTGAGGTATGATCATCACAAGTCGTTTTCTCACCACCTCTTTTATTTTTCAGAAAACGATCCGTGACGCTGACGATCGAACAACATGTGCCGGGACCCATCGCCAGCGAAGAACCTCAGCCAGGACCTTCTAAAAGACAACGCCTCATATAATATTTGCATATTAAATAAGTAACAATATTTTAAGTTTTATTTTGTTAAACCTAACTTTTTTGATTCTGAATTTGTATAATTTCGAGCTTTGTTTTTTTTTTAATTACTTGTGCAGAGAACTGGGAGAAATTTATCAAATGATAGAATTTTAATAAAAAAAATATATGACAATTTTCAACTGAACCGAACGGTTCATCTAAAAAAAAAAAAAACTAAATAGTGATATTTGTAGAGAATTTTAAGAACTTTAATTTCTGTAAACAAGCCATTTACTAAAAGTTAATAGTTTCAGAGTTTTAAGCAAAAATCTGAAAAAAATAAAGCAGTCATTTTTCACTTTGTTTGCGATTTTGTCAATGTTGCGTCACGAAATTTTGTTAGCAAACCTCAGATTCGGATTCAGCACCCCAAAATACATATTAGAATGGAAGAAATCAGAACTACCCCAAAACTTTCCTAGTAAAAACACCATTTGACTGGATTACATACCATATTTTGGGAAAAGTATGTTATGCGAAACGAAACATTTGACTACATGAAATTTTGTAAAATAAAACATGACCAAATAATAAATTGTTAAAGAATAATTTGCCACAAAAAAAATTGCTTACAGATAATTTGCCATACGCTGTTTTGACTTGTGATTTTTTGACAAATGATAATTTGGCAAAAATAGTTTGGGAAGTGATACATTGGGAAACGATTTTTGACCAAACACTAGTAAACCGTGTACACAGAAATATATTATTCACTATTTAATGTGAGCAAGGGACTGACATCGAAATAAATAAAATCATAACGATGTTAATTAACTTGTTCTTTCATCTTGTAAGAACTTTCAAAACTACACAATGTGTTATGCAGTCGAAAAGAATATCTTACGTTTGAGAAAAATAGTACATTTCGATGATAGTGCGGAAAGTATGTCATTACTTCACGAGCACCGACATATCTTGCCATGAGCCGTAGGCTAGTGGCAAGTCTCGGGACGAGTGAAGATTGACATTTGCGCACGTGTATCGAACGACGTTTTTTAACACAGTTGCGAAAAAATAAATCAATTTCAAACTCTGATTCACTCATCTTATAAGCAACTTTTTGAAAACATTAGTTTGGTAAACAAATTCGTTGTAAGTTCGATCTTTCGCAGTGAAAATTTTTGACATTATGAAGAGGTGTTTTTTTTTTAGCTTTTATTCGACTAGAATGGATTTTGTTATTATTATTGAACCCACTTCAATGAAAGTTTTTTTTCAAATGCATGTTCTATAAGACATAAATAATTGTAAATATAAAACATTGTACAATCGAGGACAGAAAGATGTTTACACTTTTGGACCTTATTACAATGGAATAAGGTGAAAAGTGTAAACATCTTTGTGTCCTCGACTGTACTATTCTGCCCTCATATGAAGAAAAGGCACATGTGCAAACGAATTGGTATTGCACATGCGACCTTTAATAACCTACACAGGGTTTAATCTGCTTCTGTGAATAATTCGCAGATGTGCCTTTTTTTCTTACGAGGGCAATATTATTACCTAAGTATTGTTATTTACGATTATTTGTGTATCGCATATTTATAAAAACAATATCGAATTTTGCCTTTCGTTGGATGCTTGCAGTAAGAAAAAACACCTCTTCATAATGTCAAAAATGTTGACAGGCGTTTCGGCAGCTATTCCGTTCCTTTCAGACATCTTATTAAGAATGGTTTTTCAATATTCAATATTAAAAAATAATCGTGTTATAATGAGGAAGAGGTAAGTAATAAAATATGAAATATGTATATTTTTCGTATTCTTACATTAACAGTAGGTTTTTATGTTGATTACGATGTTTAAAGGAAACTAATATTAACACTCATCAATAAGTAGGCATGAATTGGAACAAGTATAAATTAAAAAAAATTGGAAAAGTAAAAAGCACTAGTTCGCGAAAACCAACTTTCCGCACGATATACAGCTACAAAAAGTACCACTTTTTGAGCAACTGTGTTAAAAAAGATATTTCCATGTGTGGCTGCACCATTACGCATACAGTGCCAGCTGACGTTGACAGATGCTGGATAAAAACTACTTCATGAAGTGTTCGATAATTGGGATACCTACAGCAAATTTTTATAATGAACGAGGTGCGGAAGTTAGTTTAGTCGTATGCATAGAAGTGCACAGAAATGCAGGAGAATGCTTTAAGAAGTTGTATAACAAGGATATGGGTACAGATAAACCACTATTAAGGCAGGGTAGGTACTTCTCGTTATCGTCGTCGGCGACATCGTCCTGCACCGCCCAGTCAGGTTCGTCTTCCACCTCGCACATCATCTCCAGTACGAGCGGTGTGAGCAACCGCACCGCCATCGGCACTTGTTTGCGAACCATCGCAGGAGCAGTCTCGCACAGAGTTACCATCGCCTCTAGAGCAAGCTGCCTCCAGTTATCTTCTTGCTCTTTGTCACCGACCATCTAATTAAATAATGTCACATTCGTTACTCCATTTTTTCCCTTCTCTCTTCTTCTATTATTTATAGTAGGCTCTAGTCACACACCTTGCCGGACTGGTAATTTTCTAACCGCGTGGTGTGACGGGGCGTCGTACAAATAATAGAAGTGTATGGCGAAATTATAAAATTACCTTGATTTACTACAATTTTTAAAGAACAATTAACACAATACATACCTTTATACACGCTTGGAAAATGTTTTCCAATTGCGGTCGCAAAAATTTTGCTGCAGACTCCGCCAATTCAATCAAGACCTTTAGAGCTGAATCATCTTCTGCTTTTTCCATTGATTGAACCACAACCTGCCATACGTACATTTATAAAAAAAAACAATTATATATAAACTACCAACTTATATAATAACTAGCTTTACCCCGCTACTCCGTTCGCGTAGGTAGTAGTAATTTTTCGCTATCTCTCGGGAACTATCAAATTTTCCGGGATTAAAAGTACATTTTGTGTTAATCCAGGTAAGTAAAATTTCCAAATTTCATAAAAATAGGTCGAGCCATCCTTGAGTTATAAATGGTGTAACTAACTCGGACTTTGTTTTATATATTTAGATGTAATGTAATAATGTATTCAGGTAAGTACAAACCTGCATCAATGGGTCTAGTAAATCGCTTAGATGTTTTTGAATAGCAGGTTCCTTATCATGCAATAGGATGAAAGCACCCACAGCCTTCACAGCCTGTACTCTGAGGGATTCGTTTTCTGTAGGTTGTAAGGCTGAGAAAAGCATCCTCTTAATTGCATCTAAGTTTTGGTTTTGTAAATTGCCAAAAACTCCAGGCACTGACCTACGAACAAATTAATTAAGTTACATTAGATTGTCCGAGACCTCGTGCGCGTAGAAATCATTTAACGTTAGTCCCACAGGAACTGACATTTTTACAAACTGTTCAGGAGGATAAGGATAGGGACATGGACGATCAGTGTGACAAATTTAATTCAAATCCGTTCAACCTAACCCCACGTATGCGTAGGCACGGATAAGACTGCCTTTGGCAAGGATCCGTGCTCAACGTAATATTAACTTCTTGTATTAAACCGTTATCTGATTTTCTTCAACTCCCGCATTCTAGGGGTTAAGTGCGATTGAAAGACAAAACATTACCCTCCTTCTTGGAGTGATTACCATCTTCCAACCTGCCCACCCAAGATTTCCATAGTAATATTGGGTGGGTAGGTTGAAAGCTGGGAATCACCCCCTTCTTGGGTGTCGCGTAAAAATTAATAACATTTCGAAAGTGATGTATGTTAGTTTTAAGTTTTTGTAATAAAGTAAAGAATTTGTAATTTATGGGCCTCGTCGCTCTCAATCTTCTATTCTATCACATGTGATATGAGTGGCCTGGAAAATAATTAACAAGTGATAAAAAAGGGTCTGGCCGATCTACCATGTAAAATTGCCCCTGGCTGAAAATGTAGGTTTCTTACGTGTGTTTATTTACCTTATAGCAAGATATAATTTTACGAAGTTTTAACTCTAGAATGCTCTTGGTTTAAAAGAAAATTAAAACAGAAAAAAATATGTTTTTATTTTTTTGTAGCCAAACTAATTATTCAATTTCTTTGTAATTTGGATATATTATGTATCTAATAATAAACTATTGTCAGAAGAAAAAATCAACGTTCAAAATCATTTATAGAGGGTTAAAAATCGACTTTATTTTTTTAAAGATTTTTTTTTAATACTTACGAGATAGGGACAACCTCTAATTTTAGTTATTTTATGTGGAATCTAATATTGCCTAACACATATTTTTTGCAAAAAAAACTATTTGGGGCAACAGGGTAAAAATATCTTACTAATGTATATACGTAAAAATCCTCCATTCATTAATATAAACAATGGGCGGGAATTTAATTATCTTTTATTTTTTCCCACTAGTGTTATAGGGACAGCCACAGCTTCTTTCTAAGTTCCTTGGTATTATAATAATCTAGAGAATAACTATCTATCTATAGAAAAAAACCGTAAGATTGTTAACAACGCTAGTTTATAATAATACTAGGTTAGGTTAGTTCATAATCTATCTTTATCGGTAGTTTACAATCTCACGAATTTTTTATAAACTAGCGGTGTTCACAATCTTACGGTGACATATACTATACATATCATTCAAAAACTTTTCTATAGCAATTGTATCAAAAAAACTAAAGTTAAATGTTCAACACATTTTATTAAAATCCTTACACCTAAACATAAGAAGACATAGGTACATCTACATTAGGGCTTGTGATATACGTGTTACACGCGGAACCGTAGCTACGTAGCCTTAGCACCGGCGGTGCTAAGATCCCGTACTACACGGTCACGTCAAAGATACGTATCCGTTTCTGGATTCGGCTACGTTCCCGCGAATCTCGGCTTCGGCTCCGCTCCGATCGGTTGTTGAAAGAGAGCTTGTGTCGAACGGACCCTTCGCATTATGTGTTATACTCGTGGTCTTTGCATTGATTTGATTCCAGATGTTTTTTTTTAAGTAATTACATATTGGTATTATTCTGTTCTCTGATAACCAGCCATTATGAGTTCGTACAAAAAAAAATAGAATTAAAAATAGTTTATTGATATATATAGTACAGTACAGTCAGCGTCATATAGTTGGTAGCATCCGAAGTAGTTAAATAGTTCGGAACGTCATAGATTTTATATGAAGCAACTAGGCATCGTAAAGTGCGAGCAAAATTCATTAAAGTACTAGGATTGTTAGTGTTACTGGTTGTCTTGTGTCATTTCAATAGATTTCGCTCTCAGTTTACGGTCCTTAAAAATAACAAACTATTTGACTACTTTGGATACTACCAACTATAAGACGCTGACTGTACATGTTAGATTATTTAAAAAAAGTTGATTAATTATAGTCTGTGTCATGTGAATGAAAATTAGAATTTTACCTATTTTTTTATATGTTGATTATACGCGAATTCTTTTAATAAACATCTTTTACTATTTGTATTGGTCTATTATTTTTGCCTCCAACATAATATTTGCATCTTATTATTTTTGATCACTCTTAAAACTTTATTTAAAATGCAAAAGTATGGAAACTGAAATTAAAAACTCGCCCCTTGCATTACATTCGGGGGTCTTAATGACACGCATAAAATCTACACTAAACGTCACGGTCACGACTGGATCCGATCTACGTATAAATAAGATACGTATCTCCGTGTACACGTAGCTACGTATCTTAATTACACGTAGCCGAATAACACGGAGCAAACGGAGCGGATCTCCGTTGCCGAGTAACACGGCAACGGAGATTCGGCTACGGGTACACGAAACACGGTCACGACCAGGAGCACTAATCTACATAAGTGAATTAAGACTACGATTACTCAGGCATTAATAATAATAATTAATCATCCTCATCACTATCGGTATGAATAGTAATATTTATGCTTACGTTCTTGAACAAGGAGCTGAGTTTATGGTTAGGACGCGGAAGCCTAGATAAAAATCATATGTCGAGAATGTATCTGTATTTTAATAATATTATATACATACATAAGATGTGTAAAAAGATATATAGATGCTTCATAAAGTATCATGCCGAAAAAAGGCGAATACACTTAATCGAACAGTATTGCTGTGAATGTGCAAGTGGGTTGAGAACGGTTGGCTGTTGTTCCCATGTAGCGGCAGTCATATATTTCTTATCATATGGCAGATTTTTATCTAGGCTTCCGCGTCCTAACCATAAACTCGGCTCCTTGTTCAAGAACGTAGGCATAAATATTACTATTCATACCGATAGTGATGAGGAATATTAATTATTATTATTATTAATGCCTGAGTAATCTTAGTATTAATTCACTTATGTAGATGTACCTGGGCGTTTTCCAAAAAAAGTGTACATCGTTAAGGGAAAATTAAGAAATTTTAACTTTTTCCAGTGCGTCACGAAAATTTGTCATACATTTAGTATCGTTAATTTTCGTGACGAACCGGAAAAAGTAAACATTTCTTAAGTTTTCCTTATCCATGTACACTTTTTTTGAAAAACGCCCACCTATGTCTCCTTATGTTTAGGTGTAAGGATTTTAATAAAATGTGTTGAACATTTAACTTTAGTTTTTTTTTATACAATTGCTTTAGAAAAGTTTTTGAATGACATGTATAGTATATGTCACCGTAAGATTGTGAACACCGCTAGTTTATAAAAAATCCGTGAGATTGTAAACTACCGATAAAGATAGATTATGAACTAACCTAACCTAACCTAGTATTATTATAAACTAGCGGTGTAAACAATCTTACGGATTTTTTCTTAAGATAGATAGTTATTCTCTACATTATTATAATACCAAGGAACTTAGAAAGAAGCTGTGGCTGTCCGTATAACACTAGTGGAAAAAAATAAAAGTTAATTAAATTCTTGCCCATTGTTGATATTAATGAATGGAGGATTTTTACGTATATACATTCATTAGTAAGATATTTTTACCCTGTTGCCCCAAATAGACTTTTTTGCAAAAAATATATGTTACGCAATATTAGGTTTCACATAAAATAACTAAAATTAGAGGTTGTCCCTATCTCGTAAGTATTAAAAAAAATAAAGTCGATTTTTAACCCTTCATAAAGGAGTTTGAACGTTGTTTTTTTTTTTGACAATAGTATATTATTAGATACATAATATATCCAAATTACAAAGAAATCGAATAATTAGTTTGGCTACAAAAAAATAAAACAATTTTTTTTATTTTCTTCAAAACCAAGAGCATTCTAGGGTTAAAACTTCGTAAAATTACACCTTGTAATAAGGTAAATAAACATACGTAAGAAAACTACATTTTCAGCCAGGGGCAATTTTACATGGTAGATCGGCCAGACCCTTTAAATATTTTCGTATGTATATTTGCTACTTAAACGTGTGCGAGGCTTGCATTTCAAATACAAGTTCTGAACAAACTGGTATTGAGGGAGCCTCTAAATTATGTCGCATGTAGTATGTGAGTCGCAAAGCAATTCATTTGCTACCCCTATGGAAAACTATCATGCTAAACATCTACACAGTATCTTACGTGAACATCCTTATTCCAGCCTCCTTCATATTGGAGTCTTGTGCATTAGCGCATGTGAACATGAACTGTAGAAATTCCGGCCACTGGTTAGCACCATCATCGTCTAGATGACTTCTGGCTAGTTCTGATACTACATCGCATATCTGAGAACAAACAATTTAACTGTGCAGCTTTCTCTACTTAATAATCTCAGTAAATTGTGACACAAGACCATTCTGGGAAGAGATTAAATTTAATTGATAGTAACTGTTTGGGTGGACGGACTCTAAAATAGATTTTAATAATTTACTCTTATTAATAATAAAAAATCAATATCAACTCAATAAATCATATGTTAATCAATTCGTTTATACTTATATTTTACCCTATTACGCAAAGCGAAGGAGATATGGTTCAATTATTACAGCAGTACAATTAATAATCTAGTCATTTTACGGATAATTTATAATCGCCAAATTTTTTTACTCCAATTTTGTAACATATTCTAAGACACTATATTCATGAATCCTACATACTTTCAAACTCGGAAGTAGGTATATAAATATATTGCCAAATAAATCTTTTTTTTTAATTAAAAATAGTAATTGTAATTTTTGTGTCTAAGCATAATAATATTTTGTCTATAATGAGTAGAAGGTGAAATCTAACAAAATATTTACACGGAAAGTCACTAAATCGGCAAACTACATGGCTCCGGTTACATGTACCCTTAAATGATAGAAAAAAATAGTAATAAGTAGTGCTTTAATATAAATGACAAAACTATTTAACGAAGATATTTACCTAAAAATCCTATTAAAAAAGCGTTAGTATTACTTGCATAGAAATTTACGACGGTAGCCTATCGGATAAAATGTTTATAGAAACAATTTTTGTTAGACTTTGTCCTAATAATATAGAAAGAGACACTACTTTCATAATCACGCAAAAAAATTGTTAAAATTCAACATAACCTCAGTTTAATCGTTCAATTAATTTCTACAAACAAAATTGAACACTTCGCTCTGGCTTTTTAGTTATTCGACTGATTACTTCCAAAATCAATATCTGGGGATCTATGTGGTCTCCGACAACGAATCCGTTAACAAAATAAAAAAAGTAGCCGCCATCTTGAACTTTTTAGTTATTCGACAAATTGCTTCCAAAATCGATATCGATAAGTTCAAGATGGCGGCTACTTTTTCTCATTCTGTCAACGGATTTGCTGTCGGAGACAACACAAATCCCCAGATATCGATTTTGGAAGCAATCGGTCGAATAACTAAAAAGTTCAAGATGGCGGCTGCTTTTGTTCAATCTGTCAACGGATTCGCTGCCTGAGACCACACAGATCCCCAGATATCGATTTTGGTAGCAATCGGTCGAACTCTCGTAACGTTTTGCAGAATCCCGGTATCCCGGAACTTTTTTTTCCGGCCTTTACACAACCGCGTAATCCAGTAAATTTACGGTTTTTAAACCATTAATTTATAATAGCCTGATTTTTTTTACTCCATTTTTCTAAGATATTTTAATTTCCATTCTAATTTCCAAGATATTCTAAGACACTATATTCATGAATCCTACAAACTTTTCCCTTCGGAGCAAAATGCACAAAACGCAAAATGTACACTACACGCAAAAAGTAACCAATGGCAAAATGCACAATACGCAAAATGTACACAACGCATAATGTGAAATACGCAGAACGTACAAAACGCAAAACGTAAATACGCAAAATGAACATTACGCAAAATGTACACTACACGCAAAATGCATAATACGGAAAATGTGCAATAAGCAAATAGTTCAATACGCAAAATGTACAAAAAAACGAAAAGTGTGTATTAGTATTCAGTAATCGCTGGTAACTATCAAATGAGTTAACTAATTATATAAAACTAGCTTTCCACCCACGACTCAGTCTGCTCTTTAAATAAAAAATAAAATGCCGGACTATACAGATATATATTTTTGGTTTCTTGGAAACCTCTTTGGAGTACAATGTACAAAACACAAATGGGTGAATCCATTTTTAGATACTCCTTTTCTACATGCTAATAAAAACTTATTAGCACATGTGAGATTTTGGTCTTTTAACCGGATAACTCTTCAACAATGCACCAAAAAAATATATGCCGGGTCATAGGGCTGTATAGTCCGGCATTTTATTTTTTTATTTAAACAGCAGACTGAGTCGCGGGTGGAAAGCTAGTTTTAAATAATTAGTTAACTCATTTGATAGTTACCAGCTATTACTGAAAACTAATACACAGTTTTCGTTTTTTTGTACATTTTGCGTATTGAACTATTTGCTTATTGCACATTTTCCGTATTGTACATTTTGCGTGTAGTGTACATTTTGCGTAATGTTCATTTTGCGTATGTGCGTTTTGTACGTTCTGCGTATTACACATTATGCGTTGTGTACATTTTGCGTATTGTGCATTTTGCCATTGGTTACTTTTTGCGTGTAGTGTACATTTTGCGTTTTGTGCATTTTGCTCCGAAGGGGAACTTTTCATCCGGAAGTAGGTATACTGTCAAATAAATGCCTTTTTTATTTAAAATAGTAATTGTGGTGTCCTTTCCTTCCATTTGGGCGAAAAACGTTTGAATAACTGTTTCATTTCGCAACCGTTTCATTTGGCCAAACGCTTTTGTTCCGAAACTGTTAATATTTCAGGAATTTATTTCAGGACCATCGTGTAGAACCCTATATGTTAGGTAAGGTTAGTTTTATAAAAATCCTGAAATATTTACAGTTTCAGAAAAAAAGCGTTTGGCCAAATGAAATGGTTGCGAAATGAAACAGTTTGAGAAACGTGCGGTTGCGAATCATTAGTAAACCAGTAATTGTAATGTTTTTGCCTAAGTATAATAATATTATTTTCTATAATGAGTAGAAGGTGAAATCAAACAAAATATTTACACGGAAAGCCACTAAATCAGCAAAATACATGGCTCCAGTTATATATACCCTTAAATGATAGAAAAAATAACTAATAATAAAAATGACATAAAACTATTTAACGAAGATATTTACCTAAATGGGTCATACACAGTCACGGAAACAAAAGTTGTCTCTCCTGTTCCAGAAACTTAAGGACTTTGAAACCAAATTTTCAAAGTCCGCGGTTAGGATATATCCGCGTAATGGGAGTCTGGTGTAGTTTTGGCCTGTATCGAAATTATACGAGTTAAAAACTCACACGTCATTCACAAGGGACGATTTTGAACCTAAGTCTGTGAATTACAAATATCCTAATAAAAAAAGTTAATATTATATGCATAGATATTTACGATGGTAGCCTATCGGATAAAATGTTTATAATAATAATTTCTGTTAGACTATGTCCTAATAATATAGAAAGAGACACTTCTTTCATAATCACGCAAAAAAATGGTTCAAATTCAACATATTTAAGCTCAGTTTAATCGTTTAATTAATCTACAAACAAAATTGAACACTGCACTGGCGTTAACGATCATATTGGTTCACGGCGCGCGACGGTTAATGTTTCGTGAATTCAAACAGTCTCATTTTGCTAGGTTCTAAAAATGCATTGCGGTCATAAATTACGTAAAATAGACCCCTTAACTAAGTTAATTCCAAAGTATTTATCCAACAGGTTACTTATAAGAACGTTAATCAGCTGTCTAACTGTACTTGACTGCGCGCTTTGCATTTTATACGAAATTTTATGGTTATTTTACAATGTGAAAACACTGCTAGTAAGGCGATATTAACAAAAAAAAAATCCAATAATATGCCAAGCTTTGTACTATTGAAAAAGTAAATTTGGTTTCGTGAAAGGACACTCGTTTTTTTATTATATTATTTTTTCTCAAACATGCTCAGAAAGGATGGCATTTCTTTTGAAAAACGAAGACGCGAAGGGCCTTATTTTCTTCCTAGGAGTAAAATAAACGTTTGAAAACCCATTTCTATCGTCCGCTGCGATATTTTTTTTAAAGTGCTGTCCAATGCATACAGAATAGAAAGGACCAAGAAATAAATCTCATACAGCCAAGGCAACTGCTCGTTTTCGTAACACAGTGCGTGTGTTTTCTTCTTTTTAAATTTCTTTAAAATTGTCTATGGTTAGAAAAAAAAATTAAAAACAAAAACTTATTGAAATTTAAACGTAGAACTTACTGTTGTTGTGTAAAAGCTACAAACATCAAGTCCTCGGCACTTCACGGTATTAAATTTGAATTCTATTGCTGTCAATATTCTGTCAAATTCTACAAGTGTGAAATGGTTGAATTGGATCCTTTTCCCTAAGTTACGTCCATTTGTCTACCACAAGCCCTGAAATATCAACATCTCAAATTCAACAGACAAACAAATGTTCCTGGAAAACCCATAACAATTTCGTTTACAAATTGTCCTAATACTTATGATTAACATCACTTTTAATATTAATTTTACTTTTTACAAATATATTTGTATCATTTCCTCACATGTTTGAGAAAAGCATTATATATGCCTCGGCGGAAACGGGGAGATTGCCTGACTCGTATTTTAGCAGGCCTCGCTATTGCTCGGCCTGCTAACCACCTCGTCAGGCAATCCCTTACTTTCCGCGCCTAGGCAATAATGTACTATTTCTCAAACATGCTCAGAAAGGATGGCTTTTCTTTTGAAAAACGAAGACGCGAAGGGCCTCATTTTCTTCCTAAGAGTAAAATAAACGTATGAAAACCCATTTTTGTCCGCTGAGATATTTTTTTAAAAGTGCTGTCAAATGCATACAGAATAGAAAGGACCAAGAAATAAATCTCGTACAGCCAAGGCAACTGCTCGTTTTCGTAGCACAGTGCGTGTGTTTTCTTCTTTTTAAATTTCTTTAAAATTGTCTATGGTTAGAAAAAAAAATTAAAAACAAAAACTTATTGAAATTTAAACGTAGAACTTACTGTTGTTGTGTAAAAGCTACAAACATCAAGTCCTCGGCACTTCACGGTATTAAATTTGAATTCTATTGCTGTCAATATTATGTCAAATTCTACAAGTGTGAAATGGTTGAATTGGATCCTTTTCCCTAAGTTACGTCCATTTGTCTACCACAAGCCCTGAAATATCAACATCTCAAATTCAACAGACAAACATAAATGTTCCTGGAAAACCCATAACAATTTCGTTTACAAATTGTCCTAATATGATTAACATCACTTTTAATATTAATTTTACTTTTTACAAATATATTTGTATCATTTCCTCACATGTTTGAGAAAAGCATTATATATGCCTCTGCGGAAACGGGGGGATTGCCTGACTCGTATTTTAGCAGGCCTCGCTATTGCTCGGCCTGCTAACCACCTCGTCAGGCAATCCCTTACTTTCCGCGCCTAGGCAATAATGTACTATTATGCGGTTGTCGATTTTCGACAGGTTTTTGAAAAATAATCGTTTGTCGACTGTTCGTCAATCTTGCCATCCATTGCCTACCAGTGAATTATATATCAAAACATTTTTTGAAGTCTTGGCTATCAATATCTATCATTTTTAGCTGCGAAAAAGTGCGATTTTAAGAGATATCATAATTACAACTAATTAGCCTGAATAACTCCTGTTAAAATGCATGTTTGCGTAAACTTTTTTAAAGACGAAAAATAGCCTTCTGCTTTAATGACAGTAATTAAAAACATTAAAATAGGGTAGAATAATATGTGAATATTAATTTTCTGTTGTCACATCAAGAAAGTAACATCGAATTTAACAATGTCTACTTTCAGCATAATATACGTAAACCTATCATAAAACTAATTATAAACAGAAATAAACAGTAATAAACCGCCGTAAGGACTTATTTCCGCGCGCCCATACTACGTCTCCCACTGTGCGTCGCACTCAACAGACGCGCGCACGGTGCTTTCACTTCCAACAATCCGTTTTGTATGGACGCCAATGTCTATTTTTAGTTCCGTCAATTTGCACTAGATGGCGATATTTAGAAAGGCTATCTATCAGGTTCTGGTATCACCAATTGTTTTTTTTTTTGTAATGGGAATACTGAGACATGTTTCAAATGTGTGCTCCATTCAACGCTGGTATTGGTACGTGTGATTATTGGTCCTTGATATTATAGGTATGGTAATAGATGGTCCTAATAGTAGTTACGGGAATTTGCGTTAGATGGCGTTGTGCCGTTGAATAGAGTGATATCTCTATCCTCCTATATATAATGTACTCTGTGGACGCGCGTCTCAACGAGGCTCCTAAGCGGCTTGGCAGAGTTGTCAGGTGCCGGGATGGTGGAGGGGGTCGCGTCGGGACGAATGGTTGAGACGTGCGTCTGTGTGAGCAGAATATAGATAGAAAAGTAGTCCAACTCCGGCCCTTTAGGAGTTTCTGATACCTATTGCCGCTCCGACGGCTAGCGTTGTCCAAACCTTGTTCTTCTATTTTAGTCACATACCTACTTGGCCATACTTTGATCTGTGATTTATAATCATAGTAACTTTTATAAATTAAGTACACAAACCTGAAGTAGGTAAGTATAAATATTGTTAGATAAGTACCTACCTAATTTAAATTATTTTACTTGCATATTTGTTAAGTGTTGACACTAATTAATATGTTAATACTCTCATCACACAAATATTTGCCCTGACCGGGAATCGAACCCGGGACCGCTAGCTTCGTAGGCTACCCACTACGCCATCCAGGTCGTCAAATGTCACGTCACACACGGCAATTTTAATTACGTACTTAATACGTATTTATTTCACCTACATTACAAGTATACCTTAGGCACCTGCCTGGTACGAAATACCTAATTAATTATTTACATTAAACAGTTGCAGCTTTTATTAAATCTGGATATACTCGTAGTTGTACCTACCTAAGCTAGGTTTAAGTTTAGTCGTGTTGAAACGTATGAAAATGTCACGCTGACAATAAAGTAGATTTAACAAAAGCAGCAAGTGGGCTACTTATTAATATCAAAATATAAACCGCATATCTACTTCACAAACTCTAAATAGGTGAGTACACCTTTCAGACTCCAAGGTATCTTGAAAAACGATAGCTCCGGATTTTGCGTATCATTTTTTGTGCACCCGTACACTGAACAATAAATGCGACCTCTCGGTGACGACATTGTCGCTCGAAATTAAATAGGTACGCGCACCTCACCCAAACATGACCGAACGCAATGACGCTGCGGCCCCGACTCGAGCAGTACGAAACAGTCCCGAGATGTAGTTTCGTGTGCGTGGCTAGCGCCGCCCACAGCCGTACGGACGCGTACGCACACATCCAAGCCGCGCGATGTACCTTTGTTTGAGTACCTCTGGTGTGAGTGTGACGTTTCGAACGTTTGTTTGTAATTTTTTACTGCTTTAGCTATATTTATTCTAGTCTAGTCGTCATGAGAGTCATTTTTCTGGATTTTCGAGGAGGCAGATTTCAAAAATAACGTTCATTTTATATTTCAAGTCAAGATTCAGACTTTTTTCGAAAAAGCTTTCATGGAATTAATTTTCAAGGTTTTTGAAAATGCGGGTTTCATAAATTACGACTATATTGGATTTCAAGCTCGCGGACAAGCTTGCAAAATTCATCAATTTCGAAATCTGCATTCCCAAAAACACAAAATCACTCCAATGATGATTTTTACAATCAGTAGTATCATGCGTCTTGAAATCAAAAATAGAGGTCATTTTCATTTTTTTCGTACGTCCAGAACAAAAGAATGATATCAAAATAATCTCTTCCCAAAAATGGCGTCGTAAGTGGAAGACATAGCTGACCTTGCGGCGTAACTGTTGACTGACGTCCATCTGTATTGTGAGCAGAAGTTGTTCCCGGAGCAATGACTGTTGCTCAAAAGGCAGCTTCGGAAAAAACTCATAGAAGTCTGCACTGAACAGCCGTCGCAGCAACACGGCAGCGGTCTGGCGGCCTTCTTCAGTGACATCACTATTTTGTATAGCACCTACTAGATATAATACTTTTGTCTCAGTTGCGATGTTGTTGTATGCTTCCTATGGTAAAAATAAAAATATATGTATTGTCGACAAAGATAAAGATAAAAGATATTTTCACTTGGACGTAGCTTAGGAAAAAGGATCCAAGCCACAAAGTAAATATATTTAAATTTGAATTCTATTGCTGTCAATATTATGTCAAAATCTATAAGTGTGAAATGGTTGAATTGGATCCTTTTCCTTAAGCTACGTCCACTTATCATGCTCCATAAGTTCATCTTAATGTCGTGCGTAGGCGACATAAAGTCGCTTCTTATGCTCTAGTGCATAAAGTAAAATCTTCGTCGAAGACCTAGGCAATCGGTCCAACAGCCACATGAACAACTTAAATTTCATAGAATAACCTCTGTTTTATTTCGTTTCGTTAGTATTCTAAGACCAAGGCAAGGATACCAACAGCCAAAGTACACAATAAAGCTTCATGAAATAAACTTTTAATTTTTATTTCGTCGCATTTATTATTATTATTATTACTTTTATCATGTTGCTGTTTCTCGCAATCAAAGTGAAAAGTAGAGTGTACAACTCGTCCATAAAACCCATTTAACACTACTTTATATCCATCCTCACTCGCAAGCTCGCTTGGATGGATAAACGTCTCGCGTAAAATGGTGCGTTTTATGCACTTGTTGTACAATGTAGAGTAAGTTCTCTAAATATGGACCAGGTGCATAATATGGACCATATTAATAATTCGATAGATGTCGTTCCTATCACAGTGAAGGACGCCGCATCTGAAAGCTTTGAGTCGCATCCCCCCGCCATTCCATCGCAGCGCAGCTACATGTCCGTTCGTGACAGTAACCGCCATTTGAATATTATAGGCAAACTTGATGTAATTTTTTGGTGAGTTTTGTAAGACCATAACTTCTTTTAATACTCTTGCTATTTCTTGAATCTTCATATTTTAGAAACAGTGCTTTGTTAGTAAACTTTCTTGATATAACGTTTAAATGCACGTCCACCCAGTATTTAAAAAAAAATGTTTGATCTTCAGATGTCACCAGTTTGTATTATGGACTTCACTCACTAGTAATGACAACTGATTATATAAATGAGACTGATTAAATATAATAAGTTACGTTATAATTATAAAAAAATGGTATTATAACATGTTAAAATTACAATGATGGTGTGGTGATTTTTGAAACACCTAATTTTGCTATAACGGAAAAAAATGAATATATTTTAGAGATTTTGTTTCTTTTTGGCATGTATATAAAAATAGGTACCTACTAGATAGTTTTTTAACTGATTAAGACTAATTACACTCGTTTAACTTTAAAATCCTGCGTTTGATTTGAATAAATCGATATGGTAGTCCATATTTAGGGAACTTACTCTACTATTATCTATCACATAAAAAATCCGGTCAAGTGCGAGTCGGACTCGCGCACCGAGGGTTCCGCACAAACTTGTAGGCATCTAAATAGTTCTTAAATCACGGGAATACAATATAAACAAACTCCAGTATAAACTGACACGCAATAAGTATGCACTTTAGTACATAGTGAGTGTCAGCTTATACTGGGCTAATTTTTTATGTGATGTAACTACAAATTAACGGTTTTCGGATTTTTTCCTTTATTTGTGCTATAAGACATAGCTTCTTGCAAAATTTCATGATTCTAAGTCAACGGGAAGTACCCTATAGGTTTTGATTCCCTTGAGATTCCCTTCAATATGCGGCATAAACGGCCGTATCTTTTGATTGCGTTGACTTAGATGTTTGATTTTTTCACTGATCCAAGGGACTGCAGACTTATGTATTTGATATTAATTTCAACTTGATACCTCCACGCGTTCCTGAGAAAAAGGGTCTTGACAGACACACAGACAGACAGACAGACAGACGGACAACAAAGTGATCCTACAAGGGTTCCGTTTTTTTCTTTGAGGTACGGAACCCTAAAGGGAGCCCAGTATAAACTGACACTCACTAAGTACGAAAGTGCATACTTATTGCGTATCAGTTTATACTGGACTTGTTTCTATTGAATTCCCGTTATTTACGAACTATTTACATGCCTACAAGTTTGTGCGGAACCCTCGGTGCGCGAGTCCGACTCGCACTTGACCGGCTTTTTTTATGTGTATGGAGTCATGAATAGTTAATTAAAATGTCAGAAGTGTT
Organism: Tortrix viridana; assembly: GCA_963241965.1. Lineage (NCBI taxonomy): Eukaryota > Metazoa > Arthropoda > Insecta > Lepidoptera > Tortricidae > Tortrix > Tortrix viridana. The sequence continues at coordinate 39,329,219 of OY725171.1, read as the reverse complement.
ATTTTGCCAATAACTAATGTAAAATGCTGAAAAATACTGGATTAATCTTGATTTAAATTAGAGATGGGCCGAATATTCGGTAAATATTCGGTATTCGGCATATTCGGCAAGTTTTTCAATGTTCGTATTTGGCCGAATAGTTCGGTTACATTGCCGAATACCGAATTTACCGAATAAACAAAGTAAATAACGAGCGTAGGTTGTTTCGTAATTCCTCGGATTGACATCCTATTTCAGCATTCTAAGCAACTACCAAAAACAGATAAATATGCCCCTAAATATAAATACAATTATTTTGCAAAAAAACCGTATATTAAATAAGTTGCTTTAATTAAGTAAGTTTTATTAATCAGTAATCACCTTTCTCAGTTATCCACTAAAGGTCGACAAGTCCGAAACACGCGCGGTTCGCTGAGCGCGTAACGTGTCAAAACCTGTTTCTAACGATTCAGCGCAACCGAATATTCGGTTCGGTAAGAGCTGAACCGAATGTCCGGCCGAATATTCGTATTCGGCAAAGTCCGTATTCGGCCCATCTCTAATTTAAATTATCACCAAAACATTAATTTCTACTTTGACAACCTGCCGTGAAATAAAAATCTTAGCTACGAAACGAGCAAATAACGACGAAAAATTGAAAATGTTATGCAGATTCAGAAATACAAGTATCTTACTGCGATAAGATTGGCATTCGTATCAGTTTTCCGATGTCCTATTGAACTAAATTAAAACTAGGAACCCCGCAAGCCGTCGCTGCTAGGTATTACCTGTCCCCTTTATTTGCCAAATCGAAAAATACTTAATGTTTGTCTCCTTTTTGAAGGATATCGCTGGCTTATAAATGTTTAAAGATAACAAAAAGCAGGCTTAACTTTCATTGGTTTTATGTAGCTTTAAAATTGGTTCGTGGTTGCCGTCACACCCTCCACGATGCGCGAGTAAAGCTTTCGGCAAACCAAACGCGTGTCAGGCGCGTCGCGTGGCGTGAGCGTCGCAGCACCGGCACACGCAGGCAGGCGGCAGCTTCAACGCATTTCGAACGCGTGCCAGCGCTGCGCACGCCTCGTGGCTGCGTTCGGTGTGACTTGCTGCGCGGCGCGCGCGTACCCCCACCACGCGTTTGTAAAAAATACGACTAGTACCTGCGCCGACGCCGCGCTGACGGGACGCATGCCAGCGCGCGCGACGCGCCTGCTTCGCGCACGCCACGGGACGCGCTGCCAGAGTTGACTGCGGCGCGAAGCAGCTCGAACGCGTGCCCTGCGCAGGCACGCGTTACTTTTTGGTGTGCCGGGTTAAATTTGATTTGTTGTTTTACGACATGCGCGGGCCCGCGTTCAAAGCGCGACGCGCCTGACACGGGTTTGGTGTGCCGAAAGCTTTAGACTTGCACTTGACCGGTATTTCAACAATTGTAAACAAATTCAAATTTGTGCAGCTGTCTGCCAGCCGCTATCCGCGAGTGTATGGATAATTTGGGCGTGCGTACTGAATTAATGCGCTGTTGATCGTTTATCTCGAGCTAATTAAAGAACTTAGCTAATCGTGCAAACACTTGCTTAAAATAAGTTGCTTAAAATTAAGTACAAACTTAGTTAACTACTTGACAACGTGTGAACCAGCGTCGGACTCTCAGACCAGCCGGTAAAGTCCCACATCGCCGCCCGCCATACACTGGCAGCAGTTCGAAGAAAACGTCAGTTGTAAACCTTAAGAAAAACTGACATACTGTGATCCTTAAACCGGCAGGTTAATATCGGCTAAAGATCTGTTGGTCAGTGAGCCCTTTAGAAATTGGCTCATTCAAACTCGTCTTACGAAAAACCTCTGGCGAAAAAACGTTCGCTTCGCGGAAATATTTGGCATCCAATAAGTGATATTCTGATTTAGATATCAGTCAGTCGCTTTGGCAGCGCAGCAGCGGTTTACATTTTTCAGCAATTTTGTTTATAATTTAATTCTGGTTCAAGTATCATTAATTTTTGTTATAAGCTGTACCTATAATACAAAGTAGCATTTGATCTGAGGTGCTTTATATTGAAACAAGAGATGGGCCGAATATTCGGTATTCGGCATATTCGGCAAGTTTTTCAATGTTCGTATTCGGCCGGATAGTTCGGTTACATTGCCGAATATTTACCGAATAAACAAAGTAAATAACAAGCATAGGTTGTTTCTAATTCGTCGGATTGACATCATATTTCAGCATTCTAAGCAACTACCAAAAACAGATAAATATGCCCCTAAATATAAATACAATTATTTTGCAAAAAAACCGTAGCTTAAGTAAGAAAAACCAGAGTCGTTTTAATTAAGTAAGTTTTATTAATCAGTAATCACCTTTCTCAGTTATCCACTTAAGGTCGACAAGTCAAATGGCGTGAGCGCGAAGGTCCGAAACACGCGCGGAGCGCTGAGCGCGGACGTGTCAAAACCTGTTCCTAGCGATTCGGCGCAACCGAATATTCGGTTCCGTAAGAGCTGAACCGAATGTTCGGCCGAATATTCGTATTCGGCGAAGTCCGTATTCGGCCCATCTCTAATTGAAACTAAGAAAATTTCATTTTTTTATCGTGTCAATCACATAGTACTTAATAGTACGAATAGTAACTCGATTTTAATTTAAATGAAAATTTTACGTAAATAAATGTGAACATGCACAATAAATCACGTATATCTCGATAGGTAATAGTTGTCTGAACCTCGAGTACCTACGAACATTTGAATCCTACGTAACGTTTTCGAATCGCCTGTACAATTCGAAAACACACCGTATGTCAAAAAACCTGTAGCACGAATTCCGGACCCACGTTTCCATACACTATTTTACGTTTACTTCACCTTACTACTCGATGATGATTGATGATACAAAATGTCAACTTCAATGTTCGTTGCTAGATTTTAGTACTAAATACGGACGGGGGAGCTTTTTCATACGGCATACATGTTTTCTCGGTAACAATACGTTAACGTTACTTACTCGATAGAAGGTAAAAGTTCGTGTTCCATGTAATGGACTTATTTTATGGTACACAATCTCGTACCATATGTGCGGTAAGTATGCGAGCTTCGTATACAACAAAGAATTAGCGCCAGGGGTAAAATCTGGGTAAAGCGGCGGGAGCGAATGTGTTAACTACAGTCATAGCGCATAACTGAGTAGGTTCCTGCGGTAGTGGAGCGGTGCGGGAGGGGATACATGTGACTTAACGTAACTGTCTCGCTATACACGTGATGAATAGTAAGAAAATATATCTTAGGATATTTACAAGTGTGTACCTCAAGTGTATTGGTATAATTGCGTATGACAATATAAACTGACCAAATTAGTTACAATATGATTTAATATATATGTACTGAACTGAAATTTTGCACTTTAAGTCCAATTAAATTAAGCTGCATCTACATTGCTACTCGAATCGCTGTCTATACTATTTGAATCGCTTTTATAACTTGTCTGATTCCCCATGTCGTCAATTTATAATAAATTGATCCATTGTCTCGTCGCTAAGATGGTAATTTTTGTAGTACTTATGTACATGATTTCTTATGTTGTCATCTTTATGCTCAGTAGAATTGGGATCTGATTTTCTTGCCTTAAAATATTCGTTGTGTATGAATATTTTAACAACTTGTTTAGTTTGAGCCCTAATCGGAGGATTCATCTTCGGTTGTAAAATCTCGTGTGCGTTTTGTTTAAAGCGGCCAGTCCAAATAAGTCGCGTTGACGACAGCGATGCCGACGCCCGACTGATCTCGTGTCATTTGACGTTACGAAAACACAACCCTCCCGCACCGCTCCACTACGCAGGAACCTCCTCAGTTAACCTTTTCAACGCCATTGACGGATATATCCGCACCACTGGTTCAACGCCAACGACGGATATGTCCGTCCGTCACGGTTGACAGCGAAAAATAGACCCGAGTGTCTATGACGTAAGGTTCAAATGTGCTCTGGTTTTCAGCTGTCATTGGCGTGTGAGTGACGACTTTTGTATTTGACATGGCGTTGAAAAGGTTAAGCGCTAGACCTGTAATTTTGATACTGGATGGAAAGTTGAGATAACCGGATAGGTACATGGAAAGTTGAAAACCGTCCTGAGCCCCATATAGGGTACGATTCGTCGCTTTGATCAATCTGAAGAAAATCGAGACACGATCGCTTCATAAAACTATACGAAATAGCAACGAATATTGTAAATTATATTGACATAAACTATCGATTCGTTTCGATCGGTCTGAAACGACGGATCGTAAAGACAAATCGTACCGTGTATGGGGCCCTTTAGAAAACGTTGCTCTTTCTTTGTGAAAACAATAGAGATTATCTTAGTTGAAAACAAAAAGAGGAAGATACGTGACCGGCGCGCGGGTTTGAGCATCTAAATATAGGCGCTGAGCGCCTGTGTTGAGTCAGTTGTCCGGCCGTCACCGATCTGTCAACACGTGCGACGTCGTCGTTATTGTGAGACATATGGCTGTCTCACTTGCGCGCACGACGTTAGTCCATCAATTTATCTCTATTGCTCCTTAGTGCATGTTTACAGCTGTGTGTGTGTGGAATTTGTGAATGTAGGTGTCGCGGCACGCATTATGTCAGTGTCTTGTACGGCCATAACGTGTCTTCCCCTTTTGCTTTAGTCTAAGGAGATGAGATTATGCATGATTTTTTTCGCTTTACAAAAAGTCATTCATGTAACATTCAGTAGAGAAAAAATATTTTTCCAATAACTATAACAATAACCAAGATATAAGCCATTAAAGATATGTTTCAATCTCTTTCTAGCAAAACAGAATTTAATATGGAGTTTATATGGCCGTAGTGCCCACTGACGTCACAGTACATGTCGGATCTCCCTGTATAATTAGTAGTTTTAAATTAGAGATGGGCCGAATATTCGGCCGAATAGTTCGGTTACATTGCCGGATATTTACCGAATAAACAAAATAACGAGCGTAGGTTGTTTCGTAATTCGTCGGATTGACATCCTATTTCAGCATTCTAAGTAACTACCAATAATTTTTAACAAAAAAATAAAACCGTCTTCAAAAACCCAATAAAAAGGGTTAAATAAAGACCGGCCTCCTAGGAGTCCTAGAAATTGCTTATTTAGTACCTGGTACTAGTACCTGATAGGTACATGAAATATATCCAAGCCGGTGTCAAGTAGGTGTACACAATAGCAATGACACCATGATTCTTGCCAACGACTTCGATATATTTCATGTACCTATTAGGTACTAAATAGGCAATTCCTAGGACTGCTAGGAGGCCGGTCTTCATTTAACCCTTTTTATTGGGTTTTTGAAGACTGTTTTATTTTTTTGTTAAACATTATTTTTTTCGCTTTTTAGTGATGCACCTAATATTATTATGTGATAAAGCACATAAACATCACGTTAAGAAACAATAGCCTTATACCAATTTTTCATCACCCTTAACAAAATTTCGCTGTCCAAGACGCAGGGCCGTTAATCATTGAGGAGTTCTCCCGGTACTTCACCATCAGTTGCTCTTCACCACATGCATTATAATGAATATAAAAGTAGCTTCATGTTCTTAATAAAGAAATGTCATTGCTGGCGTCAATCACTTACGACTAAGGAGTTCCGGTGATCATCATCATTTCCTCTTCACCATGAGGTGCTTTTGTAATGCAATTTCTTAAGGTCTTGCAGGTAATACCAAAATCGCTGTATGTGTTGAGGATTTCCCTCGATTCCTCATGGATCCCATCATCAGATTCTGATTTCGTGATAATGGGACCACCTCAGGAGTATACCCTTTCGAATAAAAAAATAATTTTGAAAATCGGTCCACAATTGACAGAGAAATCGGTAAACATACATTAAAAAAAAAAACTAACAATGGAACATAGAACCTCCTCCTTTTTTGAAGTCGGTTAAAAAAAAGAGATAAATATGCCCAAAGAAAATACGTCCAAACGTGAGATCTTTTACGTCCGCTACTCATTCTCACAATCACAAAAGTCAATATAACAGAACAAACTTAATCTTGTTACTTTTACCTAGTTTATGCACTTTTTCACAAAAAACAAACGCCGCTAAAAAACGTAAACAAACACGACAAGGTCGACAACTCGACAAGTCAAATGGCGCGAGCGCGAGGGTGACCGCGGGTAACGTTCGGTCGAGCGGGAGTGGGCCGAAACACGCGCGGAGCGCTGAGCGCGGACGGGCAAAACCTGTCCCCTTATTGCCTAACGCGTTTGACGCTCGGAATCAGAATCAAGTGTCATGATTTTGTATGGGCTATGACAGTTGATTCGGATACCAATTGTCAAAATTTCGTTAGGCAATAACCCCTCTGTTTCTAGCGATTCGGCGCAACCGAATATTCCGTTCGGTAAGAGCTGAACCAAATGTTCGGCCGAATATTCGTATTCGGCAAAGTCCGTATTCGGCCCATCTCTAGTTTATGACATACGAAAATGTTTTAGTTTGATGACTCTGACAAGTATCTAAGTTTGTATATGTTGCCCTAGCCTCCTGTGAGTCCCAACGTCCTATATGTAGAGGACAATTGTCAAAATGACTTTTGACACTGACATAAGATTCTGTTTCGAACTAGCGAAATTTTGACGTAGGCATCAGGAAGCTAGCCTAGGACACTTTTCTATAAATTATTTTCACTGTTACATAATTTACAAAAAAATTAAAAAACCAATTTCTGTCATGTTGTGTCATATCAGAAGGCACTTTTGCCACACTGTAGTAATTACGAGAATATATGTATTTTTCCAATTTTACTGGAATTTTGTGGTTAAACTGCAGTTTCATTGTTGACAATTTTAAGTGGTTGTCACCAGTCAAAAACTTTATTTCTCTTTTAGGTAGCAAAAAGGGTCAGATAGTTCTACAAAGCACTCGTCTTTTAAATCTAAATTGAGAGAAAGGGATGGATCTAATATAAATTCAAGCTTCAATTATCAAGTAGGGCACCCAAGTATGATCCTCTAAATAACAGGTCTCCTGCAATTTGAAGTTTGACATCAGTCTGAGAAAATAATGTAAATTTAAAAAATGGTAAATTTCATTGTGCTTATGTTTTTATTTACTGAAAAGAGAAAATGCATAAATTTGAATAACAATTTGACTATAATAATAATAAATAATAATCCAACCTATATACGTCTCACTGCAGGGCACAGGCCTCTACTCACAATGAGAGGGGTTTGGGCTATAGTTCCCACACAGGCCCAGTGCGGATTGGGAACTTCGCACACACCACCATCAAATTGCTTTGCAGGTGTGTGCAGGTTTCCTCACGATGTTTTCCTCCACCGAAAAGCTCATGGTCAATTTACAAATTATATTTCACACATAAATTCCGAAATCCTTAAGGGGGACGAGCCCGGGTTCGAACCCACGACCCAGTGCTTAAGAGTTGGCTGGTCAAACCACTAGGCTACCACGGCTTTTTATTTGACTATAATAAAACTAAATCTACACTTGCACAGAAGGATTTAGAGGTCTGGAGACCCTGAGGCAACTTGAAATTGGATTTCAATGAGAAATTGACCATTACCTTATTTCTCACCTAAATATCATTGGTGTAATTACTAAAAACTTAAACACGCCTTAGGCAAGTCTAAAATGACAGTTTTCTATGAATTGACATTTACTAAACAAGTGTTCAATGGTTGTAAATATAAGTTATTGTAAAAGTTAACTTTTTTTAATAACACCATAACAGGTTAAATATTTGATTTGGATCCAGTACAGAAACTTGATACTGTAAAGTAACTTCATAACACTAATCTAATGTGCAACTTTTCTATGTAAATTTATGGTGATTCAGTCAGACCAAAAGAACTATTAATATTTGATCAAACATTTTATTTACCTGTGGCTTATTCTATGGACATTTTGCACCCTGTGTTGCACATTGCACCTTCACATACATATTATCTTTTAAGGAAGACAATCTAAGGCATTTAGAGTCGACATTTTAAGACTAAACTGATCTTTTTTCTATACCACACATGGTAGGTTAAATACCTTAATCTTAATTATATTTTAAGATATCTTTCACTAAAATAAGGACTACTGGTATATGCTATATTGTATTATTAGTTAAATATCATTCGTTATTTATTTATTTGTATGGCAAAGAAACATACAGCTAATCAGAGATCAAATTAAGTAGAACAGTGTATCGCGTTTTAGTGCATTCATTATGACTTTTCTTAGTTTGGGTATAGGAATAGGTTTAGGTAAGGTTAGGTAAGTCCTAAAATCCGGCCCACCTTTCCTATACTCTGACCCTTTTCTTTGATACGAATTTAATATTAAACTTTAAAATTGTAAAACACTTTCATTTGAGATTTAGAAACAACTAGGAAACATTTCAATTATTGTAGATAAATTAGACGTGGTTCAAAACAGTATAGACTTCAAACAATAATACTAAACTAGCTGTTTAATGTAACAAAAAACATAACCTATTCTACCAAATAAAAAAGAACGCACCTATCATGAAATACCCATAGTTATTTTATAGATGAAGAAGTATTGTACAAAACCTATATATTAATCAAAGTATTTTAGTGTTGAAAAAAATAGAATAAAAAGTTACTAAAACAACGCGTATGGCGCTCTATCACACGTGTACTGGAATTAGAGCTGGATTGCATGATACAAATTAAAAAATACACATTATATATCCGACGGCACAGAAATAATATGTGGAAATGAAATCGATGTGTTGATTATATTCAATTAAAACAGGTTGAAACTACAACAATTTCTGTAACAAATTCTCCATGACCACGTTTTGACACGAGGCTTTGACTGATAGCTATCAGTAGACACCAAATTAAAGTTGCTACAATGTTGAGCATGCATTAAAAATAAAATATTTCTATAACTTACTTCAGCTTGGGATCGAATGTCGTTATCTGTTGATAATAATGTATTTAATAACTGGTAAAACTGCGCTTGATCTCCTGCCATGTTGCTCCTCAAAGGAAAAGGCCCGGTTTTTTTTTGTAATAAATGAATGGCCTAAAGCGTTATTAGTGTTGCCAGTATTATTTAAGACATATTCTCGCCTGCATTCCTGCCTCAAATAACAGAATAACATGGAACTAATAAGCAGGGACTGTAATACCGGTATAATTTGGATATCGATATCGGATATCGGTATAAATATCGATAATTAGGTATCGATTTATCGATATAGGTATCGATATATAATTTTCGATACATTAATATCGATATTTTGACTTACTTTACCAGTATCGGTACTGATACTAAAATACCGATATTATAGCAATAATTAATTCCCCCTCGCATCCCGCGCCCTCCGAATCCTGCGTCAATAGGTTAGCATTTAGTAATAATTTTATGTCAGTACTTATTTTAATGTTAATAAACAATTTGTGATAGTGTTAAAAAAAACAAATTAGTAAATAACAAAGACTTTGTAGTTTATTTAGTATTTAATACAAGAAAGTTTTGTTTAATAATAAGTTTATAAGTAAGTTACTGTTGTACCTACATTGATTTGTAGCATTTATTGTACACCTATTTTGGTAGATTGTAGTGATGCACGCACAAAAAATTTGTCATCTGTATAATTTATTTATACTTGTTACCTACAATCAGGCAATAAACAAATTTTGAATTTTAACTAGGGATCGGAAATTCGGATGCTTTTATACCTAAACTTCGGCCTCAGTGCCTACACCGCGTTGATGTTAAGTAGTATGGAGGTGGACTCAATTTTGCTAATAAATTTCCCGGGATTTCCCGGAATGCCGGAAATTAAGATACATATACTCATACGTATTAAAGTATTTAAATAACATATTTTAGTTGTTTCTTTTTACAAAATATGTGTTTTGTTTGACTATCAGTACCTACACTATTCTTTAACATCAAACTAAATTATACTTATGAAAACTAATGGTACTAACGTTAGTCTTTTTGTTAAATCACCTAATTAAAACAAATATAAATATAACTAAGTCATACAATTAGTCCAGTAGTCGTTGCTGGAATGTTCTATAGCTGTCTCTGTCTCGTTTTTGATCGCGACGATTCTGGAAGGTTCTCAGTATTGCTATCTCTTTATAATCATGCTATCTCTTTCACTCTTTCTGAAAATTCACCATATTCTCAAATGTACTTCAAAGGCCCATAAGGGGTTCTGAAAACGCCTGAAAACGGGTTTTCAAGTTATCGCGTAATCTGGCAGAGGGTGGCCTGAAACGGCCTGAAAACATGTTTCAGGCGCCTGAAAACAACGGCAACTTGGTTGACATTTTGAAAAATTCGTATCTGAAACGGACTGAAACGATGTTTCAGCCTGCTGAAAACGCTTCCAAAGCACCAAAAATCACGATAACCAAATAACCTCACATTTGATATTATGTATGCCCGCGTAGAAGTCGTTTATCACTGCTCCCTCGGGAACTGCAATTTTCCGGAATAAAAAGTATCCTATGTATCCCCGGGACTCAAACTATCTCCATACTAATAAATTGTATATACCTTACTGAAGAAATAATTGATTCTCATTACAAACTTCCACCCCCCTCTTCACCCCCTTAAGGGATGATTTCCGGGATAAAAAGTATCCTATGTCCTTTTCCGGGACACAAACTATCTCTATACCAAATTTCATCTAAATCGGTTCAGCGGTTTAAGCGTGAAAAGGTAAAAGACAGAGAGACAGACAGACAGACAGATTCGCATTTATAGTATTAGTAAAGATAGTATAGATTGAAAAATGAAATGGTTTTAATTTGTTTGTTCGAGATATAGAATACCTAATAAGTACATACAAAGTGTAACAAAAGTAGTGGTCTATCGTTTTCTGATAAGAAAAGAATAAAGGAAACAGAAATTACATTAAAAAACATAAAAAAAAAAACAACATACAGACGAATTGAGAACCTCCTCCTTTTTTGAAGTCGGTTAAAAATTACATTGAAATGAGAAGACGTACCTGCCCCATACAAAAAAGAAATGTTTTTACGTTGTAATTAATGTTTTTTTGTTATTATTATTCGCATAATAATATTGGTTTTTGTGTCTAAGCATAATAATATTTTTGTCTATAATGAGTGGTGATATCTAACAAAATATTTACACGGAAAGCCACTAAATTAGCAAAATACATGGCTCCGGTTATATATATATACCCTTAAATGATAGAAAAAGTTAGTAATAAGTAGTATTTTGATAAAAATGTCATAAAACTATTTAAAAGTGTTAAAATACAATGATCAATTTGTATTTTTTTATAAGGAATCATTATTTACCACCATAAAATCGACCTTCCGGTATAATTTTGTGTATGATTTGCTTGCAACGTTTATATTTATTGTAATCAACAAGGAATGAAGAAAACTATAGCCAATTACGATTTTTAAATACGGAAATATGCAAAATGAAAACAATATTCTAGCTAATTGAATACCTATAAATGAGACATCCTTAATTATTTTTTCTGCGATTCATCTCGGGGGGGCGGGGTGGCGCGGCGGAGCGCGGAGCAGAGCACGGCGCGGCGCGCGGCGATGCCGTTCCACTCGTTCGTTCGAGCTGGCAATGTCGCGAAGGTATGTTAGTATCGGTACCAAGTATTGGTAAAAGTATCGATATCTGTTTACCGATATTTAAGTTTACCGATACAATTATCGATATATTCGGGCAATATCGATATTGTTATCGATATTTTCTTAAAAATACCGATATGTCTCGGTTCTCGATATACAGTCCCTGCTAATAAGTGCTTTATATATCGAAATGCGCTCTGCTGTAAAAAAAAGTTTCCGGGTGTGATATCAACTAGAGGCGTTTGTGTCACACTCTACTCTACTAGGGTACCAATCGTTTGGCAAACAGCTTTTAGGATTTGTAATCTGTGTAATTTTTAAATATTTTGAGGAGGTGATCCATTTGCGAGTCGGTGATCCATTTGCGAGTCGGTGATCCATTTGCGAGTCGGTGAGCCAACGGTATAAATTTTTGGTTCGTTTGCTCGCTGACTCTTAGCGAGTGATCAGTTGGCGAGCAAAACTGTCGACTCTCATACAGCGGACTTAGGATTTTAAGCATGCATAACGAGGCAGCGACCCAATCCATTGGCGGTTTAAAAAGTTGACTCGCCGGCTCGATGGCGTACCGGCGAATTCGTTCGACAGTGGAACAGCCCCTATACTAGTAATACTAGTAACAGACGCTCGAACTTGGTCCGGGTCGGACACGTATGTGGTTCCAGATCCGTCCGTCTGTAGAGCAGTCTTCGGACCATAATTATTATTAATTGAGTCCGCCTCGGTCTGCTAATTTGCACATCGAATTTGGTTCGCTCCGCACCGAATCTGCCCGTGCGGGTGATCGGACGTCGTGTCGTGTTCGAGACGTCGAGAAGGACGGCCACGCGGGCGCATCATGGATAATGTTGTCACCGAACGTGTGAGTACTGGCCACCGCACTATGATCTAATGCCAAACGCATTATGTCAAGAACTGTACTGTAAATTTGACATACTGAAAAGACTGAATAAATTTGCTAATATGTTTAATATGTTTACGTATTCTTTCCACCCCATCAGTTGGTAGCAGAGCGTGGTTTACAACAAAATATACGGTTGTAAATAATAAAATGGCATCGACGAGTTATCTAAATATAGAACCGTTTTGTAAGTCAAATTATGACACCTGGTGCTTACAAGCGCAAGCGGTTTATTGGAATATCGTAAGCGGCGAGAAAACCTTGCCCAAAGACGCGGATGCAACGCAAAAGTCTGCGTTCATGAAAGAAGATTAGAAAGCAAAAGCTGAAATTTTTCTTTTACTGTCACCGTCAGAGCTGAAACAAATAAAGATCTGCACGTCATTCAAAGCTGTATGGGATAAATTAAAAGCGATTTATCAAAGCACAGGGCCCGCAAGAAAAGCAACCTTGCTAAAACAACTAGTTCTGAAACGAATGACCACAGATATTCGTGATCACTTAAATAATTTCATGGGCACCTTGGACAAACTCATCGATATGGAGATAATTATACCTCCCGAATTACTCAGCATCATCAGAAGGCAAACTGTCAAGATTATCATTCACAAGATATAATGACCTCTACACGACGCAAGAACTAGAAATTATTCATTCTGACGTCTGTGGACCTTTTGGGTGTGAGACATTAGCAGGTTCAAGATATTACGTCACGTTTATCGACGATTTCACTCGATACTGTCACATTTACTTCATAAAGAGGAAATGTGAAGTATTGAACGCCTTTAAAACATACAAAAATGAAGTCGAGACAACAAGAAAATAAAACACTTGCAATCTTATAATGGCACTGAATACCGAAACAAGGAGTTCGACGATTTCCTCAAGCTACATGGCATCCAAAGAAGGTTGACCACTGTTTATAGTCCCCAACAGAATGGGATTAACTAAAGGAAGAACCGATCCTTGTTAGATAAAGCCAGATGCCTGCTAATCGAAGCGAACGCACCCAAAAAACTCTGGGCAGAAGCGGTATCAACAGCGAATAACCTGATAAACCGTAGTCCTTCGAAGGCATTGAACGGCGGTATACCATTCTCCAAGTGAACAGACCGAATACTGTCAGGAAACAATCTTCAAGTTTTTGGCAGGAAGACCTTTGTACTGAAAAAGAACAGACGAGGAAAGCTAACCCAGAAAACCAAAGACGGCGTATTCATGGGGTACTCTTTGACATCAAAAAGTTACAGAGTATACATACCTGAAGATGATGACATGGTGATAAGCAGGGACATCAAGGTCATAGATAAGATGTACTTCGAAGAAGAAGACATGAACTTTGAAAATCTTGTACAAGAAGTGAAACATAATAAGATGTGGTTACCTGTAATAAGATAAGCATCTACCTGGAATGTTAACTAGCTAAGTACTTAAGAATTTTGTATGATGTATTATCTGTTGGTGATCCTTAATAAATAAATAAATAAATCACAGGAACAAACCTGCAAAAGTAAGCAAAAAGCAATAAAAAGTTATAAAGAACAAGAGACAGGAAATAGAAATTGAATTCAGGCAGAACAAAAATCAAAAGTCTTTGCAAAATCCAAACCAAGTCAGTATAGAAGACGATGGAGAACCAAATGAGTCGTTCGACAGCGCTTCTTAAACTGTTGAGGTACCAGCAGACAATGGGAGGCCACAAAGCGAAAGGCACCCACCAGCATGGACCAAGGATTTTGTGCTTGATAATGATGAGACTGAAGAAAGTTATGTATTCACTGAATTATCCTACCTGTCAGATGAAAACAAAACCGACGAATACTGGCATGACGCCATAAAAGCCGAAATTAGAAGTTCTCAACGCTCGGGAGTATGTTGCGTATGCAACATTAATTTTATATAATTTATTAAATCTCATTTCCAAAACAACAGTTTGATCTCCGGTCTGTTAGTCCCATTACTAACAGACCGGAGATCAAACTGTTGTTGATTTCTGAATAAGCGAGGTATGTTTTGCTACTGGCTACACAGCATTTAAATCAGTCAATGATGTTTCAGTAAAAAAAACACGTTGAAAGTGAGGTCGTCGTGAACACGCGTTTTATGTACCATTAAATTTCTAGTTTTAGATGAGTCATATTGTGAAAAACTGTTAAAATTGGTGTAATATCGATCATAGCAGTGGATTATGATTTAAAGAAATAAAAAAGTAAGTAAATAATTGCAATATTTCATTGGAAATCTTAGTTTTAGATAACCACTTGTTTTTAGGTCATTTTGGGGATAATAGGAACGGCGAAGGGGGAAATTGGCACGCCAACAGGTATAATTGGAACGACGCGGGGGTTAATAGGTTTGACTAGGGGGTAAATTGGCATGGCCAACTAGGGTTGTCAAAAATTAAAATACTCGTCTACATAATTATATCTATCTATCTATATTCTATACATATGATAAAGCTGTAAATATGTTTATTTGAACGCGCATCACGTGAAAACTGCTCAACAGATTTAGATGAAATTTGGTATGGAGATAGCTTGAGTCCCGGGAAAAGATATAGGCGGAATATAATAGTACCCAGAGCGAAGCGAGGGCGGGTCACTAGAGTACAATATGAACACCTCCTAACCAATTTTTTGAGCGTTAGGTTGTCCTCGTAATTTTAGTAAAATTGTTAAAAAAATGTTTTTTAGTTAGCTATCTAGTTAGTTCAAAATCAATATCCTGGGGATCTGTGTGGACTCCGACATTGAATCCGGTTACACACACTACAAAATCGATATCTGGGGATTTGATTGGTCTCCGACAACGAATCCGTTGACAGAATGAGAAAAAGTGGCCGCCATCTTGAACTTTTTAGTTCTTCAACCGATTGCTTCCAAAATCGATATCTGGGGATTTGATTGGTCTCCGACAACGAATCCGTTGACGGAATGAGAAAAAGTATCCGCCATATTGAACTTTTTAGTTCTTCAACCGATTGCTTCCAAAATCGATATCTGGGGATTTGATTGGTCTCCGACAACGAATCCGTTGACAAAATGAGAAAAAGTGGCCGCCATCTCGAACTTTTTAGTTATTCGACCGATTGCTTCCAAAATCGATATCTGGGGATTTGATTGGTCTCCGACAACGAATCCGTTGACAGAATGAGAAAAAGTAGCCGCCATCTTGAACTTTTTAGTTATTCGACCGATTGCTTCCAAAATCGATATCTGGGGATTTGATTGGTCTCCGACAACGAATCCGTTGACAGAATGAGAAAAAGTAGCCGCCATCTTGAGCTTCTTAGTTATTCGACCGATTGCTTCCAAAATCGATATCTGGGGATTTGATTGGTCTCCGACAACAAATCCGTTGACGGAATGCGAAAAAGTATCCGCCATATTGAACTTTTTAGTTCTTCAACCGATTGCTTCCAAAATCGATATCTGGGGATTTGATTGGTCTCCGACAACGAATCCGTTGACAGAATGAGAAAAAGTGGCCGCCATCTTGAACTTTTTAGTTCTTCAACCGATTGCTTCCAAAATCGATATCTGGGGATTTGATTGGTCTCCGACAACGAATCCGTTGACGGAATGAGAAAAAGTATCCGCCATATTGAACTTTTTAGTTCTTCAACCGATTGCTTCCAAAATCGATATCTGGGGATTTGATTGGTCTCCGACAACGAATCCGTTGACAGAATGAGAAAAAGTGGCCGCCATCTTGAACTTTTTAGTTATTCGACCGATTGCTTCCAAAATCGATATCTGGGGATTTGATTGGTCTCCGACAACGAATCCGTTGACAGAATGAGAAAAAGTAGCCGCCATCTTGAACTTCTTAGTTATTCGACCGATTGCTTCCAAAATCGATATCTGGGGATTTGATTGGTCTCCGACAACGAATCCGTTGACGGAATGAGAAAAAGTATCCGCCATCTTGAACTTTTTAGTTATTCGTTCGATTGCTTCCAAAATCGATATCTGGGGATTTGTGTGGTCTCCGAGAACGAATGCGTTGACGGAATGAGAAAAAGTATCCGCCATCTTGAACTTTTTAGTTATTCGTTCGATTGCTTCCAAAATCGATATCTGGGGATTTCTGTGGACTCCGACAATGAATCCGTTGACAGAATGAGAAAAAGTAATTTTCACAGATATTTTTAAATAACGGTTTATAATTAACAAAAAAATTAAACCGTCTTCAAAAACCCACTAAAAAGGGTTAATAAAGACCGGCCTCTTAGGAGTTCTAGGAATTGCCTATTTACTGTTTGATAGGTACATGAAATATATCCAAGCCGGTGTCAAGTAGGTAAACACAATAGGAATGACATAATGAATCTTGCCACCGACTTCGATATATTTAATGTACCTATCAAACACTAAATAGGCAATTCCTAGGACTCCTAGGAGGCTGGTCTATATTTCACCCTTTTTAGTGGGTTTTGGAACACGGTTTTATTTTTTTGTTAAAAATTTTTTTTTCGCTTTTTGGTGATGCTCCTAATTTTATTATGTGTTAAACTAAAGCACATAAACATCACATTAAGAAACAATAGCATAATACCAATTTCTCATCACCCTTAGCAAAATGTCGCTGTCCAAGATGCAGGGCCGTTAATTATTGAGGAGTTCTCCCGGTACCTCACCATCACTTGCACTTCACCACATGCATTATAATGAGTGTAAAAGTAGCTTCATATTCTTAATAAAGAAATCTCACTGCTGGCGTCAATCACTTACGACTAAGGAGTTCCGGTGGTCATCACTGGTCTTCATCATCAGTTCCTCGTCACCAAAAGGTGCTAATGTAATGCAATTTCTTAAGGTCTTAAAGGTAATACCAAAATCGCTATATGTGTGCCTATAACTTTTGAGGAATTCCCTCGATTCCTCATAGATTCTGACTTGGTGACAATGGGACCACATGGAAAGTATACAATTTCAAACAAAAAAAATAATTGAAATCAGTCCACAATTGATGCAGTAATCGCGTAACAAACATAAAAAAAAACATACAGTCGAATTGAGAACCTCCTCCTCTTTTGAAGTCGGTTAAAAAATCTCTACATGAAGAAAAGCGATTAAAAAAAATCGATACTATGAAAAAATGTCCGCTGTGAAAATGATCTAAAATCCATAAAAATGACCCGCTGTGTAAACAACCCGTTAAACATAAGGAATCCAAAAGTCCACGTCTATAAATAAATTATGATGAAAAAAGATTAATGATAAGTACTTGTGGAACAGTATTAATGTTATTCTATTCACTTACTTTGAAAATATTACATATATAAGATGGTGGCTACTTTTTCTCATTCTGTCAACGGATTCGTTGTAGGAGACCACACAAATCCCCAGATATCGATTTTGTAGTGTGTGTAACCGGATTCATTGTCGGAGTCCACACAGATCCCCAGGATATTGATTTTGAACTAACAAGATAGCTAACTAAAAAACATTTTTTTATCAATTTTACTAAAATTACGAGGACAACCTAACGCTCAACAAAATTGGTTAGGAGGTGTTTATATTGTATTCTAGCGACCCGCCCTCGCTTCGCTCTGGGTACTATTATATTCAGCCTATATCTTTTCCCGGGACTCAAGCTATCACCATACCAAATTTCATCTAAATCTGTTGAGCAGTTTTCACGTGATGCGCGTTCAAATAAACATATTTACAGCTTTATTATATGTATAGAATATAGATAGATAGATATAATTATGTGGACGAGTAAAACTTGTAAAAGAAATAGCATTCGGTGCTATATCTGTATATATTGCAGTGTCAAGTCCAAATTAACCGGTTAATTTCGTTCTTCAGAACGAAATTTGTGAAAAACCGGTTTTTTAATTATCCGGTTTATATACCGGTAACCTTAACCCAAACAGCTATCCATTCAGGTTTGGGTTCAATGGCCGAAACCGGTTTCAATTTCAAACCGGTTTCCGACCCCTGAGACACGGTAACTGCGCAGTACGGCGAGCGGCGACATCAAGGTCCAAGGTCGTAGTCTGAGTTTAACCGGTTAATACAGGTTTATCGGAGTTCTTCAATTTCGTTCTTCCTATTAACCGGTAACCCAAATAATTTCGTTCTTTTTAAACCGTTCCTTTAATTAACCGGTAAACGGATGAACGAAATTAAACCGGTTTTTAGAACGATATTTACCGCTATTTAGAAACCGGTTCTGAGCCCTGGTATAAGTTAAAGTTACTTGATAAATTCAATAAAAATAAGATCTCACGAAGGATTTTTTGATTTAGTAACTATTTTAATGATTTTTTGAGACTTGTTTAGTAGGTATACCTAGGTAGGTTTAGTAGCTTAGCTTTAGATAGATTGAGTGACAGCCCTAGGCAAAATTCCAATTAACCCCACTCTCGTGCCTATTAACCCCGTCGGGGGTTAATTGGAATCCAATAGGGTTTTTGTTGAATATTTCAAAATATGGCAATAATTTGGGAATCTAAGGCTACTAAGCAACTAAAAGAGCTTACCACACATTTTTATGTAGTAACTTAAAATACCCTATGAATTACGGAAGACGGTTAAAATTCCAGTTGAAAGTGAAGATTGGACCAATTTACCCCGTTTTACGGTACCTCCGATCTAACTGTACGCGAACTTTGGCACTATTTTAACCAGTAATTAAATACAGTACATGTACTCATATCGTATGAATGTATTCATATCGAATTTTATTTCACGAGCAAGCTAGGAAATCCTCTCTTCAGCAGTCTGGGTTCCGGCAGCTACACTTCGTGTTGTCACAAGGATCTGTGAACGTGAGTGTTGTTACAGAGTCGACAATAATATCGATATCGATTCAATTTCGCAGTTGTAATTTCTTCTAATGAATTAAGGGCTGGTTTTTCTAATTGCCAAATAAAAGAATGTGGCAGTGAAAGTTATCACTTTCCTTTTTTTACAAGCTTTCATTTAGTAACTTGCAATGTTCCAATGTTCATAATAATAAGGAACTTGTCAATTTCAAAATTCATCTATCATTCATCAATTCATCTACTTTCCGGTGTTTAATTGAACTGAAGTTTGGAATACTTATGTAAACCCGATGACAATGTAATATTATTGTGTCAATGGACAGATCTGATGATAGAAATGGAAGGTGGCAACAGGATTCTCAGCTGTACTTAACGTAGACCCACCGAGATGGGACTCTTTAGTCTGGCCTTGATAATTTAATAAAGACAGTGAAAAAAATACAGTCGTCAATAAAAACTTGTCCCGAAATAAAAATTTTGACATCAGCTTTTTGTCATATGAAAGAAAAGAAGAGAGCTAAAATTTATCTTACAGAAAGTGTTATCTGAAGATTAAAAAAAATCGGCCCTTAAACATTATAATTACGTTACGCTAAACTTTAGCAGCTTATTATTTGAAGTTTTTTGTTCAAAGCAGGTCAAGGATATTTCAAATAAGTTCAATAATTGGCTAAGTAAAGTTTTTGGAAGAGATGTAAATTATATTTTTTTTTCGATAGTCCTCATCCTAAAGATCAAGAAACTGCGGCTCTTTTATTTTTATTTCCTCTAATATTTAAGAAAAAAATTTTTAGTTATTAAGTTGACATTTGTAAACTTTAATGACCGACAAGCTTGTTGCCTTCGTACTTACGAAAAAGAAAAAAAAACTGTCACTTCTATATATGTCATTGTCAAATCAAAGTAAACATACGATTCAATTCAACGACTCTTTTCTGTTTGCTTGCGTTTCATGTGATCAGTGTTTTGAGAAATATTTTTAACGACCTCAGAACGAACTCCGGACTTTCGATTTTGCCGCTTGCTCTACGACCTTTGCACGAAATTTGGGCTTGAATAATGAATTAGGTGAATAATAAATCGTTTGTTTACTTTGATTTGACTTGACAATGACAGATATAGATGTGACAGTTTTTTTTTTCTTTTTCTTTAAGTACGAAGGCAACAAGCTTGTCGGATCAGCTAGTCGATATTTGGAAACTCTTGTCACCACAAGCTCAGTGCAGGATATTGGCTAATTTTCATGTTAAATCTCGATTAGAGCCCTATATTGTTCTCATTTTTAACTACATCTGTTGTCATTTTACGATTGTATTTTATATTTATAATTTAACATTTATCTCTTGTAACAGTGTGTTACCGATTAACATGTTTGGCTAGACTGTAAGTGTTAATTGTACTAAATAAATAAATAAAGTTTACAAATGTCAACTTAATAACTAAAAAAATATTTCTAAAATATTAGAGGAAATAAAAATAAAAGAGCCGCAGATCCTTGATCTTTAGGATGAGGACTATTGAAAAATATGTAATTTACATCTCTTCCAAAAACTTTACTTAGCCAATTCAACAATGTTTTTAAAATATTGGAGATAGCAACCAACCAAAAAAAGGGTTACAGGACCACTCGCGTGACTGTTTGTTCCTTTGCCATAGTTTGCTGTATCTCTTCGGTATCAAATTTTCCCTGTCTACTTGCCGAATCCATTCTGCTATCAAGTTCTCATCTCTTGGAAATCTGAAAATATCGATATAATATATTCACAACACCGTCAAACTAATAAAGCTACTAAATGTAAAAGTCACCCTGACACCCTGAATTTACTATTGGTGTATCGAGTTTTTAATTTGGTAGTACTGAAGGTTCGCGTGGGGGTCTAAATGGCGGGCGAAGAGCGATCCATTCAAATTTGCTTTTGGCAACACGAATGAAAACGAATCTCTTTATGAAACTCGTTATGAATACCATAAGTAGAAAAAGGTCAAATATACATCTTTTGCTCTTTCTTATAGTCCGGTTTCTATTATGTACTTATTCTGTGTTTCATTTTTACTTAATTGGGTGGGTAAAGTTTTTGGAAGAGGTGTAAATTACATTTTTTTTCGATAGTCGTCATCCTAAAGATCAAGGAACTGCTGCTCTTTTATTTTTATTTCCTCTAATATTTTAGAAATCATTTTTTTAGTTATTAAGTTGACATTTGTAAACTTTAATGGAGGTCACTTTATTATGAAACGGTTCTATGGAGAGTCGCAATATAATGTTTCGGTGGTAAACTGTACGATACATGCCTAGGTACGTATATATAGTGTAGCTTTAGTTCAACCACAACTCTCTAGGTGGCAGCACTTGTCATACATGCAAGTTTGACCATAGAGTTGCCACTCTTTTTCTCTATAAACTCGGATTCATAATTAGATTCCATCAAATCTACCAAGAAATGTCACTGTTACAATGACATCTGTCGATGTCAGTATGACGGTCCAGATGTCACCAATCGTTTCTTAATAAAAATATAATTATCTTACTGTAGGTGAAAAACTTAACAGAAAACCAAAACTCAACAATGGAAATTATTACGACGAGTAAGGCCTAGCGCGCACTGCGGTGCGGCAAGTTGCGGTGCGTTTTTAAATCCGCACAGTTTACAGAATTTAAATGCGGAATTAATTCCGCAGTACGCACGCTTCTATGTAGTTCTATAGTTCACAGATTTTGCGGAAAAATAACGCACGAATTTTTACCGCAGTGTGCGATAGGCCTAAAGAAAACATTCGAGCGCTCAAGCCACATATTATAAGGGTATGTCTAAAGCTCAAGCTCAAGACAAACGTCAGATGCCGAATGAAGTGACAAGTGGGTGCCATGGCCACCACAAATCCACAAGTTCACCATAAGAGGGCGTTTTACACTCCTCCAGTTATTAAGATGCTACAGTCAGGATAGTGTAATACGCCTTAAAAATAAACAACACGACGGTAGGTACTGGCATTTTTTTTTATTTACGTATTTAAGCTATACCTTAAATACGTAAATTCAAAAAAATTAGCCACTGCCTATATTATAATAATATACGATATCTTCATACGATAATATTATTGTATCAAAACGGATACCAAATGTTATCGAGACCTGAAGTTTTACCATTGCAATATGAACATTACCATTACCACAAAATAGCTTCAATTCAATATTTATTTATACTACTGGTTTTGATATAAGCATGTTTATTTAAACAGAGCATTTAAATGTTATTCTTAAACTCACTAATTAATGAATTACTTACGTGCATTCTTTCACCTAGAGTAAATTTATTAATTTTGGAATGTTTCATTTTAATGGCAACACAGTGGTAGAATTAATGGAATCTAATTATGAATCCGAGTTATAGTTACTCTTTTTTACACCTCTAATTTCAGCAACATTGTGCTTGTCGCTAGCGTGAAAATATTCTAGAATAGTGATAATATCCATGTTTGGCAGGTTTCTAGAATCTGCCCGCACGAGTTCGCTCATTTTCTGATGAAAACGAAGTCCAAGTTTAAAGGCAAGGGTCGTCGTGAAAGGAAGAAATCGGTGTCCAAGAACCAGTTCCAAAGGGGTCGAAAATAAATCGTAGTCTAAATATCGTGCAAAGGTCGTAGAGAAAAACGGCAAAATCGAAAGTCCGGAGTTCTTACTGAGGTCGTTAAAAATATTTCTAAAAACACTGATCACATGAAATGCAAGCATCGTTTGTTTACTTTTGATTTGACTTGACAATGACAGATATAGAAGTGACAGTTTTTCTTTTTCCTTAAGTACCTACGAAGGCAACAAGCTTGTCGGTCATTAAAGTTTACAAATGTCAACTTAATAACTAAAAAAAATATTTCTAAAATATTAGAGGAAACAAAAATAAAAGAGCCGCAGTTCCTTGATCTTTAGGATGACGACTATCGAAAAAAAAATATAATCTACATCTCTTCCAAAAACTTTACCTACCTAATTAGCCGGAATCATATAACCTTAATGCTAGTTTGATACTTAGGATGCCATCTATGAGATTTTTTTAGAACTAATTATATTTTGTTCGAATTGGGACCCCATGACTGAGCGATACATCTGCGAATTCGAAGCGACTTGCCACTACTAAGCGTGTTAATAAAGTCTAGCTCTTAATTATAGGTTTAATTGTGCATTTCTATCAGTTACCTACCCCGCGCACGTTAGGTAAGAATAATAGGTATCCTAATAATAATAATGATTATAAAATAATAATTATTATATAGCTGTATTGTGTGAAAAACTATTGTACTAGGTATTCTAAATTTAACTATTCATTGGTCAATACAATACCTAAATAAATAATTGTTTATTATTAGTATTACTATTTTGATATTTTATTTCCAATAGGCTAGATTTTTTACATTATTTATAAAAAAGTAAAATATCAATTCTGATACAAAAATAAACACTGAAAAATCAAACCTACGCGGGTGCCGCCGGCAGCAGGGCAAGGCTCATGCACCCGTGGGTAAGGCTGTAGAGAGAGGAACCTCCTGACAAGATTAGGTAAATTTGTGTCAAATTATCCCCTGATATTTATTACTTTAGTAAGTAATAGCATACACAATAATAATAAATATCAGACAATCTTGCACAAATTGATCAGTTATCTCCATACCAAGTTTCAACAAAATCAGTTCTGAGGTTTAAGCGTGAAAAGGTTATAGAAAAACAGGCAAAGTTACTTTGGCATTTTTTTTTATTATGAGTATGGATTTCTGGGCAGCATGTTAATCTTCTTAAATTTAAGAGCTAGGCTCTTGTCAGTGGAGCAATTTCCATGACTCTCTATCTAGAGCCTTTTCTTTTAGGGCCTGATACGACACGATGTCTACTTTTTATTTTATCTGAGCCTGTTAATAAGTTAGCCTAATTTATCGATGAACTGCGCATCACTGGTTGCACACTTAAGAGTGACGCACAGAGGACACACTAATCGCACTACACGTGGGCGATCCCACATTGCTCCGGTACCGGTACCGGTTAGCTCACAAAGTCGACATCCGGGCTGAGTTTCTTGCGACGCTTCTTCTCAGCCTGGCCTAACGTAACTTTCCGAAGCGTTGGTAGCACAAAATTCGATTGTTTGAAATTCTCCCCTAGCGTCCTAAGTCCGAGGTCGGCTCAATAGGAGCGCCCTTAGGCATGCTAGTGAAAACCCCATTTTTGCGTTGAGCTCGCCCTCCCTCCGGTGAAGTAGTCAAAGCCATCAGAGGCTAACTACGTAGGTCCGTCCAAAAAAAAAAAAAAAATCTTCCTTTCTGCTCCTGGCAGTCGCGGTGAACACACGTCGTAGCTCCGCTGCGCGTTCGCAGTTCGCTCCGAAGTTGTACTTGCGGATTGTGAAGATGACTGCTGACTTCGTTTATAATATAAATGTTCTTTTCAGAACACTTTCGACGTCAATCAATCAGTCTGTTTCGTGTAGAAAACAGCCGTTAATATCAATCTGCTACAGTCGTTTTGACATTCCATCTATTGTCCTTATTAATCTGAGCTATATGAGTTTAAATATACGTCTCCTCCCTATATACCTAATATGTTAATGGCCAAATTGTAGGAAAAATAAGTCTATTTAGGCTTAAACCTAGCTTATAAAATCTGTGGTATAGATGGCTCTGCTATCAATGAAAGTTGTCTTGTTCTAAGTTGCCACAGCATGGTCTATGGGATAATCTGAGGGATAACCGTATAATCAGTCAGTAATTTCTTTATCATTTCTTATTATGTTTAAATTCTTAGATTTAAAAAAAATGAAAAGTGTACATCATTCAGAGAGTTCTATTAACTCCTTGCTGCTTATATTACGTTTTGGTACTTTAGCGATTATGGTAGCTTTGCTAGCCATGCATCTTCGTTCCGTACGCGTATTTCGGTGGGAGCAATCTGTATCAGGCGGTTTACTCACAACGTACCTCCTTGCAGTGGTGGGCCTGGCGTTATGTGCGGGTACTCATTCGATTGTCGGACAAGCCTTTGTGCTCCAGTGTTACTTATGCAGCACAGGCGCTCTTTTGCTCATTCTAAATGCAGTGATCCTGTGGCTACGCTGGAGAAGCGCTGGGGCGCTAACTCGAGCGGTTGCAGATTTACTCTCTGCTCTTGGAGTAGCATTACGAAGACAGGTTATTTATGCTGCTAACGACTGGCACATTATTTTTATGCACAAAGTACTTACTCTTAATAAATCCTGTGGAATGTGGAATAAAAATTCCCAGTAGGTAGTTACCATCATCATCCTCCTAGCACTTTTTCCCGTTCTTCGTCGGGGTACGCTTGACCATGATCCAGATTTGGCCAGTCTGCTTATTACAGTGGAGCGGCTGCCATCTGACCTCCGTAACCCTTGTGACAGGGGAACCAAACCAATTGAATCGTGGTTAAGTACACATTTTGTCATCTATTATATGTGCAGGTTTCCTCACGATGTTTTCCCTCACCGTAAGAGCATCGTTTACCGTGCAGGTAATGTACATATTATTATTTAAGTTAGAAAAACCCATTGGTACATGGCCACCGCTTGAAGGTTCGGACTCGGTAGGTACCTCACAAGTCACAAACACGAGTCAACACCGCTGCTAGCGACTGGCCATCGACACGCTCTTATTTATTTTAGTAGTAACAACTGGAATTTTTTATTCCTCATTTCACAGGGATAAGATTGATTAAAATCCTAGTAGCCAATATTTGTAAAACAAAAACCGGTTAAGTGCGAGTTGGACTCGCGCACTGAGGGTTCCGTACAAATTAGTATTTGTTTTTCTATAGGATTTGTTCTATAATCATACTTGACAAGCTGAAGGTAGAAATTTCGAAAAAACGGCCGCATTTGCTAATAAAGAAAGTGTTGTTTCATCAAGATAACGCACCATCCCACAAGTCAGCGATTGCGATGGCAAAAATTCTGGAGCTGCGATTCGAACTGATTGAACATCCACCGTATTCTCCAGATCTGGCTCCTAGCGACTTCTTCCAGTTTCCCAGACTGAAAACTTGGCTCGGTGGACAGAGATTGTTAGGTAACGAAGAGGATGTGGGCTACTTACGTACACATATACACAAACATACATATCTCATTTATAATTAACACTTGAAATTAAACATACTTATACTTCATATTATATATATACACCATTACAGTAATATTTATAACATTTAAATTATATACGTTTATTATAACAATTATTTATTATTAACGTGTCAGCATGTCGTGAACCATTACACCAGCGGATCTCTAAAACTGCTCGTTGCTTTTCGGAGGCGCGCAGTGCGCCTGCGCGAGGACGCGCTCGCGCCGGTCGCCGTCAAGGCCGCCCGCCCTAGAGCAGTCGCTATGGAAGTTTGACGCGAAGCGCTCGCCACTCTGACGCCGGTTCTTATGTTTCCGAGTCCTTATGTACCTACACGTGGTAATGTTATTGTGTTTGGACAGTGTAATAGACTAAGTACCTATTTATAATCGGATTTTTAATCTCACGGAAAAAATGTAAACAAAGGTGTTGCCGTTAAAGAAAAAAAAGTTAAACATTCGGGATATTTATACTCAACACATTTTTAAGAAATCGACTTTGTATAAATAAAATTCATATTATAATCAAGATAAAATAATTTAATTTGTTGATGCCAAACTTTATTTTGACATAAACTCTTTGTTATATTAATTTAAAGAGAGAATACTGTTTTCGTATGCATAATTTATTTATTGCATTGGTATCACTGTCTCGATACACCTGGTTCATGAAGTTGCGGGCCGCTTTACGTGAGACGTCACTCGCTTCACTGAACATTCTAGATTGAATGCTCCCGTGATCCCGTAGTCGTTTTCCAGTGACTGTTCTGTTACATTTTTATTGTTGTTACGTTTTCTATTGTTGTTAGGTTGCTCATTGTTACGTTTTCCGTTGTTTTTCGTTCATTGTTGTGTGGAAGGATGGACCCTGGGGGGTTATTGCCTAACGAAATTTTGACAATTGGTATCCGAATCAACTGTCATAGCCTATACAAAATCATGATACTTGATTCTGATTCCGAGCGTCAAACGCGTTAGGCAATAAGGGGGCTGGTCCGAGTAGTTCTCGGTCAAAGGAAGACTATATGTTATCTCCTGTGAAGAAACGACCACGTCTTTGCTCTTTAACGGAGATGGAGTAAAATATGTTGTTAAACACATTTAAACACGTTTATAATAATTGGCTAACTTCTGATGCTATTAAAGACTACACCCACGGTTCTGCAACTGTTTACATCATAAATTGCTGGTAGGTGTCATTGATTTCGTCAATACATTGAAAACAATAATGACGGCGGTTGAAACGCCCGGAAATTGACCCGCCCATACTGT
Organism: Tortrix viridana; assembly: GCA_963241965.1. Taxonomy (NCBI): domain Eukaryota; kingdom Metazoa; phylum Arthropoda; class Insecta; order Lepidoptera; family Tortricidae; genus Tortrix; species Tortrix viridana. The sequence continues at coordinate 39,301,562 of OY725171.1, read as the reverse complement.
GAGATCCCCTGAAATGTCACTTTGACAATGACGTATCTTTGTTTACATTTTTTCCGTGAGATTAAAAATCCGATTATACGTAGGGCGCACGCCCCCCTTGTGTCGTCTGGTGTTATACTATACGTACGACTCTCGTGTTTGTGATACCTACTCCTTCTGTAACTTCGAACATTAAATGTTTATTCGTTATATGGTGGTTTGATACTCAGGAATCCATACTGGTAACCCCAACAGCACCCATTTACCACTATAAGGTCATAACCGCCGTGGACGCCTATTTTGCAGAGCAACACGTCAACTACTACCCTGGACGGGTTGAAGACATGGGGGCATCGCTGGGAGAAGTGTGTAATTTTACAAGGAGACTATGTTGAAAAGTAGAAAAGATTCGGACCGAAAAAACACCTCTTTCCATGTTAGGCCAGAAACTTTTCAGACGACCCTCGTATATCGCACAAAACAAAACTAAGAGTGTCGAGACGACGAGACGACAGCCGCAACTGACCGTCTACCGAACTCCTCTTAGGCACCGTGTAGCGACGCGTCTATGTGTGAGTGCGCCGATTCGAGCGTTTGTTCGAAGTTGAGTCACTGCTTTATAGTTACACTGTGCCTTTAGGTACTTTTCTGCGTGGTTAATAAAGAACAACATTGTGTTCGTAGGTGATGATAAAAGTAGCACTCAGCACCGCTGCCGCCTGCGCCCTTGTCATCGACTTAGTATTAGTCGTAACGGCCGTAACCACAAATCTCTAACTTCCGGATATGGAAACGTCAAGAAAATAAAAAGTATTTTTATGAATGTGTGTTCTTGATAGAGATTTATTTATTTACCTACCTATTTATTAGAATCTTATAAGTAGCATTATAGTAAAAAACCAAAGCGGTAAGATGTGCCCTTCTCGTGATTCCCTGATATTGCTAGAATGGACAATCTCTAGTTGTTGACCTTGAACTTTGTATGCGAGGGCTAAACAATCTAAATAAAACATTATACCTATACCTACATGTTTATTCCTCTAATATTATTAAGAGGGCGGCGAGTTAGATACAATGACCAGCCCATCAGGGACCGGAAATCCCCTTGAAATGAAATTAAAAATTTTATTTGCCAGAAGACTTGTACCTCCTTCTACATGTACTTATAGTTGGAATCATTCTTACTGACCGAATCTTATCTCGTAGACCTAAGTCAAACAAATCCATCGTGTTCATTGTTATGTCGATTAGTTCCCACGTCGCCGGATTCTTGTTTCGTCGGAATTCTTTTCACCGGATTCTTGTTATGGTTATGTATTGGCATCATGATTATATGTATATGTTCATGTATTAAAATAAATTCATGTAAATTATAAAAATAAGACTACCTTTTATTAATACACCAGCAACTTTATTTGCGTATTTCTATTTGATTTTATAGGTACTTAACTGAAAAATTCCGACGAAACTAGAATCCGGCGAATCGGTAACTAATCAAAGTGAACTTTACACTTCCAAGACAGTTCCAAGACAAGTGTTCTTTACTGCAGTTTCTAATACAAAAATATTAATATCATCTATACATATGCCCTTATACGGCACGAAAACTATAGTTTTATCGTGAACCTCCTTATCTGGGGCCTAAAGACGCTTTTCGTGTCAAGGTTTGTTTGCAGATACTACTTTCTATTTCCAAACCTATTTTTGCGGCCACAATAGGGGGTGTAGAGGGTCACAAGGGTCAATGTCTGGATTCCGGGACCGACTGAGGAACTGCTGGAGGATCCGCTCCTTTACCTGAAGGCCCAAAATTGGGACAGGGAAGGGGAGCTGTCAATCCAGCAGTGGACGCAGATAAGTAGGGAGGACCTCGCCACGGGCATCCGGGTATGTTACTCGGTGCCTATGAGCGTAGAGGATGCGTGGGGCGAGGAAGCGAACCAGTGGCTCTTCCAAGCCACACGCATCCGGGCGCGATTGACGAGGTCCGAACCCCACAAGCCAAAGTCGAAAGTAGCAGTGGGGAGAGAGGGCTGCAGCTGCAAATGCAGCTGTGGAGGCCAAAACTGCAACCTGAAGACCGGGAAGAGGCAGCCCAGGTCGATGACCATCGAGCACAGATGGTAACCGACGGGGGCTCTTCGACCTAGGAAAACGGGGGCAAACAGTAACACTACCGGCTCTGTACCAGTTCCAGGTACTGCAAAATCGATTCTTACGCAGAGCCGTGGGAGCTCCCTGGTTCATGCGTACCTAATGTCGATCTACACGACGACCTCGGTCTTCAAACCGTGGCAAAGTTTATGAAGGACGCCTCTCGGCGGTTCTTCAACAACGCTCCTCATCATCCGAACCCGTTACTACGTTCTGCCGTAGATTACGTCCCGTTCGTGGGCGTATCCTCTCGGAATAGGCGTCCCCGACACGTACTGACTGACACCGATGACACAATCACGGTCGCCCTCGCGGCCAGAAAAGAACTTCGAAGCCCACCTGTCTCGCAGGGTAACACTAGCTTCGCTCCTTACTCACCACAGCGTCTCCTCCGGAGGAGGCGTCGGCGTCCCCCCACTCGCACTACACGTGGGCGAACCCACATTGCTCCGGTACCGGTACCGGATAGTATACAAACTCGACAAGCAGACTGAGTTTCTTGCGACGCTTCTTCTCAGTTTGCTTAACGTAATTTTCCGAAGCGTTGGTAGCATAAAACCGATTGTTTTTTAAAACTATCTCCCCTAGCGTCCTAAGTCCGAGGTCGGCTCAATAGGAGCGCCCTTAGGCATGCTAGTGAAAACCCCATTTCTGCGCTGAGCTCCTGAGGGCAGGAGCTCGCCCTCCCTCCGGTGAAGTAGTCAAAGCCGTCAGAGGCTAACTACGTAGGTCCCATAAAAAAAAAAAAAAAAAAAAAACAGTAACACTACAGGCAACACATTAACAGGCATATAAAGGACCCTGCAACAATGTGGAAAAATCTTAAGCGTAATATACTTCCTCCTAAATCTGTCGTTTTACGTCACATATCATATAAAGAAGGAGATACGCCATGAGCGCAAATTCAATCGAGAACCGGTGTCGTCACTTTTAGAAATGTGTGCGTCTTTACGCTTACGCTCTATGGACTACTACAAAAACAACTTTCTCATAATTGGTTACAGCTTACGAACTAAAAACGCCATAACATAATTTTGTTAGTAACACAAAATTAAGCTTTATGTTCATTTAGAAAGGACGAAAAATGCTGAAAGGTCGTTTTTTGTCCATCGCAGTTCAGTTACTCGACGTTAGATAGCGTTTACCAGTTCGCAGCTGCCATCTAGCGACGAGTAATAGCCTTGCTATTCAGCGCTAGATGGCGCTAAGATAGTAGTTCTTATGTATAGCGCTTTAAGGACTACGAAATAATAGCTGCTGGCCGGCTGCACCGACACGAACCGGTGAAGTGTCATCCGGGCAATAAAAACTTAGTGTGTAACGAGCGTGACTTTAGCCGCGCAATACATTGCGCAATACGCGCGTTCTTCCAAGAACGTCAGCAATGGTTAGCTAACGCATTATAAGTAAATACCATAATAGATTACTGGATTTTCCCGAAATATTAATAAATACAGTAAATTAGTGCTTACAGGTAAAATGAAATCACTCCTGGGGTACCTTTAAGATCTTAGCCCCTTATTTGACACGATAAATCTGCACAACACGGCATTTTACTATTTTTAAAGTCACCACCAGTCAGTCACCAGTCACCAGTCACCAGTCAGTAATTCGTCGACCACGTCTGTACTACAACTGAGCTGCGTTTGACAATAACATGAGCGTCTGATCATAAGCGAGGTAACACGCGCCACGCCCCTTACCGCGTCTATAGTATTTCCTTGGTCTGTGTTTTACGTGCTCTTCCGAAGGCTCAAAAGGTCAGGTAACAGACGTTGAAGAAAACTTTAGAGAAAAAGAAATTCCCTTCAAGCGAGAAAGCTATCTCGGCCCACTTGGTGTCAAGTTAAAAGACCTTCTTATTATGGGAGAAGGCCACGAAAAGTCCGTCAAAGCATGTAAGTAATAGTAGATTAAATTTATCTCCTCGTTGTACTTCCGAATTAAACGTTAGTGCACGGAATAAAAACATGGATTCACGTCTAATATAGACTCATGCAACTATATTAGGGGAGAAAATAAATGTCATATTTTATGTTACTGCTTACGCCCCGAGTCTATACTATGTAAAAAATTAAATTGAAAGGTAATGGGATAATATTTAGAGGTTGCACAAATTGAGCACTTTGGCGATGGCAAGGTTACATTGTTGAATTTTTTTAAACAATAACAAATTTTTCTGTTGACTTATGTTAAACACTAATGCTTTCGAGCATCATCACTGGTTTTTCGGTATGTTATGCTTAGGTGTATTGCATACATATGAAAACGGATCCTTTTAACCGCCGCTTGGTCTGTCATCGAACGGGCTCATGTCGCCGCCTATATAAAATAACAGGAAATGGTGTAGTGCTTGCCACATGCGTTACGATAGGATTTTTCTTGTAATGAATATTAAGTAATAATACCCTTTTTACCACTGTATCATTCAATAAAATACATTATTATAACTAAATTACGTTTACCAATTTCTTTATTAATGGTTTCGTCCCTTTATCAATGGTTTGGTTCCATGTGTTTTACCACTCATAAAAATCTATCGGTTGACATTGCTACATTACTATTATTTCTTATTTCATATATCTGACGTCATAAGCAGTCTTATATATCAGATATTGGCGTAGGCTTTATTGGATATTTGTTGATAAGTTGACATTATAAGAGAGACGATTGACCATATTTAAAAAGTATCGAAACTGAACATTTCAAAGTTGTTGACATAAGTAATAATTCAATTTCACACAGTTACACAACTATTTTGGTAATTAAATATTGTAATCTCAAAATACGTATGGTATTCAAAATTTTGAGATAGCAAATCTGTACCATTTATTAATTTTTTAATTTGAACATTATTTTGAAATATCGAGTGAGCCATACCACTAAAATTTCCTATTTTATATCTCTGACGTCACATGCGGTCTCATATTTAAGACGACGGCGTAGTCTGTAATGATTGTTATTGAGAATACAATGACTTAATAGGGGTGGACGTTGTACCTCGATAAGCATCGCTATATCGATTTAAATATCTACTTAGTATAAAAACTCATTAACGTTTTAAGGTATTTATTTAAAACCAAAAAAAAAAAAATTAAGTCCATCCTTCTGGCTAACAAATAAAAAATCTTTTTATTTACGTAGTTCATCCTGACTCACTGTCGCAACGAAAATAATTAGTTATAAATAAAGTCGATTAAGTATCACATATCTATGCGAAGAAATGGTTGTGTTATATGGATGGACAGACCAACGGGCAGACGGGCATGACGCATGACGAATGACGAAAGTATACCTAAGTGCCTTTATCCACAGCATCTGAATTCTCGGACCCGAATCCGACTCCTTCGCACTTGCAAAAAGGGTTGGTTGTGTGAAAGGCACGGGATAAGCGGATCCCAGAAATCGGACTTTTTTGAATTATTTGAACACAATGGGTATAACTTACAAACCTTACCTGTTGGTGAAACAAATTGTATTTTGTCATCCGAGTCGAATTTAATATATGACACATGCCATTCATGCCATAACTGGCACAGTTCATAATATATCGTTATTTTATGAGAACATAGGTAAGGAAATAAAATAGGCTAGCCGAGCAAGTCCATATTATGAATAAATATCTTACAAACATCGTTGAGTGAGTCGATATACTTAAATGTTACAATCAAGTCATCGTCACATCACTGGTGTCTATTATATAAGACTTTGGCGACGGGACTACAGCAAAATTATAGATAATCTAATGTCATATTTTCAAATTTATTTTCATCTAGAAAATTAAAATAAAGCAACAGAGTAATTTCGTAGCTGTTTAATTAACAATTAGAGCGGCTTTCATATCCGAATCAGTGGAGTTAAATCGGTATAAATAAAAAATCCTTGCAAAAAACATACAGAAAAAATGTCTTAAATATAAGACTACGGCGATAGTGGCTGGACATTGGGTGTCTTATATATCAGACTACGGCGGTCAAAAGGTTAAAACGTTGTCAAAATGTGCTAACTGATTTGATTGAAATTTTGAACAATGATCTTTTAGATAATTAGGACCAAGGATTTGAGCGGTCATTAGAAAATACAAGGTTTGGGAAATTAAAGACCCTAAACTATGTTCCTAGCTTACAGCAATAGTCCAAGGTTTATCATGCATTCATTATAAAAGTAACCAGTTATAAGTAAGCATTACAATATGTGAAATGATACTTACACATACTCGTACTTGTATTAATAGTTGGTCAGAAAACTATCATATTTTCAGATATAATTTATAAAAACGATTGTTGGATTGGACTATCTTCATTCCAAATTTCATCAAAATCTGTTTAGTGGTTAAGAAAAGTAATAGACAAACATACTATTGCATTTAAAATATTAGTAAGGATGTTGTATTAGATTAAATTTTTAGCACTTCCAGCTCGCTAGCGCTGGCAAGTATGTAACACAGGGGACACCTTTACATTCCTTTATTGAATAATTTAATTTCATACATAATTTATTTCAGGTAAATGCAGCAGAGAGAAGTGCCATGAATCGCCTCTTAAAACACTTGTAAACTTGGAGTTTGCAAGTTGTGCTCACTGATTTGGAATGTACATAATAACTGTGATTTTTTTATAGTTCCCTATCTGTATTATCATAGTAAATGTTATAGTATTTTGTTTACAGTTTAGCTGTAACTATTTAAAGAAAGCAATACATTACCTGTGTTCAAATACAATAATATTATTTTCCTTATGTGGATGCACCGCACCGCCATATTAAAAACAAAAGAAATAATATATTTATAAAAATAATATTTACTTAAAATCGCAGATGGACGATTTATTGTACAATTGAAAAATAATTTAAAATCTAGATACATTAAACAAGTATATATTTTTTACATCAAAGCCATTTTTTCCATTAAGTTGTGTGTGTGTGTATGCACCTATTCAGTACAAGTACAACGTTCTGTTCAATTCAATAAACTACTCTTGTTTAGTTTATTAGAAAATAATAATGGTACTGGCAGTGCCGCTGGATGGTCGGCATACGCTGGGTGTAGTTTTAAGCAGATTATTTTTTAAATATCCTAATAAAATAAACTTTGTTCTTAATCAAAATGTCTATTATTTGATCCCGACATGCCACTGCAGCTTGCAACAGCGCCGGCGCGACGCGGCGCGAGCGGACGACGAGCTCTCTCCGACTTCTTCTTCTTCGTCATTGCCTAAGATCTCCCTCAGCTCTCCTCTGCAAACCAATATTAATATTATCTACATGCTATAAATGAAAGTCCTGTGAATGTCTGTCAGAGTAATCTCGAAGTACTGTACGGATTTTCATATGGTTTTCACCAATAAAAAAAAAAATTAACAAAAAAATAAAACCGTCTTCAAAAACCTACTAAAAAGCGTTAAATAAAAACCAGCCTCATAGGAGTCCTAGGAATAGCCTATTTAGTGCCGAATAGGTACATAGAATATATCCAAGCCGGTGTCAAGTAGGTATACACAGTAGCAATGACACCATGATTCTTGCCACCGACTTCGATATATTCTATGTACCTATTCGGCACTAAATAGGCTATTCCTAGGACTCCTATGAGGCTGGTTTTTATTTAACGCTTTTTAGTAGGTTTTTGAAGACTGTTTTATTTTTTGTTAAATTTTTTTTTTTTGCTTTTTAGTGATGCACCACTTATTATTATGTGATGAACTAAAGCACATAAACATCACATTAAGAAACAATAGCCTAATACCAATCTCTCATCACCCTTAACAAAATGTCGCTGCCCAAGATGCAGGGCCGTTAATCATTGAGGAGTTCTCCCGGTACTTCACCATCAGTTGCACTTCACCATACGTGTTATAATGAGTATAAAACTAGCTTCATAGCTTCATAGTCTTAATAAAGAAATCTCATTGCTGGCGTCAATCACTTACGACTAAGCCAGTTCCGGTGGTCACTTCTGGTCTTCATCATCAGTTCCTCGTCGCCAAGAGGTGCTTTTGTAATGCAATTTCTTAAGGTCTTGCAGATAATACCAAAATCGCTGTATGTGTGCCTATAACTTTTGAGGAGTTCCCTCGATTTCTCATGGATCCCATCATCAGATTCTGATTTCGTGACAATGGGACCACCTCGGAAGTATACCCTTTCAAACAAAAAAAGAATTTTCAAAATCGGTCCACAATTGACGGAGTAATCGTGTAACAATCATACAAAAAAAAAAAGAAAAAAAACAACATACAGACGAATTGAGAACCTCCTCCTTTTTTGAAGTCGGTTAAAAAGAGGAAGTAACTAGGAATATTATCCTACTAATATTATAAATGTGAAAGTTTTGATGGATGGATAGATGGATGGTGTTTGTTACTTAATAATACTTACTTAATAAGGCCGCTTACGCCGTTAGGAAAATTAGACAACTTACCAATGTTGAGACAGCTCGCTTAGTTTATCATAGTTATTTTCATAGTGTTATGTCATACGGTATTCTGGTTTGGGGAAAAGCAGCTGACATACAAACTATATTTGTGTTACAAAAAAGGGCCATTGCTCTATATATAACTTAAATTCCCGTGATTCATTAAGAGAACTTTTTAAACAAATTAATATTTTAACAGTAGCATCCCAATATATTTATGAAAATATTATGTATGTTATTAAGAACCTAGACTTTTTCGTTAAAAATTCTGATATACATAATATAAATAGTAGGAATAAAAATAAAATTGCCATAAAAAAGTTTCGTGTCCGTAAAGTATATAAATCATTTGTAGGTCAATGCATTCATTTTTATAATAAATTACCCGACGTAGTTTTAGAGTTACCCCTTCCAGCACTTAAAACTTACTTGAAAAAGTCGTTGATGTCAAAGGCGTACTATAGGGTCGAGGACTATCTAACGGACAAAAATGCTTGGCCTAAACCAGAAAATTAACTAATGTTTAATGTTCAATAGCTTACCTACTACTCGTACATACCTCATAAAAATCATGTAAACGCTGTATCTTGTCTAGGGGACACGGTTTATGTAGGAAGACATGTCAAAACTGTTTTGTGTGATATATATATAAATTTTCTCGTAGTCATTCTGACATGTTTTCCTGCAAAACTACGCAGATATTTAATATTATTTTTACAGTTTTATATAATGCTAGAATAAGTAGTGACATTGTTATATTTTCATTTAAAAAATGACTAACTGTTGAGTTTCTTGCGGCGCTTCTTCTCAGCAGTGGTCTCCTCTTGGGAAGCGCTGGTAGATTTTGACGTGTAAAAGTGCCCGTGCGGCCTACTTACTGAATAAATATATTTTATCTTTTTTAATCACACCAGAACAGTTGAACGGATCTGGATGAAATTTGGCACAGAGATTATAGTCTGGAATAGCGCATAGGCTACTTCTGATGTACAGTTCCCGAGGGTGCAGAGATAAACGAAACGCAGCTGCCCCCCCTAGAAGATGCAGAAATGCTCACAAACCGTAGGTAGCCTATTAATAAACAAAAACAAAGTTGATTATATTGCCCTGCCCCCCCCTCTTAACAAAATCCTAGCTACGCCCTTGCCTGTTATTGTAGTTGTATATATGGATACACCTTACCATCCATTTCCATAATTATCATTGTTAAGTCAAGGGCAATAAAAAATATCCACACAAAGTTGCAAAAATATGTAAACGTAAATTTAATTAACGTAGTAATAAGGGATGTACATACATATTTTTTGAGAGTGCATACATATTGGTGCCCAATTGACTATCAGAAGTACATTACCATATCTTTATTGATGCGGTACAGGTGTTGAAACTCCTTGTCCGGCAGCTCGAAGGGGTTGTTGGCATCACTTAACCTCCTCCTTTGGATCCTCTATCGGAGCTTCTCGTCCCGAAAAAGGAAAAATCTTAGAGAAATATGCCATTCTGAAAAATTACAAACTTCTTCACTAGGTACTCACATGTAAAATTACGTTAAAATAAAGGATGATATAAATAGCATTTAAGCAAATTTATAATAGTGAACAAATAAACTTACATTGACTATTTAAATGGGGTAAGATTAACCAAAACGTTTATTAAAACTCCGAGATGCGACTAGAGCGAGATATATCTCGCGCGCTTGAAAGCTCGAAGACAATCTGTCTGTCGCCTTTTGACGTTGGTAAGCGAGATATTATGTCGCCTTATGAACACTTGTGCTACGAGTTGCGAGTATGTCGCCCGACAAGCGACAAAGATTTGTCACTTTGACGTTTGGCCGCGAGTCACCAAATTATGTCGCGCGTGTTATGCTACCGATTCGCGAGATAGCTCTATGTCGCGCTCTTTCTCGCTTGTCGCGCAAGTCGCGGGCAGATGTGCTAGCCGTGCTGCGCGACGCAGACGTGCCCGAGTTCGTCCTACCCGCCGTCACGAGGGATATGCTGGACCAGGTGCTACGGTCGATGTTAAAAACGCGTAACATTGCTGATACATATGATATTTCACTTAATATTTTATTAATTATTTGGCCGGGGATCCCTTTGTCACTCATAAAGTTGTTGTATCGAATTTTGAAAGTCAGAAATTGATTGTCATACTATGTATGCTCATAACTATCGATAGTCATAAAAATTGTAAAGCATAACGCTTAATAATGCTAAAGTGAATAGTCCATAATGTTAAGGATTATAATTTTCATAAGTCATAAAAATTATATCTATAACATTCAAAGGCATATTGATGATTAAACATAAATATTTTAAAGCATATATTTTAAACTACTAATTATTATTATTCATACCGTTTCATTGTCTTAGTACATTATGTAATTTTTATGACTCCAAATGTTCTTTCTTTTTTAATTTCAAATTGATATTATGAATATGATGTAGATATATAAGGAAGATCTCCATTAGGTACGACGACGAGCGAAGCGAGGAGGAGTGTTAGGTAGAACTACTGATGTGCCGTTACCGGTAACTTACTCAAAGCGAGTATTTTACCAGTAACGTTACCAGTAACATTCCCAATAAACGGTAATTTAAAGTTCGCTAAAAGACATAATATAAAGTGGTTACAACCGGGTAAAATATTAATTTACTTTTATTGAATTCCGGATTTCCGGTATTTTTCTGGTACTAGTCTGTCTAGTCTAGTCGTAATGCTAAATATACGTATATTTACTCACAGTACGGGATATTTTATAATTATAGAGGCGTCTTTAATTTAAAAAACTTTTCTCTAAAACCTTTTTTTTGCTGAGATAAAGAATCCGAAAGTATGAAGTATATTGTAAATATATGAATATACTTAATATATATATTTAATACATTCAACACTTTCACTAGAAATAAATTAAATAATTTGATTTTTCTCACTCATTGTTTAGTGCTTCTCAAAGGGACGAGTTAACGTCAAAAAAGTTGCGAACAGCTAGTGCTAGAAAGAGAAGGAAAGAGGTAAAAGGGTCAAGTACCTACTCAGGTATGCGAGTGGATTCACTCGCTTCTGAATGCGTTTTATTCAGGGATAGGAAATTTGGATACAATATTTAACAAAAGTTGGCAAAATACCGTAAAAAATTAAGCTAATATGGCGTCGGCTTCTTAAAAATATTAGTTCCGGGATTCCGAGATTCTACAAAACGTTACGAGAGTTCGACCGATTGCTACCAAAATCGATATCTAGCTGTGTAGTCTCAGAGAGCGAAGCGTAAACAGATTGAGAAAAAGTAGCCGCCATCTTGAACTTTTTAGTTATTCGACCGATTGCTTTCAAAATCGATATCTGGGGATCTATGTGGTCTCCGACAACGAATCCGTTAACAGATTCAGAAAAATAGCCGACAATGGATTCGCTAGACTACACAGATCCCTAGATATCGATTTTGGATGTAATCGGTCGAATAACTAAAAAGTTCAAGATGGCGGCTACTTTTTCTCAATCTGTTAACGGATTCGTTGTCAAAGACCACATAGATCCCCAGATATCGATTCTGGAAGCAATCGGTCAAATAACTAAAAAGTTCAAGATGGGGGCTGCTGTTGCTCGATCTGTTAACGGATTTGCTGTTGGAGACCACACAGATCCCTAGATATCGATTTTGGATGCAATCGGTCAAATAACTAAAAAGTTAAAGATGGCGGCTACTTTTTCACAATTTGTAAACGGATTCGCTGTCTGAGACCACATTGATTTCTAGATATCGATTTTGTAAGCAATTGATCGGGTAGCTAAAAAGTCCAAGATGGCGGTTAATTTTTCATTATAAACACAAGTTGTGCTAGCCAAAATTGTAATACCTTGTAATCGCCTTAAGTAATATCAATAATATTAAGCATTTAATTCAGAAGCGAGTGAGTCCACCCGCCTACCTGAGTACTTGACACATTTACCTCCTTCGTTCTCTTTCTAGCACTAGTTGCTCGCAAATTTTTGGACGCTAACACGTCCCTATGAGAAACACTAAACAATGAGTGAGACAACACAAATTATTTAATGATTTATTTTATTTCTAGCAAAGTGGTTAAGTGTATTGTAAATATATTCATATACTTACAATATACTTGATACTTTCGGATTCCTTATCTCGGTAAAATAAGGTTTTAGAGAAAAGTTTTTAAAAAATTTAAGACGATCCTGGCAAAAGATGAAATAAGTAATTTAAAACAGGTGTCAAAATAACACCCTTTCGACAAAAGAAATGAGTTACAGGCCCCTTTTACCACAAATTAACAAGAAATATCCCGTTCTGTGAGTAAATATACATATATTTAGCATTACGACTACCACTAGACTAGTACAAGTAAAATACCGGTAATCCAGAATTCAATAAAAATAAATTAATATTTGACCCGGTTGTAATTATTCTATAGTATGTCCTTTCGCAAACTTTAGGTAAATTAGCTCTACCTATTCCGATCACTGGTAATAAGAGTATGTGCGTGTACATTTCCAATATGTTGTTTTATTTTAAATGTGTACACCGTTTTGGTTACATGTTATTTGGTAATCTAACTTAAAAAGTACACACACATAGTTTGACTTACAGAGAAAACAAACAGAGGCCCCCAAACTAGGCGAAGCCTGTATCTTGGGAGACCGACACAGATTAACATATATATATTTAAAGTTTTAGGAACTACTTAAGTACCGTTTACAAGCGTTTACAAGCGTTTATGCTATTAAGAGTGGCCAGAACATAAGTCGAAAGCTTAGAGCTATTAATAATTGTATTTATTAAAGACTTCTTCAGAAACATGATAGTCCAAAGTTAGCAACCAATCTGCTAGTAGCTTTTTAGCTTTGTGAATTTTACAGTTTTTAATTTCACAAAATTTTAATACTGCATTAAAAACTGATGCTCTAACAAAATTACCAAATCTTTGTGCAAATTTCGAGTTAACTGAGGGAAGTTTCAATCTGTATACTCTTTTTTGCAACATTGATTTATGAAGTTCGGAGCCAAGAAGTTGTTTATGAGTGAGGAGACAAGTTTTGAGGATGAAAAGCTGCCGAACAGATAAAACACGTGCTTCCTTATACAGGTCCGAAGTAGGGTGTCTGAAAGGTTTTTTCAACATCACTTTTAGGACCGATCTTTGAGCTCTTTCCGCGGTAATAAGAATGGTTTTAGCGGCGCTACCCCAGGCTGTAACACAATAACCAGCTACAGATTGGCAAACGGCCAAAAAAACCATTCTTAGAACATCCCTTCTAGCCGAGTTCCTGAGACACTTGATGATAGCTATGGTTCTACGTATTCTTTTTGAGAGTGATAAAATGTGTTGTCGTAAACTTAGTTTATCGTCCAAAATGATGCCAAGGTATTTAACATGATGCGCACGCATAATGCTATCACAGCTGCAAGAGCCCAATGAAGGAATGGTACATTCGTGGATTTTAATACTATCTAATTGGGATGGTTCTGAGGCCGAGGTTTTGTGAAAGCAAAGAAAGTTAGTTTTATTAGTGTTTAAAGTAAGTAAATTATTTTGCAGCCAACTATTTATAGCAGCCATCCCAGACTCAGCAGCAGTGATGGCATCAGTCCATGAGTTACCCTCGAAGAGAATGACAGTGTCATCAGCATAGCATAAAATTTGAGCATCTTGTAAATTTGTCTCATGAATATCGTTCATGTATAAAGAGGGTGGGACCCAAAATACTCCCCTGGGGAACGCCAAAGTTAACCGGAACCGCATCGCTAAGGCAGGAACCGACTTTTACTAATTGTTTCCTGTCTGAGAGGTAACTCCTGAACCATTCAAGGGCAATGCCTCTGACACCGAAACGTTCTAGTTTCTTTAGAAGAATTTTTAATGAGACAGTGTCAAATGCCTTTGCCAGGTCCAGGAAAACCCCTAGACAGCTGTTACTTTGATCAAGATATCCCGAGATTAGATCCATTAGGAGCATGACAGCATCTTCTGTGGACTTATGTTGTCTGAAACCGAATTGTCTTGGAGACAGAAGACCATGAGATTCGATAAAGGAGATAAGTCTTTTGTTGACAATTTTTTCTAAAAATTTTGAAAAAATACATAGAAGTGAAATTGGTCTATAGTTCCCAGGAAAGGACTTGTCACCCTGCTTATGTATTGGTGTAATTGAAGCTATTTTCCATGAACTAGGAAAAGAACCAGTGCTTAGACTTAAGTTAATTAAATGTGTAAGAGGCTCACATAAAATATGCCTTGCAAGCTTGATTACAGTAGTACTTATACCGTCTATACCAGAGGCACAGTCAGATTTAAGCTGCAGTATGACGCTAGAGATTTCTCAAGTATCTGTAGGATCCTAAAAGAAAGAGCGAGTTGGAGAATTTTTGAAAGACACTTTGGCACCAAGCTACTCTCAGTACCATTGTTTTTTTGGAGAATTTTATTTGCTAGAGTCTGGCCAACTGAAGAGAAATAATCATTACAAGTGTTTAATGAGTCAGTTGGGTTTTCTTTAAGTGATGTGAGTTCAGCAGCATGGTTGTTATTAGACTTAAAATTACTGATTTTCTAAATTGTTTTCCAAAGGCGTTTAGGATCTTTACTATGTGCTTCAAGTTCCCTATTTTCATATTCACTCTTAATTTTTCGGAGCAAATTAATGTAGAAATTTCTATACCGGTTGTAAATAATTTTAGATGTATCATTATTTGGGAATAACCTAGCTTTCTTGTGTAATCTATCGCGGTGACGAGCACACCTTAACAAACCAGGCGTCATCCAAGGTTGTATTGTGAACTTGGATCTACTACATTTTACAGTTTGAGAGTTATTCTTAATAGCCTTGCTAATGGGTGATACAAAAGCATCAACTGCTTCATTGACCGTTGATAATGAAGTTACCAGGCCCCAGTCAAAATTGTTAAGATCTGTACAGACACCTACATAGTCAATGACAGTTCTATTCTTGGAGGGAGTATTATATTTAACTTTGTGAGAAAGTGCCAATATAGCTATTTTATGATCCGTTATATCAGAGTCACATATGATACTAGTAACTAAGCGCCTTGATTTAATAAAAATATGGTCAATGCAAGCATTCAAGCGAGTAGGCTTGTTAATGGCAGGTTCTAAGCCATGGTCAGAATTTAAACAAATGTAATCCAAAGATTCAGGTTTCAAAATGTCAATGTTTATGTCACCGGCCAAAATAATATTCAGACTTTCTTTAAAAAGATTTAGGTTAGAATCCAGGGATAGTAAGAAGCGATCAGTATTTCCAAATGATGGTGACCTATAAATCCCGAACACTGTCATAAAGTTAGCAATGTCTAATACTAAGCAGCATGCATCCTCAAAACTTGGCTCCGAAACAGTTGCTGACCAGGAGGATTTAACATAAGCGACTACACCACCATTTTGATTGATATTTTTGTGTGTTCTAAAAGAGTTGAAACCTTGAATGTCACAAATTGAAGAATAATCATTAAGTCTACACTCTGTTAGAATTAAAATATCAAAATCTAAATTGGTTCTATTTAGAAATACTAAGAGAGCATTCAGATTTTTATTAATGCTTCTAATATTTATTGTTAATAATTTAAAATTAAAATTTGGTGTTATAATGGTATGGCATAGTTCCGGAGATTCTAGCTCATAACAAGGGATATCAGTAGTTGAATCAATGTCACTCATTAAGTCCATAATTGTGGTTGAGTAAGGATACAGGCGGAGATGACATATCTATGTTTGGGAAAGAAAATTTTTTGTGGTTGCTTTATAGGACATGACTTAATATTTTTGACAAACTTTAGGTGAAAGCTAAATTTGAGACAGTAATTACATAATCAGAAAAAAGGATTTTATTCAGGGTTGCCTGTATGAAACAAAAAAGCAATATATTAGGTCTAACAAAGTTATTAAAGATAAAATTTGGATCATAACTTTTAATAGGAGAAACCACACGCCATATAGATAAACCAAAAATGTCTATGAAAAAACCTGACATTGACTTTAGGACATAGTGACTGAACACAGTTTTGTTGTTGAGGTTTGACCAACTTAAAAAACTATTATGTGCCTGGGCATATAGTTATTAAGTGATAAAGCCTCAAAAACATTTAGCCAAATAGCATAGTTAATAATAGCAGATAAGTCATGGGCACAAAGCCCGCTTGCATTAACAATTTTACCAATGTACCTGAGATAATTATATTTGTATGAAAAAACTTTAGTCAAGTTTAACATCAAACATTTGATACAAGTATGAGGAACAGTGAGATTGTAGGCATAGAGCCAGCCCATACCACCACTACTACTGCACCTGAGATCACAGTGATTGCATGATAAACCTATATAAAAAACTAACACTAACCATTGAAGATAGTTAATAAAAACATTTAGGCTGTAGGCATAAAGCCAACCCATAACATCATTACTACTACTGTACCTGAGATCATAGTGTTTGTATGATAAATCTATAACTAAATCCAACTCTAACATTTTAAGATATTTAATAAAAATATTTAGGCTGTGGGCATTAATTTGCAAGCAGAAACATTTAGGCATAGGGTAAAAAACTATAGTGACTTTGACCATTATACTTATTATGATAAATTTAGTATAAATTATATGGGTACAGGGGTATAGTAAAACCCTTACTATAATACTGTAATCTAAGGATCTACAACAGTAATAATAACATAAGTAAATTAAGAATTGCACAACATGGACAATTAAAGGTTTAATTATTGTACAACTTACAAGATGAAGTCTCTTGTGTGGGTAAATCCAAATTTCACTATTATTATTAGATTTGACATAGTTATTAAAGATATGTTGTATGTAAAAACAGATTGGACTTACCCCAGTACATCTAATAGGTCTGCAATCACATATGATATGCGGAGACACTAAAAAATTGACACTTTAACAAGTAATAAAATTACTTGAATTAATTTACACTTGTTAGGAATTAATTGGCACCAGCTCAGCTGATTTAGGTTGAGCTTTGAGCTTGTCTAGCACGGCCTCAGAAGAGACTTGTAATACCGAGCTGGTCTCAGATCGGCGCATGAAGATTGATCCGTTGGATGTCCAGACATATTTGAAGCGCAGCTCAATCCCCATTTTTCTGGCCTTACTAAAGAGAACCCTGTTATCCTTGGTGAGGTGTTCGTTTAAGTAGACACGTCTAGAGCCTCCAGGGATCTCCAATAAAATGTTCGACAAGTAAAAATGACAAGAAATGCAAATAACAAACAACAATCTTGATCGCTATGCTTATAACTTCTGGTAATGTTACCGGTAACATTGGAAACTTACTGGTATTTTACCAAACGGTATTTTACTGGTAACGAGTAAGTTACTGCCGGCACATCACTAGGTAGAACTGCGACCCTACAGCGCGCGAGCCGAGCGAGCGAAGCGAGCGTGCCGCGGCAGCGGCCGGCGAAGCGCCAGAACCGAACATATTTATTAACTAGTACTTACATATAGTAGGCAAAACTTACATTTTATGTATTTTACTTTTGTGATAAATAAGTTTGGACCTTATAAACGCTATATCAAGCAATATTATTACCTTTAACAATATGAGGTGTAATACATTATGATGTAAAAAGTTATGAATAAAATTTTTATGACTTTCGACAAATATGACCAGGAAAAATCGGAAATACAAATTATACCCTCAAATATTATGACAATCAATATTATGACTAACAATATTTATGACTAAAAACGTTATGGAATCTTAAAAACGGAACTAAAACTTTATGGAAGACAATATAGACCCATTTGGCCGATTATTGGTAATATTTTAGTTAAATTAATTAATGACATTTTTGCGACTGGTGTATACCCTGACGTGCTTAAAAGTACTCGAGTGTGTCCCGTATTCAAAGGAAAGGGAGACAAGTGTGACGTCAACAACTTTAGGCCGATAACGATAGTTCCTTCGATTTCTAAAATAGTGGAATCTATCCTGTCGTCGCACATAATGAGCCACCTCGAGGAAAATGATCTTTTGACGGACCAGCAATTTGCGTATCGGCAGAATATGTCAACAACCGTGGCAGCGTGTAAAATATTCGACTGCATTGTTACTGGTCTGGATAAGAGGTACAAGGTAGCGGGTATTTTATGTGACTTGTCCAAGGCCTTCGATGTGATAAATCAGGGACTGCTTCTTGAGAAGTTACATCACTACGGTATCCGCAATGTCAGCCCACCGTCTACTCACGTCGTTCATGTCCGGCCGTCAACAGACAGTTAAGTTGTCCGCAAACGGCAAAAGAATGCAGTCTATGACCGGGAGTGTGAACCTGGGAATCCCTCAAGGGTCTGCATTAGGAAACACACTATTCCTAATTTACGTGAATGACCTTCCGACGGCCATTATAGCTGGCTTGTCAGTGCTTTTTGCGGATGACACGACTGGCGTGGTTAGCGCGCGCACGTATGAGCAGCTCGGGGAGAAAATCCATGACGTGTGCCAACAGTTGCAAACATGGTTTTCAGCAAATGGGTTGGTTTTAAATCTGTCAAAATCCAACACCATGGGTTTCTCGGGCCGACGTATTTCTGTTCCTTTGTGCGTATCAAACGGTCCGATGCCGATATGCAACGAGTGTAGGTTCTTCGGCTTCACGCTGGACTCTAATCTCAGCTGGAAGTGCCATGTCGACAAACTGTGATAGATTGGGTGGTGCAGTCTTTGCGTTGCGCAAGCTGAGAGTGCTTGTTGCGAATGATGCATTTAAAGCAAGTGTACTTTGCACATTTTCACTCCCTGATGTCGTATGGCACGCTCCTATGGGGAAACTCCACGGACGCCAACAGGATAATGCTTGTGCAAAAGCGTGCCTTACGCACGTTAGCCGGGGTGAAACCCAGACACTCCTGCAGGAGCCTCTTCGTGACGCACCGCATATTGACGCACTACTCAGTTTATGTATTTTTGATAATTATGTTCGTAAGAAATAATATTTCCTCTTTTGCACGCGTTAATAACGATCTTGGCAAGGAACTTCGCAACACCGGGCGTTTGAGAACAGTTCCCCGTCGCATGGCACTTGCATGTAAGAACCCGCGCATCATTGGTCCCACGTACTATGAACATCTACCCGCCAAACTTAAAGATGAATAATGCGACGAAACATTTAAACACCAGCTGAGAAACCTTTTATTGGATAATCCATTATACTCCGTAAATGAATTTATGGCACTTAAATTATAAATATTGTTATCATTATTATTAATTATTCTTTTGACATATATTTTGTTGTAATTTGACTTCGGATAAGTGACCATTTACTAGTTAAGTTTATTATATTAATTTGGTTTTAATTATTTAATTTTAAAATCATGACATTTATTAATTATTTTATTTTATTTGTGTTGACGATCTCAATGTAATTTCGTATATTCTGATATGCAATGCGTTATATATTGTAATATTACATTGATGAATAAATAAACTAAACTAAACTAAAACTATAATGTCCTTATTTGCCACAAGATTTGCGAGTGGTGTCTCTTGCTGGACAATTCTTTCTGGCATGTTGTGCTTCTCCACAGTACCAACATTTGCGAGTGAGAAATGATGTCGGTATCTTAGATGTGTTAACTCACGTGAACTCCAGTTGGAATAAAACTTATTCTTCACAATAACTTTTAATCGCGTTTCACTTTTACTGTATATTATAAAAGTAGGTACAGTGAACACAGTACAGTTAGATTGTTGAACTATATTAACAGGCAACACTTGGAGGCCACTGTTCTCTTCTATAGTTCTCAAGCAAGTGTCGTACCAACATCCTCTTGTGCCGGTTTTACCCTTTTTCCTTTTACCATCTACCCTCAAAATAGTCTCTAAGTATTGCCATGTTAACCTGTTATTGAAAACTAAATACATATATTAAACCATTAAAGTTAACAGTACCATTACCATGAGTTTACAGTGACCGCACTCGCTAGCGACGGCGTAAACGATTTGTATGGAGAATTGTACAGCTCCTCTAGCGGTCACTTAAAGAACTAAAGATCGCTAGTATGAGTCCAACGGTAAATTACCTATCGAAATCTATTCGTTAGCGACTAACGTTTTGTAACCGTTGCCGTAGAACATCGGTACCATGAGTCGTAAATTTGACAAATGTCATCGAAAAATACCGTATCGACTGTAGTTAACTATTTCACTAGCAAATTGGTGCGTGAAAACTTAGAATTATTGTTTAATACGTTACTCCTATTATTTATCTATCCAAATAATGTCGGCAAGACATTATTTAGCGTGGAATATGTAGGCTTATGAAGACGAACGACGATAACAAGGAGGATTTCAAGCTGATATGAGAAATATTACGTTAAGAAATCCACTTCAAAATTTAACTGAGAATAAATTGTATTAAAGGATATAGGCTCAGTAAGGAAGCTTTTGAGAATTTGTGCGATTCGTTAAAGTACTACACGGATTTGAAATCCACACACAAATATAATGTTCCCGATCCTGATGACAAGGATATGTCTGAAGAAAGTCAAGGTATTTATAGTGAAAGATAATTATTATATATTAACTTTAATACTAAATATGTCCTTATCTT
Organism: Tortrix viridana; assembly: GCA_963241965.1. Lineage (NCBI taxonomy): Eukaryota > Metazoa > Arthropoda > Insecta > Lepidoptera > Tortricidae > Tortrix > Tortrix viridana. The sequence goes on along the minus strand of OY725171.1, from coordinate 39,280,413 downwards.
TATTATGTTTGTAGGTACCTACTATTTTCAGAACTATTTGAGGGCCAGGAGTTAGTGTTGGAAAATGAAGGCACCAGTGATTTATTAATGGAGAGAGCACCGCGGGATCAATTAGTTAGAAGACTTGCATCAATGCATTATTTCCAAATACTTGTACCATGTTTTCTGTTTTTTGTTTAATATAAAAATAAAAAGTACACATACATCACACATAATCTTTATTTATTACACAAAATCTTTATTTATTTGCTAAAGTATCTACAATTATATTTCCTAATGCTAAAATTTTACCAAATAAATCTAATCACCGTTCTTGCATTCTTAACTCTGATTCCCTTAACCTATTCCTCTCCCGCTCCACTTCCTGTTTAAAAGCTCGCCATTCACTGTCAGCTCTGACAAAGGCTTGCCTTGCCAAATCTGACTGTCTGGGTGCGAGTCCTTCTGTAGACAGGAGATTAGTGGTTTTGCACCTGATGTCTTCGCCACCGATGCGGTGTGGGCGGTAAGAGCTTGGGGCTCTGCCACCTGGCATTAGCAGCTGGTAATGCTGTTCTTGTGACTGCAGGCTCACCACCATGCGTTACTCCGGTCTCACTCCTGTCCACCTCGGGCAGGGCTGTAATGGATAAAAAAACGTTTACAACACTATTTTGAATTCTTTATGAACTAATGAAACTAGATAGGTAGGTACATTTTACTCTAAAATGTGATAATAACAGCAAAATTTATTGGAACCTATTTCTTGAAGAGCTGATGGAAATTGACTGTCATTGCAGTCACTATACCTGGGCTGTTAACTGTTTCGGGATACTCTCTGTCCACCAAGTCTTGTTCACTGCAAGTGCTGTTAGCCACAAGCAATGGTGGAAAAAAGGAGGGCTGAGCTGATGTCCCTGGTACAAGTGGTACAAGTAGATTCCAGTCTCCAACGCCTGCAGTGAAAAAAAACACATTGAAATAATCTTTCCTAGGACATGAATTAAATTAATTTTTATCTTAAATATATGTAATAAATTGTTTATCTTATTTCAATAGTAACAATGATAGGGAAACTTACTGGAACAAGTTGTTAATTTAGTAGGAAAATTGATAGGCTGTCATTTGTGTCTAGTGCCACTTCAGTAACTTCTTCATGTAAAGCATTTTTTTAAAAGAATACCATGAGATATGAAATTAATGACTTATATGTAAGTATATTATAACTTTAGGCACATAAATAAATAAGTTGTCTAATTTGACTATACATAGACGTATGAATGAACTGTCACATTGCCAAAAAATCAAAACAAATTCAAGAATCACTTACACTTACATAGTGACACTGCTCTAGGGCACTTTTTTAAATTAGCAGGGTTATTTCTATATTTTTAAATGGATGACATGGATACTTATCTTTTAGCCCATTATCATCCTTACTCTGTCTTTTTATTGTAGTTAGAAAGAGACAACTTCGTTTGGTGTGAAATTAGGCACACGTAACGATAACTACACGAACTATCGAGTTAACGTTAGCGAGAATAGTAAACGTTTATGTGACTCATGGTACGAGTTTAATCAAAAACTATTCGAAGGACGTTTACTTGCTATCGACTGTAGAACGTAATACGAGTTTTCGATAGCAACTCATGGTAGTGGTACAGATGTTGTAGCGGCTGCAGTAGGAGTTTTAGGATCAGCGATGATGTTTTGCGTTTCAGGTATAGCACTGACAACTGGGTTGATGAAGTTTTGAGTTCGTTTCCACTGTCTCCATAGAGAGTGCTATATTGTAGGATTCATCTAGCGTCAGTGACAAATTTTCTAGAAGCCGCGATCGTATTTTGTTTGATGTCCTACCAGCGATAAATGCGCCACGGATACTGTCATTTTTAATAGTTTCAGCATCTACACTCTTGAATTCAGTCTATGGCTAATTGTTTTAGAGATTGTAGGTAAATCTCGACTGTCTCATCATGCTGCTGTCTTCTTGTAGTTAATAGGTGTTGAGCGTGGATTATATTGTTCGCCTTGACATATAATTTGTCAAGTTCAGCTATCGCGGAGTCATATGTGTCGCACTCACTCACATGCGCGTAAACCTTGAGCGAGACATGGTTTACCAATAGCTGCAGCTTAGTTTCTTGCCATTTTGCAGACTCGCCACTTTTACTTGCGAGTTCCGACTGAGTGAGGAAGTTGACAAACGTTTTTTTCCAGTGCAGCCATCCTTTGGCAGCTTTCGGTGATGGGTCCTCGTCGAACCGCTCCGGTCGTACGTACTTTTCCATTTATGTTAATTAAATTGAAATAAAGACAAAAACTACAAAATATAGATTTTAATTAACATAAAATTTTACGTAATTTTAGGAGAGAAAATACGGAGACATTACGAATGTCATAGTTCGTGACAAGATAGAGTTACATCAGTTATATAGAAGATGCAACTAAGAAGGTCGCTACTACATGTATGGCTAAATAGTTCGCAAATCACGTCAGTTATAATTATGGTACCACCATGATTAGTTATAATTATGGTACATGATAGACACAGACTAGTTTGCTCACCAATCGGAAAATTGGCAAAGAATCCTGGTTTGTGTATTTCTTGTTCACCGTAAATTTCACAAACTCTGCTCTTTCCACCCATAATGAGTCTTTGTCTCTAATAACTTCACAGGGTAGGTACGACGGAGGAACAATTGCTCAACTCAACGTCTTGGTTCATGAGAACACGTAAAAGTAACGATTTCATACACACTAAACAGAACGGAAGAACAGAATTGCTCAACTCAACGCTCTATTCATGAGCAGAAAACCGAATAGCAGAGAAAAATACAAAAACACAAAACAAGTGAAATCGTTTTTTTCTGACATGCTTTTGAAAATATGTAAGAAAAGTTGACAAGTCTCCGTAAAGCTATGTTTACACCTGTGCGCTTTCCTGTGACACATGCCTCTGCAACCACAGCGCTTGCAATAACGCATGCGCTCAAACTGGTTTGATATAAGCGCATATCCGTAGCGCACGCTGATCCGTCACCGTTGGGTTGACGTGCAACATTTTGCAAATAAAATGGCGGAAGATAAAGGTTTGACTGCCCAATACTCACGCACTGGGTTGGACAAATAAGGAGTATAGCTCAATTTGCCATTAAATAGGGATCATTGGGGGTGATAAAACGCAGCACAGTAATTTTTTTTAGTATTTAGTTTTAAGTAGCTTATGCACAATGTACTAACACTATTTTTAAGTTCTTTTGTTACTAACTACTACTATGGACTTCATGTCTGAAATAAAGAATTTTATTATATTATTATTATTATTAAAGTCAAAACATTGGATTTTATTCAAGATTCAGTGTCACCCTCGTATTGCATGCGCTTGACGCAAGACGATTTGAAAGCATAAAGCGCAAGTTGAACATGAAAGCGCATAGGTGTGGACATAGCTTAAGTGTTGCCACTGCGTTATGTTTTATTGTTAGGTTGGTACGACAGCAGCGATTTGACCAAACATATATTTTTTTCTATATGAGAGTTTCCACTTTCCTAAGACTGCTTGCTTATAACCTGTGGTAATGTGTAGTTGTCACACGCAGTATTTATTAATTTAATAATTAATTCTTATTATTATAGCTTCGGCAGGCTAATCAAAGTGTTAATGGAAATAGTTAGGGGCGAATTAAATCAACTGTGTAACTGTCTTTTTTAATTGCGTTATGATAATGATTCAGGATACAAATTGTAACGCATATCATATAAAATGAGTCAGTCTAACTTTAGGTAAATAATTAATATTTAAATTGTGTATTTATATTTAATAGTTTACTGATTCAGATCTCTCGAATATTTTAGCAAAATAGATGAATATGGATTCGAAAGACATGAAGAATTTGATTTTGAGAGTTACGAAGAATTTATATCTGTGTACCTGAGAGTTCTCGCGACGCGAGCTCGGAAGTGGGCCTCGCTGCTCGGCGAAGGAAAATCGGTCAGACGTACCAGCGTCGTAAAGAGATACGTTCGGAAAGGCATACCAAGTATTTTCATTACGTTTTAGTTTTAGTGAAATGAATTAATTTGTGTGAATTGCCATCACTTTTAATATTTTCATTAAATATGCTATTTTATTTTTAGGTGAACATAGACCAGTAGTATGGATGGCAATATCAGAAGCAGATAAAGTGAAAAATCAAAGTGCTGACTTGTATCATAAAATATTAAATAGCCAATTTGAAAAAGAACTTGTGGATTTAGTCATGACAGATTTACCACGTACATTTCCTGACAATATTTACTTCTCTAAAGAAGCCAACCATCAGACACACCTATTTAACATCCTTATAGCTTATGCTCATAACAACAGGGCTGTGGGCTACTGTCAGGGGTTAAATTACATTGCAGGTATGTTTTAATACTTCCTGGTCGCCCATCTGATAAACGTTGATTGATGTTATTGATGGATGTAAGATCAAGCTTAGCCCCTATGTATGTGCAACCCTGAATGACCAAATTATAAATAACTAATCTAATAGAGTGATGTTTGAGTTAAAATTTGGTTTGTGTGATTAAAATTTTATTTTACACCTCTATTACATTACTAAGTGTATAATAGTTATTTATGCATCTGGCACATAATGAAATCTCTAAAGGTATGAGTGCTGAGGTTAGAGAGCTACAGATTTAGTGCATAATTTGTTTCCATTGTGTTTTATCGGAAAAGTTCGTATTTATCATGCTCTCTCAATTAATTTCAGTACCCATAATACCACCGTAGGGGTAGGTCGCATTTGCAGCCAATATATATATATATATATATACACAGGGTGTTAGGTAATGAGTGGATAAACCGTGATCTGCTGATAGGGGGCACTTAGGTCGTTCTAATAATGATAAATGAGGTTTAGTAAAAGTGCCACGGTTTTCGAGATATTTGGACTTTTTTAATTTTTTAGGAAATTGACACCCTTACTCGATTTTTTGGTCGTGGTTAGTGTACTAAAATGTTTTTTTTTTATTTTATTTTTAGCTTATTATTGTTTAATAGTTGTGTTATCCGATAAACATTACCATTTTGGCGTAACTACCGCGGTTTAATTTAAAAAAAATCGCAAACTTTAATTTTGCATCTTCGATCGAACATTTACCAAATTTTGAGCTCTTGCGGTGAAAAAAAAAATTACTATCACATGGTAGCCAATGAGCTAAAAAACATGCCCATTTAATAGAGATTTTAAATTTGTGCTCCACAATTCCAAAGCGTACCTAATTATGACAAACTTTTCCTTGCGAAAATAAAAATACTGGCCACTAATTTTGTGAAACCTTTTATTGAAAAAAAGTAACGATTTGTGATCCGAGCGAAGCATTACACCCTTTTTTTGCAATAATAACAATACTGGGCAGTACTTTTTTTAATGCCATTTATTCGAAATTTAGCCATCCAGACTACCGGATTTTTAATCGAGTACATAATGCGTTCACTGAAGGCAGAATTCTTGGTCAGGGTGTGGGTGGAACAAGTGGAGGAAGACCCACCCGAGGAGATGACGAGAATGTTTTGGACCTAGTTGAAGCAGATCCTTCTCTATCCGTGCGTGATATGGCAAATTACCTGGGTTTATCTGTATGAAAAGTGCATACTACATTAAAAGTACACCAATTACACCCATTTCACGTCCAACGTGTGCAAGTTTTATTGCCTAGAGATTATCCCTTAAGAGTAACTTTTTGTCGAGTGATGCTGCGTCGGATGCGTGAAGACCCAGACTTTTTTTAACAAGATACTGTGGTCGGACGAATCATCTTGCCGTCAAGATGGCTACATGAATCTACACAATCTGCACAGTTGGCAGTTAGATAATCCTCACTTAATGAGATAGGATAGATCTCAGTACCAATTTAAGGTAAGTCTTCTCATGATCACGGTGTTCACGGTTGTTGTAATACGATAAAAACGTCAAGGTTTAATTAATTATGCTTTTTACCGCGATGAATCCCCTATCTATTACAAATATTAATTTTAGGTAAATTTGTGGACCGGTATCTTGAATGGCGAAGTGATCGGCCCCTTCGAGCTGCCATCTACTCTAAATGGAGATAATTACTTGAAGTTTCTTCAAAATGATTTACCTATCCTTCTGGAAGATGTGCCGCTTGCACTAAGGCAAGTAATGTGGTTACAACAAGACGGTTGTCCCGCACATTACGCAGCACGAGTGCGACAGTACTTAACTGCCGCATTCCCAGAACGATGGATTGGCCGGTTAGGCCCAATACTATGGCCTATTAGATTTTTTTTATTGGGGTTGTCTCAAAGAGAAAGTGTACAGCCGTCCAATTACGAGTCTTTCTGGGTTACGAGAGCGAATAAGAATTGCTGCTCAAGAAATAGGGAACTCTGGATACACCAGATTCGTCAGGCGTTCCTTTATCCGACGATGTAGAGCTTGCATTAGGGCTGGTGGACGTCAATTTGAGCACATTATTTAACTTAACTTTATTAAAACATTTCCTTTTTATGTTTTTTTATTTCACAGATAGCATTAGTTAAATCATTCATTAGAAAAACCGGCTTCCTTGCTACTCCAATACCTACTTTTTTAAGTTTTATTTATCAAAACCAATAAATGTTTACTGTTATAAAATCTCTATTAAATAGGCATGTTATTAAGCTTATTAAAAGAATAAAAAGCTGTCGGGATATTTTTTAAATTTCGAATAAATGGCATTAAAAAAGTAGTTAGTGCCCGGTATCGTTATTATTACAACAAAAAGGTTGTAAAGCTTCGCTCGGATCACAAATCTTTACTTTTTTCAATAAAAAGTTTCACAAAATTAGTGGCCAGTATTTTTATTTTCGCAATGAAAAGTTTGTCATAATTAGGTACGCTTTGGAATTGTGGAGCACAAATTTAATATGAAATAATCACAGGAAATAATCGAATCGATTGCGGAAAACTGATGTTGTTTTTTATTCTAATATTTAAATAAAAAGATGTTTACTGTTTTAAAATCTCTATTAAATGGGCATGTTTTTTAGCTCATTGGCTACCATGTGATAGTAATTTTTTTTTTCACCGCAAGAGCTCAAAATTTGGCAAATGTTCTATCGAAGATGCAAAATTCAAGTTTGCGATTTTTTTTTAATTAAACCGCGGTAGTTACGCCAAAATGGTAATGTTTATCGCATAACACAACTATTTAACAATAATAAGCTAAAAAGAAAATAAAAAAAAACATCTTAGTACACTAACCACAACCAAAAAATCGAGTAAGGGTGTCAATTTCCTAAAAAATTAAAAAAGTCCAAATATCTCGAAAACCGTGGCACTTTTACTAAACCTCATTTATCATTATTAGAACGACCTAAGTGCCCCCTATCAGCAGTTCACGGTTTATCCACTCATTACCTAACACCCTGTATATATATATATATATATAGTGGCTATTACACAATTCAAATATTCTCTTTAGTTTTGGTTTTATTTACAGTTTACGTATATAATGTTTGTATTATCATGCCAAAACCTCAAAATAGAAGAAAACGCTTAGGCCCTCCAGTCCAGGAAATTATATTTAACATATACCTGTATTTTTTATCACAAAATAGCAAATTCGGAAATAGCAATGATTCTCAATATTTGGCAAAGTTCAACAACGAATTTCAGATGCAACAGGCATTTCTCGGCCAACAATAAGAAAACTAATAAACAAGGAAGAAGATAACAAGAAAAATAAAAATTCAAATCCAAATAATGTTAAGTTAGGTAGACCACGCAAAATTTTCGGTCTAGACCTTGATGACTTTGATTATTCAGTAATATGACATATGGTTTATAATTTCCATCTGATTTATAAACTAGTTCCTATGATCCAGGCCCTAAAGTCCAAATTGATGGAAATTATGAATTTTAAAGGCTGTGATTTTACATTAAGAAATATGGTTCGCCAAATGGGTTTTCGATTCAAGAAAATTACAAACAATAGAATGACGTAAGACTAAACAGAGTATCTGGACTTAATAAGAAGGTATAGATCTGAAAGGAGAGATATTGTGTACACGGGACGAAACACATGTTCATACATCCCATTTAACAGGAAAATGCTGGGCAGATTCCATGGATAAAGGAGTGAAACAGTTAATTTCAAAAAGCCGTCGTCTTATTATTGTACATGCAGGTAGTGCCAAAGGATTTGTTCTGGGTGCTCTGCTTATGTACAAGTCTACTGATAAGACCGGTGACTATCACGATGCCATGAATAATGTAAATTATGAAAAATGATTACAAAATCAACGATATTCAAAGGGTGATCCATCATTAACCAAGGCACTACTATATGAAATTATTTGTCGTCATAAACAAGACTGTGTATAATATTCAATAGACAAGATTTTACATCAAGACTTCTTCGTCGTCCCCTCACTGTTTAGGATCGCGACCACATATATGTCTCCACTCAGTGCGGTTGTATGCTGTGTGGACCGCCCGGTGCATGTTGCCGCCCACCACCGTCTTCAATGCGTCAGACCATCTCGTAGGTGCCCTTCCTTGCGCACGTCAGCCATCAATTTGCCCGACAATAATCTGCTTCTCTAGTCCGTGCTTTGGGGACCGCATAATATGTCCAAAGAAGCTCAGGGCTCGTTTCCGTCATATTGCGGAGAGTCTGGTCGTGATGTCGTCTTTTAATATCGACTCGTTAGTCCGCATCGCAGTCCAAGGTATATGTAGTAACCTTCGCCAACACCACATTTCGAAGGAATCGATTTTACTGCTATCGCGGCTTTTCAAACTCCAAGTTTCAGCACCATATGTAAAAATGGAGAACACCAAGGCTCGAACCAAGCGCACTTTCGTTGTTCGTCTTATACCACGGTTTTTCCAAATTTTGTCTAGGTTAGCCATTGCACCTTTAGCCATACCGGCCCTACGGCGAATTTCATCAGTGCAGCTGCCGTCGCAAGTAATCAAGGAGCCCAGATACACAAACTCACTGACTTATTCATACCCCTCGAGTGCGGAAGTAACTGGAAGTACTTGAGCCCTGTCCACCACCATTATTTTCGTCTTAGAACGGTTGATCTTAAGACCGAGCTTGGCACTTTCAACTTCAATTTTCTTCAGAAGAGTTGCCATTTCCATTTCATCTGACGCAAGTATTGTTGTGTCGTCTACGTATCTCAGGTTGCTAACCCTACGACCACCAACTGCAATACCACCGTTCGACGTTCCACCCATCCAGCGCTTTCCTCATGATATATTCGCCATATAGGTTGAATAATTTGGGACACAGAATGCAGCCTTGCCGAACGCCTCGTTCTGTGTGGAAAACTTTGGACTTCTGGTTTTCCAATTTCACGAATCTTGAGCTATTGAATTGAATTAGAAAAGTAAGGTGTTCCGGCACGCCCATCACCACGAGCACATCAAACATTGTTCTCCACTGCACACAATCGAACGCCTTAGCGTAGTCAACGAAGCACAAAACTAGCGGTTTGTTAAATTCTCGACATTTCTCAATGAGCACACGAACATTCAGTATTTGCTCACGAGTACCCTTTCCGGCCACAAACCCCGATTGCTCACTGGGTATCTGGTGATCGACAAATGACGAGAGGCGGGTGTTTATAATGCGCACGAGAATTTTGCTAGCATGAGATATGAGGGACAAGGTACGGTAATTCTCACATTTCCTTGTAGAGCCCTTCTTGTGCAACATCAAGACACAGTGTTAAGGTTACCGCCATAGCATCCCGACTTCAACCCAATTGAAAACATATGGTTCCAGATAAAAGGTTACGTATCAAAAAGAAACAGACATGAATATGACTACAGTAAAGAAATTTATTGAAGAAAAAATTAATATGCTTGGCCCGGATGAATGGAAAAAGTTTGTGATAATGCCATCAAATTTGAAAATGAATATCGTTCAAAAGAAGACATAGTATTGTCATTCACGTCAATGAAAGTACTGACGATGACACGTCTGAGTGTAACTTAGATTGTGAAATGAAAAATGTTGAAAATATTGATCCAAATATTCAATAGGTAATATTAATATTTTAATAAGAAGGTAATGTTTTGTGTGCGTAGCGTCCTGAGTTTTATTATTGTAAATATTTCAAAATACGTATGCGTTATTTTGCTGCATTTTATGTTAATGTAAGGAGTGTTTCGTTTACGAATGACAATAAAAGTACTACTTACCTATGAGTGTATTTCTAAGTTTCTTAGGGTGGTTATAACGGGTCTATATTGTCTTCCATAAAGTTTTAGTTCCATTTTTAAGATTCCATAACGTTTTTAGTCATAAATATTGTTAGTCATAATATTGATTGTCATAATATTTGAGGGTATATTTTTGTATTTCCGAATTTTCCTGTTCATATTTGTCGAAAGTCATAAAAACTTTATTCATAACTTTTTACATCATAATGTATTACACCTCATAATGTTAAAGGTAATAATATTGCTTGACACAGTGATTATAAGGTCCAAACTTGTTTATCATAAAAGTAAAATACATAAAATGTAAGTTTTGCCTACTATATGTAAGTATTAGTTAAAAAATATGTTCGGTTCTGGCGCTTCGCCGGCCGCTACCGCGGCACGCTCGCTTCGCTCGCTCGGCTCGCGCGCTGTAGGGTCACAGTTCTACCTAACACTCCTCCCGCTTCGCTCGTCGTCGTACCTAATGGAGACCCTTCTAATGTATCTACATCATATTCATAATATCAATTTGAAATTAAAAAAGAAAGAACATTTAGAGTCATAAACATTACATATTATTATATAGTGAGGCTATGAAACGGTATGAATAATCATAATTAGTGGTTTAAAATATACGCTTTAAAATATTTCTGTTTAATCATCAATATGCCTTTGAATATTATAGATATAATTTTTATGACTTATAAAAATTATAATCCTTAACATTATGGACTATTCACTTTAGCATTATTAAGCTTTATGCTTTACAATTTTCATGACTATCGATATTTATGAGCATAAATAGTATGACAATCAATTTCTGACTTTCAAAATTCGATACAACAATTTTATGGGTGACAAAGGGATCCCGGTTATAATATCTCTATATTATACAGTGCCATATGCTGTCATTTTTCATTTTGACATTTGATACTAAATAATAAAGTTTCATATTAATGAATATAAACATGTCACTCATTTAATACAATAATTAATTGACACTTCTGGTCCCGTCGTCTTCCGATTGAGATCCGAGTTTTACCGATGGAAACCTTATTCACTATATCTGTAGCTTCCGAGCACTCTAATAACAGGCACAAGTATCTTTAGAGCTAATTATGTACCGTTGCATACATAAGTATTTCTACAAGCTTAAAATGATAATGTCAAAAATAAACAATGGCTAACTTTTCTTATAAACTTTCCTTGATTTTTCTGCTAACAAATTAGGTACTTGACAGCTATATCCGAGTTAATAGTTTGTGAATTTTACTGTTAAATGTTTACAAATTTCATGCAAATTTCAATAGTTACTAAAAGAGTTCTTGCAATTTATCATGAAACATGGAATGCCATTATTGATACCCATATTATCCATATTGAGCGTAACCATTGTAACCAAATAACAAGTTGATGATTGCTGATATCCTTAAGCGTAACCATGGTAACAAATAACAAGTCGATTAATAAATCATCTTAGTAATTTAATAAAAATGTAATTTTAAAGAAATTATTACTCTCGGAATTAATTTTGTTTTTAATCTGCATCATTTCAATTGTTATTAAAACATTTCTAAACATTTAATATACAAATTAGGAAGTCAAGTGTTCACTAAATGCCAAGACTGATATCCGGAATGACCATAATCATTTTAATAATAATAACAATGCTGTAATGGTTATAAAAGAACAGTTACTACTATGCCAACGCTCATTATACAACAGTTTTCACGCTTTGGTTACAATATGGGTGGCATTCCGATACTGTTAACAATGTACATATATATTAGCTAGCGCTTTATAGTACGCGAGCAGAAAAACATATATGTATTTTATTATTTTCTCATATTGTTGCTTAGGGATGCTGTTACTGTCAACAAAATGTGAGGAGATTTCATTTTGGCTTCTAAAAATGTTAGTGGAGAAGATTCTTCCTGACTATTACACCAAGACAATGGATGGATTGATTGTAGATATAGAAGTCTTATCAGAACTTGTCAAATCTAAAGTGCCAGATGTACACCAGCATGTGATAAACCTCGGTATGTACCTATCAATACAGTACTTTTCAGCTACTAATCAGCTAGCAAATTACATGTCCTAATTATACATTTTGCTTGTTTATACAACGTGTTACAAAAAATCAAAGCCAAAAATAATGCAACTCTAGTAAGCTGTCATCTCATAAAGTCATGCTAAGGTTTTCATACATTGTCAATGGACTCTTTATAAGAGACCATTTAACCGCCTTTCTGCTTTACGGGTATTTTTGTTACACTCTGTATTTAATCACAAAATCATAAAACACAAACTACCAATACCACCATTTTTTTATCAATACTGCAATAAAACACTGCGAAGACTTGCTTGTTGATATAAAACAGTGGTTCTTAACCGGTGGTCCGCAGTCCCTGGAAGCACCCGAAGGGGTCCGCGAAGCAATCGGAAAAATATTAAATAAGTGACAACAAGTCGACACAACGACGCGTGGCGCAAGTTGCGCTACGAGTGAAGTAGCTGAATTTATTGTATTTACCTCCAAACAGTAAGTGTTTCATGGCAAGACAAAAAGATTGTCAAATGGTCACTCATCACTAAAAGGTTAAGAACCACTGATATAAAACAATTGACAGTTACTGGTAAAATTACTCTGTAGTAAGTGTAACAGGGTGAATATTTGAGAATGATTTATTTTGTTAGAAACATTTGTCTTTGTGATAAATATCGTGTTACCGCAACTCAAGTATCATATTATCTAGACTAGAGACTAAAATAACGAACTGTAAAAGAGGCACGTGTCGCTAAAGCTTATTTTGCCCAAAATTGAAAAAAATATAAACAGAGGTGTTGAGGATAATGACAAAGTGTGAGGAGAATGACAATTGTTGAGATTTCTATGATGCTTTAATGAGAAGAATGACACCGTCAATTTTTTTTTGCATAAATTAAAGGAACAGACGTAGCAAAATGATGTTGTTTATGGGTAATTGTAGTTACATTATTTAGAGGCTTAGTGTAGGCTAAGCTTGACAAAATTATCTTAATATTAATCAAATCGATCATGCAAAAAAGGGAACTATTTTTTACGTGTTCATTGAAGTCTGACTAAGTACATAGTATACCTGCGAAAATATAATTATTTTGAAACATTATAATAATAACATTTATTAATTAATTGAATTACACATAATATAGAAAATCGTTGCCCTTTCTCCACACTGTAACAAATTAAACATGAACTAATTCTTCGCATAATAATATAGAAAATATACTCAAATTTCTTTGAGTATATTTTCTTTTATTTAACTTAACTAAATCTCACTTTCAACTTTTACAAATTAAACCGTTTTAATAAAACTATAAAACATACATGTTAGTTAAGGTATAGCTTATTTTTCAATAAACATTAACTATTTATTTTTGGTATTTTTTATTACAACAATAGGTTTGTACCTATATCAAGAGCTACTTTTTTGATTTAGGTATGTAAACTAAGTGGGCATATTATGAATATTCATAGCATAATGATTAAATAGGTCTTATATATAAAACTTCAGTGATAAAGAGAAACACTCCCCTAAAACTATATGTATAAGTATTAAAAATAAATCAACTTTATTTAAAATATATTTATATATACTTGATTTTGGTTTTTGAATGCTGTGGCCACTCTTAGATGAAAGCACCCAGCGAAAAAAACTTTGAAAGCTGATACGAAAATATTCGCTATAGAATGAAAGTTTGCCCTTGTGACGATAAATTATACAGTGTTACACTTCATAAGGATAATATGAAAATTCGCCCTTAGTAAAACATCGAAATCTGCACATACAAAGTTTTCTTATTTTCATCAAGAAAAACAACAACAACAACAATAACAAACAATAACAACAACAATAACAATAATAACAATTCATTTAATTCAAATTCCAGACTGTAAACATTTCGTAGCTATAGAAGATAAAATGTTCTTAATTAAAAAAATGAAATATCCTGCGACATTAAGACTGAGAACAAAACGGCAACATGATATTGAGTTCATATCATGTAGGCAGATAAATCATTATTCTCAACATTTATCATTCTTAAAAATATTACAAAGTCATTATTCTCTACAAGAGTCATTATGCTGAGCAGCGTTATTGAGGAGAATGACATGACGTTGAGAAGAATGATTTTTGGGACAAAAGTTGTCGTAACCTGAAAGTTTACGTTCAAATAAAATCTCGCCTCAAATATAAGTAAATCGCAACAAATTTGTCACAATATAAAATAATTGTATTACAATTAAAGTGTATACTTTCGAAGTAAAGATAAAAAAGGATAATGACGAAAACAATGACACGTTCGAGCAGCGAGGAACAAACGTTAAAATATTTTCTAAACGAACACGTGTTGTTTGGTTCAGCGTTCACGGGCGAATGAGGAGCAGTGTCCGGGGGAGGATAGGAACGACATTCGTTCCGTTACAAGTATTTTTGTTAACGAAATATGCCAAATAAGCATCGCTGAGACGAATGACGAATTATTCGTGACAATTTTTTTGCTTCATGTTTTGAATGAAATAGTGATTAAGTATTCTTTTTTTTTTACTAGGATTTTGAATACTAAGTATTAAACTATAAATATAAACAGTAATTTTTTTTAAGTTCATAAATTAGCGTATAATCCTTTTCATTTAAATTTATGTCGTGTTGTGACACGAGAAATATTGCAAATATGGATAGTTTGTAATTTTTGTATTTTTTAAATATACGAAATAAAACTTTTAAGTAAGTGCGCCCACAAGAATACTTAATGTAGAATCAAATCACATTAATTAATTGATACTTTCTGTTATTATTGGAGCACAAAGTAAATAGACACTCTTTTTCGCCGTTTCAAATATTCACCCAACAACACTTACAAAATTTTCTCTTGCCCTTATTAGGGTTCCATAGTCAAACTAGGAACCCTTATAGTAGTTTCGCCATGTCCGTCCGTCTGTCTGTCTGTATGTCACACTCACTTTTTCTCAGAAACTATAAGTGTCATAAAGTTGAAATTTTGTATACGTATTCATATTTTTACCGCGCACAAAGATCAATAATAAAAATTGTAAAGAAATATATTTTAGGGTACCTCACACACATGTAAAGCAAAGGCAAATATTTTTTTTACCTTATAACGTCAAATATCTTTAGACAGGCTTCAAAAATATAAGTGGTGTTTTTTGCAAAAAAAAACACTGGACCCGACTTCCAAGTTAAATCATTGAAAAATATATTTTGTGAAGACTTTCTACATACTATTTTATTTATAATATATTTAAAGTAAATAGGGAAAAGGGCCAAAAATAAAATATGGTAAAGTTGACCCTACTGTGTGGTAACTTTGCCAACAGGTTTTTGTACCTTTCTACGAAAGAATTAGATAACAGCATTGATTTAGTATATATGTATAGATACACAATCAGCAGGAAAAAATGGCAAGTCAAAACTACTGCCTAATCGACTTGGGCAGTAGTTTGGCTATTAGTCTTGTTCCAACCACAGACAGTGGCAGTTGGGGTCTATATTGTCTTCCATAAAGTTTTAGTTCCGTTTTTAAGATTCCATAACGTTTTTAGCCATAAATATTGTTAGTCATAATAATGATTGTCATAATATTTGAGGGTATATTTTGTATTTCCGATTTTTCCTGGTCATATTTGTCGAAAGTCATAAAAACTTTATTCATTACTTTTTACGTCATAATGTATTACACCTCATAATGTTAAAGGTAATAAAATAATATTGTTTGACATAGTGATTATAAGGTCCAAACTTGTTTATCATAAAAGTAAAATACTTAAAAATGTAAGTTTTGCCTACTATATGTAAGTATTAGTTAAAAAATACGTTCGGTTCTGGCGCTTCGCCGGCCGCTGCCGCGGCACGCTCGCTACGCTCGCTCGACTCGCGCGCTGTAGGGTCACAACCTAACACTCCTCCGCTCCGCTTCGCTCGTCGTCGCTCGACCTTCCTTATATATCTACATCATATTCATAATATCAATTTTAAATTAAAAAAGAAAGAACATTTGGAGTTATAAAAATTTACATATGTACTGAGGCAATGAAACGGTATGAATAATAATAATTAGTGGTTTAAAATATATGCTTTAAAATATTTCTGTTTAATCATCAATATGCCTTTGATAAAAGATAAAAGATATTTATTCAGTAAGTAGGCCGCACGGGCACTTTTACACGTCAAAATCTACCAGCGCTTCCCAAGAGGAGACCACTGCTGAGAAGAAGCGCCGCAAGAAACTCAACAGTTAGTCTTTTTTTAAATGAAAATATAACAATGTCACTACTTATTCTAACATTATATAAAACTGTAAAAATAATATTAAATATCTGCGTAGTTTTGCAGGAAAACATGTCAGAATGACTACGAGAAAATTTATATATATATCACGATATATGTCAGAATGACTACGAGAAAATTTATATATATATCACACAAAACAGTTTGACATGTCTTCCTACATAAACCGTGTCCCCTAGACAAGATACAGCGTTTACATGATTTTTATGAGGTATGTACGAGTAGTAGGTAAGCTATTGAACATTAAACATTAGTTAATTTTCTGGTTTAGGCCAAGCATTTTTGTCCGTTAGATAGTCCTCGACCCTATAGTACGCCTTTGACATCAACGACTTTTTCAAGTAATTTTTAAGTGCTGGAAGGGGTAACTCTAAAACTACGTCGGGTAATTTATTATAAAAATGAATGCATTGACCATTTGAATGTTATAGATATATTTTTTATGACTTATGAAAATTATAATCCTTAACATTATGGACTATTCACTTTAGCATTATTAAGCGTTATGCTTTACAATTTTTATGACTATCGATAGTTATGAGCATAAATAGTATGACAATCAATTTCTGACTTTCAATATTCGATACAACTTTATGGGTAACAAAGGGATCCCTGGCAGTTGTCAATCATGACGAAATGTGCAGTGAAAAACTGCAAAAATAATAACAAAAAACCGAAAAAAAGGATGGAATGTCTTATTTTACGTAAGTTCTTTTATTTATAAACAGATTCTAGTTAAAATTATAATGCTTTCATGATTTTTAGGAATTTATTTTGTACATACAAATTATGAATTATCACGGAACAAAAATATATGGAGTAGCTATTACTTTTATTAATTTTAATAAATCGTGTTGGTTTATTTTGACTTATGACAAAAAAAATGTTTATAATAATATTTCTTATATTGGGTATCGCGAGGATACCGAAAGCGAAATCAATGACCAATCACACGCAGAATCAGCAATAGAAACAAATATTCCAGCAAACTGTGACATTTGGTCTTCAGATCTTGATATATTGCCGGATACGTAGTTCAGAAAATAATAAAATCAATTCGGAGCAAACTGTGACATTTTGTCTTCAGATTTTGATATATTGCCGGATACGTAGTTCAGAAAATAATAAAATCAATTCGGTGCAATTTGGTGCCTAATAGGTACATGAAATATACCCAAGCCGGTGTCAAGTAAGTATACACAATAGCTATGACACCATGATTCTTGCATGATGGATGGATGGAAATGTTTTAGATCTTACATAAAAAGGGCCATTCGCTCTATATATAACTTAAATTCCCGTGATTCATTAAGATAACTTTTTAAACAAATTAATATTTTAACAGTAGCATCCCAATATATTTATGATAATATTATGTATGTTATTAGGATCCTAGACTTTTTCGTTAAAAATTCTGATATACATAATATAAATACTAGGAATAAAAGTACATTATTGCCTAGGCGCGGAAAGTAAGGGATTGCCTGACGAGGTGGTTAGCAGGCCGAGCAATAGCGAGGCCTGCTAAAATACGAGTCAGGCAATCCCCCCGTTTCCGCCGAGGCATATATAATGCTTTTCTCAAACATGTGAGGAAATGATACAAATATATTTGTAAAAAGTAAAATTAATATTAAAAGTGATGTTAATAATATTAGGACAATTTGTAAACGAAATTGTTATGGGTTTTCCAGGAACATTTATGTTTGTCTGTTGAATTTGAGATGTTGATATTTCAGGGCTTGTGGTAGACAAATGGACGTAACTTAGGGAAAAGGATCCAATTCAACCATTTCACACTTGTAGAATTTGACATAATATTGACAACAATAGAATTCAATACCGTGAAGTGCCGAGGACTTGATGTTTGTAGCTTTTACACAACAACAGTGAGTTCTACGTTTAAATTTCAATAAGTTTTGTTTTTAATTTTTTTTTTCTAACCATAGACAATTTTAAAGAAATTTAAAAAGAAGAAAACACACGCACTGTGCTACGAAAACGAGCAGTGCCTTGGCTGTATGAGATTTATTTCTTGGTCCTTTCTATTCTTTATGCATTTGACAGCACTTTAAAAAAAATATCTCAGTGGACAAAAATGGGTTTTCATACGTTTATTTTACTCCTAGGAAGAAAATGAGGCCCTTCGCGTCTTCGTTTTTCAAAAGAAATGCCATCCTTTCTGAGCATGTTTGAGAAAAATAAAATTGCCATAAAAAAGTTTCGTGTCCGTAAAGTATATATAATAATAATAATATAATAATAAATTCTTTATTTTCAGGCAAAAAACCCATACAAATAGTCTTACAGCTAGCTTACAACTAAATTATAAATATACAAACACAGAAATAACAACAAAGTTACTTCCGGTTCCTGTCGTGATGAACGGATAGCCAGTATTTAAAAAAGTGACTGTCGATGCCTTCATAAATGGTCTTAAGAAGTTCGTTGTTTGAGTCCCTAATTCTTTGCCAAAATGCAGCTACCCTGGTCCTCAAGATAGCGTAGAAGTCTGGGACTCGGGCCGTTGCGAACATATTCGAGGCACTGCAGTACCTCTGGTGCTTTATCAGGATACGAAATGCGTCATTATATTGCACCCTGATGCTATTGCATGCTCGCCTCGTGTACCTACCGTGTCCAGAGTTAGCAGGTATAAAAATTTTGGCAATAGGCTTTAAATAAACGAATTTTAACGTCCTCGGAACAGCGACCGAACCTACGCGCCAACATGTTTCATCGAACCGATAATGCCCCACGTTCCCGCTCGATGTCTTGATCATCACATAGGTGTTCCGTTAATACAACTCCTCCAAACGGACGTCCTCGCAAAATGCCTACCGACGTGTCAACAGACGATTTTGCTACGCATCCAAAATCAGAGTCAATTTCTTGTACGAAGTTCAAATCGTGTGGAAGAAGCCAGGTGTCTTGTAGGGCTATAATATCAACCGACTTACAGAGAGAGCGTACATGTTGTAATGACCTCTTCACCGACTTGCAATTAAATGAGGCAAAACGAATGGTTTCTGTGGTTGTACTATCCATGTATAGCTTAAGATGACTTGGGCGCAGTCACGCGTTGACGGTACCGGCGCGGTAAACGAGACCCGCCGGCCAGAATTAACTATTCAAGAACCTCCCGACTTGACTAGACTTTATGACCACTTTAAATGAGTTAAAAGAAGTCTCGACTCGTGGCTTCAATAATTCTATGCTTACGCATTTTTCACCCATTACTCGAATGTGTTCTATTATGTCATCTACTTTAACTACTTTTCTCGTTCTTGATATATAAATAGCGCATTCCGATTCAGCTACCAGTAAAGAACTTGTATTGTTTTCAAGTGTACCTCTCATGTTCTTATGTTGTACACGTTTCTTACGTTCTACCTTGGTAAAACCGCTCTCATCATTATTGACGTTGTCCGCAAGGTTTATTTTTCTCTGCGGTTGTTCCGGAGCAATCACGATATCTCTGTAGCTCGGGCCAGTCGTGGGTTTAGACGGTATACACGGCACGGGGGGCACGGCATGCGCGGGAGACACTCTCAGCGCACGTGGCGGCGGGGGTGACGCGGGCGTGGCGGGCGGCGCGGACGGCACTAGACTAGTGGCCGTTTTAGGCGATGCATCCAAAACAACATTTGCAACCGGTTTATCACATGTTATCTCCAGCGGTTGCCGCCTCGAGTCATTACTCGGTGACTTGCTATTAGATTTGCGGGCCGTCAAATATTTATTTTTGATCAGCTTTTGTTCGTCAGTATTTTTAAGGCTACTTTTTGTGTTTCTTTGATGTAAACTCTGTTGCAATTTCATGATATCATCGTGTAATTTGACCTCTAAATTCGATAGTTCACTTTTAGAAACTACGTTCAAATGCATCATTTGGAGCTCATTTTTTAAGAACGTCATATCTTTCAAAAGGCGGGACACATCTACATGGTCGAAGGTAACAGGAGGTAGTTTATTTAAATCCTTCACCACACAAATAGGATGCGTATTCGGGTGATGGTCCTTAAGTATTTTTAGGATGTCCTTCATGTTTTTCTTGCCTTTGTCCTCACCTCTCCTTGCTTGGCATCTTGAGCCGTCAGGATATGCGTTAAAAATAATAGATTTACTTGTTTCTATTTCCTCATCCGAGAAGTTCGCAGTACAGATTTGCACAATACTTAGGTCGTCAAGCACATTTAGTTTATTCAGCACAAAAGTTAATAACTTGATGTTGTCTGCCATGATGGTACATTACAAAAGTTAATTCGTATATAATGCAACTAAACACGCGGGCGCGCACATCTCAGAGATAACACGACCGTTCGCCAGCGCACTAAGGTCGAGACTGTATATAAATCATTTGTAGGTTAATGCATTCATTTTTATAATAAATTACCCGACGTAGCTTTAGAGTTACCCCTTCCAGCACTTAAAAATTACTTGAAAAAGTCGTTGATGTCAAAGGCGTACTATAGGGTCGAGGACTATCTAACTAATGGATTAACTAATGTTTAATGTTAAAAGATAAAAGATTAAAAAGATATTTATTCAGTAAGTAGGCCGCACGGGCACTTTTACACGTCAAAATCTACCAGCGCTTCCCAAGAGGAGACCACTGCTGAGAAGAAGCGCCGCAAGAAACTCAACAGTTAGTCATTTTTTAAATGAAAATATAACAATGTCACTACTTATTGTAGCATTATATAAAACTGTAAAAATAATATTAAATATCTGCGTAGTTTTGCAGGAAAACATGTCAGAATGACTGGGGTGGAATATTGTATAAAAGTCAATCATTTTTGAAGTTAGAAACGTAAAAATTGGTATAAACTACCCCTTAAGGGTGGAAATGCACGGTGGGCCGCACTGCTTAGTAAGGCGGCCATAATTGATTATTTAGTAAAGTGTTTTTTTTTTCCAATTGGAAGTGCTTTTAAAGCACACATGTCATTATATAATTAGTAAATAAAACACATTTTGAGGTAATTACCATATAAATTATTTAATAAATAGAATGCCGGCTTAGTGTAAGAAGTCATTAATCAAATAGGTGATTAGTGTTAGTGAATTTTGAACTATATTATATCGCAAATAAGTCTTTAGCATCATAAGCTTATTTTTTTTTGCACTAAGTCGATCAAAAGTAATTGACATAAGTAGATAAAAAATAAAACTAAGTAAGAAAAGTTCTGCTTGTACTCGATGTGGCCAGTGCTGCCATCAAAGCCCCACTTTCCTATCAAAATAACATCACCCATACATTCTTGAGGAATAGCAGCCAATACTTCTTTGTGAGATTCGATTATACGAGCCACAGTATGGTTCAGCAAGCTTTGCAACTCCACCTCCGCCGTGGATTCAGTAACCCGTACGACCCCAGAATAGCATTTTTTCTTTGCTTCTACTACTTTTCTATGCGAAGGTAGAATGGTATTTTTCCGAGAATTTATAAATTTGCGAAACAACAGATATTGGTGCTTTGTTAATTTAGCTTCCGTTATGAGAGATAGCTCTTCGTCAGAGTTCACTAGACTCGTTTTTAAAAAGGGTGATCCCAAAATTTTAGGTAATTACCGACCAATAACTCTTATTCCATTCGTTGCTAAAATATTTGAAAATGTTATGGCTGACAAAATATACATTTTAATTGGTAAATATAATATACTAAAACCTGAGCAGTATGGTTTTCAGCAAAAGAAATCAACAACACAAGCATGTTTTTCACTAGTTAAAGAAATAACTTAATGTATCAACCACCAAATACCAATAATAGCAGTGTTTTTGGACATGTCTAAACCGTTTGACCATGTTGATCATCAAATACTCATGAGCAAACTATACGATTACGGTATAAGAGGTAAAGTGTATGAATGGATTCTTAGTTATTTAAAGGATCGAAAACATTGTACAGTGATCTCTAAAAATGTTAAGGGCGAAACAATAACAGCCCGTTTTCAGTATAAAACAAATGAATACGGTGTTCCACAAGGCAGTATTCTTGGGCCATTATTGTTTCTCCTTTATATAAACGATTTACCTGATGTAACCAATAAAAAATGTATACTATTCGCAGATGATACGATTACGATTCTATTTAGGGCTGACAATTTAGATAACTTTGAAAATGAAATAAATTGTACATTACAAAACATAGCTAAATGGATGGACATGAATAACCTGAAAATTAACATATATAAAACAGGCAATACAATTTAAAACTAATAAAAGTAAAAAACTACAGTTCAACTTAAACTACAACTATAACAAAATTAAAATAGTAGACTCAACTTTGTTCCTAGGTATAACTTTAGACGAAAACTGGAAAAAACATTTTCACTTAGTTTGTAAGAAGGTCAACAGATTTGTATTTGCCCTATACCGCATTAAGAGATGCGCTTCCCTGCGTACAGCTCTCAGCGCCTACCATGGGTACGTGGCTTCAATGCTTAGATATGGTGTCATTATCTGGGGCAACTCAGTAGACAATGAAAGAGCATTCAAGGCTCAAAAAAAATGTGTACTTACATGCACTTTGTAATTTAAACAGCAGGACGTCATGTAGACCTTTCTTTAAAAATACTCTCAATTCTTCCACTGCCCTGTATCTACATAGCAGAAATCAGTTTATTTGTTATGGATAACAAGCACCATTTCACGACAGTCTCCCAGATAAATCCCCAAGCTAGAAGCAGTCGTCTGAATAACCTAGTAACTCCTAAGAGTAATTTGGCTCTGTATCGTAACAACGTGACGGGAATGGCGGTCAGAATCTTTAATAAACTACCATCAACACTGTGTGAGCTGCCTCGAAATAGATTTAAATCTGCCCTATTACAGTGGCTTTCGGACAAAAAAAATTATTCGCTTGACGAATTTCTATCTTAATTATGTAAAATGTTTTTATAAATTATTGGTGTTTATGTGAACATTTAATTTAGGAAAAGTTAATTAGGAATAATGTATTATTACTTGATAAATTGTGACATGAAAAAATGTATTAATTTAAGCAAAAAATGTAAGCAATCTTCTTTATAGTTTTTATAATTTTAATTAATTCTTTTGCATGTCTACGCCAATAAGGTACGAACATTATTGATACTTACTCTTTATTCGATAATCCATCTTAATGTACATGATGTTTAGCAAAATAAATAATTCATTCATTCATTCACTTCACTTGTACCGGCCGGGGTCTGATGTATTCACCAGATTGGTGACTGCAGACTCATCCAACTGAGCTAGCACTGCAAGCCTTCTGCGTTGTGACCGCTTACTGCAAACCGCGAAATCCTTTTTTGGTCGCTCAGAAGCAGCTTTGGCCCCTATGATGATGGCTGGTCGGAAATATAGCGACGTATTTTTGATCCCTGTGGAAATTCTCGGTAGATTTATATTTTCTGTCTCACTCAACCACTTGGAATATTTATTAAGAACCGTGCTTTTCTTTCGAGAACTAGATTTCCATAAAATAACAGGTCGACTACAAATATACTTGATAGCATTCTCCAAATTGCTAATATCTACGTTATCTGCATCCGGCACCATATTTATTAACTGCTGTAACACTTGACGGCATCTTTCCATGTCAGAACCACTTGTAGACAGCCAATCAGCCAAAATGAAACTCCTTGAAAAGGATCCGACATATTTAACATCTGGAAAAAAGGAAAAATAAATTTGCTTTCGTTATTTTTACGTAGCGTTTGCTACGCCTCGGCTTGCGCGGGCGTAGCAGTCTTCTACCTAGTCAATCCGCAAACTTCCGCAGATAACGGTTTATGGCCTTTAGTATAGACACATTCCATTTTGAAATTAAGAAAAAAATATCATTCAATTAGATTAAGAACATAGTTAAAACTTCAAGTAAACAATCAATCTACAGATTTATCTAATAAAATTAGATCTTAGCGTTAGAGATGTGCCGTTCTCGGAATATTTCGGAAACTTTCCTCATTTTGTATGGAGAACATTCTCGACCGGGAATATTTTCCATACAAAATGAGGAAAGTTTCCGAGAACGGCACATCTCTACCTAACGTAGACCCATCGTTAAACCTAAACGAAAAAATGTAAAGCGGATCGGAAATGACTCCATCTTAAAGTTATATATAACCCCAAAATAGATTAGAAACTAGACCCGACTGCAAAAAAGGATTAAATAAAAAATACCTAAGTTTAGAAACTAAAACCCGACTGCAAAAAGAACGAAACAAGTTTGGACGTTTGTAATGTTTCACACATACCGCCATAAGGTATTCGTTATCTGATTTACAATAGAACCACTCCTAGTCCTAGTATGATGACGTAGTCTAAATTTAGGAAAAAAATTGAAAAAAAAAGTAGTTCTGTTCCTCTGGTTTCGTTTTTCAGTAGGTATTTGGTACAAAACCCTAAAAACATCTGTTTCAAAAATATAAAAAAAATCTTATTCTAATTAACTTGCCAGCTTTCAAATAATTGTAAATATGTATGTAGGTACCAAATTCTTAGTTTGAGGTTGCTAAAGTAATGTTTAAATTAGTGTATGGAGACAATTTGTACCGATACGACCGGCGCGCGGCAGCCAAAAGAACTTATCGTCGGTGTATCCACGACCATTTAGTAAATACCTACCTGGCTTGCTGATTTGTTTGATGAAAGTGTGTAATTTCGTTGCAGGGCTACCGTGGGCTGTCATTACAACTAAGTGGTTTGTTTGTCTGTTTGCTGAAGTCCTTCCGGTGGAAACTGTGCTTAGAATATGGGACTGTTTATTTTATGAAGGCTCAAAGATCCTTTTTAGAGTTTGCCTTACTCTAATTAAGTCTAACCGAGCAGCAATAATGGCGTGTAATGACTTCACATCACTAGCAGAATGTTTCAAAGCCATTGTAAGGAACGCCAGTACTTTGCATTGTCATGAATTTATGCAAGTAAGTCGTATTGAATCATCCCTAATTGTCAGCTTTAATTGGCTATTTGACTGACTGTTCAAATCATCAACTTTTATTGAAACATCAAAACGATCCAGTAGTATGAAAATAGTAAAATGTGACGTCACAATTTTCAGTGTTCCTTTATAAAGTTTTTGTTGAATTAAAATCGTTTAAATTCCAAAAATAAACGATAGCTAGGTTTTTCCGTGTTATTTTCGAAAGCTTGATTTAGTGACAATTTAGTAAAACATTTTATTTTGACATTAGTCAAATAGCCAATTCCTGTAAAAATAAAAACCGGTCAAGTGCGAGCCGGACTCGCGCACCGAGTGTTTTCGTACCGCTCGACTCGCATATGGCCTGTTCTTATTAATTGTTGTTTTTCTTTAGGGTTTGTCTGTACTAATAATTACCTCTACCATGTAAAATTGCCCCTGGCTGAAAATGTAGGTTTCTTACGTGTGTTTATTTACCTTATAACAAGATATAATTTTACGAAGTTTTAACCGAAGTTAGAATTTTCTTGGTTTTGAAGAAAATTAAAAAAGAAATTTTATTATTTATTTTTTTGTAGCCAAACTAATTAAACGATTTCTTTGTAATTTGGATATATTATGTATCTAATAATAAACTATTGTCAAAAAAAAACAATGTTCAAACTCATTTATGAAGGGTTAAAAACCGACTTTATTTTTTTCAAGATTTTTTTTTTCATTCATACGAGATAGGGACAACCTCCAATTTTAGTTATTTTATGTGAAATCTAATATTGCGTAACATATATTCATTAATATCAACAATGGGCGAAAATTTAATTAACTTTTATTTTTTCCCACTAGTGTTATAGAGACAGCCACAGCTTCTTTCTAAGTTCCTTGGTATTATAATAATCTAGAGAATAACTATCTATCTAAAGAAAAAATCCGTAAGATTGTTAACACCGCTAGTTTATAATAATACTAGGTTAGGTTAGGTTAGGTTAGTTAATAATCTATCTTTATCGGTAGTTTACAATCTCACAGATTTTTTATAAACTAGCGGTGTTCACAATCTTACGGTGACACATACTATACATAATGGTGTGTAATGTTTTTAATACCAACTATTTTCGAATTTTCATTTTGCATAATACAAATTGCATAATTTGATATGCAGAAATGATTAAATAGTATAAATACAAAATGAATATAAACGTATTGCACAAATTCGGAAGCAATAATAGTTAAGTAGCATAGTAATGTATCTTCATAACAATCAGTATAATGGTCACTTTGTATAGTATTTATTGCTCTTAACGTTCTTTTTTAATAAAAACCAAGATCATAATGTTCAAAGTCAGAACAGTCCAGAACATTCGAAAGTATTCGAGAGCATTCCACAACATTCCAGAATGTTCCGGTATGTTCTGGAATGTTCGGGAATAGTCTAGAACGTTCGGGATTACCCCAAATCATTGTGGAACATTCCAGAACACTCGAATGTTGTGGAATGTTTGGAAATAGTCTGGAATGTTCGGGAACGGCATCCATTAGACGATAGGTTTTGCTGTCATATATTATATAAAATGCTAATAGACCGCCGTCCCAGACCTAAAAATGTGTATCATATAACTAGCCTTGCAGACATGTATAGTGCCGTAGACCTATACCTACAGAAGCCCAATATCCATTTCTTACGCGTCAACTAGGAAGCTCTTGGAAGTTATGGGGTCCGAAAAAACCGAAAATTTGCAAAAAAATTTATCATATTACTAAGTTACGACAGTACTATCACGTGAGACCCGGTACCACCAATAACCCAAAAAACAATTTCTTACGAAGTTTTCAGGAAGCCAAGTGCGAAATCAGAAGGGTCAAAGTTTTGATTTTTTGCAAAAAAATGTATCATATTACTAAGTCACGAGAGTACTATCCGGAGTTAGAGGAGGATCTAAATAAATAGATAAACCATTTCTTACGGCGATGCTAGGAAGCTTTCTTGAAAATCAGAAGCTTTTTGTTCAGTATGAACACCCATCGCCCAAGTAATTAATATTAAGTTATAGCCGTATAAATTCATGTTCGCGGGTTGTTTCAGTGTTATTAGGAATATTTTGATAAGAATATTACTATTTGAGTCTATAAACACTGAAAATCACTTGAAAATTTCGAAAATTTCAATGTTTTTGGTCAGTATGAACCCTATGCAGAGGAATGGGAAGTACCTACATGTATTAGACGCACCCAAGCACATCATTCAGTCTTACGTATCAATTTTTACGGTTCCGTACTCGAAGGACGCCCAACGGGATCCTGTTAATATGCCTACGCTGTCCGTCCGTCCGTCTGTCTGTCTATACTGTCTGTCTGTATGTCTATATAAAGAGCTTTATCTTTTGAACCGTAATAGATAGCGGGTTGATTTTTTTTTCAGAATATGTGTTATTACGGCGGATTTACTAACAAATAAAAATATAAAAATAAAGTGAAATAATAAAGGGGGTCCCCATACAAGAAACGATTTTTTTAACGAATTTTTATTTTTGTTATATCGTAAAAAACGGTAAAACATACAACAGCACAGTAGCAACGGTAAAACATACGGCAGGTTATACAGAAGACGGAAGAGTAGGTATAACCAGCCATTATACTTAGCATTTATGGACTATGAGAAAGCCTTTATATGCAATCGAGACATGGGCTATACTGCAATCTCTCTGGCGGTATCAAATTGACTATTGGTACATGCTGTTTGCATTGGTACATGTCCGTGTTCTTAACCAAAACTAGAACCTATACATCTGCAACGAGGAGTGAGACAGTAAGGTGTTAAATCTGTTCAGTGCTGCGTAAAGTAAGTAAGCTTGAAAAGGTTCAAGCTTACTTACTTGGCGTACATATCGACGGCGACTACCTGGTGAGTGCACCTTCGATTTGCCGACGATATTGTAGCCATGGCTGAGCTCCTGGAGGATCTCTGGTTCTGGATACAATGCTTGATGGCCTCATTAGTTTGTCAACAAGTGGGTCTCAAAATACGACATCTAGCTACAGCACGCAGCAAGTAGAATACAACTAAGGCGACTAAGTTCGGGCAGCGCCACCAGCGACAAACAGTTTAATTAATGTTCAACAACGCAGTATCGAAGTTGTCCTAGTCAAGTTGCATATACAGGGTGTTAGGTAATGAGTGGATAAACCGTGAACTGCTGATAGGGGGCACTTAGGTCGTTCTAATAATGATAAATGAGGTTTAGTAAAAGTGCCACGGTTTTCGAGATATTTGGACTTTTTTAATTTTTTAGGAAATTGACACCCTTACTCGATTTTTTGGTTGTGGTTAGTGTACTAAGATGTTTTTTTTTATTTTCTTTTTAGCTTATTATTGTTAAATAGTTGTGTTATGCGATAAACATTACCATTTTGGCGTAACTACCGCGGTTTAATTAAAAAAAAATCGCAAACTTGAATTTTGCATCTTCGATAGAACATTTACCAAATTTTGAGCTCTTGCGGTGAAAAAAAAAAATTACTATCACATGGTAGCCAATGAGCTAAAAAACATGCCCATTTAATAGAGATTTTAAAACAGTAAACATCTTTTTATTTAAATATTAGAATAAAAAACAACATCAGTTTTCCGCAATCGATTCGATTATTTCCTGTGATTATTTCATATTAAATTTGTGCTCCACAATTCCAAAGCGTACCTAATTATGACAAACTTTTCATTGCGAAAATAAAAATACTGGCCACTAATTTTGTGAAACTTTTTATTGAAAAAAGTAAAGATTTGTGATCCGAGCGAAGCTTTACAACCTTTTTGTTGTAATAATAACGATACCGGGCACTAACTACTTTTTTAATGCCATTTATTCGAAATTTAAAAAATATCCCGACAGTTTTTTATTCTTTTAATAAGCTTAATAACATGCCTATTTAATAGAGATTTAATAACAGTAAACATTTATTGGTTTTGATAAATAAAACTTAAAAAAGTAGGTATTGGAGTAGCAAGGAAGCCGGTTTTTCTAATGAATGATTTAACTAATGCTATCTGTGAAATAAAAAAACATAAAAAGGAAATGTTTTAATAAAGTTAAGTTAAATAATGTGCTCAAATTGACGTCCACCAGCCCTAATGCAAGCTCTACATCGTCGGATAAAGGAACGCCTGACGAATCTGGTGTATCCAGAGTTCCCTATTTCTTGAGCAGCAATTCTTATTCGCTCTCGTAACCCAGAAAGACTCGTAATTGGACGGCTGTACACTTTCTCTTTGAGACAACCCCAATAAAAAAAATCTAAGGGGTTCAAATCCGGTGAACGCGGAGGCCATAGTATTGGGCCTAACCGGCCAATCCATCGTTCTGGGAATGCGGCAGTTAAGTACTGTCGCACTCGTGCTGCGTAATGTGCGGGACAACCGTCTTGTTGTAACCACATTACTTGCCTTAGTGCAAGCGGCACATCTTCCAGAAGGATAGGTAGATCATTTTGAAGAAACTCCAAGTAATTATCTCCATTTAGAGTAGATGGCAGCTCGAAGGGGCCGATCACTTCGCCATTCAAGATACCGGTCCACAAATTTACCTAAAATTAATATTTGTAATAGATAGGGGATTCATCGCGGTAAAAAGCATAATTAATTAAACCTTGACGTTTTTATCGTATTACAACAACCGTGAATACCGTGATCATGAGAAGACTTACCTTAAATTGGTACTGAGATCTATCCTATCTCATTAAGTGAGGATTATCTAACTGCCAACTGTGCAGATTGTGTAGATTCATGTAGCCATCTTGACGGCAAGATGATTCGTCCGACCACAGTATCTTGTTAAAAAAGTCTGGGTCTTCACGCATCCGACGCAGCATCACTCGACAAAAAGTTACTCTTAAGGGATAATCTCTAGGCAATAAAACTTGCACACGTTGGACGTGAAATCGGTGTAATTGGTGTACTTTTAATGTAGTATGCACTTTTCATACAGATAAACCCAGGTAATTTGCCATATCACGCACGGATAGAGAAGGATCTGCTTCAACTAGGTCCAAAACATTCTCGTCATCTCCTCGGGTGGGTCTTCCTCCACTTGTTCCACCCACACCCTGACCAAGAATTCTGCCTTCAGTGAACGCATTATGTACTCGATTAAAAATCCGGTAGTCTGGATGGCTAAATTTCGAATAAATGGCATTAAAAAAAGTACTGCCCAGTATTGTTATTATTGCAACAAAAGGGTGTAATGCTTCGCTCGGATCACAAATCGTTACTTTTTTTCAATAAAAGGTTTCACAAAATTAGTGGCCAGTATTTTTATTTTCGCAAGGAAAAGTTTGTCATAATTAGGTACGCTTTGGAATTGTGGAGCACAAATTTAATATGAAATAATCACAGGAAATAATCGAATCGATTGCGGAAAACTGATGTTGTTTTTTATTCTAATATTTAAATAAAAAGATGTTTACTGTTTTAAAATCTCTATTAAATGGGCATGTTTTTTAGCTCATTGGCTACCATGTGATAGTAATTTTTTTTTTCACCGCAAGAACTCAAAATTTGGTAAATGTTCGATCGAAGATGCAAAATTAAAGTTTGCGATTTTTTTTTAAATTAAACCACGGTAGTTACGCCAAAATGGTAATGTTTATCGGATAACACAACTATTAAACAATAATAAGCTAAAAATAAAATAAAAAAAAAAACATTTTAGTACACTAACCACGACCAAAAAATCGAGTAAGGGTGTCAATTTCCTAAAAAATTAAAAAAGTCCAAATATCTCGAAAACCGTGGCAATTTTACTAAACCTCATTTATCATTATTAGAACGACCTAAGTGCCCCCTATCAGCAGTTCACGGTTTATCCACTCATTACCTAACACCCTGTATACAACTTTCAACTTCATCCTAATGGACTTCGATCCCCAGGCAAAACACCCGCCTAGAAAGAGATCTCTCTATTAGCCTCTCTTCTACATTGATGGCCCCGACGTGATTATTTATTTATCGTATGGCACTTAGGAGATACTTTAAAACTAAACAGATAGATTACATCTACATTGGTGACCCCGACAATGGACAAATTACGCAACCTTGATGACCTTCAAAGACCACGACGCAGTTTTAAAGCAAGCCAGATAACCCGCACTGTGCACCACTAGCATACTGTCT
Source organism: Tortrix viridana (assembly GCA_963241965.1). Lineage (NCBI taxonomy): Eukaryota > Metazoa > Arthropoda > Insecta > Lepidoptera > Tortricidae > Tortrix > Tortrix viridana. The sequence goes on along the minus strand of OY725171.1, from coordinate 39,248,793 downwards.
TATATCTATGCCTGATGTCTACAGTGTGCATACAACTCTCACTCGACAACGCGACTGCGTTACACTACGAGACTCACTGCGTATCACGACGCGACTCACTGCGTCTTAACGCAACTCACTGCGTACCTCGACGCGACTCACTGCGTGTAAGCGCGAGCGCGACTCACTTCGTCTCAACGCGACTCACTGCGTCTACCCTATACGATTCACTGTATACTCCACTTCACTCCTCTTCTCCTGCTACGCTCGCCAACGCGGCTCTGAGCACTTCTGGAGACATCAACTGGCACTTGCAAGCGGCCATTCTACGCACAGACTGCACGTCACCACTATCAACCACCGGTCTCAAAGGGGGACTGGTGTAGTGTCAAGCGACACTTAGCTACAGCACGCAGCAAGTAGAAGACAACTAAGGCGACTATGTACGGGCAGCGTTACCAGCGACAAACAGCTTACCTAATGTTCTACAACGCGGTAATGGACTTCGGTCCCCAGGCACGACACCCGCCTGGAGAGAGATCTCTCTATTACCCTCTCTTCTATAAGTAAATACGGAAAAAATAAAAATCATGTCTAACTTCCGTGTTGTACCCATTCCTCCGTAAGTTCGGAACTCTACACTCGAAGTTGTTGATGATAATATTTATTTTAGAAAGAGGTCAACCGTCATATCCAACTTGGCTGGGCAGCGTTCGGTCCCTTCCTACGCACCATCTTCTCGTCCCAATTACCGTAGATTCTCAAACCAAAAGTCTTTGACCAGTGTGTACTGCCAGTGATGACTTACAAAACACTCGAAGCAAAGACGTGGTCCTTTACAATGGGTCTCATAAGAAGGCTCAAGGAAATAGAAAGGGCTATGCTGGGAGTATCTCTGCAAGATCGAATCAGAAATGAGGAGATCCACAGAATAACCAAAGTTGGCTACAAAACTCAGTGAATTTCAAATCTCAATTGACAGTGGGCTGGCCACATTGCATTGTAAGAAGAGGTTAAGAAGACGGACTGGCAATTGGCATGGTGGCATTTTCTTACAAACACTTCAACACTTTAATGTCCCAATAGTCAATTTGTGACGTTTCGCAGGTGAAGGTACGTGGTGTGGCCACCGCCATAAGGTACCTTTACCAGTGAAACGTCATATTTGATACCGCTAGAGAGATAGCAGTATACCCCATGTCCCGATTGCATCAAGGTTTTCACATAGTTCACAAACGCTAAGCATAATGGCTGGTTATATTCTTTCGTCTTCTGTAAAATCTGCCGCGTCGTATGGATATTGTTTATGGTATTGAAACCTGGAAGTCAACAAACTTGCATGCGAAACAGTTCGAAATGACAAATGAAAACAGCTTATAGATATGGGTTAGAAGGGATGGGTCTGTAGTTGTTTAAACGGGTATTATCACATTTTTTTAAATAACATCACCATACCTCTGCCATGTTTTGCCTCGAGTAGTCTTGCAGTAGTTGAAAGAAAAGCTGGATATGAACCTCGCATTAAGTAATTTATTAAGGGCCTATTTACTCGTATTAATAGGTATGTTCAGAGTAAAATATGTTGAAAGTGATGTTACGTTTAACGGTAACAGCTATTTCTGACAATTACATATGACAATAGAATACTGATTAACGTGTTAATTCTAGGCTGATAGGACAGGATTTACTTAATATTATGCAGTTTCTGTTGGGAATTAGCACCTCTATTATGATTGTTTTGTGGTAATAAAAAATTGATACTAAGATTGGTAATAAGACTGATTATAACGCTGTCTGTCAGTTTACTTACTGTTGTCGGTTTGTGCATTGTGAATATGGTGATACCTACATTAAACAATTTGTAAGCCAAAATTTAAGGCACATATAAGGCACAGCGCAGTTAGCCTAGTTGGTAGTGACCCTGCCTACGAAGCTAGCGGTCCTGGGTTCGAATCCCGGTATGGACAAATATTTGTGTGATGAGCGCGAGTATTTGTTCCTGAGGCATGGATGTTTTCTATATATTTAAGTACGTATTTCTCTATATAAGTATGTTTATCGTTGTCTAGTACCCATAGTACAAGCCTAGAGCTTAGTTTGGGACTAGGTCAATTTGTGTGAGATTGTCCCTTGATGTTTATTTATTTATTTATATTATGATAAGAAAATTAATTATAAGAATTTAAAGTAGGTGTATTTCATAACAAAGTGGAACACTGGTGAAATAAACATATTTCATACGTTATAAAATGGGTCACTTTAACATTTTATTTTTTCTTCTTTTAGGTAGTTATCAATTTTCGTTACGTTGTTTGTTTCTTATATTTAAGACTTCGAGACTGCAATGCAGCTCACACAATTAGAATATAACTTCCCTTGAGGTAAGTTCGTTTACTTTGTAATTATTAAATTTCGTTTACTTTTTTATTAAACATAAATAAATATGTTGTTTATTAACCTCTTTCATTAAATTTCATTTATTGGGTGTGTCTAATACATGTACATTCTCATTCTTTTGGATAGGGTTGTTACTGACCAAAAACATTTCAATTTTCTAAATTTTCAATCGATTTTCATTGTTTATAGACTCAAATAGTAATAATCTTATCAAAATATTCCTAATAAGTCTGAAACAACCCGCGAACATGAATCTATACGGCTATAACTTAATATAATTACTTGGGCGATGGGTGTTGATACTGAACAAAAAGCTTCTGATTTTCAAGAAAGCTTCCTAGTACTTATCGCCGTAAGAAATGGTTTTCCTATTTATTTAGATCCTCCTCTAACTCCGGATAGCACTCTCGTGACTTAGTAATATGATACATTTTTTTTCAAAAAATCAAAACTTTGCGCCTTCTGATTTCGCACTTGGCTTCCTGAAAACTTCGTAAGAAATAGTTTTTTGGGTTATTGGTGGTAGCGGGTATCACGTGATAGTACTGTCGTAACTTAGTAATATGATACATTTTTTTGCAAATTTTCGGTTTTTTCGGACCCCATAACTTCCAAGAGCTTCCTAGTTGACGCGTAAGAAATGGATATTGGGCTTCTGTAGGTATAGGTCTACGGCACTATACATGTCTCCATGGCTAGTTATATGATACACATTTTTTGGCCTGGGATGGCGGACTATAATAGCTATGTCCACACCAGTGCACAGTGTTCCAGGAACCCTTGGGACCGGACATTTTTGTCTGACTCTGCAGATCGACGTAGTTCAATATTCTAATTAAAAGTCCAGAAGTGACTCCCTGTCAATTCTTTATAGATTTACAGAAAAAAAAATTCAAGTTGGCCATTTCCGGTAGGCATTGAAACGAAAAATTCCTTATTTTCTTTTATTGTGGATTTATTAATTGTCATTTATTTATCATGTGATAATGCATATAATTGTGCGTTTTTTGATTCATTAACCGATCGTCAATAGTTGATAGAGTCAAAGAAATTAACAAAAAACCGATTTTACGTTTTTATTTTTTTTATTTTTAGTCTTAACGGTTTTGCACTTAATTTTTGTTGAGAATGATTGCTAGTGTTTATTTCTATCGCCATAAATAATATCAGTTGCAAATCTCATGGAGTATCCGAGATATTTAATTTTAACTTTCCCGCCGAAGCGCCTGATTTATATTAATAGCTAATATCGAAAGTACTATTTCATAGATTGATAGGAACTTATTTAAAAACAAGCAACGGCTTAAGTCGACATTTAAAACAATAGAATTATAGAGAATTAACTAACTTCTTTTGGATCACGATCACTAACATCTAATGACGAACAAAATAAATGGATGAACAAGAATGAAATGATATTTATAATGGCATCATTGTATCATCATCATCATCATTTATCCACAGCTTCGCAGGCAGTGTCTTTGTTGCAAGTGGGGGAGGCCTATGTCCAGCAGTGGACGTCTTTCGACTGAAATGATGATGATGATGATACAATGATGATGGTAAAATCGTCTTGCGTCAAGCGCATGCAATACACTGCGTTACGTGTGACACTGAATCTTCAATAAAATCCAATGTTTCGACTTTATCTTCCGCCATTTTATTTGCAAAATGTTGCACGTCAACCCAACGGTGACGGATCAGCGTGACCTACGGGCATGCGCTGCTGCCAAACCAGTTTTAGCGCATGCGTTGTTGCATGCGCTGTGGTTACAGAGGAATGCGTCGGAGCAAAACGCAAGATGAACGTGAAAGCGCACTGGTGTAGACATAGCTAATGTTAGCTGTACGTGAAGACAGGGTTTTCTCTATGACCATCAACTCAAATCAACTTGCCGTTGGTGTGGTAAATACCCCTTGGTCTCCTGGTGAAAGTAAGGGAGTTTGGTCGCGGTGGGTGGAAGAGCGCGGTTGTGGGTGACAAACATAGGAAAAAATATACATCTGTCCTTTTCTAACTCATGTGAACTTATATAGCTGTCCTTTTCTAACTCATGAGAACTTCTGGAAATTTTCAGAACAAATTTCTGGAATGATCTAGAAAGTTCCAAAATGCGTGTAACTGTCAAAGTTTTCTAGAAAATTCTAGAAATTATCAAAATTTCGACCAAGTTGCCGTTGTTTTCAGGCGCCTGAAAAATGTTTCAGGCCGTTTCGGAGGTAGCTCTATCACATACCAGTTTATTAAAATTTCAACCAAGTTGCCGTTGTTTTCAGGCACCTGAAAAATGTTTTCAGGCCGTTTCAGAGGTAGCTCTATCACATACCAGTTTATCAAAATTTCAACCAAGTTGCCGTTGTTTTCAGGCGCCTGAAAAATTATTTCAGGCCGTTTCAGAGGTAGCTCTATCACATACCAATTTATCAAAATTTCAACCAAGTTGCCGTTGTTTTCAGGCGCCTGAAAAATGTTTTCAGACTTGTTCGGAGGTAGTTTTATCACATACTAGTTTATCAAAATTTCAACCAAATTGCCGTTGTTTTCAGGCGCCTGAAAAATGTTTTCAGGCCGTTTCGGAGGTAGCTCTATCACATACCAGTTTATTAAAATTTCAACCAAGTTGCCGTTGTTTTCAGGCACCTGAAAAATGTTTTCAGGCCGTTTCAGAGGTAGCTCTATCACATACCAGTTTATCAAAATTTCAACCAAGTTGCCGTTGTTTTCAGGCGCCTGAAAAATGATTTCAGGCCGTTTCAGAGGTAGCTCTATCACATACCAATTTATCAAAATTTCAACCAAGTTGCCGTTGTTTTCAGGCGTCTGAAAAATGTTTTCAGGCCGTTTCGGAGGTAGCTCTATCACATACCAGTTTATTAAAATTTCAACCAAGTTGCCGTTGTTTTCAGGCGCCTGAAAAATGTTTTCAGGCCGTTTCGGAGGTAGCTCTATCACATACCAGTTTATCAAAATTTCAACCAAGTTGCCGTTGTTTTCAGGCGCCTGAAAAATGATTTCAGGCCGTTTCAGAGGTAGCTCTATCACATACCAATTTATCAAAATTTCAACCAAGTTGCCGTTGTTTTCAGGCGCCTGAAAAATGTTTTCAGACTTGTTCGGAAGTAGTTTTATCACATACTAGTTTATCAAAATTTCAACCAAATTGCCGTTGTTTTCAGGCGCCTGAAAAATGTTTTCAGGCCGTTTCGGAGGTAGCTCTATCACATACCAGTTTATTAAAATTTCAACCAAGTTGCCGTTGTTTTCAGGCACCTGAAAAATGTTTTCAGGCCGTTTCAGAGGTAGCTCTATCACATACCAGTTTATCAAAATTTCAACCAAGTTGCCGTTGTTTTCAGGCGCCTGAAAAATGATTTCAGGCCGTTTCAGAGGTAGCTCTATCACATACCAATTTATCAAAATTTCACCCAAGTTGCCGTTGTTTTCAGGCGTCTGAAAAATGTTTTCAGGCCGTTTCGGAGGTAGCTCTATCACATACCAGTTTATTAAAATTTCAACCAAGTTGCCGTTGTTTTCAGGCGCCTGAAAAATGTTTTCAGGCCGTTTCGGAGGCAGCTCTATCACATACCAGTTTATAAAAATTTCAACCAAGTTGCCATTGTTTTCAGGCGCCTGAAAAATGTTTTCAGGCCGTTTCAGAGGTAGTTCTATCACATACCAGTTTATCAAAATTTCAACCAAGTTGCCGTTGTTTTCAGGCCGTTTCAGAGGTAGCTCTATCACATACCAGTTTATCAAAATTTCAACCAAGTTGCCGTTGTTTTCAGGCGCCTGAAAAATGATTTCAGGCCGTTTCAGAGGTAGCTCTATCACATACCAATTTATCAAAATTTCAACCAAGTTGCCGTTGTTTTCAGGCGCCTGAAAAATGTTTTCAGACTTTTTCGGAGGTAGTTTTATCACATACTAGTTTATCAAAATTTCAACCAAATTGCCGTTGTTTTCAGGCGCCTGAAAAATGTTTTCAGGCCGTTTCGGAGGTAGCTCTATCACATACCAGTTTATTAAAATTTCAACCAAGTTGCCGTTGTTTTCAGGCACCTGAAAAATGTTTTCAGGCCATTTCGGAGGTAGCTCTATCACATACCAGTTTATAAAAATTTCCACCAAGTTGCCATTGTTTTCAGGCGCTTGAAATTTTTTTTCAGGCCGTTTCAGAGGTAGCTCTATCACATACCAGTTTATCAAAATTTCAACCAAGTTGCCGTTGTTTTCAGGCGCCTGAAAAATGATTTCAGGCCGTTTCAGAGGTAGCTCTATCACATACCAATTTATCAAAATTTCAACCAAGTTGCCGTTGTTTTCAGGCGCCTGAAAAATGTTTTCAGACTTGTTCGGAGGTAGTTTTATCACATACTAGTTTATCAAAATTTCAACCAAATTGCCGTTGTTTTCAGGCGCCTGAAAAATGTTTTCAGGCCGTTTCGGAGGTAGCTCTATCACATACCAGTTTATTAAAATTTCAACCAAGTTGCCGTTGTTTTCAGGCGCCTGAAAAATGATTTCAGGCCGTTTCAGAGGTAGCTCTATCACATACCAATTTATCAAAATTTCAACCAAGTTGCCGTTGTTTTCAGGCGTCTGAAAAATGTTTTCAGGCCGTTTCGGAGGTAGCTCTATCACATACCTGTTTATAAAAATTTCAACCAAGTTGCCATTGTTTTCAGGCGCTTGAATTTTTTTTTCAGGCCGTTTCAGAGGTAGTTCTATCACATACCAGTTTATCAAAATTTCAACCAAGTTGCCGTTGTTTTCAGGCCGTTTCAGAGGTAGCTCTATCACATACCAGTTTATCAAAATTTCAACCAAGTTGCCGTTGTTTTCAGGCGCCTGAAAAATGATTTCAGGCCGTTTCAGAGGTAGCTCTATCACATACCAATTTATCAAAATTTCAACCAAGTTGCCGTTGTTTTCAGGCGCCTGAAAAATGTTTTCAGACTTTTTCGGAGGTAGTTTTATCACATACTAGTTTATCAAAATTTCAACCAAATTGCCGTTGTTTTCAGGCGCCTGAAAAATGTTTTCAGGCCGTTTCGGAGGTAGCTCTATCACATACCATTTTATTAAAATTTCAACCAAGTTGCCGTTGTTTTCAGGCACCTGAAAAATGTTTTCAGGCCATTTCGGAGGTAGCTCTATCACATACCAGTTTATAAAAATTTCCACCAAGTTGCCATTGTTTTCAGGCGCTTGAAATTTTTTTTCAGGCCGTTTCAGAGGTAGCTCTATAACATACCAATTTATCAAAATTTCAACCAAATTGCCGTTGTTTTCAGGCGCCTGAAAAATGTTTTCAGGCCGTTTCAGAGGTAGTTCTATCACATACCAGTTTATCAAAATTTCAACCAAGTTGCCGTTGATTTCAGGCCGTTTCAGAGGTAGCTCTACCACATACCAATTTATCAAAATTTCAACCAAGTGGCCGTTGTTTTCAGGCGCCTGAAACATGTTTTCAGGCCGTTTCCGCCCACCTTCTACCAGATTGCGCCATAACTTGAAAACCCGTTTTCAGGCGTTTTCAGGACCCCTTATGGGCCTTTGAAGTTCATTTGAGAATATGGTGAATTTTCCAGAAAGAGTGAAAGAGATAGCATGATTAGAAAGACATAGCAATACTGAGAACCTTCCAGAATCGTCACCCACCGTTCACATGACATTATTTATGCATTATTTATTGACTTTATTTGAAATATATTTATTTTCATGAAATAAACGAACTTTTTATTATTATTTCCATGAAACGGATTCATTGCAGTTAAATATTATCGAATTACGCTAGTTAAAATCATAAATGGCAGATAAATAATGCAATAAACATCTTGCATCACGATGACATAAAGTTGTCATTAGCATTTTACTCTTAAATACGACAAACTGATAAGAAAACTCAAACATAATCGAAGAGTTTGAATACTACATTGAAAAACACCGATTGAATACACAACTTGGCCACACATTCTGCTGATTTTTTGTAGGAAGTACCGCCTGGAAAATTTTGATATTTAGGCAAGTAGTAGGCCAATGTATGGCCTATTTTGAGAAAACATCTAGAGGTGTCACTACTTCACAACCACATAAAAATGTTTTTTTTTTTAATTAGGTCTTTTTTTGCTTTTTTTATATGATAACCAGTATTCGTTTTTTTGGTGGCGATGCAAATCTATCTAAAGAACATCATTTCAAAATTTGAAGCAAATCGCTTGAATACATCCTGAAAATCTTAAACATTAAAAAAAAAAACTTGAATAAATCATAAGTCAAAAACTATTACAAGTAGGATGTTCATACTCGGCCAAAATATTCTTCATTACAAGAGGTACTCACAAAAAAATCCCCGAGCCCATTTGATGTAAGGGCCGACTTACTATGGAAACCCGGCTATAGCCTTTATGATATACCAAATGACATTATTCCTAATGAATGTTAAAAATAACGTTTTTATGAGCATTGAGTATTTAATTATTATGACCCACCAAATTATGAATTTTGTTTTTATACAGATTGTTTATTATGAATTTTGCGAGTAGTTAAGTAAAATTATGCTAAAAGTTGGTATATTGAATGAACGGCACCCACTATACATATCATTCAGAAACTTTTCTAAAGCAATTGAATAAAAAAAAACGAAAGTTAAATGTTCAACACATTTTATTAAAATCCTTACACCTAAACATAAGAAGACATAGGTACATCTACATAAGTGAATTAAGACTACGATTACTCAGGCATTAATAATAATAATTAATCATCCTCATCACTATCGGTATGAATAGTAATATTTATGCCTACGTTCTTGAACAAGGAGCTGAGTTTATGGTTAGGACGCAGAAGCCTACATGGTAGATCGGCCAGAGCCTTCGATGCCTATTATGTATTACTTTTTTTAATTCTGTTTTAACAAAATAAGGGGCTTAGAGTCGCTTTGCGACTATGTCAGTCCCGTGATACAAACTTAGAGGGTTATTTTTTTAATCAGTAAATGTTGGGAGTTATAATACTGATTTAACCCCAAATATTTGCGCACTGACTAAAAAATAACCCTGTAAATAACACTTACACTAATAATAGGAACTTAAGACCTTAAAACATTATACAACAAAAAACAAAACAACTGAGCTGGCTCACCCAGTGGAACAGAAAGTACGCTCTGCACTACACCTACTTCTAATAGATTTACACCGTGCACGCAGTGTTTTATGAACTCCAATTTTGTTGCATCTCTTTTTAGGGTTCCGTACCAAAATGGTAAAAAAGGAACCCTAATGGTGAGACTTCGTTGTCTGTCTGTCTGCCTGTCTGTCTGTTTGTCACGGCAGTTTTTCTCAGCAACTACACAAGCTATCAACTTGAAATTTGGCATAGTTATATAACTTGCTTGCCCGAATTTGTTTTTAGTAAAAAAAATATGATATTAATTTTATAAATAATTAAAAAGGGGTCTAGAATGGGGGGTTGAAAAATGAATGTGATTTGATTATAGTTGCATATTGCATGCAGTTTTGTTATAATTGCATAGACATAGAATATATCGAAGTCGGTGGCAAGAATCATGATGTCATTGCTATTGTGTATACCTACTTGACACCGGCTTGGATATATTCTATGTACCTATTCGGCACTAAATAGGCTATTCTAGGACTCCTATGAGGCTGGTTTTTATTTAACGCTTTTTAGTAGGTTTTTGAAGACGGTTTTATTTTTTTGTAAAAATTTTTTTTTTTGCTTTTTAGTGATGCACCTCTTATTATTATGTGATGAACTAAAGCACATAAACATCACATTAAGAAACAATAGCCTAATACCAATCTCTCATCACCCTTAACAAAATGTAGCTGCCCAAGATGCAGGGCCGTTAATCATTGAGGAGTTCTCCCGGTACTTCACCATCAGTTGCACTTCACCATATGTGTTATAATGAGTATAAAACTAGCTTCATAATCTTAATAAAGAAATCTCATTGCTGGCGTCAATCACTTACGACTAAGCCAGTTCCGGTGGTCACCTCTGCTCTTCATCATCAGTTCCTCGTCGCCAAGAGGTGCTTTTGTAATGCAATTTCTTAAGGTCTTGCAGGTAATACCAAAATCGCTGTATGTGTGCCTATAACTTTTGAGGAGTTCCCTCGATTTATCAGGGATCACATCATCAGATTCTGATTTCGTGACAATGGGACCACCTCGGAAGTATACCCTTTCAAACAAAAAAAGAATTTTCAAAATCGGTCCACAATTGACGGAGTAATCGCGTAACAAACATACAAAAAAAAAGCAACATACAGACGAATTGAGAACCTCCTCCTTTTTTAAAGTCGGTTAAAAATGGTTACTTAATATAATTTCAAGTACTAGACTAAAACTGCGATCGATACGACCTTTCGTTTTTAAGAAAATAGGAAGCAAAGTCGATAGGATATTCGGGCACTAGAATCACGAAAACCACAATAAAAAAAAAAAAAAACTAAAAAAAAAAGCAACATACAGTCGAATTGAGAACCTCCTCCTTTTTTGAAGTCGGTCAAAAATAAACTGGGCTACTTAATTGAAATTTGATTAATTATATTTTTTACACAAATCTAGTTTACAGTCTTGGTCGATGCCTATCCAATTATAGGAAACCACAGCTTACGCCAGTATTTTTAAACTACGACATGCTTTTCAACAACTTAAGTATGAAAAATATATATAAAAAAGAAAAAATGTATAAAGATATATATGTACCTACTATGCTTTTTAATTGATTAATGAATTATAATAGCTACACCTCCATACGAATCCACTCTATCATTTCTATAAACATTATTTTTACTAACCTTTAAAGTGACATCTGAATCAAGCCAAGTTTCACTTATCCAACAGATACCTAACTTCTCCGATCTAAGCAGGAGTAAAAACTCGTGTTTTTTTAGCTATCAAGCTCTGCACGTTCCACTGCGCAACATTTATAACTTGCGCCACGGAACTCGCAGGGCGCGATGCCCCGGGTGACACAGCCATATTTAGGTTATAACTATCCATTATGGAAGATACTAAAATTATTACCCAGAAACACTCCTCTACTAATTATAGTTTTTATATACATTACAAGTTCTTCAAATATCGTTTGAATCGCCTCACAAATTGTGTCTCCAATGCTTTTACGTAAAAAAATATTTATTTTAACCTGACGATAATTGTATGCAAAATGCTCTTACTCTTTCTATCACCTCTAACATGAAAGTCCTCAACCGCCGGCATAGACGCCGGCTCCGACGCCGCCCCGGACCTCGCTAAGGCTGCGAGTCGTCAGGCATAGACCACGGAGTACCTATATGGAGACGGCATCGAAAGTAATTTCCTCCAGAACCAGCGTAGCCGACTTTAACACGCACACAAATACATTAAAGTTCGCACAAAGTTTACAAACATCGAAATCTTAATCGTAACTGGCTGCCAAGTAGTGTGCGTGTGCGTGACTACACGTTACTAAAATCATCATCGAAATATTATAAGTATAGAAGTCTAACTGACGCTGAAAATCGGCCCCACTGACTTAGTGCCGGCGGGGATGGAGCTAATACTTAGTGCCGAACCGTCTATCAGTCGACTTTCTGACGTAGTGTCAAACAGTTGTTTATAATTACAACAAAAATCATTCTGTGTTAATGATTACCGGATTTAAATAATGCTGTAAAAATGCCACGTTGCATTGTGAATTGATGCAGGATCCACACAGATGCAAAAAAAGCGATTTTTATTTTCATTAGTAAGTTATTGAAATTTAAATATTCCCATACTAAAATTTCATGGCCGATGTTATGCAATATATCGTTGAAAATTTTTATTATGAATATTCTTTCAATTGTTTTGTTATCGTAGCAATAATAATTAAGAACTTTTTAGTGTGCGTTTGCGAGGAAATAAAACCAATCAGTACCAATATTCAGAAAAAAAACATATGGGATTTACGTATTTTGTAATTTTACTAAACTAGTCTTGCTGTTTCTCGAAAACACTAGATTCAATTCGCGTCTTCATAAAATGGCGTTAATAAATGAAGTAGTTCCCCCAACTTATATTTTTTAATTTTTCATTTCTGCCCTGTTGACAGCGAGCAAAATCGATTTTGCTCCCTGCTGTCAAGTTCCTCATTTAGTGAAACCACAGATATAAGAAAACTTAAAATACCTATGACATAGTAAGCGTTCTACACACAAAATAAGTACCTGCTTAGAAACCGGACAATAAGAAACAGCAAAAGACGTATATTTGACCTTTTTCTATTTATAGCATTCATAGCAATTTAGAAAGAGATGTCCTTATAGGTATTCTTTCGTTTTCCTTCGTGTTGTCACAAGGATCTGTCAACGCCAGTGTTGTTACTGAGTCGATAATAATATCAATATCGATTCAATTTCGCAGTTGTAATTTGTTCTAATGATTTAAGGGCTGATTTTTCTAATTCCCAAATAAAAGCATCTGACAGGAAAATTTATCACTTTGCTTTTTTTACGAGCTTTCATTTAACTTGCAATGTTTCAATGTTCATAAAAATAAGTAACTTCTCCATTTATAATTTATTTTGGTCTTGATAATTTGACAATGACAGTGAAAAAAATACAGTTGTCAATAAAACCTGGTCCTAAATTAAATTTTTTGTCAGCAGCTTTTCGTCATATGAATGAATTAATTTGCTGTTTCTTATAGTCACCGGACTATAATAAGTACCTGCATAGACACCGGTCTATGCAGGTACTTATTCTGTGGTACTATACACCAGAGACACCACAGAACACTGAAAAAAAAGCAATTTTAGAACGGTGTTCAAGGTGACTGCTTCAGGTATTAGGAGTTCAAAAAGCGCGCTATTTTTCTTAATTGAGCGCTGAAGGTTTAATAAAATTTATCGTCTCCTTGAACGCGTTACTGCATCACGCGATGTATTTATGTACAGTCAAGGTCATAAATATGTGTACATTTTATTTCCTTGTCTATTTAATGTCATGTTTAAACTGCCATATACTGGGTGTTTTTTTATTCGTCTAAAAATTTTGGGGGTTAAATTAGTAAGTCATACTGACCAACTTTCACTATGGGACCAACCCCGAAATTGCGAAAAAAAAATTGACCCTCCCATACAAAACGTCGTCAGCTGACTAGCCAAAATGTATGAGATGGTCAATTTTTTTTCGCGATTTCGGGGTTGGTCCCGTAGTGAAAGTTGGTAAGTATGACTTACTGATTTAACCCCCAACATTTTTGAGACGAATAAAAAAACATCCTGTATAAATGTCACAGCAGCGATTAAAGTGAGAAGGTACTAAACGTGTACACATATTTATGACCTTGACTGTACCAACATTGTTTTTAAATATAGTATCAATATACTTTTTGTTTATTTTATGTAATTATTTGTTTTTTTTTTTAAATTAAATGTATGATTGATCTTTTACTTAATTATTTATTGGAATGTTTTATTGTCTTTTACTTACTTATTGGATGAATAGTTTTTGTCATAGGAGAAGTGAAAAGAAGAGTGTATTACACGGTAGCAAAATTATTTCTATCTCGGGCGTGGCGGTTTGAATCCCTCACTACGCTCAGGATTCCATATTAGAATCCATCACTTCGTTCGTGATTCAACACGCTAACTCTGTAAGCGTCAGAACCCCTGGACCAATGGAGATATTTGATGTTTAGAAAATACCAAAATACAGTACCTTTTTGGTACTATTTGATACCTAACTTAAAATAATAAGTACCTCGACGGACAGCGAAAAAACGAGTAAAGAAAGTGGCCAGACATTCTGACGTCAGGATGTCTGGACCATTTTTTTTTTACATAGATCGAGACAATAAAACTAATTTATCTCTTTGTTAATATTTACTACCTTTTTAGTACCCCCAATATATAATTTTTTCAAATTTTTTTGGCGTACCAAGAAAATGTTACGCATGAATTATTTTTTTTGATAGTGGATATTTATTATCAGTCATCAATAACATCATGTACAGTTTAAACATGACATTAAATAGACAAGGTACTAAAGTGTATACATATTTATGACCTTGACTGTACCTATAATTCTAGTTATTAAAATCATTCTCTGCTTATATTAGAGTGTATGATTTTTAACCCACAATGCAAAAATGATATACCCTAAAATACAGGGTGTTTGGTAGCGGGTTCGACAAACGAAAATGGGAAATACTTGGGGCCAATTGGAACACATTTCTATGCTAAAGCTGATAGTTTTTTTTATATAATTTTTTTCCCTTTTTTTGAAAATTTCCCAAAATTTTACCTTTAAACCTTCTTAATTACCTACCTAAGCAACTTAAACCGACCTTTTTTTTAAATGATGCTCTGATAAAGGTTTTATTTTAAAACAAAACCGAAACCCACAGGCCGAGCAAAAAAATAATTATGGGCCCTTAAAGCTATGACAACCTGTGGAAAATAAAATGAAATTTAAGTTTCGACAAGCATTAAAAAAAACCACAAGTGATAGACAATTTAAAGCTAATTAAAAAACTTCTCTGGCTAATACTCTTCACAATGATATGCCATTTTAAATAAAAAAAAACAGAAATAAAAATTACGCAGTACATTGAAATTTCTTCACGAAGGTTTATTAAAGAAATCACTGATACCACCGTTATGAATATTGGTGAATACGTTAGAGTTAATAATCGCTGGTAAATTACCATTAATAAAAAAACATTTTAAATAATCGCTGGTAAATTACCATTAATAAAAAAACATTTTAAGAGTTTTAAATAAAATTTATTTAGTGCCACACGTAAAATAAATGACCTGCCGAAATTGAAAATAATAGGGTGAAATTAACTAAGTAACTAAAATGAAAATAAAAGGAACAATTATAGAAGAAGATAGATGATAACAACATTAAGTACTTCGTTTACGAATTTTGTTCAAATTGTGCACCTCTCCCACGGATGCACGCCCTACACGACTTCATTGGTAAATGGTGTACGTTCACCCATTGTAATTAAAGTTCCAAAAACCAATACAACTCAACAAGATTTTCTACAAAGTGTATTTTGCTTTTAAAACACTACAAGCTATTTCAGACACAGATTAAATAGGTAATTTAGCTTATTGTTTTTTTTTTCAATCAATGTGGCAAATGCGACAAAAATGTAAGGAATGTATTCCTGACCACAACATAAAAAAAAATTCTTTTGTTAATTTTTGGTAATAATGTGTCTACCGATGACTGTAACGATGATTTCTTTAATATACCTTCGTGAAGAAATTTCAATGTACTGCGTAATTTTTATATCTGTTTTTTTTTTGTTTAAAATGGCATATCATTGTGAAGAGTATTAGCCAGAGAAGTTTTATAATTAACTTGAAATTGTCTATCACTTGTGGTGTTTTTTTAATGCTTGCCAAACTTAAATTTCATTTTATTTTCCACAGGTTGTCATAGCTTGAAGGGCCCATAATTATTTTTCTTTGCACGGCCTGTGGGTTTCGGTTTTGTTTTAAAATAAAACCATTATTAGAGCATCATTTAAAAAAAGGGCGGTTTAAGTTGCTTAGGTAGGTAATTAAGAAGGTTTAAAGGTAAAATTTCGGGAAATTAAAAAAAAGGGAAAAAAATTATAAAAAAAACTATCAGCTTTAGCATAGAAATGTGTTCCAATTGGCCCCAAGTATTTCCCATTTTCGTTTGTCGAACCTAGGGTTTGCAATTCGAATATTCGAATTATTCGCCATAAATATAATTCGAATTCGACAATATGCATTATTCGAATAAAACGAATATTTCGAATAGTGCAGAAATAATTATTTACCTTAGCAAAACAATATAACAAAATGCCAGGATTAATTATTCTCCACATTAACAATTCCGTGAAAATAGATTTAAATATTTAAAAATAACTTCAAATCTAAGACAAACAATAAATTACCTATTTTTCTTTATCCTTGCCAAAATATTTCTAAAACGAACTAAATGCCGTACCGTAATTGGTAAAAGGGGTAGCGTAGCGATAGCGAGAGCGAGCTTAAGGATTAGTTCATGTTTTTTGTGGTGTGGTGATGGTGATTCCTACACGGTTGAGTGCAAGTTTACGTCACGTGTTAATAAATGGTCTAAGTGCTGTGATGATGTTGAATTGCTGACTGACATGAAAAGATGTAAGTAAACCAAATTATAATTTTCATATAAACTACTAATCAGCGGCAAATCTAAGTTGCCCTCTCTCTCTCTCTCTCTCTCTCTTTCACCTCATCTTACAAACATGTATGTAGAGTGGGCGGTTAGATTTGCCGCCGAGTATAGTTTGAATTTGTTGATTGCCAAAAAGTTGATAGTTAGTCATTTCTTTATATACATACGGAACGAGTGCTCGTTATTGATTTGTTTTTATTGTAACTTATAATAAACAAAGTAAATTTATATTGTAACTGTGTGCTGTGATTGGTTTATTAAATTGTTTACTTTATTTCAAAAGTTGTTATCATCCAAATGAATATTATTTAATTTGTAGAAGATACCATAAATGTTATTTTTTTAGTTGTAAGGTCATTACATTTTAATTTTACATTACATATTTTACAATTACACAACTGAGAATCATTATTTTGTTTTATTTTCAAAAGTATTCGAATTATTCGAAATATTCTAATATTCGAATATTGGAAATCTAAGTATTCGTATTATTCGAATAGTAAAATTGGACGAATATTGCAAACCCTAGTCGAACCCGCTACCAAACACCCTGTATATGCTATAGGAAAATTTTACTATCAAAAAAAACTTTTTCATACATAACATTTTCCTGGTACGCCAAAAAAATTTGAAAAAATTATATACGGGGGTACTAAAAAGGTAGTAAATATTAACAAAGAGATAAATTAGTTTTATTGTCTCGATCTATGTAAAAAAAAATGGTCCAGACATCCTGACGTCAGAATGTCTGGCCACTTTCTTTACTCGTTTTTTCGCTGTCCATCGAGGTACTTATTATTTTAAGTTAGGTATCAAATAGTACCAAAAAGGTACTGTATTTGGGTGAATATTCGGGCGTTTCAACCGCCTCATTACCATTCGCAATATATTGACCTACCACCTACCAGCAACTTCTGATACTAATAGAAACTACCCCCCCGGTTCTGCTTCTGTTTACATCAGAAGTTACTGGTAGGTGTCATTGATTTCGTCAATATATTGCGAATGGTAATGAGGCGGTTGAAACGCCCGAATATTCACCCATTTTGGTATTTTCTAAACATCAAATATCTCCATTGGTCCAGGGGTTCTGACGCTTACGCTATCTCTCGATGAAAAATTGCATTTTGCTCCCTTGTAATACAATGTACTATTAAAGTAGGTAGTTTTAATTTTTGTCATTCACTTTTTTTCAGGCAATTTTTAAAGTCCCCGGTTCCTTGTCCAACTCGACTATAACAAAGCTTCGGGCGAAGTTTGCCAGCCAGCGACGGGAACAACTGCAGAAGGAGCACCGATGAAAGGCCGTCGGCTTGTTTCAGCAAGTTATGATCTCACCATTTTTATTCATAAAAATAATAAAACGCCAAGAGATGGTTTGAGCAACATTCCGTTTCTTTTTTCTGTCCAGTACTACCTACTTATTAATTACACGGATATTATTTGGGTATCGCCGTAAAAATATGTACCATAACATCCTTGAATCAGTAACACACTATAGCAATCGGTAACATTCAAGTTAACTAATACAGCCTAGTTTCACGAATGTTATGTAACACAGCAATAACACTGGTAACATACGGTAACTTTCGTGAATAAAAACACGTGTGCGTGTGCGAAATAACTATAAAATTATTTCATTTGGAAATGAATGATGTTAGCGACGATAAAAATACATAAACGTTACATCTAGGTGCAAAATATACAACAGATAGACATATTCGTATATTTCCACCGAAAATTCTCACCACAATCAAACAAATCCACGATCGAGACGTTGTTGACCCACTCAGATCAAAAGTAAGATGGCGGATCCAGTTCATTGATTTGTCTATGCTGCATCAAAGAGTTGCTATATGCAAAAAAATACCGTTCCGTACCGTCCGTATGGTGGTTGCCGTTCTTTTGTTAGATGTGGATCAAATTTGTAACATATCAAAAATAACATTCGGGAACCGAAATAGGCGACACAACATTTTAAACAAATATTTTGTACTAGCTGTCCGCCCGCGACTTCGTCTGCGGAGAGTCAGTAATTTCGTTAAAAAGTAGGTAGGTACAAATAAATAAAATTTTCATTAAGTACGTATCATAAAGGGACAGACTTTCTAAAAAAATAGTAATGTTTCCTTACATTTGTTCGCTTTTTAGTGTTTGTTTAATTATTATGTGATTATGTATTACATGCAGCACATATACACTACATTCATGCCATTAATGCTTATTGCCAATTCTTCATCACTCTTGACAAAATGGGGCTATCCAATATAATATGCAGGGACTTTAATCGTTGAAGAACTCTCCTGGTACTTGGCGAAACTTCCATTTTACCACATTCATTAGGGGCTGTTCATTTATTACGTAAGACAATTTTAACCAATTTCTGACCCCCCTCCCCCTACGTAAGAAAAAATAAGACTTAAATGAACCCCCTCCCCCCTCCTTTTTAATCTTACGTAAGATCAGTATCTACAATTATCTAAAATTGCAAAGAAAAAGTAGCAAAAATATATAAACGCTTTAATTTGTGCTTGCTTTTGTGATCTTGCGTAAAAACATCCTACCCCCATGTAAGAAAAAATAAGACTTGTTCAGACCCCCTCCCCCCAAATCGTCTAACGTAGTAATAAATAAACAGCCCCTTACAAATTATGGGCAAAAGTAGCGTGTTGTGAAATACTTATTATTAAGGAGTTCCGATGGTCATGTCTGGTCATTAATTTCACTTTACCAAATGGTGCTTTTGGAATGTAAATGTTCTTACAGAAGTTTGAAAATCGCTGTATGAGTCCTTTAAATGTTTGAAGGGTGCCGTCAATTTACCTGGGATTCCATTATAAGAAAACTCGTATTTTATATTTAGTAGTCTATAAACCAATTTTCATATATCCAACTTCAAAAATAACAAAACTCTCTTACAAATTGCCACCCCCATTTTCACCCCCTTAGGGGTAGTGTTCCCAAAATCACCGAAAGTACTCTTGGTTTGTAAGCAGTAGATTTAACACTAACTTCATTAACTTCAAAAATGTCTTCATTCCCATTAAAACTTTCACCTCCAATTTGACCCACTTAGGGATAGTTTTTCGGAAATCACCAAACGTTTTATTTTTTATTTGTTAACAGTGCCTTTTATACCATTTTCCATGTTTCTAACATCAAGAATGACCAAACCCCCATACAAATTTTAACCCCCCATTTCAGCCCCTTAGGAGAAGTTAATCCAAAATAACTGAAAGTGTTTTTTTATTATTTCTTAATAGAAGCGAATATACCAATTTCCACGTTTCTAACTTCAAAATTGACCGAACTCCTATAAAATTTATACCCGCCATTTCACCTTTTTAGGGATAGATGTTTCCAAACACGCCAAAAGTAATATTCTTTATTTGTTGACAGTAACCTTTATACCAATTTCCACGTTTCTCACTTCAAAATTGACAAAACTCTCATACAAATTACCACCTCCCATTTCATCCCTTTAGGGGTAGTTAATCCAAAATAGTCGAAAGTGGGATTTTTTATTTGTAGCCTAAATGCCAATTTTCACGTTTCTAACTTTAAAAACAACCAAACTCCATTATAAACTTTAACCCCCCATTTCATCCTCTTAGGGGTAGTTTATCCAAAATCGCCAAAAATGTTTTTTTTGTTAACCTATAAGTATACCAAATTCCACGTTTCTAACTCCCATAGAAATATTAGCCCCCATTTCATTACCTTAGGGGTAGTTTATCCAAAATCACTGAAAGTTATTTGTTAACAGGAGCCTTTATACCAATTTCCACGTTTCTTACTTTAAAATTGACCACACTCCCATACAAATTACCACCCCCAATTTCATCCCCTCAGGGGTAGGTTATCCAAAATCGCCGAACGTTATTTTTTTTCATTTGTTAACACTTAACAGTAGCCTATAAGTATACCAATTTCAGCGTTTCAAACTTGAAAAACGACCAAACTCCTATACAAACTTTAACCCCCCATTTCATCCCCTTAGGGGTAGTTTATCTAAAATCACCGTAAGTAGTGTTTTTTATTTGATAACAGTATTCCTATAGCAATTTCCACGTTTCTCACTTGAAAATGACCAAACTCCCATACAAACTTTATCCCCTGCTTTCCACCCCTTAGGGGTAGTTCATCCAAAATCGCCGAAAGTAGTTTTTTTATTTGTGATTTTAAGTATATGTAGCAAGTTTCAAAGGTCAAACTTCATTGGTTTTTATTTTATAGTTGTATGAATTCCAGTAATTTGAAACATAAAACCCTCTTTTTTACATTTTTAGATGAGATTAAAAAAAAACTATGAAACAGGTATTTCTTTATTTTTAATAATAAGTATTTATTCTGAGTTTCATGATCCTAGAACAATCTAAATTTGTTTTTCCATACAAACTTTACCCCCTCTTTTTACCCCCTTCTTCTAACATTTTCCAAAATTTCTATAGCCTACATGTTATTCTGATATTATATAAATAGATTTATGAAAATTTCATCATTATCTGTTCAGTAGTTTTTACGTGATGATCAGTCAAAGAAACAAACAAACAAAAATTTTAAAATTTGTTTTAATATGTTCAGTTACTTATTATAAGTCACCCTGATTTTTTTTAAATCTTCAATGTACAGACTTTTTGGTCTTAACGATTTTATTATATGTATAGATATCAAATATTCTTGTGACTAGTAATGTAAAGAAAAGATACACAATTTAAGTTTATGTACAGACATAACATTTTATAAATATTAGGCTATTTTGATCTATCTTGTCTTAGAATGGACCAAAAAGAATTGGCGACATGTTATTTTTACCCGACTACGGCGAAGCAAAAAGGAGGGTTATGATTTTGACCGGTATGTAGTATGTATGTAGGTATGTAAAAAAAAATATATAAAAGATATTTATTCAGTAAGTAGGCCGCACGGGCACTTTTACACGTCAAAATCTCATAACCCATCATCATCTCATCATCTGATCTCATTATCTGTTCCCTCATAACTTCTAAACTACTTATCATAATCTGAAAAATGGGGTATCATTGGAAGCGTTTTAATGGTCCGCTGGTTATAGACCAGGAATTATTATAGCAACGTGCATCGCAGTTTGGCCTTTGACTAGGTACGAACAATATTTTGAATAGCTTCCTAGCAGACAGGATGACGATCGCAATGGATGGAGTTCCACTCATAGGTGATGCCTGCTGCCAATGTCTTGGATTTTCCTAAATTTGGACTCTACGTCTACCATATGGTGGTATGTATAAAACTTTACAAAGGGTCAAACTTGTTTCATTCTTTTTGCAGTCGGGTTTTAGTTTTTAAACTTATTTTTTGTTAGACAGTTTAAAAATACGTGTTTGTTTCATTGTAAAAAACGATTTTTTACTGACTGCATATTTGCAATAATTTTTACTAGGTATAAGTAGACTTTACCACAATTTGATGTGTCTGATGATGTGCATTCGATCATCAGTTCTTGTGTAAAAAATTTAAGTCGTTAGGCGACACAGAAAAAAACGGGTAGGCTGTATCAAGGACACAGCCGCAGTGGAGTAAGTGAAACGTCTTGTGCGTGCTAGGGAGTGTGTAATAAGAACTAGGGCTTGAACTCTACAATATAGACCCTGATATAGATAATCGAACAAATAAGATATGTATCTGTAGGTATATAGAAAATTCAAAGTCCTGACTGACTGACTGATATATCAACGCACAGCTTAATCGCTGGGTCTAGAGATTCCAAATTTGGCATGTAACCTACATGCCAAATTATGTGGTCTAGGGGTACACTAAGAAAGGATTTTTCAAAATTCACCCCTAAGGGGGTAAAAAGGGGGTTGAAAGTTTGTATTAAAGTCATGAATTTTTGAAGATAGAAACGTGAAAATTGGTATATAGGCTACTATTTACGAATAAAACAAACTACTTTTGGCGATTTTGGATAAACTAAGGGGTTGAAATTGGGTTAAAGTTTGTTGGAATTTTTGAAGTTAAAAATATGGAAATTGGTATATACTTAGACCACATAACAAATAAAAAAAAACATAGGTACTAGATACTAAGAGGTTGAAATGGCGAGTTAATATTTGTATAGGGGCTTGGACATTTTTGAAGTTAGGAACGTGGAATAAATAGTTATGTTAAGAACATAATAAATTGTTGTTTTAAATTACTCATATTTTAATTTCAGAGACAATCTACCTACTACCGAGACCAGATTTAAAAGAATGGATCATTGGAGAAATTTACCCTTAATGAAATTTTCATTCAGAATGCTCTTTTTTGGGCTTGGTCTGTTAATTATTATATTTCTAGATTTTTTCAGTTGAAAATATCACATATGACATCAGTCGTCACACATCACATGAGACTTGAATTTCGGAATGCCTTTTTCAGGTGAAGATTAATGTTCCTAATTGGAGAGTCCGACAGTTTAAAGAAGGACCAAAATTTAACGTTTAACGCTGCTTTTCCACCAGAGCCAAGCTAAGCTACGTTTCTAAAGATTTGTTGATTATCCACCAGTTAGGACCGTTTATTTTCGTAAGCTATGAAATAACTAAATAAACGATCCTAATTAGTGGATAATCAACACATCCTAAGCATTTTTTTTTATTAATGGCTTTCACATCTTTCGTGAGATTAAGTACTTTGCCAACTTCAGAGTAGACAACAGACACGATCAGAGAATGTTTGGGTATAAGGATTGTTAACAGGTTGTGGGAGGTTCAGACGGCTTACCTAAAACAAATAACCATATTATTATTAACTAGCTGTCTGCCCGCGACTCCGTCTGCGGAGAGTCAGTAATTTCGTTAAAAAGTAGGTACGTACAAATAAAATTTTCATTAAGTATCTACGTATTATAAAGGGACAGACTTTCCAAAAAAATAGTAATGTTTCCTAACATTTGTTCGCTTTTTAGTGTTTGTTTAATTATTATGTGATTATGTATTACATGCAGCACATATACACTACATTCATGACATTAATGCTTATTGCCAATACTTCATCACTCTTGACAAAATGGGGCTATCCAATATGCAGGGACATTAATCGTTGAAGAACTCTCCTATTACTTGGCGAAACTTCCATTTCACCACATTCATTAGGGGCTGTTCATTTATTACGTAAGACAATTTTAACCAATTTCTTACCCCCCCCCCCCCCCCTCCCCCTACGTAAGAAAAAATAAGACATGGATGAACCCTCCCTCCTTTTTAATCTTACGTAAGATCAGGATCTACCAAAATTGCAAAGAAAAAGTAGCAAAAATATGAAAACGCTCTAATTTTTGCTTGCTTTTGTGATCTTACGTAAAAACATCCTACCCCCATGTATGAAAAAATAAGACTTGTTCAGACCCCTTCCCCCCTAAATCGTCTTACGTAATAAATGAGCCCCTTACAAATAATGGGCAAAAGTAGCGTGTTGTGAAATGCTTATTATTAAGGAGTTCCGATGGTCATGTCTGGTCATTAATTTCACTTTACCAAATGGTGCTTTTGGAATGTAAGTAAATGTTCTTACAGAAGTTTGAAAATCGCTGTATAAGTCCTTTAAATGTTTGAAGGGTTCCATCAATTTACCTGGTATTCCATTATCAGAAAACTCGTATTTTATATTTAGTAGTTTAGAAACCAATTTTCATATATCTAACTTCAAAAATAACCAAACTCTCTTACAAATTGCCACCCCCATTTTCACCCCCTTAGGGGTAGTGTTTCCGAAATCACCGAAAGTACTCTTGGTTTGTAAGCAGTAGATTAAATACCAATTTCATTAACTTCAAGAATGACTTCATTCCCATTAAAACTTTCACCTTCCATTTCACCCGCTTAGGGATTGTTTTTCGGAAATCACCAAATGTTTTATTTTTTATTTGTTAACAGTGCCTTTTATACCAATTTCCACGTTTTTAACTTCAAGAATGACCAAACCCCCATACAAATTTTAACCCCCCATTTCAGCCCCCTAGGGGAAGTTAATCCAAAATCACTGAAAGTGTTTTTTTTATATTTCTTAATAGTAGCGAATATACCAAGTTCCACGTATCTAACTTGAAAATTGACCGAACTCCTATACAAATGTCTACCCCCCATTTCACCTACTTAGGGGTAGTTGTTTCCAAAACCGCCAGGAGTTATATTTTTTATTTGTTAACAATAGCCTTTATGCCAATTACCACGTTTCTAACTTCAAAATTGACCTAACTCTCATACAAATTACCACCTCCCATTTCATCTCTTTAGGGGTAGTTAATCTAAAAAAGTCAAAAGTAGTATGTTTTATTTGTACTCAGTTAAGTAGCCTAAATACCAACATTCACGTTTTTAACTTGAAAAACGGCCAAACTCGATTATAAACTTTAACCCCCTATTTTATCCCCTTAGGAGTAATTTATCCAAAATCACCGAAAGTAGTGTTTTTTATTTGATAACAGTAGTCTCTATAGCAGTTTCCACGTTTCTAACTTCAAGAATGACCAACCCCCATACAAATTTTTACCCCTCATTTCAGCCCCTTAGGGGAAGTTAATCCAAAATCACTGAAAGTTATTTGTTAACAGCCTATTTACCAATTTCCACGTTTCTTACTTAAAATTGACTTAACTCTCATACAAATTTCCATCCCCCATTTCACCCACTTAGGGGTAGGGGTAAAAAAGCCGTGGTAGCCTAATGGTTTGACCTGCCGACTCTTAAGCAGAGGGTCGTGGGTTCGAACCCGGGCTCGCACCTCTAAGTTTTTCGGAACTTATGTGCGAAATATAATTTGTAAATTTACCATGAGCTTTTCGGTGAAGGAAAACATCGTAAGGAAACCTGCACACACCTGCAAAGCAATTTGACGGTGTGTGCGAAGTTCCCAATCCGCACTGGGCCCGCGTGGGAACTATAGCCCAAACCCTCTCATTGTGAGTGGAGGCCTGTGCCCAGCAGTGGGACGTATATAGGCTGGATTATTATTATTATTATTATAGGGGTAGTTTTCCAAAATCACCAGAAGTCGTATTTTTTGTTATTTAACAGTGGCATATATACTAATTTCCACGTTTCTAACTTCAAAATTGACCAAACTCCCATACAAATTACCACCCTCCATTTCATCTTCTCAGGGGTAGTTTATCCAAAATCGCCGAACGTTATTTTTTCATTTGTTAACAGTAGCCTATAAGTATACCAATTTCCGCGTTTCTAACTTGAAAAACGACCAACCTCCTATACAAACTTTAACCCCCCATTTCATCCCCTTAGGGGTAGTTTATCCAAAATCACTGAAAGTAGTGTTTTTTATTTGCTAACAGTAGTCTCTATAGCAATTTCCACGTTTCTAATTTGAAAAACGACCAAACTCCCATACGAACTTTAACCCCCCATTTCTACCTCTAAGGGGTAGTTTATCCAAAATCGCCGAAAGTAGTTTTTTTATTTGTTATTTTAAGTATATGTAGCAAGTTTCGAAGGTCAAACTTCATTGGTTTTCATTTTATAGTTGTATGAATTCCAGTAATTTTAAACATAAAACCCTCTTTTTTGCGTTTTTGGATGAGATTAAAAAAAAACACTGAAACACGTATTTCTTCATTTTTATTAATAAGTATTTATTCTGAGTTTCATGATCCTAGAACAATCTAAATTTGTTTTTTCATACAAACTTTACCCCCTTCTTTTAAAATTTTCCAAAATTTCTATAGCCTAAATGTTATTCTGATGTTATTTTAATAGATTTATGAAAATTTCATCAATATCCGTTCAGTAGTTTTTACGTGATGCTCAGTCAAACAAACAAACAAACAAACAAACAAAAATTTTAAAAATGGTTTTAATATGTTCAGTTACTTATTATAAGTCGCCCTGATCGGTTTTTTTTTTTTAATCTTCAATGTACAGACTTTTTGGTCTTAACGATTTTATTATATGTATAGAAGACACAGACAACACAGGACATACACAAATAATCGAAAATTAAAGGCAAGGAAGGAAGTTAAACATGAAAGGGACGGAAAAATGTCAGTAGGTATATTAAAGTAAAGAATTATAATTTTATGTTATGCACGTGAACATATTTTAGAATTAATTTGGTAAAAGGAGTTCCAATTAGAGACAGAAGTGACTGAACATTTATTGGACGTGGGATATTTTTTGGGATAACGTCGTAAAGAGAGTACGAATGATTGGAGCAACTGAAAAAAATGTGTTCTGGTGTACCCTCATCCAAGCCAAATTCGCAAAGAGAGTGATTCCGGACTCTATCTTATGTAAAAAGACTGGTGTACACACATGGCCAAGACGGAGACGGCATACGGTGAATACGGTGGATGTTGAACGTTTGTTGTACATTTGATAACGAAAAAGCCACGGTTTTTAGGGAATTTCTGGCTGTATGTCTCCGTAGTATCGGCCCTTCGTGACCCTGGAACTATCCCATAATTTTTGCCACGAATTTCTGGAGTCTGACCTGGCCGTCATCAAAAGGTCAGAAGCTTGTATGGTGAGCTGTTCTTTGGCAGCAGAAACAACCGCGTCTTTTGCCCATGAGTCCGCCCATTCATTACCCGAGATGCCACCCGTTTTGATCACAATGCCTACGCCGCAAAACGACTTTGAAGGATTACGTCTAAAACGCTATATGACTAAGAAGCAAAATAACTAACATTTAAAACGGCTATAAAGCAAAATGCCTCAAATCAATACCTCTACAGCGGTTTACCAATGTCGCAATACGCCTACATTTCTTTTTGTCTATGTAGCATAATGTCTCATAAAAGAAAATTACTTTGAAGGATTATACATAACACGCCATAGGACTAAGAAGCAAAATGACTCGCAATAAAAAACGACTATAAAGCAAATTGCCTCAAATTCATATTATACCTATTAGGCAGTTTACTAAAGTTGCAACCTACAATAGTCTAAAAATAAGAGCTATTTAAAATATAGTTTCATTAAAAGAACTGCAACTTAAATAAAAGTAGGTATGCCATAATCAATCATCATAATAATATTTAATATCCTCTCAGTATGAAAGGAAGCCGTTAGTAACGATGTGTTGTTCACCTATGTATACTCCAACGGGCTAAAATATTCAGTAATATTTGAGTTTGACCATACATATAATATCATAGGTACGCAAACTCTCCTATCTGTAAGTAAAAGTGACATAGAAACTACACTACTCAGGAAGAATTTAGTAATGAAATGGCTGAGGAACCTAAACAGCTGGTTTTTATTAAAAATCAAAAAGGTGGGCGTGGGCAGTCTTTGTTATGGTTTAATATAGTGATGCTATGAAAAATTTCACGGCATATTTTGAAAGACAGTAGCTGAAATTAGTGCCAAAAGTTCTAAGTTGTGCTTCAGAAACGAACCTCACAAATAACGAGTTGGAAGGATGGCACCGAAGGATAAATGCTCGCATACCACCAAATGCAACATTTTTACCTTTTCTCGAAAAATTATTGGTCGAAGCAAAATGGCAAAACGTGAAAACTAAGGCGGCTTTGTTTGAAAAAAATAGAGAAAAAAACCGACATTGAATTCAATAAACACAAAAAGGAACTGAAATAAAACCGGTCAAGTGCGAGTCTGACTCGCACACGAAGGGTTCCGTACCATCGGTACAAGATTTCATACTATGTACTTACAAGATTTAATACTATGTAGGTACTTTCGTAAAAGAAACAATTAGGCGCTATAACAATAGATAGGTAATTGTCTAAATTCATTACATCCCAATCATCCCATCATTTATATTTAGGGACCCCTTTAATTTTTAATTTAATTTAATTTTTATTATTTGTTGTCATATTGGTAATGGTTAATGAGATACAGCAAGGCTTAGTAATAGGGTCCCGTTTGGCACCCTTCGGGTACGGAACCCTAAAAACTAGATGAGTGCAGTAGAACACCACTCACGTTTATGAAAAATAAAATTAAGGTCAAAAGGCAAATTTTCCATTATTAAACATTAGCACAGAATAAGTACCTAATAGTTTATATGTATTAGTATATAGCTATGTATTGTTTTGAGTATTTGTATTGTATATAAGCGGAGTTACAATTATTTTATTTTGTGAATTTAATTTGAAATAAAATAATACACGAGATAATTACGGCACCGGTGTCGAGAAACAGAGGTTCCCTTTTTTTTGAGTGGTTTTGCATTTGAGGTATTTTGCACCCCTAGGCATCTTCATATCCAGGCATTTTACAATTGAGATGTTTTGCATTTTAGTCTTATTGAGTTCATAGTCATTCTAATGTTTAGAAATTTTACTACAAAGTTCTTTTACAGTAGAGGCACAGTAATGATAAGTCGTTTTAATTTGAGGCATTTTGCTTTATAGCCGTTTTAAACGTTAGTTATTTTGCTTCTTAGTCATATAGCGTTTTAGGCGTAATACTCCAAAGTCGTTTTGCGGCGTAGGCATTGTGATCAAAACGGGCTTTAAAACTTCGGGACTCTCAAATTAAGAACATTAATGTTCACCTTAAAAAGAAATTCTCAATTCAAGTCTTAAATTTTATTTGAGCTAAGTATATGCTAATTTCTACTGAAAAATGTAGAAATATCCATTTAAAATAAATCTGGTTTTGGTATGAAACTCCCAACTACTCAAATTAAGAAAATAATCCATATTAGCTGAAAAAACTACTCTCAACTGGAAATAGTTCATTATTTTACCTAAATAAAATAAACCACTTGTGCTAAGCCAATTGTATTCTTCAGAGAATGCACACAAAATCTGATTCTTGAATGGAACATCTGAATTCTTAACCGAAGAATGTCAATATAGGGTAGGGGAACCAAAAGATGAACACCACCCAAAAGATGAACAATCGATCGAAATAATCAAATAATTAAATCGTGGAAAATATTGCAAAGTCCGGATTTTGTTTTTCTTAAACGGTAACTCTATACCTACGCCGCCATTAAAACTCACTTAAAGTTACGCCATAGCCGCGGCCGTGATTGGTCACCGCTCTGGAGCTTCCCGCCGAAAACGTGGATAGTATGGAAAAATAGATAAGGTAAGAGCACTCGAAATTTAAGCTTTAAATTACGTATAAAATTCAATAATTGACATTCTTAGAAGGATTTGCTTGGTATGAATTCTTGATTATTCACTTTTTAGTTGTATTAAGACGATATTTCATATTTGTTGTTAATTTACGAGAAATATGCCGTTCAAGTTATGGTTTCAAAAATGTATACGTAAGCTAATACTTGAACGGTGTTCAACTACTAGGCAAAGCGTATTTTTTTAAAACCTCTAATAAATCGTACTGAAGTGACAGATGAAAATTTTATAACTTAAAATGATCGTTAAATGCTTCTGTATTTTTTTATAACTTAAAATGATCGTTAAATGCTTCTGTATTTTAAAACCAAAAGATGAACAGAACTTTTGATGTCTAATCCGATGATTTTGGTGTTTCAATTACTATGAAAACGTCACTGTTCAACAATACCATTTGTGCCTAATACTTGAACGAATTAAATTTACTAGTTCAAGTTTTGGGTTATATTCCAGAAGCTGAATTCTTAATTGACTTTGTTCGTTCATTTCATAAATTCTGTTTCCCAAAATTGAACTAAGTATATTCAGTCGTTCAAGTTTAAGGCATAGTATTTTAATATGAACACTAGTGTTAATGGAAATATTTACTGATACAAATATTATAAATGTCATCTGTCTGTTTGTTTGTTACGGCTTAACTACTGACTTGATTTTGGTGAAATTTGTCGTGGAGATAGCTTGAGGCCCGTGGAAGGACATAGGATACTTTTGATTACGAAAAATTTAATAGTTCTCGAGGGAGCAGCGATAAATGACTTCTAAGCGGACACAGTCACGGGCAAAAGTTATAGTAAGTGAATAAATCGGTCAATAGGTAAGCCAAGTTAAAGGGACAATGTTGAACCTAAATCTGTGTATGACCCAAATGTACAAAATACTTATACGAAAATGATATAAGAAACCTAAAGATGATTTTTAAATACCTAACTAACTATTCAATGATACCCCACATGGACATAGTTTCGTCGACAGTCGACATTTATATATATTTTTTTTACAATATGGCATCTGGTTGTCGCCATATTGAATTTGATTATAGTCATGTCTTTAGTGACACACAAGATTAAGACAAATCGATTGAGGTAAGAATCACCAAAATCGGCCCACGCGTTTGGCCTCTAGAGCGCCACAAAGGAACAAAGAACATAGGCTGATAAACACATTACCCTCCGTTGCTTCGCGCAGTCGGGTAAAAAGAGGGTTCCGTACCAAAATGGTAAAAAAGGAACTGGGAGCCCAGGGCTCCGTTCTCTCCCCAATTCTCTTTTCGTTGTACACCAACGTACGATATTCCGAAAGTTCCGCAGGTTCATTACGCGCTTTTCGCGGACGACACTGCCATCTACACCACTCATGTTCGGCCATCGATCATACACCGTCGCCTCCAGGACGCCATCAACGCATTAGGGCGTTGGTTTAGGCTCTGGAGGATCGAGGTGAACCCGGAAAAGAGCGCAGCTGTGCTCTTCTGCCGGAAGCTTAGTTTAGATTGGCTAGGTCCCCATTTCAACACCATTCGACTATACGGTAGTCCCATTCCCTGGGGTAACGAAGTCAAATACCTAGGGGTCATTCTTGACCGAAAACTGGGTTTCCGGAAGCACATTCAGCGCGTCCGGAAACGCGCGGACTTCCATTCTAGGCCGCCTCTATCCGTTATTGAACAAACGTAGTAAGTTGTCGCTTAGAAATAAGTTTACAATTTACAAAACGTGCGTTCGTCCCATACTAACGTACGCTAGTGTGGTCTTCGCTCATGCGAATCCGACTGCTCTGTACCAATTTCAGGTACTGCAGAACCGTTTCTTGCGCAGAGCCGTGGGCGCTCTCTGGTTCATGCGCAATATCGATCTTCACCACGACCTCGGTCTTCCAACCGTGGCCAAGTTCATGAAGGACGCCTCTCGGCGGTTCTTCTACAACGCTCCTCACCATCCGAACCCCTTACTACGTTCTGCCATAAATTACGTCCCGCTCGTGGGCGTATCCTCTCGGAATAGGCGTCCCCGACATGTACTTACCGACGACGACGATCCAATCACGGCTGCCCTCGCAGCCAGAAACGAAATTCGAAGCCCATCTGTCTCACAGGGCAACACTAGCTTCTCTCCTTACACACCACAGCGTCTCCTCCGGAGGAGGCGTCGGCGTCCCCCCACTCGCACTACACGTGGGCGATCCCACATTGCTCCGGTACCGGTACCGGTTAGCTCACAAAATCGACATCCGGGCTGAGTTTCTTGCGACGCTTCTTCTTCGAAGCGAATTTTCCGAAGCGTTGGTAGCACAAAACCGATTGTTTGAATTTCTCCCCTAGCGTCCTAAGTCCGAGGTTGGCTCAATAGGAGCGCCCTTAGGCATGCTAGTGAAAACCCCCATTCTTGTGCTGAGCTCCCCTCAAGAGCTCGCCCTCCGTACTACGTCCGTGCAAAAAAAAAAAAACGCGGCCAGTCAGTCGGCGATTGCGCTGCGCCGAGCGGATGTGTCGGATACTCTCCATATCAATACTCAATCGTTTATTGCTTTCCATAATGTGTATACAGATGGTACTTGAACTAACTTAATATTTGTAGGATCATTATGGACCCTGTAGGGCACAACAATATTTAGATGTGATCACTCCCCCTCAAGCGAAGCGTACCTTCTACTTGATAATCCTGCCATATCTCAAAACACGTGGAGGTTGGTGGCTAGCGTCTGCTTGCTGCGACGATACAGTGGTGGGCGCGCTTGTAGGAGGGGTACGCCTAGTGCATGATATTGTGTTTGACGTCTGGGCCGTGCGCTCGGGTCCGCTGCTGCTTTCGATATGGGCCGGTTTGAGTCTGTCGAGCGATACGACGGCCGTGCATAGTGGTAATTGAATTTAGCATTT
Source organism: Tortrix viridana (assembly GCA_963241965.1). Taxonomy (NCBI): domain Eukaryota; kingdom Metazoa; phylum Arthropoda; class Insecta; order Lepidoptera; family Tortricidae; genus Tortrix; species Tortrix viridana. The sequence continues at coordinate 39,216,257 of OY725171.1, read as the reverse complement.
GTTATATCTTTCTAATACTTCATACGGCCCGTTGTACGGTGGTGGCAGCGGCGGCCGGACTGAGTCATTTCGTAGGAATACATGAGTACACGTCGCGAGGTCCTTTTGAATGAACAACTTGCTCGGTGAGATATTTCGCTTCTGCCCTGGTATTCAAGATGCCATTTTTTCTATGAGTCTCCGTACAAATTCGCATTCATCGGTGTTTGTCTCTGACGGTACAAAAAAATCAGCTGGTACGCGTAGCGTAGCTCCGTACGTCATTAAGGCCGGGCTAAGGTTATTGTCAGCGCGCAGCGCCGTCCGTAAGATTAGAAGTACTGTGGGCAATTCTTGAGCCCATTCTATCGTCGCACCTCTTGCCATTAGTGCTGTATTGACCGCGCGGTGCCATCGTTCAATTTGCCCGTTCGATGATGGGTGGTATGGTGTGGTTCAGGGAATAGAGAATAAGGGGAACTGGCATGGTCGCCTATTACTTAGAAAACCAGTGTCGCCAAACTCACACAGCCATAGTTAAATTGATACGCGGCACACTATTGCAAAACCCTTTTGATTGGTAAAAAGTTACAATACTCATACGGTGTTACCGAGTACCATTTACAGAAAGGATCTCTACTCTAACTTAAGCAGTTTACGGCCTAAAATAGAGTGTAACAGAAATGTGACATATGTCTTTTTAGTTGTTGACGCTTGATTTCCAGAAAAAGCATCGTAGTCCAGCTACTCGGCATTAGATGGCGCTATATTCAGTTCTGGTTGAATTGAAATGTTTCGATACGCCCGATAACGTCCGAAAGTAAAAAGTCGTACGTGGCTTTGAATTTCGTATTACGACAAGACCTTTTGGCATAAAGAATAGGGATGCGGGTACAACATAGGTAGTTGTCGATATTTTGTGATATTTATATTAATATTTGGTTTCTTTGTAATGTAGCGACAATGTAAACGGGTCATTCTATAATTGTTAAAAATATGAACAATTAAAAAGTAGCAGGAGTCATGTATGCATACATATAATAAAATTATTGAGAAGGAGAAATCTGTACATTGCAGATATTTAAGAAAAAAAAAGCCGTGGTAGCCTAATGATTTGACCTGCCGACTCTTAAGCAGAGGGTCGTGGGTTCGAACCCGGGCTCGCACCTCTAAGTTTTCGGAATTTATGTGCGAAATATAATTTGTAAATTTACCATGAGCTTTTCGGTGAAGGAAAACATCGCGAGGAAACCTGCACACACCTGCAAAGCAATTTGACGTTGTGTGCAAAGTTCCCAATCCGCACTGGGCCCGCGTGGGAATTATAGCCCAAACCCTCTCATTATGAGTGGAGGCCTGTGCTCAGCAGTGGGACGTATATAGGCTGCATTAATAAGAAAAAAATGTTTGGGGGTCTTAAATCATTGACAGAACACATTTCAATCCTTTTTAGAATTTCTGTTTGTCCGTGAATTTGTTCGCGAACTCCGAATGGATTAAAAAAATACCTTTGGATGATGGTGGTAATTAAACACAGGTTGCCAATTTAAAATATTTACTTATTTACAGAATATTTAACATGTTTATTATTTAATCAACATAAAAATGTAGTAAATTTAGTAATATCTTTTTACAATCACCGGATTTCCAAGCTTTTTTGTTATTTGGCTTTACTTCAATTAGCATAGGACAGTTAACGTATACATTTTGCCATCAGTGTGCTGAGTCAGCGCCATCCAGTGAACCGGTTATTATTACGTCAAGAATTTCGTTTACATCGATCGATCGTTTCGTTTTTCGTTTTCGTTTCGTTGTTTCGTACACATAACAAACCTTCAACACAATAGTCAAAATACTCACGCTTAATACGATTTTCTGTGTTGGAACTGCATTCTCGCGGATAAAGCGCTTCCCTTTTGGCGAAATCCAGAAATCGTTGTCTAAAAAATGCTCTGAGTAAATAGTGCTAGAAAACATTGGGAACCAATTTTCTCTTCCTGTGACATCCATCCATTTTTTTTTTACATTTGGATCTTTTGGGAATCTAAAACAGTTGATAAGACTTTTTAAACATAAACAAGGCACCACTGGATCTCCACTTTCATCTTTAGGCAGAAAGGTTTTACAGGCTATGTAACCGTAAGTAGGTATTAATTACAATTTACATTATTATTATTATTATTTATTTATTAAAAAAGATGAAATTACAACATATATAGGAACATATGTCCCACAAAACCGTTTGCACAGTTTGACATGGTCGTAAATTGTAATTAACAACAAACTAAACTATTTTTATAAACTATTTTTTTTTTTTATAAACTATTTTGAATTTGAATTTTAACACTTAAATTACTGTATCTATTACATTCTTCCAGATCGCGGTTAACATAATAATTGATTAAACTTTTATCGATATGAATGTCGATAAAACTTAGTACAGCACTCGAGTAGTGAGTATTGTTGACAGTTGGAGTAGCGGAGTAGGTAGCGAACAATCTAGATTGGTTGGCAGTTGGCATGATGTATGATTATGAACTGTAACTTCTAAGGCATAGAGTAGATTATTACTCAATATTGGACGCGAATTATATCAATGAACATTAACATTTGTATTATTTCAATAAATAGTAAAATAATACTTGCTGATGATAAGAAATGCCCGCATTAGACATCGTTTTTGTTCTGCTTGCATTTTTGCAGCTTGAGATAGCACAACACGGCATTTTTACATTGATAATTATTTTTTTCTCAATTACACAAACGTCATGTACACCGAGTCGGTTGACATAAGACTGATAATAGTCTGTGGGCGAAGTTTGTGCAACTGCACAAACACTCGGCGACACGGGAACGCCCACTTGCGTCCTCCATTCGTTTTCTTCTCCGTGGTGTGGTTCGTATCCGTGTAATGCCGAATTTGCGCATTAGCAACTTGAACAGCGCGAATTCGAACTGCCGCCCCTGGTCTGTGGTTATACGCAGAGGGCGGCAGTTCGAATCCGCGCTGTTCAAGTCGCTAATGCGCAAATTTGTATTTATCTGGTAGTAGGGGGCGTGGCCTAGCATAAAGTGGCAGCCCCGTTGTCTCGATGTGATGGACTACGTTGTTTTGCTGGGCTTTTTAGTGACATGGGCCTCAGGACATCTGGATACTGCTTCAGAATATCGTGATACGCGTGATTGCGTTCGACCATATAAACGCTTGATTCGTTTGAATAGCAATCGATTGTGTTGATGCTTAACTCCGTGACGCGATCAATTAGTTTTCTTCTATGCAGATCGACCAGTAGTTTATTCTGTCGTAAGAAATCTGCTCCTAGTATTGATGTCTTAACAACGGCGATGATAAATGACCAGCGAAAGTAGCGTCGTTATCCCAGATTTAAGGTCAAGGTTTTTTTTCCGTACGTTTTTATCGGGGTACTAGCTTTGCCCGCGACTTCGTCCGCGTAGAAGTCGTTTATCACTGCTCTCTCGGGAACTGTTCAATTTTCCGAGATAAAAAGTAGCCTATGTCCTTCCTCGAAACTCAGGCTATATCCATACCAAAAATCGGTTCAGCGAATTAGCAGGGAAAGCTTTACAGACAGACAGACGCAAAAGTATGTCTACTTTCGTGTTTATATAATATCAAGTATAGCAACCCGCCCTCGCTTAGCTTCGGTTATAAATTAAAATATAGCCTATGTCCACCATGAAACCTCATTCTGAATATCACTGAAAGAATTTTAGAAATCGGATGGGTAGTTTCGGAGATTACCCCCTACATCCAAACTTATTAAGTACCTCTTTCTCCTCTTCTTAAGTAAGTCGTTTATCGTTTTTACACTATCAAATTGTCTGGGATAAAAAAGGTGCCAACCCAGGATAACAACTACCTGTGTGACAATTTCATCCGAATCCGTTCAACTATTTAGCCGTAACTGAAAAAACATCCCAACATCCATACAAACTTTATTTAGCGTCGTCGCTGGGGTCGCAACCGATTTTTCATCGAATTTCTATACAAAAACAAAAAAAACGGTCTATAGCTGGGGTTCGAACCCGCAGTCTTTGCGTAGTAGGCCAACGCTCTAACCATCAGCCTATTCAGACGGAAGCAGCCGCCCCGTAATTACGAACCTTTGCGCGAGAATTCTTTTTGCGTGAAAACACGGGGAAAACGAATTTTCCCAGACATGAGACCTAGCTAGATCGAATTTTCGCCCCCGTAAACCCCCGTGCCGCAATCTTTATCAAACTCGTTGGAGCCGTTTTCGAGAACGTGAACTGAGTACAAATATATATATACGCAATCCTTCTACCCTCGACTTTGTCTGCGGAGAGTCCAGTACCTTTGTCAAAAAGTACAGATAAAGTTTTAATTAGCGTTCGTATCATGCATGATGGGATAGAAACAAATTTAAACCATACGATTTTTTTTTTCCCTTTTCACCTTGCCTAGGGGTATAAATTGAAATTGAAATTGAAATTATATATTTTGCGAGCACATACACAGGTGTTATTAAAGGTATATGCTCTGCCAGAATTTCCAAAAACGCGAAAACTTATATTTTATATAATAAGTAGTCTAGAAACGTATTTCCAAAATAACCAAACTCTAACAAATCTACACCCTCAATTTTACTCCCTTACGCTAGTATTTCCAACATCATCGAACGTAATACTTTTAGTTTGTAAGCAGTAGCCAAAATAAATTTTCACGTTCCTAACTTCAAAATTGACCAAATATTACCCCCATTTCATCCCCTTAGGGGTAGTTATCCAAAATCACCGAAAATTGTATTACTTTATTTGTTAACAGTAGCCTAGATATACCTATTTCCACGTTTCTAACTTCAAAACGAAAATAGTGTTTTTTATTTATTAACAGTAAGTAGCCTATATACCTATTTCCACGTTTCTAAATTAAATAATGACCAAACGCCCATACAAACTTTCACCCTTCCCGTTTCTCCCCCTTAGGTGTAGTTTTTCCAAAATCACCTAAAGCGGTATTTTTTATTTGTTCATTTAGCCTATACACAAATTTCCATGTTTCTAACTTCAAAAAGGACCAACCTCCTTCCCATACAAACTTTAACCCCCCATTTCATCTTCTTAGGGGTAGTTATTCAAAATCACCGAAAATAGTATTTTTATTTGTTAACAGTAGCCTGTACACAAATTTCCATGTTTCTAACTTCAAAAATGACCAAACTCTCCCATACAAACTACCACCCCCAGTTTCATTTCCTTAGGGGTAGTTATCCGAAATCACCGTAAGTTGTTTATTTTTTGTTAACAGTAGTCTTTATAACAATTTTCACGTTTCTAACTTTAAAATTGACCAAACTCCCATACACACATTTCACCCCTCCCCCCCGTTTCATCCCCATAGGAGTAGTTTTTCCAAAATAGCCAAAGTAGTCTTTTTTATTTGTTAACAGTAGCCTGTACACAAATTTCCATGTTTCTAACTTCAAAAATGACCAAACTCCCATGCAAACTACCATCCCCCATTTCATTCCCTTAGGGGTAGTTATCCAAAATCACTGGAAGTTGTTTTAATCTGTTAAGAGTACTCTTTATAACAATTTTCACGTTTCTAACTTCAAAATTGACCACACTTCCATACACACATTCTCCCCCCCCCCCCCCGTGTCATTCCCATAGGGGTAGTTTTTCCAAAATCGCCAACGTAGTCTTTTTTATTTGTTAATAGTAGCCTGTACACAAATTTCCATGTTTCTAACTTCAAAAATGTTAAAAGTAGTCTTTTTAACAGTTTTCACGTTTCTTACTTCAAAATTGACCAAACTCCTATACACACTTTCACCTCCCTTTTTCATCCCCATAGGGGTAGTTTTTCAAAATCGCCTAAAGTAGTATTTTTCATTTGTAAATAGTAGCCTTTATACCAATTTCCACATTTCTATCTTCAAAAATGGATGACTTTCATACAAACTTCCAACCCCATTTTTACCCCCTTAGGGGATGAATTTTGAAAAATCCTTTCTTAGTGCACCCCTAGACCTCATAAGGAACCTACGTGCCAAATTTGGAATCTCTAGACCCAGCGGTTTGGGCTGTGCGTTGATATGTCAGTCAGTCAGTCAGTCAGTCAGTCAGTTTCTTCTTTTATATATTTATAAAGAAGATTAAGGGCCGTATTAATAAACTCATCTCAACTGTGATCCCCGTCACAAGATGCGTCAAAAATGACAGTTTGCTATGGATTGACGTTTACTTTGACGTATATTGAGACGGGGATCAGAGTTGAGATGAGTTTATTAATACGGCCCTAAGATTATTTGCCGCGTATAATCTATAGGCGCTTGATGTCAATTGTTTCTTGTTTTTTGCGGCCAATACGGATATGTCAGCTCCTGTGTCCACGAGGAAGCGTTCTCTGCTATCCAAATCGATGACACATAGGCGGTTGTTTGTATTGGCTACACCGATGCCTGCCACAGTCGATGTAGTAAGTATTTAGTTTTCCGCCCGCTGCTTGCGTCTAGCACAGGGTGATTCGCATCGCTTTGTTCGATCGCCAAAACGATGATGGTAATAACATTGCCATTCGGAGTTTTCTGGTTTGCAATTACGACGAGCGGACTGTGATCTAGAGCGGGCCGGGTGACGGCGAGAGTGGTTAGGTCGACAGTATCTTGCGGTGTCTCTTGTACTCCGTAGTTCTGCGATTTCAAGTGTTAATTTTTCTAGCTGTCTTGAAAGCAGTTCGTATTAGTGAGTGTTTGGACCATTGTTGCAGTGCTTGCTGGTGTGACGGACACTGGGGTGACGCTGACTGGCGTGGGCGGAAGATTAATCGCTGCAATGGTTGGTGGTTCGGTGTGCTCCATCATTTTGTCAGCCATGACTGCAAGCATATCCAGAGATGATTCCGTGTTAACAGCAAGCACGGCGCGCAGCTGGTGTATATACCAATGTTTCCTTTAAGGTGGTACTTAAAACATGTAAAGACATAGAATTTTAATTATTTTTATTACGTGAATAAATTACAAATTATACATGTTTTCTTCTGACATTTTTATAAAACACCTATTGTTTTTACCAGCGCGCATGACCAGTTCCAAACCATAACTTCAACGAAGGAAAAATAAACCTTTTTGTTGGATCCGAACATGCTGGGGGCGCAAATAAACTAAACAATGTTCTACAGTAAAATAAACGGCACAAACAACTAAAATTAAATAGTCAAACGAACTTACCTGTAAGTGAAGTTCGACTGTAACTGACTTCATTCGGTTTTTATGTCAACATCGCCACGCTATCGAGTTTCCAGCTTTTAAAAATGGGAAAAAAGAAAACAGCGGAAGAAAAACGAATTCATTTGTTAAAGAAACTAAAAATATTGGAGGAGACGATTGAAAATGATCCAAAGGTATGTAACGCACACGCGGTCTTGCCGGTCTTTGCTTATAATTCGCCATGTTTTATTTTTTCTATAATATTACGTTATGAATGTACGTATAAATGCTTTTAAGTATACCTTCGGTGAATAGTCTCAAAGACCACTACCTCACTTTGTACCGTTGGGGTGTCCTGCGGGAACACACGTGGTTACAGAACTGTTTTTTTTTCCTAACCTTAAAGGGGTGTTCTGCGGGAACACACGTGGTTACAGAACTGTTTTTTCTTAACCTTAAAGGCGAGTTCTGCGGGAACTCGCGTGGTTATGGGGCATGGTCGAAAAGATAAAATGCCAGTGTTCACTATGGACTCTTATTTTCGTTCCAGCTACAAGTGATTCTCCATCACCGGTGCCAGTGCCCGACGCTAGTTCTCAGAGACGCGAAAACAGCTCTCCCGAGCCGGAGGCTGATCTGGCACCAGAGCTTTTGTTAGAACCTGAACTTGAGCAAGATATAATAGAGTTGCCCGAACCAGAATCGGACAACATTGTGAAAATTGAAGAGTCCATACTCGCAATTTTAGGCGACGCTCCATTGCCAGATACACTAGGACAGAACCTGCATAATGAAATAGCAGACAGATGGACTGACATACTAAAAAAAGGGCTTAATAAGGACGAAAAGGACATCTTATATAAAGAAAATCCATCCTTTTCAAACTGCAATTTAATTAAAGCACCTAAGTTAAACCCGGAGGTCAGTGCGGCTGTTCATGAACCGGCCCGGAGGCGGGACCAGATCATTGAAAAACGTCAACTACAAATTTCAACAGCCCTATCTTGTTTGGGTTCAGCATTGCAGCTGTGTGTTAAAGACATACTCACAAGCAAGTTAGAAATCATTAAGAAAACAAACCAAACCTCACGACTTTTGTGTGATTCTCTATACCTAGACACCAAAGGACGGAGATCACTGATATTGTCCACTATCAACAGGGATATGAAAGAATCGCTTGCTCAATCTGAACCCGGTTCATATCTATTTGGTGAAAATCTGACAGATACAATAAAGACTGCAAAATCTGTCCAAAAATCAGTCAGTGACTTGAAGATCCCAGATAATAACAAGAAAGTTGTTGGAAGACTAAATACTCCGCAATCACGAAAACCCAGTAACACCAACAGGGCTTTAAACTGGAGGGGCCCTCCTCGTCCGGACCTAAGGACATCAAGTGCAGTGACAGGCGGGCCATCTTACAACAGGAGGTTCCAGGGTCCAGTACAAGCAAAGAAGAAAGAAGACAGAACATACCAACGCAAGAGATAAATACCCAGGTTGGTCGACTTCAACTTTACTATCAGAATTGGACAGAAATTACTGATGATCACATGATACTCGAATGGGTTAAGGGGTACATGATACCTTTTGTGGAAAAACCATACCAGCATTCAGTTCAGTCAATGAAAGTTTTTCAAATACTGAAATTCAACTTTTACAGTCTGAGGTTGACAAACTGTTATCTATTAATGCCATAGAGTTATGTGTACCTCAGGTAGAACAATTCTGTTCTCCAATTTTTCTTGTAAAAAAGCCAAATGGCACATACCGATTTATTTTAAATCTGAAAAAATTGAACACATTTGTAAGAACCGAGCACTTTAAGTTGGAAGATTACAGAACTGTTTGTAAAATTTTACTTAAAGATGATTTTTTAGTATCAATAGACTTAAAAGATGCTTATTATATGATTAATGTACATGCTGATAGCAAAAAATACTTAAGGTTTTACTTTAAAGGAAATCTTTATCAGTTTAATGACCTTTGTTTTGGTCTGTGCTCAGCACCTCTTACATTTACAAAGATTATGAAACCAGTGGTGGCTTATCTTCGAGAAAGAGGGTTTATTTCGGTCATATACCTTGATGATTGGCTCTGTTTTGGAAAATCTTATAATGAATGCTTAAGAAACATGCAAACAACAATAAAGCTATTAAATAACTTAGGCTTTATAATTAACGAGGAAAAAAGTCTGTTTATACCAAGACAAAAATGTACCTTTTTGGGACTAATTTTTAATAGCACTCAAATGTCTAGATATTAGTGAAGAAAAATCTAATAATTGCCTCAGACTCATAAAAAATTTAGTACAAAAAGAGTCTGTGGAAATTAGATTCTTAGCCAAAGTAGTAGGTACCTTAGTGTCAGTCTGCCCAGCTGTGCGATATGGAATACTTTACACTAAGGAACTAGAAGGATTAAAATACCTAGCTTTAAAGTATAACAATAATAATTATGATGGTTTTGTGTCTTTAAATCAGGAATGTAAGTTAGATTTAACATGGTGGCTTAAGAATATACTGAAAACAGGAAATCCCATAAGGAAAAATAATTTTCAGGCGGAAATTTTTTCGGACGCTTCAAGTAAAGGCTGGGGCGCCTCTTGTGGCTCCGAGACAGCAAGTGGAGTTTGGACTAAGCATGAACTTAATCTGCATATTAATTCACTAGAACTAATAGCAGCCTTTTTCGCCCTTAAGTGTTTTGCAAAAAACTTAAATAGTTGTGAAGTGTTACTTAGGGTAGACAATATAACAGCAGTGTCATATATTAACCGGTTAGGAGGTGTACAATACCCCCACCTACATAATATTACTAAAGAAATCTGGAAATGGTGCGAATTAAGAAATATTTGGATATTCGCCACCTACATAAATACAAAAGATAATACAATAGCAAGTCTCCAATCTCGAAAAGAATTGGGTCATACCGAGTGGGAATTAGGAGGACCTCAGTACCAAAAGGTCGTTACTGTCTTTAAAATTCCAGATATAGACCTATTTGCATCGAGAACTAATACAAAGTGCCCAGTTTTTGTGTCATGGCACCCCGACCCAGAGGCCTTTGCAGTAGATGCATTCACCATTACTTGGACTCCGTTCTATTTTTATGCTTTCCCTTCATTTTCTATGATAGGTACTTAAGACATTGGAAAAAATGATCACAGATAAAGCCACTGGAATTGTAGTCGCACCTTACTGGAAAACTCAGCCTTGGTTTCTAATCTATACTAAATTATTGATTTCCGATCACATTCTATTCCAGCCTTCTAAAACGTTACTTACTCTGAAAAATTCCAGATTATTACACCCGCTACACCGGAGCATGACACTGATGGCAGGAGTATTATCCGGACAGCCTTCTTAGAGACAGGCATCAACAATGAAGCTATGGAAATCATGCTAGCCTCTATCTCAAGTAACACTTTAAAACAGTATTTACCTAGTATTGTTGATTGGGCAAAGTATTGCAAAGGTCAAAAAATATGTGTCAACGACCCAAAGCCCCAAGAAGTAATAATATATTTGACCAAAAAATTCCACGAAGGTCTTTCCTATGGAAGTTTAAACTCCCTTCGATCTGCTTTGTCATTTATAGTAGGTTCACACTTGGGGAATGATTTTAAAATAAAGAGATTATTTAAAGGTTTTTTCAGGCTGCAGCCTTCTGCCCCAAAATATAATACCACTTGGGATGTATCACTATTACTTAATTATATAGAGAATAATTACTCACATATGACTGATTTAGATATAATCACTAAAAAGACTGTTACCTTATTGATTTTGGCTACAGGCCAAAGAGCGCAAACGATCTCATTGATAGATATTAATCTATACATATAATAAAATCGTTAAGACCAAAAAGTCTGTACATTCAATATTTAAAAAAAAAACCGATCAGGGCGACTTATAATAAGTAACTGAACATATTAAAACCATTTTTAAAATTTTTGTTTGTTTGTTTGTTTGACTGAGCATCACGTAAAAACTACTGAACGGATAATGATTAAATTTTCATAAATCTATTTATATAAAACCAGAATAACATTTAGGCTATAGAAATTTTGGAAAATGTTAGAAAAAGGGGGTAAAAAGAGGGGGTAAAGTTTGTATGGAAAAACAAATTTAGATTGTTCTAGGATCATGAAACTCAGAATAAATACTTATTAATAAAAATAAAGAAATACCTGTTTTATAGTTTTTTTTAAATCTCATCCAAAAACGCAAAAAAGAGGGTTTTGTGTTTCAAATTACTGGAATTCATACAACTATAAAATAAAAACCAATGAAGTTTGACCTTTGAAACTTGCTACATATACTTAAAATAACAAATAAAAAAAACTACTTTCGGTGATTTTGGATAAACTACCACTAAGGGGTGGAAATGGGGGGTTAAAGTTTGTATGGGAGTTTGGTCGTTTTTCAAGTTAGAAACGTGGAAATTGCTATAGGAATACTGTTATCAAATAAAAAACATTATTTTTGGTGATTTTAGATAAACTACCCCTAAGGGGATGAAATGGGGGGTTAAAGTTTGTATGGGAGTTTGGTCATTTTCAAGTTAGAAACGTGGAAATTGCTATAGGAATACTGTTATCATATAAAAAACACTACTTACGGTGATTTTTGATAAACTACCCCTAAGGGGATGAAATGGGGGGTTAAAGTTTGTATAGGAATTTGGTCGTTTTTCAAGTTAGAAACGCGGAAATTGGTATATTTATAGGCTACTGTTAAGTGTTAACAAATGAAGAAAAAATAACGTTCGGCGATTTTGGATAAACTACCCCTGAGGGGATGAAATGGGGTGTGGTAATTTGTATGGGAGTGTGGTCAATTTTGAAGTTAGAAACGTGGAGATTAGTATATAGGCTACTGTTAAATAACAAAACAATAAAAATTCTGGCGATTTTGGAAAAACTACCCCTAAGTGGGTGTCTTCTGTGTGTCAAAAGAGCAGAAATCAATTCTGTATTCTCTGCCTCCATTTTTTCATCGCAAATTGGTAAATATAAAAGTATTTTTCTCCGCTGATCCATGCTACACATCTATCTACCTCTGACACTGTCCAGTGACTACGCTCGCGTCCGTCAGCCAGACGCCGCCTCGCAACACATCCCTCGCAACACGTTCCTCGCAACACATTCCTCGCACACATCTTTCAATTCTTTTGTATGTACAAAAACCTCGCTTCGCTGAGCTGTTTCCACCAGAACTAAGCTAAGCGAGGATAGGTAAATGAAGTGTTTCTATTGGTTCATGACAAACACATCCCTCGCAACGCATCCTTGCACATCTCTGGTGGAAACGCAGCCTGAAGGGATGTAATGGGAGGTAGTAATTTGTATGAGAGTTTGGTCAATTTTAAAGTTAGAAACGCGGAAATTGGTATAAAGGCTACCGTTAACAAATTAAAATATAACTTTTGGCGAGTTTGGAAACATCTACCCCTGAAAAGGTGAAATGGGAGGGAATATTCGGTACTGTTAAAAAAAATTAGAAAAAACACTTTGAGTGATTTTGGATTGACTTCCCCTAAGGGGTTGAAATGGGGGGTTAAAATTTGTATGGGGGTTTGGTCATTCTTGAAGTTAGAAACGTAGAAATTGGTATAAAAGGCACTGTTAACAAATAAAAAATAAAACGTTTGGTGATTTCCGAAAAACTATCCCTAAGTGGGTGAAATGGGAGGTGAAAGTTTTAATGGGAATGAAGTCATTTTTGAAGTTAATGAAGGTGGTGTTAAAGCTACCGCTTATAAACCAAGAGTACTTTCGGTGATTTTGGAAACACTACCCCAAAGGGGTGAAAATGGGGGGGGGGGAATTTGTAAGAGAGTTTTGTTATTTTTGAATTTAGATATATGAAAATTGGTTTCTAGACTACTAAATATAAAGTACGAGTTTTCTGATAATGGAATCCCAGGTAAATTGACAGAACCCTTCAAACATTTAAAGGACTCATACAGCGATTTTCATACTTCTGTAAGAACATTTACATTCCAAAAGCACCATTTTGCTTTTGCCCATCATTTGTAAGGGGCTGTCTATTTATTACTTAAGACAATTTGGGGGGAGGCAGTCTGAACAAGTCTTATTTTTTCTTACATGGGGGTAGGATGTTCTTACGCAAGATCACAAAAGCAAGCACAAATTAAAGCGTTTATATATTTTTGCTACTTTTTCTTTGCAATTTTGGTAGATATCTTACGTAAGATTACGTAGGAGGGAGAGGTTCATCCAAGTCTTATTTTTTCTTACGTAGGGGGAGGGGAGTCAGAAATTGGTTAAAATTGTCTTACGTTATAAATGAACAGCCCCTAATGAATGAGGTGAAATGGAAGTTTCGCCAAGTACCTACCAGGAGAGTTCTTCAACGATTAATGTCCCTGCATATTGGATAGGATAGCCCCATTTTGTCAAGAGTGATGAAGAATTGGCAATAAGCATTAATGGCATGAATGTAGTGTTTATGTGCTACATGTAATACGTAATCACAAACACTAAAAAGCGAACAAATGTTAGGAAAAATTACTATTTTTTTGGAAAGTCTGTCCCTTTATGATACGTACTTAATGAAAATTTTATTTGTACCTACCTACTTTTTAACGAAATTACTGACTCTCCGCAGACGAAGTCGCGGGCGGACAGCTAGTAATATTATAGTTAAGGATGATTGTATTAATATTAAAGTTGATAAACTGATTAAGACGTCTGCACCCAATAGGTGCCAACCTTACCTAACCATACCATTCTTTAATCATAAAGTAAATATATGCTCAGCTAGTGCAATAATCAGTTATCTAGAGGTTACAAAAGATATAAGGGCTACAACTAGCTTATTTATTGGGTTAAAAAGCCCCATAAAAATGTGACAGCCAATACAATTAGTCGTTGGGTGAAACAAACTATGGCAAAAAGTGGTCTAGATTTGTCAGTATTCACGGCTCATAGTACGCGCCATGCCTCTACTTCAGCGGCGTATAACAGAGGAGTGAATATTGACGATATCAGGAGGACAGCTGGTTGGACTGGCGAGTCCTCTGTCTTTGCACGTTTTTATAATAGACCAATAGTAAATAATGTGCGATTTGCACAAGCAGTGTTTAATGATTCATAGTTTAAACTCTGTTTTGATTAATACATATGTGTAAGTATGTTGATTAAATTGTGCAGAAAATTGTAAATACAGTTTTCAGAATAAACTTTTATTTGATTTTATAACTGGTCTTTGAACATCTACACTTGTAAACTATCATCATAGAGGACGAGATAACAAGGAGCATAATTAAATAGTCAAAGGAACTTACCTGTAAGTGAAGTTCGACTGTAATTATGCGACGTTGTTATCTCGTCCGAAGATGATGAGTCCCCCCCCACCCGGGTAATTGTGCCAATGCTTGGCAAAAACCCTGTGTTATAAAATCAAAAAACTAAATAACTATAAACTTAATGAAGTCAGTTACAGTCACCGGGGGCAGCACTGTGCAGGCGTTTTTTCTTTCTTAAAACTTATGTGGCGGTAGTGAGTCATGAAGCCGACACTACACTTGTAAACTATCATCATAGAGGACGAGATAACAAGGAGCATAATTGAACATAATAGAACCTAATAATAAACTACTCAATCGGAAAAGGACAGACCTTTAATACACTTCAAAATTCAAATTCAAATTCAAAATAGTTTATTTCATTACATTAAATTATACATTTTATTAATAATGGTAGTTAGCACCTGTAATGGAAATGGCGTGGGCACAGCTTGGCTGGTTTTAAGCCCACCCGTGGTCAGACACTTGTTTTTACAACAAATCCCCTAGCTGTTCTTACACTTAAAGCCCTAACCTTGCCATCTCTGCCAGGGTGAACATCCACTACTCTACCAACTGGCCAATTCAAAGGAGAAGCACAGTCATCTATACATATAATAAAATCGTTAAGACCAAAAAGTCTGTACATTGAAGATTTAAAAAAAAAACCGATCAGGGCGACTTATAATAAGTAACTGAACATATCAAAACCATTTTTAAAATTTTTGTTTGTTTGTTTGACTGAGCATCACGTAAAAACTACTGAACGGATAATGATGAAATTTTCATAAATCTATTTATATAATATCAGAATAACATTTAGGCTATAGAAATTTTGGAAAATGTTAGAAAAAGGGGGTAAAAAGAGGGGGTAAAGTTTGTATGGAAAAACAAATTTAGATTGTTCTAGGATCATGAAACTCAGAATAAATACTTATTAATAAAAATAAAGAAATACCGGGTTTAAAGTTTTTTTTAAATCTCATCCAAAAATGCAAAAAAGAGGGTTTTATGTTTCAAATTACTGGAATTCAAACAACTATAAAATAAAAACCAATGAAGTTTGACCTTTGAAACTTGCTACATATACTTAAAATCACAAATGAAAAAAACTACTTTCGGCGATTTTGGATAAAGTACCCCTAAGGGGTGGAAAGGGGGGGTTAAAGTTTGTATGGGAGTTTGGTCGTTTTTCAAGTTAGAAACGTGGAAATTGCTATAGGAATACTGTTATCAAATAAAAAACACTACTTACGGTGATTTTGGATAAACTACCCCTAAGGGGATGAAATGGGGGTTTAAAGTTTGTATAGGAGTTTGGTCGTTTTTCAAGTTTGAAACGCGGAAATTGGTATACTTATATTCTACTGTTAAGTGTCAAAAAATTAAAAAAAGAACGTTCGGCGATTTTGGATAAACTACCCCTGAGGGGATGAAATGGGGGGTGGTAATTTGTATGGGAGTGTGGTCAATTCTATAAAGATCTCGATCATGTTTTTTAATAACGTAGGTACGTTTTTTTTTTTGTTGTAACTTATTTTTTTTTATACTCACCTAAAGAGCTTAAATAAGAAAAAAATTATGTTAATAAACTTTTTAATAGCTTAAAAGACACACTGAACTCCTGTTTTCTTTAAGCATAATGTAATTTATGATCTCAGTTTAACTTTTATTAAGAAACATTATATATTTTTGTATTGTTATTAATTAAGATCCCATTTCACATAATTTTTATTTCAGATTTGTCAAAGTCTTGATGATTTGAAAAGGGGTCTAGAATGGGATCGAAAAATGAAAGTGATTTGATTATAACAAATGGGGTGTCATATAAAAGGGCTCAATTTGCACATTTCATAAACCATTCATTTTGGAATTTTCCGTGACGTAACTACTTTTCGATTTAAAACCAAAAATGATAAAAAATTATGGTTCCCCCTGAAGGAGGAGGAGCGAACTGAGTTCCGACTTTAACAGATCCTGTACTATGACGCGCACATCATCACTTGTCGCTGGAGCAGCAGCGGGGGGCGATGTTAAGGCCGGCCTCTTGCCGCTCCTCACGTTAGAAACGCTGCGCACCGGGGTGGAATCCTTTTTTGATGATTTTGGCTCACTAATGTTTGATTAGTGAGCCGACTCAGGGCATGTCCAGCGCCTGACTTGGTGATAGACAAACACGTGAATTGATATGATTGTTTGCATTTAACGCAATCAATAAAATTTCCGTCTTTAAGCTCGTTCTGACAACAACCCCAGACGAGAGCCATAGCTGCGATGTACTTCAATGCCGCAATGTAATGCCAGGCTACCACCACTCTCATAGAAAATGATAAAACCTACAATTTGAACGCGTATATAGCTTTTTATACTTATGTTTGTTAATACGTGTACTGCGCGCGTGCGCGCTAGAAAGGACCTTAAGCGCTCGCACTAAGTAAGTCACGATCAAATTAGGGTTGTCAACATTATGATAAAAATAAAATAAAATACTTTCGTGCGCACAAAGCGGCTAATAAAATAAGTTTTTTTTGGGGGGTATCTTCTATGCATATTCACATGTAAGCAAATCAAAGTGGGTACGATAAAATGTGTGTCGTTGAATGTAAAACTATAGAATGAAAACATAGAAAACTATCTAAATAACCATGAAATCCAAAGTAAATATGTTGTACAAGCAAAAATAAAAACCTAAATCCAATTGATCTACTTAATAGGTATATGCCTAACGCGTGGCTTAAGTCCACTCCACTTTGTATTACAAATAAACATATCACTACATAGTATTAAACTCACCTTTCTTCGTTAGCTGGAAGTGTGAAAAATGATAGTCTTTTATTATTTTTCTTATTATTTATACATCCATTAACCGCACAGTATGCATGATTCACCATTTTGAACTTAACTACTACACTAACGCTAATACCTAATATACAACTTCAACTTCACGAATAAAATTAAACCAATAACTTTGAGTAAGGTCGGAGTTCACCAACATTTAAACAGGCGATTAGAGGTCTGACGGCTATCAAAATGTATTGACTAACAGCCGATTAGGATTTAACAGTCCGTTAAATTGGTTGGTGAACTCCGACCTAAGTAGTACGACAACACGTGCTAGCGACCGAATGACCGCGCGGTCCGCGCGGCGCCAGCGCCACCTAGCGCTGTCACACTTGAATGCGTGCCGGCGCGGCGTGGCAACATCGCTGGCAGCCCGTTTCGATAAGTCCATTCCACAGGTGTCCAAAGGTCAGAAAACGGTAGGCTAATACCGGATGTACTTTGCGGAGTGGTGTATCTGTTACGAAGTAAGGTAATCTGTGGTAATGCGCCGAGCGTAATCAGCGCGCCGTACTGTATGTATGTATGACTCATGCACCGCTTGCGCAGCGCGAGTTGTCGTAGGTCAGTAACTGGACGGTATGATTAAAAAACATTAAAAAGGTTTTCGCTATCACTACCAAACCACTCCCATTTTTTTTGCAAACCAAACGGCACCTTTCGAATCACATAAATAGCTATACACAATGATGTATATCACTTAATAGGGTAAACACTTTAAACATTTATTTGCACTTTTCAAGAGACAACTTTAACACGACTGTTCGCGGGTGCGGCGTTTTTAGTTCTATGTTTTTAAAAGAAATGGTGGCGTGACGGCATTATGAATGGACATGTAAGTCGCACGGCGTACGACTTTCTTCGTGGTGCAGCAAGAAAAACCGTTTAACTAGGAAAGTAGTCAATGGTTGTTCTTACGCAATGACACACTGCCAGATGGCGTGTCACACGATGAAATTTTTCTGGGCCCTATACAAATAAACTCAAAGTATCTCTTGTATAGGGTATAATTGTAATTTTAAAGAATAATAACTAAAGAACATTTATCCGTATAAAAAAGAAATAAAAAATAAGTTGTCAAACGAAGCACCTTTGCAAACGATATTGATCAATTTAGCGGTTAATTATGTTCGAATAAACGTAGTACTAATTCGGTATATTCCCGGAACGATTTTAATATAATTTTGTTACTATTGTAATAGGTAATAATTTCTAGTTAAAAGTTTTATGTTTGGCCTGAATGCATTCAGCCAGACCCAAGTGTAAAAAATACGAATTCCTGAAAATATAAAACCACACACAGAAAACACACGAGGAGGCTATACATAATAGTTCAAAAACACTGAGAAGTCCTTTTCGTACGTCCGACGGTGTTCTGGGTCGACGTTTTATTCAGGTCGCGAAATCGTGTGATTAAGTATACATCTTGCGTTAGCAGCCACTCAGCTCAACTCTGGTAGTTTAGTCGTGGTTTCAAATGTTGAGTTATATTAATATCATATTCCAATCTCGTACTTCATAACTCGGATAGGCCGGTTGGGCTAGAACAAATAGGCCAAAACTCAGCGAAGCCAAAATTTGAATATGATAACGCCGGGATTGAAAGGATTAACCGACTCACCCGTGCAGCAACAACATATCACGGCGTCACTTAATAAAATTTAACACATAAGAGGAATACAAGATTTTTGCACTTTATCACCAAAAATTCAGAGGAAAATTATTTAATACGTGTCCCCAGTTCTGAGATGCTTCAATTGACAATCCACTCGCTTTACTTTTTCTAACCAACATATGGCTGGCTTTGAATTTGAAAATTTAGATACAGCCAGTCTTGTAACGTGCCAGCAAAACGGCCGCAGACCTAGTTTGAACCAAAAAGGAAATTACGTTAATCCGAACAATAACCTAAACAAAGAAGCCCCATCACAATTAAACGTGGCTGATTACGAACAAATACAAACTAAGAAACCCTACTTATGTAGCAATTATGCTACAGTGGGTGTTATTGGTGCAAGGGTTCAAGTAAAAGACGCACTACTAGCATATAATGTAGTTCACTTTAATCCCCGGTATAACAATAAAACAATACAATGTAACAAACTCGTGGGAACGTTAGACCAAAACCCTCTCGACTTCTAACATATGTGTGAAGTTGATAGGATATCTCATATTAATAAAACTATGTTTCGCTCATAACAATATTTAATAATTGTCCGATTCACTTAAATCATTTTCTAAATTAATTATAAATCTCTCTGCTTCCATCGTTGCATTCATTTTTGGTTCTACTACCTCTACCACGTGCTTAATACATTGTCTCCACGACTCAGCATTAACTTTATAAATTGCTTCATTAAGTAACCGCTTCCCTTCGGCTAATTTAAATGTTCTATTATTATCTGCTACGTACCCCTTGACTTGTGACCAAATTAACTCTAATGGGTTCAGCTCGCAATGGTACGGGGGCAAGCGTAGCACTATCTTTTTCTTTTGTCCAATAAACGAGCCAGGTAAAAAGTGAAACAACAATACAAAGAAGAGCACTATAACGCGTCCGCACCGTACAAGAGACAGATATTGACTGATTTTGGCCGACATTGAATTGAAACCCATCATGTACGCAAGCGGTGCCCTTATCGCTGGCCAATCACGTGCATTCTAAGTTTTCTGGTACTAACTCTTTAACGTAGACAAGGTGTAGACCCCTTTTCAATCATTTATAAAATAAATTAATTATATTTTTTTACTAAAAACAGATGCGGGCAGGCAAGTTATACAGCTGTGTAAATTTCAAGTTGATAGCTTTTTGGTACGGAACCCTAAAAAGACGGGTGTTCAAACCTCTTTAGATTTTAAAATAGCATAAAAAAAGTGAATGTTATGTTATGTTCACTGTGATGAACATTACCAAATTAAGGGTTGTTTCTATTTTGTGTCGATTGGACTGTTCCTACCTTGTTCGTCTTTCAATCAGTCCATACCAATTAAGTATTAATTCAAACATACTGTATATACATGTATGTACAAAAATACTTATGTAATTCTCAACTTCGATTTATTTCTCACTGTAAACAACAAAATAAGGACTTAAGATCCGCTTGCGATAGTGCTATCATGTTCAACGAAAGTATGTCTACTAACATTGCAATATAATTACAAATTATTATGTAATTATAAAACTACATAATCCGTCCATTAATGAAAACTTTAGAATTCTTAGGGCCTGTGTCACAATCGTCAAGTAAATTTATTTGCCACATAAAGTTAGCCCTCTCCTTGTCTATTTGCATGTGTAAGAAATGGAAAGGGCGAAATTTATCTGTCAAATATACTTTATTCGACGATTGTGAAACAGGCGGTAAGCCTTGTTACCTATTTGCAGATACAAAAGTTTTCAAAACTAGATATTACATACTAGTGGACCCGGCAGACGTCGTCCTGCCCGATCGCAGAGCCACCTACCGGGTCCAACTGTAAATGTAAACCACCCCGGTAACCCTGTATCAAAGCGAACAAAACTAAAAAATAATTATTCAAATCGGTCAAGCCGTTTTTGAGTTTTAGCGAGACTAACAAACAGCAATTCATTTTTATATATATAGATATATCTAAGGGCCTGTTTCACAATCGACAAGTAAATTCATCTGTCAAATAAAGATAGCAATCTCCTTGTCTATTTTCATAGGTAAGAAAGGGAAAGGGCTTAATTTATTTGACAGATATGCTTTACTTGAAGCTTTTTACTTTACGGTTGTGAAGCAGGCGGGTAAGTATAGGTACTATTTTTTAGGCTTGATTTCTTGAATAATGTTTGTATATACAATGCCTGGATTGGATGGATTCATCCAATCCATCATATTAACATATTAGGCAATTTTGTTTTTATTCCAACTCCGGAGACTACAAGGTTGCTTGTAAATAAGCTAAGGCTCAAAATTACTGATTTAATGGGAATGCTTTGTGATTTGTGTTAGAATATATTTCATTTCACACTTTCTAGGACATCTACACTTGCATAATATTTTACTATAGACCAGGATTATGGCGATCTTCTCAGTTAAGATTTTCCACTCTCCAAGACATCTTTGGCTTCATTAATTTTTGCAGCAATAAGAGGTGATCCTCCTCTGTCTGGATGGTTGAGCACCATTATTTTTCGATGAGCATCCCGAATCTGAAATCCAATAATACTCATATTACATAATTTCCATGAAATTGTTACATAAATACGAGTAAAGTGATTACAGAATACAGAATTTATTGGTAAAAATAATCATTTTACAAGTCATTTAATTATATAGTACAGTGATTATATGGTTCCACAATATTAAGATTGATTTAATTATATATTATATATTGGCCCGTGCGTCTATTGCAGACGATTTATGGTGCAATGCTGGGGAGGCACCGCTTTTGGTGGCTGAATAGTCCGATGCGAGAGCCACATGTTCTACCGCAGGCCTGACAAGAGAAGCCTGTAGCAGATGGGCCTGAGTCACCGTGACGCTGTCTTTTTCTCTTGTCAGCGAGTGCTGCAAACCAGGTCCCATCGCATAACTTGCGACCCTCCACAACGCGCTTACGCCACTCCGTCCGTTTCTCCGCAAGCTTCTCCCAGTTTCGGTGGTCAATTTGAAAGGCAGACATGTCTCTCTTGGCGCAATCCTTAAAACGTGCAATGGCCTACCAACATCTCTTTTTGCATTCGCAACAACACCAAGAAGTCACGTCGTGGTAGTCGAGAGGGTTCCATCCTGTGCACATGCCCTAGCCAACGTAGACGTCTCTGTTTGAGAAACGCGGTCAAGCTAGGTAGCTGTGCAATTTCTAGAACCCTTTCGTTTGTTACCCTGTCTTGCCATGATATGCCCATGATCTTACGAAGGCAGCGCATGTAATAGTCTCTGAGTCCACTCCAAAATTGCCTAGGTCATATGACATCACGATAAAATGCATGGCACACGGTCGGAAAAGTTGTGCTGAGCGAGAATCAAAAGATTATCGCACCTAAAATTGGCCGGAAGTTTGAGAAAATCCTTCACTTCCGGTCAAAATTTCAAGGTTATATTTACGTCATGTGACATCACTATGACACACCTGGCATCATTTAGCCCTTTAATCGTAGAGAGAGTCAACACAAGTCTGTCAGTTCTGACATAGCCGGAAGTACTTGACAGACGGTGCCAAAGATAGCCACTGGATACGTTTTCCTACGTCATGTGACATCTTGACGAAAATTATCATAAACGTTTTGAAATAATAGTGCCTTTAAGAATAAATAAGTCTGCCAATCCATATCTGGCCGGAAGTCCTTTAAAAGTGATTTTTTAACTGCTAGGTAGAAGTGAATGAATCATGTTAAATGCGCATGATTTAACAAATTATGACATTTTGATCAATTGACAAGGATTATCGACTCATCCGTCGCGGTGGATATAGATAGTATGAAAGAAAATTTTCCAAATCTGTTAAAAAATCTCAATAAATTCATACCAAGAATTAAAAGTTATAACTCAGATACTATGCCACCGTGCTTTAAGGTTCTCAAACAAAAACCTTTGGGTACGGAGCCCTAAAAACAAATAAATAAGGTAGGTAAATTTGACGGACATAATTAAATTACTAGTCACAGTGGTAAAAGAAAAATATTTATTCATACTTATACAAAATTCAAACATCATTCATCATCATATCAGCCGAAAGACGTCCACTGCTGGATATAGACATTCCCCTCCTCCACGACGGCCGCTTTTGTGCTACTCGCATCCATCAGCTTCCCGCGTTCTTCACCAGATCGTCGGTCCACCTTGTGGAAGGCCTGCCAACACTTCGCTTTCCGGTCCGTGGCCGCCACCTTTCCGCCCCAACGGCCATCAGTTCTACGAGCAATGTGCCCCCCCCCACTGCCACTTAAGGTTTGCAATTCGCTGGGCTATGTCTGTGATTTTGGTTCTCCTGCGGATTTCCTCATTCCTGATTCGATCTCTAAGAGATGCACCAAGAGATGCCCTTTCCATTTCCCTTTGGGTGACCATGAGCTTTCTTATGAAGCCCATTGTAAACGACCACGTCTCAGTTCCATAAGTCATCTCTGGCAACACACACTGGTGAAAGACTTTTGACTTTAGACACTGCGGTTACTGGGACGAGAATATATAGCTTACCGTACCTACGCTGCCCAGCCAAGATAGATTCGGCGATTGACCTCTTTCTCGAAGTTGGATCTACCTAGGTGGATTACTTGTCCGAGGTAAACATAATGATCAACAACTTCAAGCGTACAGTTTGCAACTTTTAAATACTCATTTTGATACCCGTTTGTTGAGAAACTCAACTGAGGTCATCGAGCATTGTGCCCAGTTCCTCCAGGGTCTCAGCCATGACTACAATATCGTCGGCAAATCGATGGTGAGTGAAGTATTCGCCGTTGACGTTAAAGCCAAGTCCTTTTCAGTACCTATAGAAGCTTGAAAACGTCTTCCAAAGCAGACTCCTCCTCCTCGCAGTAATTGAATGGGTTTCGAGTTCTGGTCCAGAAGACGGATTGACATGGTGGCGTTTTCATACAAACACTTCAACACTTCGATTTAGCACCGCTGGAGAGACTGTAGCACGGCCCAGGTTTTGACCGAATCAAAGGCTTTCTTATAGTCTACAAACGCTAAGCATAGTGGCTGGTTATACTCTTCTGTCTTCTGTATAACCTGGCGTAGCGTATGGATATAGTCTATTCTATGGTACTAAAGCCTTTTCGGAAACTGGCTTGTTCGATAGGCTGAAGGTCATCAAAACTGCGCGCGAGATGGCTCGTGATGACTCTTGAGAACAGCTCATAGGCATGGCTTAGAAGTGTGATGGGTAGGATGGGTCTGTAGTTCTTCAATTGGGTGCTATCACCCTTCTTGAAGAACAGCACCACCACACCTCCATGCCAAGCTCGTGGCGTCTTGCCCTCGAGTATGACGGAATTAAATAACTTCTGAAGAGTTCTCACTATTGGTTTACCGTCCGCTTTTAGAAGCTCAGCCATAATTCCGTCATCACCCGGTGCCTTGCCATTCTTAAGGTGCTTCAGAGCCATACTAATCTCATACAGGCTGATGTCCGGGATGTCTTCTTAAAAGTGTCGGGTCAACCTAACTCTCGGGTCTTTTGCTAGGTTGCTGACAGGTGACTGTGTCGTGTATAGCTGTCCGTAAAACCTTTCGATCTCTCCCAAAAGCTCGGGCTTCGACGATACGATCCTGCCGTCCTCGGTCTTCAGCTTTGCCAGCACGCTCTGCCCAATAGACAGATCTCGTGCGAAAACTTTTGAGCCCATGTTTCGCTCGATAGCCTCTTCATACGGTTAGTATTGTAGAGGCGTATATCGCGAGTAAGAGACTTTGAAATCTGCCTACTGAGCCGCCGATACTGGGAAGCATCTTCCTAGGACTGCAGTATCATGATGGTACACCTTTCCTCCATTAGCCTAAGGGTAAATATTTACGGAAATAATGTTTTTGTCATATTTTAAAATACAAGCATAAACCTATACTTGTCCCTTTTGTACTAATGAGATAACACATAGAAATTACCCCCGCACCACCGCGAGAACTGCTATTTTCGGCGCCGCGCCCAGGTAAAGTCGCTGTGCGTCGTGAACATTATTTTGCCATGTAATATAAAATAGGAAAAAGGATAGTAGGTGATGTGGGCAAATAATGGTCACGTCGCACCATGGTGGGTTTGCGTATGAGAAGTATAGAGGTCATGCCGCATTCCCGGCAAGTTTGGTATATTTGATGCCGCGTTGAACGTGTTAAAGCACGGTGGCATAGTATCTGAGTTGTAGGTAACTTTTAATTTTTGGTATTAATTTATTGAGATTTTTTAAATTTGTAAAATTTTATTTCGTACTATCTATACCCACCACGACGGATGAGTCGATAATCCTTGTCAATCGATCAAAATCTCATAATTTGTTAAATCATGCGCATTTAACATGATTCATTCACTTCTACCTAGCAGTTAAAAAATCACTTTTAAAGGACTTCCGGCCAGATATGGATTGGCAGACTTATTTATTCTTAAAGGCACTATTATTTCAAAACGTTTATAATCATTTTCGTCAAGATGTCACATGACGTAGGCAAACGTATCCAGTGGCTATCTTTGGCACCGTCTGTCAAGTACTTCCGGCCATTTCAGAACTGACAGACTTATGTTGACTCTCTCTACGATTAAAGGGCTAAATGATGCCAGGTGTGTCATAATGATGTCACATGACGTAAATATAACCTTGAAATTTTGACCGGAAGTGAAGGATTTTCTCAAACTTCCGGCCAATTTTACGTGCGATAATCTTTTGATCCTCGCTCAGCACAACTTTTCCGACCGTGTGCCATGCATTTTATTGTGATGTCATATGACGTAGGCAATTTTGGAGCGGGCTCAGGGACTATAAAAGGAGTTTAAACGACGTTCTACTTTTGCGTACGTCGTCCAGATTTCGGCTCCGTACAAGAGTATGCTTAAAATGGAAGCCTGGAAGACCAACATTTGGTCTTTGTCGTCAGATGTTTGTTTTGCCATACTCGAGTACTAAGCCTCCCGAACATGGTCGCCGCTTTGCCGATACGAATGTTGACCTCCGCATCAAGCGAGAGGTTGGTCGCCACGGTCGACCCTAGGTAGCAAAATCTGTCAACTACCCCTGCGTGCCATTAAGCGAAATCACTGGGGCCACGGAGGTACCTTGTGCTAGCACGACGGTCTTCTTCATGTTTATGGACATGGCAATCAGGGAACACGCCTGGTTTAATTATAATTATGATAATTATTCGTATAACTATATTTTTTACATTACGATTTTATTATGTTTTTTATAATTTGGGTCAACGACTCTTTAACATAAATTCACCAACACTGTAGCAAGCTAGTTCGGTTAACAAATTTTTCAGCTTTTTTGTGAATATTGCGTCACTTGCAGAGTCAATGATGTTGTTCTGTAGCGTGTTGTAAATCTTTGGACCAATGACACCGAGTGACTTCAGAGCCTTGGCGAGTCTGCGGCGCGGCGCGACCAGCCAAAATTGTATGCAATTGACATTTCATTTCGAATTAAATGTCATCTCGAGTGATATTAGAATTGAGGTCAAATAAAATTGTTTTCTTTTTCAAAGATGTTCGAAATTTGAAACTCATAACTTTATCAATTTTTATATCGTAATAAGAACATTGTTACTGCTACAGATAAAAAAATTATCATAGTAAAATTGATTGTTGTAATGCTGGTCATTGCCAACGGATTCTGAACGCATTATAGAGGACTTATGACATGTGTGTAGATAATAGTACATTATTGCCTAGGCGCGGAAAGTAAGGGATTGCCTGACGAGGTGGTTAGCAGGCCGAGCAATAGCGAGGCCTGCTAAAATACGAGTCAGGCAATCCCCCCGTTTCCGCCGAGGCATATATAATGCTTTTCTCAAACATGTGAGGAAATGATACAAATATATTTGTAAAAAGTAAAATTAATATTAAAAGTGATGTTAATCATATTAGGACAATTTGTAAACGAAATTGTTATGGGTTTTCCAGGAACATTTATGTTTATCTGTTGAATTTGAGATGTTGATATTTCAGGGCTTGTGGTAGACAAATGGACGTAACTTAGGGAAAAGGATCCAATTCAACCATTTCACACTTGTAGAATTTGACATAATATTGACAGCAATAGAATTTAAATTTAATACCGTGAAGTGCCGAGGACTTGATGTTTGTAGCTTTTACACAACAACAGTAAGTTCTACGTTTAAATTTCAATAAGTTTTTGTTTTTAATTTTTTTTCTTACCATAGACAATTTTAAAGAAATTTAAAAAGAAGAAAACACACGCACTGTGCTACGAAAACGAGCAGTTGCCTTGGCTGTATGAGATTTATTTCTTGGTCCTTTCTATTCTGTATGCATTTGACGGCACTTTAAAAAAAAATCTCAGCGGACAAAAATGGGTTTTCATACGTTTATTTTACTCCTAGGAAGAAAATGAGGCCCTTCGCGTCTTCGTGTTCCAAAAGAAATGCCTTCCTTTCTGAGCATGTTTGAGAAAAATATATTATAGCTCCGTGTGTGACGCGCTTATTTCATAAAAATACTGCAACTAGGTAGGTAGTGGGTACCGTAAAACTCCCTAACTTCGCCTGCTTCTTGACATATTTTTAATTTTTTCTTTTAAACTACATGTTTATTGTAGCAACACCAGTGTCTAAACGGTGGTGTGCATTATGATTATGCCCATTTAGTTTAAAAACAACCCTATCGTATTGATAATATTGATATTAAGGCATAAAATACGAGCTCAAAGTCAGTAGGCGAAGTTTGGTCTTTATCCTAAGTTCGCCTACCCCATCTAACATGAGTGAATATAGGCACACGCCATTAAAATTAAGTTCTCCCTCCTGTACGATACAGCTAATGTATATTGAATCGAACTCCTCTGTGTTCTTAAAACCTTATTTAGCACATTTTTTCGTAATAGTGTGTGACCGTAGATTTTGCCACTTTTACCGCCTGCTTCACAATCGTCAAGTAAAGCATATCTGTCAAATAAATTTAGCCCTTACGCTTTCTTATACTTGAAAATAGACAAGGAGAGGGCTATCTTTATTTGATCGACGAATTTACTTGTCGATTGTGAAACTGGCCTTTATAAAAACAATAATGTACCAAATTTTAAATACATATAAAAAACAAAGTACTAGATGAATTGTAAATTAAGTTTTTTTTATTAGATTATGTAATTCTTTAAATCTTAGAATGTAGAATACATTAAAAATCAATCGTGTAACGGCACGCCATCATACATTTGCATTTCCAACAATAGAGTCACTACAACATGTCGTGAAACGGCGCCGCAAAGGTGCTCAATTTTTTGCCGCATGCGACGTCTCAGGTAAACAATGGTGTCATGCAAACTTGTTTAAAACCAAGCAAAAATTTTTTTACAGCATTAAATATTTTTGCAAATTTTTATTTTACAATACTTACTGCCGTACTCAGAGACGTCAATTAATTTTTAAGTTTCATTATAGTTGCTGCGTTTTATTCTATTGCTATAGAAAGTGACAGCAGCAATTTTAATGAAACTTAAAAGTTAATTGACGTCTCTGAGTGCAGCCGTTAGCTTTTATTTATTTATTTATTTATTTATTTTCAGGCAACAAGGCCCATAGATAAATACCTTACTGACTAAAATACATATATGTATAACAATATCTTAAACTATTTTGGTGACAAAACAGCGTGGCTCTGTTGAGTCGCAGCGTTCGAAGTCATGCTCGCTGGCAGGCCGCCCCGGAACCGCCGGAACACGACATCTTTCGGCCAGAAGGCAGGCGACTCGACCGTCCCCAACAGCGGCCGCGGCACTCGCACCACGAATGAAGCGAAGTGCACATAGCGCCGCGAATGCAGCTGTAACACCCTCAGAGTGTAGCCTGTCTTCTGACTGACGTAGCCCACCACGTCATCCACCGATGTGGAGTAGTGCAGGCGCGACACGTAGAGCGCCGTATTCGGTGTGGCAGCTTGCAGTCCGGAATTGGGGTCCAGAGTAGCGGTGCCGCACTGACTCTCACAAGGCTTCCTACGAGCCTTATTCCTCTTCTGTACCAGCGTGAATCCCTCCTTATGTACACACTTTTGAACCTTATTACAATGGAATAAGGTGAAAAAGTGTAAACATCTTTCTGTCCTCAACTGTACAGTATGGTTGTGATTCTATTACTAGTATTTTGTAACTCAATAGACAAAGATATTAACTCTAATAGCCTTCTTTAATAATTATTGGTTTATTATTTATTTATTTAAAATAATCACACAGCATAACAGCATAACACTACAGCACTAGTTTATATAGTAATTCTCAAACTTGTTTCTTTATCTTTATCTATGTCTTCATTTCGCATCATTTTGGCAACTCAAACGGCAATGCATGCGAAAGGAAGGGCTCCTATGAGATGGTCTGACGCATTGAAGAGGGCGGTGGGCAGCAGCATGCACTGGGCGGTCCACGCAGCATACAACCACACTGAGTGGAGACATATATGTGGTTGCGATCCTCAACAGTGAGGGAATGACGAAGAAGAAACGAAACCCTACGATACAGGCTGAGCCTAGTGTAGGAACCACTGTATCTTGGATTGGGTAAGCGTAAAATCTCTTTAATATGTATAATCATCATCTTCTGTACGCTATTTGTAAAGAGATAAATAAAAAAAATAAAAAAATGTATGTCATCAAAGTTTTACTGACCTTAGCTTTGTTTGCAGTCGGACTTACACCTAAAATTAAAGCTGCTTCTCTCTTTGTCATTTTTGATTCAAAACCACCTTTGTAATATTTTGAGGTTGCCAATGATTCCGCATCAAATTTTGGTAGGTTTTTGACAGCCTCAGCAAATTTCATAGAAGCATTAGGCATTTGCTTTAGCAGATAACGACCAGCAAAACCAAACGCGGCTATGCCTAGGCCAGCTAGGATGACAGAACCCGCCTGTGAACACCAAATTTTTATAGTTCCCGTCATAATTATATGTTATGAAATAATGCAGGTTATTATATCACATACCATACTTTGATATTTTTAGCCTATTAAAAATACAATTCACGTCCAGTAAGTGCAATGCAGCAAATAAATGGTGTTGATAAATAGTACAAAATATTGAATAAACCTTTTTATTTGAGCATACTTTACTTAGTAATAAATTTATTTTGAAAGCAAAATTACAGATTACTAACTTGACATGACATGAGTACAGGGCTGCCAGGTGCAACGTTTTCGTTCTACCGATAAGATTGCTAAAATTATACAAAATCCACTAGCATTATACAAAAAAGAAAATGTTTCCAAATATTTAGCCGAATCGTGACATTCACGCAAAGTTTTTCTTTATATTTTTTTTGTATCCAATTATACAATGCGTACCTATAATTAAGCGTTTTCGTATAATTGACCATTATACGAAAACGATACCAAAGGCAACTAAATTGTACAAATTTTGTATCCAAATATACAATCTGGCAGCCCTGCATGAGTAAAAAAGAACAGATAATAAATTAAATCTCAATAAATTCAATTTTTAAAGATTATTGGCCCCATCGATACTTCGATGATTCTGCCAGTGTCGAGGTTGGATAGTGTACTGGAGGTAGACAATCCGTCACGTACGGTGAAATTAAATCTCATGACATGACAATGTATGAAAATACGAAAAACCGTTTCGAGACCCCTTTTACACGGTCGGGACAACCACGCAACTCAACCAAGGTCAAGAGTGTCCTTGATCGGGTTGAACAAAAAATTTATCGAGAAGACGTCTGTTGGACAACCAGCGTCCCAACGACCTTGGTTGAAAGTGCTGCGCTTACGATCAAAGTCAAATAGAGGGCGTTGAGTCGGCCGCCCGATCGTGTGGAATCTTGTCACTCAAGTTCACCCAACCGCGCGTAGTCAGTTTTAAACGTTCCAAGCGAGAAGACGTACGCGTCATGGAGTACGAGCGCGAAGTTTTGACGGAGTTATTACAATTATATCTGTACCTCTTACAGGGAAGAAAAAAAAAGAGACAACAAGAAACACTTACTTGCGACTAGATGAATTCATCTGCGCGATAACAACCATCCCCGCCCACGTTATTGTTCAACTTGCCGTAGAAAAGGGCCTACTTTTGCGTAATCAATGTTGATACTTTATTAATTTATTAATGTATAAACTAAACCTCTACTTAACATAACAAAACATCTTCAATATGTCTTCTTTTGATAATGTTACCGTCAGGAAACCAGCAATAAGACGAACCTACTCGGATAATACGATAATAACCGACTCACAAAGCTCGCTCAGCCACAGTCAGCTGAGTCTACCTAACATGTTAAATGGAGAATCATCCTTAGTAGAAGATCTAAAACAACAAGTGGAAAGTCTGCACTCCGAATTAGAAATTGCAAACGAGGAAATCTCCAGACTCTCGCTTGAAATTTCTGAGCTGAGAAACTCAAACGAGATTTATAAAAATAAAATTACTTTGTATAAAACCGTCACAGCTACAGATGTCGTTAAGCGAAAACTATGTAGCCCCAAAATACTTTCCAGAATGTCTCCTACACCGACCTATAGAAAAATAAACCAGCTATGTACCATGAGAACATCGAGCACCCAGCGGTCAAACTCAGTTTGTAAGTTTTTAGTAACGCTTCAAACATCAAGTTATTCTGCAGAACAAGACTTGGCGATATCAGAGACGCATGATGGTGCCAATGACACAATTGGGTAGGTAAAGTTTTTGGAAGAGGTGTAAATTATATTTTTTTTCGATAGTCGTTATCCTAAAGATCAAGGAACTACGGCTCTTTTATTTTTATTTCCTCTAATATTTTAGAAAGATTTTTTTTAGTTATTAAGTTGACATTTGTACACTTTATTGGCCGACAAGCTTGTTGCCTTCGTACTTAATGAAAAAGAAAAAAAAACTGTCACTTCTATAACTGTCATTGTCAATCAAAGTAAACAAACGATTCAATTCTTTCAAGCATCTGAGTAAATCTTTGTAATACTCCATTTCCAAAGTCCGTGTGGGATTGCTTGAATTCATTGCGTGTATACGATTCAAACGTGCTCTCGTCGCTATCGAAAAGCAGGGCAAGAGTCGTCGTGAAAGGAAGAAATCGGTGTCCAAGAAGCAGTGCCAATGGGGTCGAAAATAAATCGTACTCCAAATATCGTGCAAAGGTCAAAGCGAGCAAAGCTGGAGGAAAGCGGTAAAATCGAAAGTCCGGAGTTCGTTCTGAGGTCGTTAAAAATATTTCTAAAAACACTGATCACATGAAACGAAGGCAAACAGAAAAGAGTCGTTGAATTGAATCGTTTGTTTACTTTGATTGACAATGACAGTTATAAAAGTGACAGTTTTTTTTTTCTTTTTCATTAAGTACGAAGGCAACAAGCTTGTCGGCCAATAAAGTGTACAAATGTCAACTTAATAACTAAAAAAAATATTTCTAAAATATTAGAGGAAATAAAAATAAAAGGGCTGCAGTTCCTTGATCTTTAGGATAACGACTATCGAAAAAAAATATAATTTACCCCTCTTCCAAAAACTTTACCTACCCAATTGTTTTTAGTACCTACAAAGAAAAAACATTAAGATCATCTACTCCGAAAAAATCTCGAATTCAAACTATGAGTATAAGACCAGACAATATTGATTGCCTACCGATGAAAGCAAGTCGAGCACCGGATGTTCCTTGTCTCGACCCAAACAATGACCTTCAACTAACTCGGAAAATATGCATCATAAGTAGTAATAATAAAAATACGGTCATTAGAACGGCCCAAAATAGTTTTGGTGCAGATTGCTTGTGTCATAATCTGATCACTCATGGAGGGACCTTGCAACTGTTAGAGTGTCTTGACAGTCAAATTAAGAACTTTACTTTGAAGGATTTCTGTTTTATCCTTATTGGGCATGAAGATTTTTATACCACACATGACTATCAAAAAATTGTAACTGCAGTCAGGGAAAAGCTTACATTAATAAAACATACCAATGTAATTTTCTGTTCCCCTACTTTTAAGCTTGGAAGATGTTGCAACTTGTTCAATAAAAGGATTGAGCTATTTAATAGGTTATTGTATACAGATAATTTAATACATGAATACGCATATTTGTCAGATTCCTGCAAAAATATTCAATATTCATATAGCATGTTCTGGAAAAGGTCTGGACACATAAATAATAAGGCTCTGTCAATGATTTTTAAAGACCTTGAATACTATGTTAAAATTAATCACAGTCTTTGGCAACCCGATACTTCATCCGATGATGCACTTAAATCAAACTTCAAAACACCAACTCAAGAAAAGGGTGGCCAAAATGCTTCTTCTTTTTTAGAACAGAATCATCCTGTTATAAGCACGACTTAGATAAATATCATTCTCAATTATGTATTTTTTATCAAAACCTATGTGGCGTTACCAACAGAAAGGATGAACTAGAACTGTATTGAAATAATCTCCCTGACACAAAGCACTATGTTTGCATAAGTGAACATTTCCTAAATGTCATATCAGCATCTCTTTTCAATTTAGCAGAGTATAGGCATGCTACGTTTAACACTAGGTCCAAAAAGAAAGGGGGGGGGGCACATTAATTCTAGGTCATATAAACAGAAAGTATGAAGAACTTTCAATTTGTAAAGATTTGTACAGGGATGAATGTTTTGAGGTCTGTGGTGTTAAAGATTGTGTCACAAACGTTAATATAATATGTTGCTATCGTAATCCAGTCGATGCAAATTTCGATCACTTTATGGGCCAACTGGAGCGTCTCCTGGAACACTTCATTAGCAAAAGATGCATCATTTGTGGTGATTTGAATGTTAATTTGTTGAAGGAGGATAAAAAAACGTTAGAGTTCTTATCGTTGCTTTCCGCTTATGGTTATAGACCTCTTATTAAAACAACTACCTTCATACGTAATGATTCCCAATCGTGCTTAGACAACTTTTTGACAAATTTACCTGAGATATGCGTAGCCCCCCTATCATGATTGACTATAATGGTTTGGCGGATGGTCATGCAGGTATTCTTAGCAGATTTAGCGTTGAAGAAACTTGTAACCCTGACGATAAAGTACTTTGGAAAGTTGTCAGGAAGTTAGATGCTAGTGGTAAATTAAAATTTCGTCAGAAAATTATGAATGAGAAATGGGCTCATATAGGAGTGAACACTTTCATCCAAAAGTTCAACCGATTATTTAAGGAAAGTTTCAGAAAATGAAAATAAAACTACCATCGAGCAACAAGACTGCAATAAAATGGGTAACGAAGGGTATTAGAGTCTCAAGCACAATGAAGCGCGTCCTAACAACCCACAAGTCTTCTATATCTGACTCGATAGGAAATTACAGGAAAAGATATGTCACGATCTTCAAGCGAGTCATTAGAAACGCTAAAAAATTAGCAGTTCAGGCTCAGATAGAAAAGGCGAAAAGTAAGAGTGCTTACTTGTGGCCTATAATTCAGCACTGAGTAAAATAATTAAGCACTTGTGAAAAACAAATCAGCCATCAATCGATAATAGTTCAATTAGCAGATTAAATGCCTACTAAAGTTCAATTGGCTAAGTAAAGTTTTTGGAACAGATGCAATGATTTCAAAAGGAAGGATGCGCCCCATGCCCCATCGAACATTTGGCATACACCGTCTTCATACAAGGAATTACTAGCGCCATCTATCATAACTCGTACAGACTACGTGGCCGCGAATGGCGCGAAAGAGAGCCGCGTTGCATAGGTGTTCGATGTAACCTTGTGTGTGCGTTCTGGAATGTTTTATAATTTTTTTATCGTAATAAGTAACTTTTCTACCTGGAGGGCGTGGTTTAGAAGATATAGGTAAGGGCTGGAAGTTTCGCCATCTTGAAATTTCTAGAACAGTCCAGAACATTCCAGACTATTTGAGAGCATTCCAAAACATTCTAGAATGTTCCGGTATGATCTGGAATGTTTGGAAGTAGTCAGGAACGTTCGGGAACATCCCGTAAGGCATCCTTTAGACAGTAGGTTTTGCTGTCAGTTAACATCAGATCATTGTTGAACATTCCAGAACACTCGAATGTTATGGAATGTTCGGGAATAGTCTGAGACGTTCGGGAACATCCCGTAACATTCTAAACAAACACTAAAAAGCGAACAAATGTTTGGGAAACGTTACAATTTTTTTGGAAAAATATACCCCTTCATGTACTTTTAATCGAAAGTACTAACTCCCCGCAGATGAAGTAGCGGGCGGAAAGCTAGTAATATATAAAAACGGTTTGATAAAAAGTATGTAACAAAAAGTTTTAACAGCTTAAAAAAGACGCCCGCACAAGGTTACTTCGCGTCGCTACATTGAGTCGTCATTGAACGCCAGTATTGGCTTGATACCAATATTATGGCTTTAAAAAGGGTTTATTTAATTGTTTGACATGCAATAAAAATAATGTAAGGTTACCAATGATACGATATTCCTTGTTTACTTTGGTATAATAATTTTTGAAACCTTTTACTACACAAGCAGTCATTTTTATTACGAGCGAACGACGTCTGCCAATGACGGTCTCCCGCGGACTACTGAATCGCGTTGGTGTCAAAATGTTCATTTTGAAATCTTTGTTAAATAACATCACAAAAAAATGTTCTCGTTATAGTAGTTCACATGTTTTCTCTTAAAATGCAACTGTTTTTAATGTACACACGTGGACTCTTATTCAGGAAACTACATTATTTGTATTCACAAACACGCGCTCTTGCTGCTGATAGAGTACAGCACTACTAAACGCTGAATAACAGTGAATCTGTGGCGTGTGTGTGGTGCTTAATAGAATCACAGTACAGCAAGGAGCATTATACTGGGCCTCATATTTTTCTATACAGCTATTACAGCCCGAGTGAACTCTAATAAGTCGTTACAAATGCTTAAATTGACGATGTGTCTTTATGTGAAAATTTATAATGCAGTTCTGTGCTACTTGGGCTACTAGGTAATATTATAAATGCGAAAGTAACTCTGTCTGTCTATCTGCTACCTCTTCACGCTTAAACCCCTGAACTGATTTAGATGAAAATTGGTATGGAGATAGTTTGAATCCCGGGAAAGGACATAAGATAGTTATTATCCCGGAAAATTTGATAGTTCCTAGAGTCTAGAAGAGAAGAGTCTAGAGTCGTGGGCAAAAGCTAGTAAGAGATAAATTTCACTTCTGCATATGACAATGTGCAACTTCCGCTTCTCAGGCAGAAAATGTTGCAGTTGAGATTGCATATAACATGGTTCATGTTATATGCAATCTTTTTATGGCTCGTTCTATCTCAGTTCGTTTTCAAGGTTCACTGTTACCTCCTAGAATTATTTGGAAGGGTCTTCCTCAGGGTTCTGTTTTAAGTCCGATTTTATAGTCTTTATACCGCTGACCTTAGCAAATCAGTAGATTGTTTTTGCAACATCTTACAATATGCAGATGATATTGCCCTTTATTTTGCCTGTGGCTCCATTCCTGAGTGTTCTCAGTCACTTAATTCTGCTCTTGGTTACTTAAACGCTTGGCTCTTTGATCATGGCTTATCTTTGTCTGCCTCTAAGAGTTCTGTTGTGGTTTTTACTAGGAAAAGGCATGTTCCTGATATTCGCATTGTTCTTGAGGGGGTATTGTTACCTGTGTCTAATTCGGTAAAAATTTTAGGTCTAATTTTAGATCATCATTTAACTGGGATCCCTCACTTGAATCACATTAAGGTTAAATGTGAGAAAAGCATTCATGTTATGAGGGCTTTATCCGGTGCTTGGTGGGGTGCTCATCCCTATTCTCAAAAACTTTTGTATAACGCTATCATCAGGAGCCACTTTGATTATGGGTCATTTTTGTTGGAGCCCTGTCTGTAGCAAACTGGCTTTAGCTTGCTTAGACAGGGTTCAGTCAAGGTGTTTGCGCATAATTTCTGGAGCAATGAAATCTTCTCTGTAATAATACGAGAAATAAACCTTTTACATAAAGCTAGGCTTTATTCAATTAGGAATTATACATGACACAACAGTTGACAGTTTGACACAATACAAAGAGATAATATAAAATACATAGAGTTCAGCGATGTGCATAAAGACTCTTTGAATCAGCAACGAGCTGATATCATATAATTCTCCGCGGCTCTGAGAAGATTCCTCCACAGTTACCACAACAGCACACGCTCATGCTGTAATCCTGGAGGTAGTGCGGCGGTTTTCGAGCCCTGGTAGATCTCCTCAATGTTTCCGGCTCTGGCAGTGGAGTCACTTCAGACTATGGCTGTACAACATCTCGAGGAGGTGTAAAGCTGTCTTTTCCTGACACAGATTGGTGCTCGGAGCTGATATCTTGGGTAATTATTGGGGATTCTCGCGTATTAGAATCAGGTTCTGTTTCTTGAGCAATGATTTCTCCCTGACCTCCAATCGGGGCTAGGTGCCTATTTGACACAGTCGTTTCACGGCCATCAGCAGCTGCCTTCTAGCAGATCCACTTCTTCCACTAGGGGCTGATATTTGCTGGCTCGGTCATAGCGCCGTAGAAGAACTTGCCCTGTTCCAGTCAACCATGTAGGCATCGAGGTTCCGTTAGGAGAGCGTCTGCTGTGCCGGAACATCCTCTCGTGTGGTGAGCAATTAATTGCCGTACACAGCAGTGAGCGTATGGAATGTAGAGCGAATGGAAGGACTTTCTCCCACTCTTCCTTCGGCAAATTGTGGGTCCGTAAAGCCAATTGAACTGTTTTCCATAGTGTTGAATTTAATCTTTCCACCTGGCCATTCCCTTGGGGATTATAGGCGGTAGTGCGACTCGTAGCGATACCTCGTGAGTGAAGAAATTCTTTAACTTCTGTGGACATAAACGACGATCCCCGGTCGGAGTGTATATACGCCGGCATACCAAACATCATGAAAAGCGAATTTAGATGCATAGTTACAGTCCTCGCACTTACATCAGTGCATGGAAAGGCAAAAGGAAAACGTGAGTATTCGTCGATGACAGTAAGTATAAACCGATTCTTGGTATTTGTTGGGACCGGGCCCTTGAAATCTATACTAAAACGCTCAAAAGGTGAAGTGGCCTTTATAAGCTCAGGAAGCGGGTCTTGATTTCTGAAAAAATTTGGCTTTATCTCTGCGCAAGTTCGGCAATTACTTGTCATAGCCCTTATCTCTTCGATCGTATAAGCCAGATTTTTAGTTTTGAGCCAATGATGCATTCTTGTCACACCGGGGTGACAGAGATGATTGTGCAATTCCTTTAGTTTAAGACTTCGTGATTGTATACTCATGCTAGCAGAGACTCTGGATAGTGCATCAGCGACGTGGTTTTCTCGCCCATGCCTGTAAATTATGTCGTACTTGAACGGAGCCAGTTCAAGTCGCCATCTCTGAATTTTCTCATTCTTTATCTTGCTTGGCAACTTAGCATTGAACATGAAACTGACAGACCTTTGATCGGTAATAAGATTGAAAGATTTTCCGATCAGGAAATGTCGCCATTTTTTTAAAGACTAAACGATGGCGTAGGCCTCTTTTTCTATGGCAGAGTGTTTTTGTTCGCAGTGGTTTAATGTTCTAGAATAGAAAGCAACTGGCCTAGAGTTTTGAGATAGAGTAGCTGCGATCGAATGTTCAGAGGCGTCTGTTTCAACCGTGAAACCCGCGTTGTTATCAATAGTATTTACGGAAGACTTGGCGATTATCGATTTCAAGATTTCAAAAGCTTTCACCGCTTCTTCGCTTAAAGGGAACTGCGAGGTGTGAGCTAGAGCATGAATTCTCTCGGAAAAATTGGGAATCCATTTGGAGTAATGTGCGAACATTCCCAAAGTTCTGCGGAGTGATGCAATATCATTGGGCGGAGGTAAGTCGAGCAGAGGTTGCAATCTATTGTTATCAGACTTGATAATGTGGTTGTCAATAGAGTATCCCAATATGTTGATCGATTTGAGGCTGAACTTACTTTTCTCCTTATTTATTGTAAGCCCGTACTTATTAAGTGCATTGAGAGACTTTTCGAGATTTGCATCATGGTCTTCTTGTGTTTTACCGCAAACGGTAATATCGTCGAGGTAGGCGTACGTCCCTGTTAATCCTTCTTTCCGGATCACCCAGTCGATAGTTCTTTGGAACGCAGATACGCCGTTTGTGACGCCGAAAGGAATTCTAGTGAATTGGTAAAGATTTCCTGCAGCTTCAAATGCAGTGTAGATTTTCTCCTGAGGAAGTATCGGCACTTGGTGATATGCACTTTGAAGATCGATAGCACTGAATATACTGTAATTAGAGATCTTAGTAACAGTTTCTTCTATATTTGGCAGAGGGTAAGCGTCTAACTGTGTATATCGATTAATAGTCTGCGAGTAATCAATCACCATCCTTTTCTTGTGATTGGCGTTCTTAGTAATCAAGACCTGCGCTCTCCACGGCGATTGGCTCTCTTCGATTATACTGTCTCGTAACAATTTTTCGACTTCGGACGTGATAAACTGTTGATCTTCAGATGAGTACTTGCGAGATCTTATGGCGATCGGCTTGCAGTCTAGAGCAAGGTTCGGAAACAACGGCACCGCAGGTACGGTTGCTTCAGCTACAGAGCAAACTTTGAGCGCTTGCTTCGATCCACCAAATTCAAACTCCAAGGTCGAGTGCAGTTTCAATATGTCGTGACCTATAATCATGTCAGCGCACAAATCCTTTACGATTAGGAGTTCAATATTTTCGTAAGAGTACTTCCCTTGATGATATTGACATAATTATTTAATTTTTGACCTGACTACTTATTTGAAATTATATTATCAGCTGTAATGATTATAACATTGTACTTAACTTATAATTATTGACATTGCTACTATGTTTTGTTATTAATAATATTTATTATTTATTTAATTCTCAACACGTGACAACTATGACCATGTAAAATCCTTACTGAATAAAGAATTATGAATTATGAATTATGCGAATAGTTTGGCGGGTGAGGCCATTTACTTGTGAAGTTAGAGACAGTGAAGCCATCGTCACTGTTTTTTGACAGTTAAGCTTTCTTAGCTTTAGCAGATTTGCGAATTCTTCGTTTATGAAACTTATGCTGCTTCCCGTGTCAATTAAAGCCTCAGCACGAACACCTTTGAGCTTTTTTAAGTGAAGTAGGTGAAGCAGCTGTTATGCAAGCGGTGCAGTGCTTACAGCCATCATCATTACTTGAGGTGGCGGCGCTGTTTTGTCCTTTGCTACGACAAACAGTCGAAAAATGACCCTTCTTACCACAAGCATGGCATTCAACATCAGCTCCGAGCAGATTTTGCGAGCATGAAGAGGGCCGCCACAGAAAAAGCACTTGCGTCGATAACTTTTTGTTTCCGTGGATCTAGGCGCAGCAGCTACTGTTTCAAGAGATCTGGAAGTAGATGGAGTAGTAGTTTCATTGATTTTTGAAGAATGAGACATAGAGTTGACAATTGGAGTTTGGCTATTAAATAGCACCGAGTTAGCTTCAGCCGTTTCCATAGATAGAGCTAGATTGTAGGCTTGCTCCAGGGTCAGCGTCAAATTTTCTAACAGTCTCTGACGGATGTTAGATGAATTTATGCCGGCTATAAAAGCTCCACGTATGCTATCACTTCTGTTCGTTTCAGCGTCCACGGAATTGAATTGGCATTCTTTAGATAGTTGTCTGAGTGCCTAAAGATATGTGCCGATAGATTTTCCTGACTGCTGGCGCCTCGTCGCGAGTACATGTCTAGCGTATAATATATTCTTAGGTTTTACATACAAGGCATCCAGGATGGTGATGGCATCGGCATACGTTGTGCAATAAATAAATAAATAAATAAATAAATATCAGGGGACAATCTCACACAAATTGACCTAGTCCCAAACTAAGCTCTAGGCTTGTACTATGGGTACTAGACAACGATATACACACTTATATAGAGAAATACATACTTAAATACATAGAAAACATCCATGACTCAGAAACAAATACTCGCGCTCATCACACAAATATTTGTCCATACCGGGATTCGAACCCGGGACCGCTAGCTTCGTAGGCAGGGTCACTACCAACTAGGCTAACCGCGTCGTCACTGATATATGCAAAAACTCGCGGCGAAACATAGTTCACTAGCAGCTGTAGCTTGACGGCGTCAAGAAGACGGGCAGGAGCAGCAGGTACGCCAGCATCCGTTGCAGCGGGGGCGGACGCGGCTTCACGAGCGGTCAAGAAGTTTCCGAAGGTCCGCTTCCAGTGTTCCCACTCAGGCGCGGTGGTATTTAATGATGGGTTACTGTCAAAACGTTCGGGTCGTAAGAATCTATCTATCTAATCATTCGTTATTGCGTCGCCTTAAACGTCTTTCTGATGTCATGCCCTCCTCCAAGTATTGGTCTCACAAAGTAACTTCTTGTGTAATTAAAAGCTTTCGTAGGTTCTGTAATGGTCCCCCTATTGTCCAATCTGTTGGTAATCCTTTATTTAGTTTTAGTTTTGATACACTCATGTTTCATCCCAATATTGTTTTTTCATTTGGCATTAAAAAGAATGATATTGAAGCTAATAGGGCTTTCAATAAGATATTATCCGAAAAATGGGATGGGTGGATTCCTGTTTTCACTGATGCTTCCAAGCTTTCTTCTGATGGCTGTGTGGGTTCAGCTGTCTGGATTCCTCGTTTTAATATTGTCTTAAATTTTAAATCTCCTCCTCAATCTTCAGTTTTCACTGGTAAAGCAATTGCGATTTATGAAGCTGTCTGCTACATAGAATCTCACAAAATTTCCAAATCAATTGTTTTTTCTGATTCATTGAGTTGTCTCCAGGACTTGGATAAGGTTCCCCTTCGTTCTAGAAATAATCTTTTAATTAACCTCAAGTCTAGAGAGGTTCTCCATCGTTGTCATTCTCTTGGCATTGATGTGGCTTTGGCTTGGATCCCTGGCCATGAGGGCATTGCTGGCAATGAACGGGTTGATTTTTTCGCAAAGCAAGCCATTGAGATTGGTTGTTCTTCCTACTCAGAGTGCTACAGTCAAGACTTGCGTGCTACTGCAAGGACCTATCTGATTGGTCACTGGAGTGAATGGAGTCGTTCTCGTCTCTCCAAGGGTAGGCATTATGGATGCATCCAACCCAATCTTCCAGTAAAACCTTGGTTTTTTTAATGTTAATAAATTAAATAGGTCTGCCACTTCTACTATAATTCGACTGCGACTTGGTCACATTTGTTCTCCCTCTTTTCTGGCGAAGATTCATGTTCGGGATCACTCTCTGTGTGAGTGCGGTCTCGAGGAGGGAACTCCGGATCACTTATTTTTTAACTGTCCAAAAATTCCAGTTTCTTTGTACAACTTTCTTCCTGATTTTATCTCTCGCCCAGCTAGCCTTAGTTATGTCCTCACTTTTGTAAATTCTTCCTTTGTGTATATTTTAGCTAAGTATATTAATGACTTTAATATTAAGTCGTAAATTGTAATTTTAGTTTTAGTATCCTGTAGCCATAGGTGTAAATAGTTTTTTTTTAGATCTCCAACTGTTATGTCTGTTTCTGCTTTTGGAACTGTCCCACTGGCTGGACAGTAGCCATATTTATCAAAGAATTGGGGATCGCCTAGAAAAAAAACCACTTGTTTTTATTTTTTTAATCGAAAGAATAGACTTTTATAAGCAAATAAAAAAAATATCAGATTTTTTGGTTGCGTCATATAATTATAAAAAATAAAAACAGTTTATTAAATCTGGGACGGACTAAGATGGACACTTACCTTAGGGCGGAGTTCACCAACCAATTTAACGGACTGTTAAAGCCTAATCGGCTGTTAGTCAATACATTTTGACAGCCGTCAGACCTCTAATCGCCTGTTTAAATGTTGTTTATTTCATGACAAGGTAGCTGTCAATGCAGGGGGGGCACACTTAGAATGGTTACCATTTTCATTGACGGCAGCGACCTCTGGAGTGTTGATGAAAATACAAAACGTCAACTGTCAAACATGTGTCAGTCCAATGTCAGTCAGTCAAGCGTTGTCTGTGTGGAAATGCGTTTCTACGAGTTCTCTCAATATTAAAATGTATTGCTGAATACTTTGTTATTGTGACACCATAGAACCG
This sequence comes from Tortrix viridana, assembly GCA_963241965.1. NCBI lineage: Eukaryota > Metazoa > Arthropoda > Insecta > Lepidoptera > Tortricidae > Tortrix > Tortrix viridana. The sequence goes on along the minus strand of OY725171.1, from coordinate 39,173,229 downwards.
CGTCATAATAAAGTGACATACTGAGAGGCGCAAAATGTTTGACACTTTATTATGAAATGGTTCTATGGAGAGTCTCAATATAATGTTTCGGTGGTAGGTAAACTCTACGACATATGCCTAAGTTCAACCACAGCTCTCTAGGTGGCAGCACTTGTCATACATGCCAGTTTGGCCATAGAGTTGCCACTCTTTTCCTCTATAGCTATGTCCACACCTGTGCGCTTTCATGTTCAACTTGCGCTTTCAAGATTTCAATTCGTCTTGCGTCAAGCGCATGCAATACGAGGGTGACACTGAATCTTCAATAAAATCCAATGTTTTGACTTTATCTTCCGCCATTTTATTTGCAAAATGTTGCACGTCGACCCAACGGTGACGGGTCAGCGTGCGCTACGGGTATGCGCTGATATCAAACCACTTTGAGCGGATGCGTTATTGCATGCGCTGTGGTTGCAGAGGCATGCGTCAGAGCAAAGCGCAAGTTGAACATGAAAGCGCACAGGTGTAGACATAGCTTATAGTTACTTTACTATTTGTGTCAATGGCACATCTGTCACTGTTTTTTTTAATTATGTGACGGACTAAGGTTAGTGTCCATTTTAATCCGTCCCAGATTTAATAAACTGTTTTTATTTTTTATAATTATATGACGCAACCAAAAAATCTGATATTTTTTATTTCCTTATAAAAGTCTATTCTTTCGAATAAAAAAATAAAAACAAGGCGTTTTTTTTTAGGCGATCCCCAATTGAATTGATTGAAATAAAAAAAATCATAACTGATCACTTTCTTCGTAAACGTGTGCCTCCGTAAACTTGACATTGGCGTAGTCTGTGGTGTAATGTAGCCACAAAACAAAGTAGATTAATTAGAAATAAAAAGTTGGTTTTTGTGAAGATTTTCTTATACGATTTTAATTAAAAAAGGTGAACTTATGCCGAACGAGTTTGGTCAATTGATTAGTTACAAAGTATTTAAATAGCTACTGTAAAGTGATATATCGAATTAAAAGTGTCTACTTTCTACCTAGAAGTACGATGGGTCCCCCGCCTGTGGTCACTGGTATCTCTCCTAAAGAGGGTCCTCCTGGGACCAGAGTCACCATTCGGGGCGAGTTCCTTGGAACAAGTTCTACAGATTTAATAGGTAACATTGATGTTGTGAACAAGTGCATATTAAGGGGCGTAACATTTGCTAAATCTAGCATAATTTAATTTCAGGCCTAATGATATGTGGATGTGACTGTTTGCTGTCAGCAGAGTGGAAGAGTAAGAACAAGATTGTTGCTCGTTCAGGACCCTGCAAGGGCCGAGGGGACATCATTGTCACCACTAAGTCAGGGGGAGAAGGCACTTCCACTGTTCAGTTTAGAGGTGACATACTATTTATTTTTCAGTAAGCTAGTTGATAATTATTAAATGAAACACTTCACAACCATATACGGTTGGCTCTCATAATAAGCCCATATATGTCCATAGCTTTGCAGAAAACAACGAAAGCCAATTTGTTTTACAATGGATTAGATACTCTATGAAGTTGACAATATATAGTAAAAAACATATTGTATAGGAAGATGGCTCTGGTTGTTTTCAGTATAACTATGGTCATATAAACTTGTGGATGAATAACATAAGGTCATGTGGTCAGGGTATAGGGGATGCAAAGGAAAAATAACCTAACCTAACCAGCTTCTAAGTCCTGTGTCCCCTTTCCTATACCCTAACTGGTCATGTCAATCTAATATTTAATTTTTATAATGACAATTAGACACAAAATTATAATAGTTTTGCCCCGCGAGTTGCATACGCTGATGTAGCCAAGGCGGACCTAATGGTTGCGGTTACGTCCGCAAGCACAGGTCACCTGTCGCACCTTTCGACTCTACGATAGTCCCATTCCCTGGGCTAACGAAGTCAAATATCTAGGGGTCACTCTTGACCGAAAACTGCTTTTCCGGAAGCACATTCAGTGTGTCCGGAATCGCGCAGCCTTCATTCTAGGCCGCCTCTATCCATTGTTGAACAAACGTAGTAAATTGTCGCTTAGAAATAAGCTAACAATTTACAAAACGTGCGTTCGTCCCATACTAACGTATGCTAGTGTGGTTTTCGCTCACGCGAATTCGACGGCTCTGTACCAGTTCCAGGTACTGCAAAATCGATTCTTACGCAGAGCCGTGGGAGCTCCCTGGTTCATGCGTAATGTCGATCTACACGACGACCTCGGTCTTCAAACCGTGGCAAAGTTTATGAAGGACGCCTCTCGGCGGTTCTTCAACAACGCTCCTCATCATCCGAACCCGTTACTACGTTCTGCCGTAGATTACGTCCCGTTCGTGGGCGTATCCTCTCGGAATAGGCGTCCCCGACACGTACTGACTGACACCGATGACACAATCACGGTCGCCCTCGCGGCCAGAAAAGAACTTCGAAGCCCACCTGTCTCGCAGGGCAACACTAGCTTCGCTCCTTACTCACCACAGCGTCTCCTCCGGAGGAGGCGTCGGCGTCCCCCCACTCGCACTACACGTGGGCGAACCCACATTGCTCCGGTACCGGTACCGGATAGTATACAAACTCGACAAGCAGACTGAGTTTCTTGCGACGCTTCTTCTCAGTTTGCTTAACGTAATTTTCCGAAGCGTTGGTAGCATAAAACCGATTGTTTTTAAAACTATCTCCCCTAGCGTCCTAAGTCCGAGGTCGGCTCAATAGGAGCGCCCTTAGGCATGCTAGTGAAAACCCCATTTCTGCGCTGAGCTCCCCTCAGGAGCTCGCCCTCCCTCCGGTGAAGTAGTCAAAGCCGTCAGAGGCTAACTACGTAGGTCCCATCAAAAACAAAAAACAAAGGTCACCTGTCGTCGCAACTCGGCGAGGAGGCCCTGAATCTCATACAGGCACGCGTCATGTTGGAGGCGGTCCAGAACCCCGAGAGTGGGAGCGGACCGTAGTTCCAAGGGAAGCCGTTACATGCGAACGCCACCCTAAGAATGTGGTGCGGAGACCAAGCTGCAGTGGCATGGCTCAAGCGGTGCGTGGCCGCCATCACCCTCTCATCAGGGGATAAACTGGTGTTCAAGCGCCAGAATGAGGTGCCACGCAGGATACGCTGCGGCATTCTGCTCCCGGGCGTCTGGAACGACTTCGCGATAGTCGCGAAGTCTCTCCGTTACCAAAACGCCTGGGTGTGAATTGACCAGTGGCTGCTAATTAGGGCTGACAGGCAAGGCACAGAGACCTTCGCCATAATCAGCATACCGGAGACGGAGGTGCAGGCGATTATGGACAGAGGTCGCCGACGCACATTTTTGTGTGGGACGGTGTACCTCAAGTTCCAGGGGCCGCGGGGGAAATTTACCGAAACCCCACCACCCGGCACCTGCCGTGAGGCACCGGTAACTACACTGCAGCCAGAGCCGATGGAGATGGCCACGGAGACCGAGACGGCCGACGACGCAGTCGCGGTTGTACCCGGGTCCCAATCCTCGGCGCAGGACACTGCCTGCTCAGAGCGCGACGAAGAGGAGCTCCTCCGTGATCCCTCAGAAAGCGGGGAGGAGTGCGCTCAGGGGATAGGCAAGCCGGCCATCGGTGAGGGCGCAGGAGGGGAGGGTGCGTCGGGGCATAGCTCCAATGACGACGGAACCCCCTTCGCTCGGCTTTAGTGTACTGCAAGCCAACCTCCACCACAGTGAAACCGCAACGGCTCAGGTCCGGAAATGGTTGGAGGCCAACAACACAGCCATAGTACTGAACTGATCCAGGAGCCACACATTAGTTTATCACATAATAATATTAGGTGCATCACTAAAAAGCGAAAAAAATATTTTTAACAAAAAAATAAAACCGTCTTCAAAAACCTAATAAAAAGGGTTAAATAAAGACCGGCCTCCTAGGAGTCCTAGGAATTGCCTATTTAGTACCTAATAGGTACATGAAATATATCGAAGTCGGTGGAAAGAATAATGGTGTCATTGCTATTGTGTATACCTACCTACTGGACACCGGCTTGGATATATTTTTATGTACAGTCAAGGGCATAAATATATATACGTTCCCAAGATCTCAAAAATATCTATACACCTTTATGCCACTGGCAATAAGGTCCATGTATACATATATTTGACGCGATGGCTGTATAGATATTAATGCCCTTGACTGTACCTATTAGGTACTAAATAGGCAATTCCTAGGACTCCTAGGAGGCCGGTCTTTATTTACCCCTTTTTATTAGGTTTTTGAAGATGGTTTTATTTTTTTGTTAATTTTTTTTTTATATATGACGTCTAAGCTTTGTCGCCGTTTCGTAGCGGGCGAGCGCGTTGATAAGTTGTAGCGGCTATTCTGTGTTGCGTTGCGCTGCGCTCGCGTGGAGGGCGGCGGGCGCCCGGGCGCGGCGGGCGCTCGGGCGCGGCGGGCTCAGCAGAGTCGGATGGACGATCGGGCTTATAAACATACAACATTCAGCCATTAACCTTATCGTTTTTTTGGTCACAAAAGTATCTTTAAACGAGTATAGTGTCATAACGCAACCAAAATTTTGGTTAGTTTTTACATAATTTGCATTGGTAGGTACAACTAGTACCTACCTTTATATACAACTTTCAGCCATTCGCCTTATCGTGTTTTTTGGTGGCAATAAACTAGAGATGGGCCGAATACGGACTTTGCCGAATACGAATATTCGGCCGAACATTCGGTTCAGCTCTTACCGAACCGAATATTCGGCTGAATGTTCGGTTGCGCCGAATCGCTAGAAATAGTCCCTGAGCCCGCTCCAAAATTGCCTACGTCATATGACATCACGATAAAATGCATGGCACACGGTCGGAAAAAAATGTGCTGAGCGAGGATCAAAAGATTATCGCACCTAAAATTGGCCCGAAGTTTGAGAAAATCCTTCACTTCCGGTCAAAATTTCAAGGTTATATTTACGTCATGTGACATCACTATGACACACCTGGCATCATTTAGCCCTTTAATCGTAGAGACTGTAGAGAAAGTCAACATAAGTCTGTCAGTTCTGAAATGGCCGGAAGTACTTGACAGACGGTGCCAAAGATAGCCACTGGATACGTTTTCCTACGTCATGTGACATCTTGACGAAAATTATTATAAACGTTTTGAAATAATATTGCCTTTAAGAATACATAAGTCTGCCAATCCATGTCTGGCCGGAAGTCCTTTAAAAGTGATTTTTTAACTGCTAGGTAGAAGTGAATGAATCATGTTAAATGCGCATGGTTTAACAAATTATGAAATTTTGATCGATTGACAAGGATTATCGGACGGATGAGTCCGTCGTGGTGGGTATAGATAGTATGAAAGAAAATTTTACAAATCTGGTAAAAAATCTCTATAAATTCATACCAAGAATTAAAAGTTACAACTCGGATACTATGCCACCGTGCTTACGTTCAACGCGGCATCAAATATACCAAACTTGCCGGGAATGCGGCATGACGTCTATACTTCTCATAGGCAAACCCACCATGGTGCGACGTGACCTTTATTTGCCCACATCACCTACTGTCCTATTTCCTATTTTATATTGCATGGCAAAATAATGTTCACGACGCACAGCGACTTCACCTGGGCGCGGCGCCGAAAATAGCAGTTCTCGCGGTGGTGCGGGGGTGATTTCTATGTGTTATCTCATTAGTACAAAAGAGACAAGTATAGGTTTATGCTTGTATTTTAAAATATAACAAAAAACATTATTTCCGTAAATATTTACCCTTAGGCTAATGGAGGAAAGGTGTACCATCATGATACTGCAGTCCTAGGAAGATGCTTCCCAGTATCGGCGGCTCAATAGGCAGATTTCAAAGTCTCTTACTCGCGATATACGCCTCTACAATACTAACCGTATTGAAGAGGCTATCGAGCGAAACATGGGCTCAAAAATTTTCGCACGAGATCTGTCTATTGGGCAGAGCGTGCTGGCAAAGCTGAAGACCGAGGACGGCAGGATCGTATCGTCGAAGCCCGAGCTTTTGGGAGAGATCGAAAGGTTTTACGGACAGCTATACACGACACAGGCACCTGTCAGCAACCTAGCAAAAGACGCGAGAGTTAGGTTGACCCGACACTACCGAAGACATCCCGGACATCAGCCTGTACGAGATATTAGTACTTATGGCTCTGAAACAGCTTAAGTATGGCAAGGCACCGGGTGATGACGGAATTACGGCTGAGCTTCTGAAAACGGACGGTAAACCAGTAGTGAGAACTCTTCAGAAGTTATTTAATTCCGTCATACTCGAGGGCAAGACGCCACGAGCTTGGCATGGAGGTGTGGTGGTGCTGTTCTTCAAGAAGGGTGATAGCACCCAATTGAAGAACTACAGACCCATCCTACCCATCACACTTCTAAACCATGCCTATAAGCTTTTCTCAAGAGTCATAACGAACCGTCTCGCGCGCAGTTTTGATGACTTTCAGCCTATCAAACAAGCCAATTTCCGAAAAGGCTTTAGTACCGTAGAATAGACCATATCCATTCGCTGCGCCAGGTTATACAGAAGACAGAAGAGTATAACCAGCCACTATGCTTAGCGTTAGTGGACTATAAGAAAGCCTTTGATTCTGTCGAAACCTGGGTCGTGCTACAGTCTCCAGCGGTGCCAAATTGACTACCGGTACATCGAAGTGTTGAAGTGTTTATATGAAAACGCCACCATGTCAGTCCGTCTTCTGGACCAGAACTCGAAACCCATTCAATTACAGCGAGGAGTGAGACAGGGAGATGTTATATCTCTGAAACTGTTCCAGTGTGTTTCGGGCAGCAGTCTGCTTTGGAAGACGTTTTCAAGCTTCTATACTGAAAAGGACTTGGCATTAACGTCAACGGCGAATACTTCACTCACCATCAATTTGCCGACGATATTGTAGTCATGGCTGAGACCCTGGAGGAACTGGGCACAATGCTCGAAGTGAAGAACGCGGGAAGCTGATGGATGCGAGTAGCACAAAAGCGGCCGTCGTGGAGGAGGGGAAGGTCTATATCCAGCAGTGGACGGCTTTCGGCTGATATGATGATGAAAGATGTTTGAATTTTGTAATATAAGTATGAATAAATATTTTTCTTTTACCACTTTGACTAGTAATTTAATTGTGTCCGTCAAATTTACCTACCTTATTTATTTGTTTTTAGGGCTCCGTACCCAAAGGTTTTTATTTGAGAACCTTAAAGCACGGTGGCATAGTATCTAAGTTGTAACTTTTAATTCTTAGTATGAGTTTATTGAGATATTGTCACGTTGTGTTTTTATCATTTACTCAAACAAACCCAATCTTCGAGACATGGCAATAATTTGTAGTATTTTTAAGGGCTGGTAACTGAATGACGTTTCGTTCTGGTTTTGCTTTAGGGTTGTCAGCCTAAGAAGTTCTGCTTGACGTTAGGGTAATAAAATTAACATGAGTTCCATTGGATAAAACTTATTTAAATAGATATTGAGAAGTATATGCTGAAATAGAGTTTGAATGAATTTTTGGTTTCAGGAATAACAAGGAAAGGGTTTCGGCGATAATTGCATTGAATCATTATTAGGTATCGATCAAAAATTACATTTGGAAATTAAGTCATTTCAGGGTAAATTTTAGGGTAAATATTAGGGTAAATTTCTTCATCCGAGGGTGCTCCTGTCGTAGCTTCCGGCCACCATAGCAGCCAAAAAGCTTATATCTAGGGCTCCGTGATGAGTGCAAAAAGAAGCTTGAATTATCTTGTGCAGGACGGAGGTCCATGTCTGGATGGACATCTCCAGTGGCTGATTTGGTTGAGGAGCAGCCGATTTAAGTTATATTTTGTGGCAGTAACAAAATCGTAAGTAAATATTTCCTCGGGAAATGCAAGTGCATCATCTCAGTTTAGTTTCTTAACCTCGTGGTTAACTTTCAGCTCTTCAAGAGGTTTTACATGCCGGGACGGAGGGAAAGACAGCGTTTGAGATAATCTCTATTGGATGGTCTCCGGTAAGGATCCTTTAATCATCTTTGCTCTGCTCTCCGCTTAATTTCTGCCATGTGCATATTCTAATCGAAGCAATTTGTTTCTTTCCAGCTGAATGGGATTATTTTTGATTATTAGATTTTGATTTCTATTTCGATTTCTATTTTCTGTAAAATTAAGTTGATTTCTATAAAATCTAAATAAATTCAGTTAAAGTAAATTCAATTCAAAGAATGAATTAATAAACCAATTTTAAGAAATTCATAATGCAATAATTAATCAACTTGAGCTGCACACCTTGTGGACTTTGCAAGTTTAGTTATCTTTAGGGCTCTCATGTTTAGCTTCCTTACTTCTGAGCTCTGAAAGAAATAAGCACATGTTTAGTATATCTCATTTTGTGCACCAGAGATTTAGATTTTGTGTAATTTAGTATTGCGGGCTAGGTACCTTTTACTAGCCGCCATTTTGTGTAGCAAGTCCATGACAATTAGCCTTCTGCTTCAAATTTCTTAAAGCTCAACAATTTTCAATACATCATTGTGCTTGCGCCGCCTGAACATACCCTTCACGTGCTTCCTGTGTGGCTTGCGATTGGAGCTTGCATAGAGCCAACGCCCGGAGCTTCGCGTTTCGACTCACACTGTCATGATCCAGTCTGCAGCCGGACAGCCTTTGCGGGAAGGTTTCTACAGAGCGAGGTCGGTTATATAATTTCTTATTAAATAGGGAAGTAGGATTTCAATTAATCTCCTTGAGATTCACATGTAGGGAAGTAGGATTTAAATTAAATATTGGAATTGATGGCATTAGGTTTCTTAGGGACTAACCAACTTAGAATAAATAATTGTGAACCTATAATAAGAACCATAGGATATTAAGCACGACCCATGCTTTCACTGAGCTAACTAATTTATGAATTTCACATGTCTGGTCGTTGTGACTAAGTAATGGTTTGCAATTACTCTTGAATGTAAAACAGAAACTACCTATAGGAATAAATATTGTGTTCAACTTACTAACTTGTTTCCTTCAGCTCCATAAAATAGACCCATTCTCTATCCAAAGGTTACGCCAGACATATTATTTCAGGTATTTAGTATTGTAATAATTTGTGGTTTAATACACGTTTTGTATTTTGTTTACGACTTGTTTCTTCGTTCGGAAGCAAACGTCGCAATATATTAACAGATTTGTAAAATTTTCTTTCATACTATCTATACCCACCACGACGGATGAGTCGATAATCCTTGTCAATCGATCATAATTTTATAATTTGTTAAATCATGCGCATTTAACATGATTCGTTCACTTCTACCTAGCAGTTAAAAAATCACTTTTAAAGGACTTCCGGCCAGATATAGATTGGCAGACTTATTTATTCTTAAAGGCACTATTATTTCAAAACGTTTATAATAATTTTCGTCAAGATGTCACATGACGTAGGAAAACGTATATAGTGGCTATCTTTGGCGCCGTCTGTCAAGTACTTCCGGCCATTTCAGAACTGACAGACTTATGTTGACTCTCTCTACGTTTAAAGGGCTAAATGATGCCAGGTGTGTCATAGTGATGTCACATGACGTAAATATAACCTTGAAATTTTGACCGGAAGTGAAGGATTTTCTCAAACTTCCGGCCAATTTTGGGTGCGATAATCGTTTGATCCTCGCTCAGCACAACTTTTCCGACCGTGTGCCATGCATTTTATCGTGATGTCACATGACGTAAGCAATTTTGGAGCGGGCTCAGGGACTAAAACAGGTTTTGACACGTACGCGCTCAGCGCTCCGCGCGTGTTTCGGACCTTCGCGCTCGCGCCATTTGAATTGTCGACCTTTAGTGAATAACTGAGAAAGGTGATTACTGATTAATAAAACTTACTTAATTAAAACAACTTATTTAATATACGGTTTTTTTGCAAAATAATTGTATTTATATTTAGACGCATATTTATCTCTTTTTAGTAGTTGCTTAGAATGCTGAAATAGGATGTCAATCCGACGAATTACGAAACAACCTACGCTCGTTATTTACTTTGTTTATTCGGTAAATATTCGGCAATGTAACCGAACTATTCGGCCGAATACGAACATTGAAAAACTTGCCGAATATGCCGAATACCGAATATTTACTAATTATTCGGTCCATCTCTACAATAAACCATCTTTAAACACCATAACGCAACATTGACATGAGTACAATTAGTACTTACTTTATGTACAACATTCAGCCATTTCCCTTATCGTTTTTTTATGAGAACGATAACACGTTTCAGCCGCCATATATACACTCGAGAACAAACATTTCGGGTCACTCACTATAGGCGCAGAGAATAAGAAAAACCTGGACATAATTCTATAACTGTAATTTTCTTTTTCTATGATATAAAGTATTGTTAGTTATAGTTAAAATAAAAAGAATTAAACATTTTAAGTCTCCGCGTCAATGTAAAAAAAACAAAAAAACAAATTTTAAACACATTTTGATTTCATAAGTACAGCATAATAGTTAACTTTGTAAAAGTACCTCTTTTATGTTATGACACCTGCATTCCAGTTAAAGAAATCAAAATTAAACTAATTAATCAATCGGGACTATCATTAATAAAGAAGATTCAGTAAGTTACACATTTTCTGGCTTATCTTACCAGAAATTATAGATAACTGTAATTCGACAATTTATTCTGAATAGTATATTATGTGTGTTGATAAATTATTAAAAATTAAACAGATTCTCTTTGCGGATCTCCAAAGTCTAAAATATTGGTAATTTTTGGAAAACCAAAATACATAACTACTTCCAAAGTGTTTAATTTATGCCGTCAACATATTATTAGTACTGTAAGAAACAAATTAAACAAAAAATATCCACGGTTATTAATTAATTGATATGTTTCCTTATTTACGTTTTAATTATGAACGTTATTTATTGCAGAATAAGGTCTTCATTTCTTTGTGCCTCAACTCCCGACCGTGCTATCGCGAATCGCAAGCGATTCTCGTCTAGTAGTCGGGCAATTCTTTGAGCGTTTCAACCGCCCTGATTCCCGTGGCCGCATTAATGTCTAAATTCCTGTAGCTTTGGATGCTATTTTCGGTTATCTTGTAGAGTGTCCTGACTTCTACAAAGTTTAACTGAAAATGCTTCCAAAGCTACAGGAATTTAGAAATTAATGCGGGCACGGGAATCAGGGCGGTTGAAACGCTCGAAGAATGGCCCAGTCGTCTCGTGCATTCATTTATTATACTCGTAGGCTTTTATAGTCAATGATTGTCAAACTTTTATAAACACGTGGGGTGCACCACGGCTCGGCTAGGGCGGCGGAGATGTATTGACATATTGTGTTCATTAGATCGATAATAACTAAATTGTTCAGGATGAGATAAATGATTGTCGTGAAATCACATTTACCTATTTATAAGCTCTCAGTTTTCTGTACAGAATGATTTAAATAAAAACATGTTAGGAGTCACGACGACGTGTCGTGAAATGGTGCCGCAGCGGTGCTCAATTTTTTGCCGCATGCGACGTCACAGGTGAAGGATGGTGTCATGCAAACTTTTTTAAACCAAGCAAAAATTTTTTTACAACATTAAATATATTTTCAAATTTTTACTTTACGATACTTAGCTTTAAATATACCATTAGAGGAAATTGATGCTTATTAAATGTTTATACCTACCGGAAATCAGGTAAGATAACTTTAACTAGAAAAGTTGATAATCTCCAAAAAACACTTACGATTAAATATTACAGTACAGTACGTTACGTTGTATAATACATATTGGTCACACGTCATACTCAATCGGTTATAGTGATTATGATTAAAAAATACATTTTAAACGATTTTTAATCTTAATCTACTTTTCCCATCACTAGTAAACTCATCAAACTATAGACAATATCAATATGGCGCTTTGTTTACATCGTTCACAAGTTCTATAGATGGCGACTTTAGTTCTAAATTTGAATTCAGGAAAAATAAAATAATAGTTATGATTATTATCAGTGCAAGTCATAAATATCCCGGAAACTAAGCATAATAAACTTATCTCCATGCATTTGCACGTGCGACGTTAAGATTTTGTACAAAAGGTTGGCGAGGTAAGACTCGAAACCGAAGATAAGGATTATCAGCGAATTTCACATTGTCTTTTGTAATTGCGGCAGCCGTTGTTTGCACCTTCTGTTTTTTTAACAATAGAGTGATAAATACATATTTAAAGTATTTTCCACTGCGATACCTAGAGTATTCTTTCGCTAAAGTACTAAAACTCCGTCATCATCATCATCATCATCATCATCATCATCAGCCTATATTAGTCCACTGCTGGACATATAAGAATAAATACTGATTCCGAAAAAGCATTAACTTGAACGTAAAGTCGGTTGAAAACTTAAATTCAATGATTTTCTCACTAACTTGTTTAATTATGAAATTCAATAATACAGAGGCATAAGGGGTGGTGTCTGCCTGTCGCGTATAGCACGACTTTATGAAATACTTTTCTATTTAGCCACAATAAATTAAAAACTAAAAAAAAAAAAACACCTCAACCGTGACGGTTGGTTGGTTGACCGTGACGGTTGAAAATCAGTAGGTTGATTACACATGTAAACATGAGTTAATCTACAAGCATCCATTTTTGACGGCGAATAATTACTTACTCTTTCTTAATTATCTTTTAATTAATTAAGTTCAGTTCTCTTTTGCAATAATATCGGCCATTGAAGTATCCATCTGAAGATAAATACTGATTTCTGAATAGTTCGTACCAGGTACAAGAGTAATGGAAATTCATAAGAAATGTACTTCTTCGTTTTAGTTAGTACTTGCTAATTTTGAATATTTAATATTTTTGATAACTATTGTACCTCATTAGATAGCTAGTAAACCAAGGAAGTTTTTCCAGTGATTTGTACGCTACATGTCATACATTTATTTAAAAAAAAACACTGTCTTTTAATTAAGTAATTACTTTTTTGTGTCTTTTTATTGGAGTTTTATTAAATAACATGTCATGTAGCATTATGTGATTAGGTTTTTGTCATTAAAGAAAAAAGAAAGAAAAAACGTTTATTTACATACATCTAACAAAAGTACAGAACATAAAAAACACAAATGGACAAAAATAATAAACACTGCACTAATGCCAGATGACGCAAAACGGTTCCGGCTCAGTTTTGAGGCCAGAGCTGGTCTTACGCCGGAACCATTTGGTGACACCACGGCAGGCCACACAGCCAACACAAATAAAAAATAAAAACATAAAAGAACAGAAAACCCAAAATTATTACAACAAGAAATATTAATATTATTATTACCGCTGACATTTTAGCTTTCAGAAAATATATTAAAGTACATTAAAAAACGGCAAATTATTTTTTTATATCTTTTTTTTTGAACATGTTCCGCAATTCCTAAAAAAACTAAGATCTCAAATATCTCCGAAACTAATAATTTTCGGCCAGGGTACTATAGGTAAATTACTTTCGAGACGTTTTTGCATTTGTAGTAGTATTTGTATATTTACAGGGATCCTAAAATTTTAATTTCATTCTAAAGTCAGAAAAAAAAGGTTCGTTACATTTTGAAGAAGAAAATATAATATACATTGCTCTACTATGCCTCCTTAAAAGGATTGTATCGAATATCCAGTCACCCTGTATATCTGTTTTTTTTATTGTAATGTATTATATTAACGGTACCAAATATTACAATTTGTGCACTGATTAAAAAATTACCCTGTATATTTCTGTTACACAAATATAATATTGTTTACCCAAAACACTACATAATACTATCCATTACCACGTGGAAAGAAAGCATAACTTAAATTGAATGCAAATAGGAATGAACCTTATGCGCAAGCATTAAGGATTAAAATTCGCACTTACAAATTATGAAGTAACTACATTGACATATTGAACAAGATTTACGTTACGTGGCCCGTCACATCACAACACGATGTCGTGATAAAAAATATTGACTAAGAAGTTTTTATGGCTATTGCAACTTTAGCTCTAAAAAGACACATACATTTGTAAAATTATGTTAAACTGAATATACAGAATTAATAACACATGGCATTTGTACACAAAAATAAGAAATATTTTTGAATAAAATCATCTCTCGGGGAGCTATTAGCAAATGAGTATTAACGACACGTTGTCGTGACCGGCGTCTCGCGCACGCTCTGCGATCACGACAACGTGTCGTGGGTGGCGCTGAATGGGTTAAGTTTGTTCCAGTTTAAACTAATACTATTAATAATTATAAATTAATATTTATTGTTTGTTTTGATACCGGCATCGGCTTGCAACCGTTTATTGACAGCAATTGGAACTTTTGAACTTATTTGAACTCACATCCTCCAAATGAATGTAAAATAAATGCGCTCACTGATTATTTATTGTTCGGGCTCTATGCAAATTCTACAATTTACTTCAAAAATTGAGCTCTGAAAAATTATATGATTGATGATATTAAATGATATATAATTACATGATTCAACGTTTAATTTTATAGGAAAACCTGCTTTTGTCATAAAATCGCAAACTTTCGCTAAATTAATTATGCTATCGAAATGATTATGTGATTGTTTAAGTGGCCAAACAATTGAAAGTGGCCAAACAGTTTTTGCTATGTTTACTGTCTATACTGGGTGGACACAGGAGTGGGTAATCCGAACAATAAACATTTTTTCACGTGAACGAACCCTTTTGGTTGCACACAAACAAACATATTTAGAAGTTATCGCTTTTGGGCCCAAGGTTACGTTCAGACGATTATCGCCCTAAAGGTGGAACACCGCGAACGCAGGCGATAGTACATAATTGAAATGAAATAAACTCGTTATGACAGGGGGGAATAAAAGAAACGTTTAGATGGTTCTTTGTCTATGATATTTGAGGTTTGTTCCGTCAACTTTCAAAGAGTATATACCTAATAAAGACGTTTTGATTAATTTGGCAGACAAAATGTCAAAACATACTTCTAATGATAGAAATGAAAACGAATGGTGTGGACCACTCGTTTTTAATTTTTTTATCTCTCGTGCTTCAAAAATACAGTTTCACTGTTTTTGCTCACTTTCGAGTGAAACTTTCGAGCGCTTGAAAGTCAAAAATCGCCCCCCGTCGCCGCTGGCTGGCGCCCCGCTCTCTCCCCGCCCCGCACCCACCGCATGCATCCCGCTCCACGACAAGTTCGCGCATATTTTTAATTACATTTTCAATTTCTTAAGCGTGCCATTAACATGTTTAATTTTGATGAAAACATGATTATAGTACACAAAAACCTATTAATAAACAAAAATTTCACAGTTACGATTTTTAGCTACTGAGTAATTCATTATTATTAAAACGTTAAAAATAAATGTTTAATTTTTGTCTTAAATGTCTTATAAGACGCAATATAGTTTAAATAGATACAATCATCATAGTTACCATTTTTGCTTATCTAGATATTGAGATCAGATGAAAACTGTGAAAAAAAACGTACATGCAGATTTGGTTTCAGTTTAATTTTGCTATTAAGTGATCGCATTCGAATGCACCTCAAAATTATACTAACAAGGTATTTGGTTATCTATTTTGCTTTTAGCAAAAAGTTAGGTAGTTTACAATATCTCATGATTTTTATAATATACGGTAACGACCGCGGATTTTTTAATTAATATAGCTAATTAATATTTGATACTTAACATTAATATCCGATAAAATAATAAAAACAACGGGTTTTTGAATTATGTCCAGGTTAAGCTAATTTGATGCGACTACTAGCATAGATTTCAATATCTTAAAAAGGAATACAGCTAGCCTAATTAAATAAGTTTAAAGACAATTTACTGTTACTTAAATAAAATGCATTACATTAATTACTAAATGTTTGTTTAATTTTTTTTAAAGTACAAACTAAAAATGACATCCATTTGCTTGCAAACCAAAATTAAAAATAATGAACTTTTTATTTAATTATCAAAATTTGACACATTTGAATACTTGGTATTTGTTAGGGTCCTGGGACGTTAAATAAAATAGCGGACTGTATAAATAGGGCTGGTATAATCGCCGATGAAAACAACAACCCGGTCAAATAATTAATTTATGATGAAATGAATGTCGTGCGAATGCGACTGGATCCCATGAAGCGAGTGCCGGCGCACGTCGCTGCGGCTCGCCGTGACGTAGTCGTGTCGTCCTCCCTCGCGTCTCCTCCCGCGCGTATGTGCGATCCGGTTCCCAACCATATTACCCCACGTGCTGCCTGCACAGCTAATGATGCGATTCGGCATGCTGTACACCAAGTTTCTGAAGCACACTTGAGGCTTGTTCTCTCATTCCTCTACCAATTCATTTTTTTGAAAGAGGTACTCGTTGCCTTATACGTCGTCCAAGCTCGTCCCAGGCATGCTCACCCGGGTTAAGATCCGGGCTCCGGGCCGGCCACTCCATGCGACGAATACCTACATCATTCAGGTAGTCTTGTACTAAACGAGCAGTATGAGGACCTGCATTATCATGCATGAAAATAGCATTCTCACCGAGTCTTGCCATAAATGGACCGACGTGCTCATTTAGAATTACTTCCACGTATTTTTCGCCATTTAGAGTACCATTTATTTTCGATCAGTTCAGTCGCTCTGTTCGGTTTTCTGCAGAAATCCCAGCCCACACGAGTACAGAACCGCCACCGTACGCAACCTTTTCTGCAATGCAGGCTTACATAAATCGTTCGCCTGGCCTTCTGTACACCTTTACCCTTCCGTCATGTAGATACAGCATAAAATTTGATTCGTCTGAGAACACAATTCTTGACCAATCTTCAGGTGTCCAATCTGAGTGTTAGCGTGCGTAAATTTGTCTTGCTGTACAATGGGGCCTTTTCTAGTTTAGGCCCATTTGCGGGCCTAAAGAGTTTCAAATTAGCTTCACCAAGTCGCCGTCTTACAGTCCAAGCACTAGGAATGCTCCCACCAAGCCGTAAACATTGTTGTGTCAATGCAGTTCCCTGTAAGGAATCAATTTCGCAGCATAGTATTGACAAGATATCGATCCTCCCGTGCCGTGGTACACCTGGGTCTGCCTGTTGCTGGTCTGCGTAGGTTCAAACCAGTTTCCAGAAACCGCTGAAGAACACGCTGTACTGTTTTGGACGCACGCTGGACAACGGTACACCAACTATTCTTGTTGTATCTCGCTGGCTTCGCCCGTTTTGCAGTATTGTGAGGATTCTCGTGCATTCTTCGGGTGTAAGTGACATAATTACTACATTAATTATGACCATTGAACACCTGGGACACTTTTTATATTTACATTTTATGACAGAACCACAGATTACCTTAACAGAACGAAAACAAAAGCAAAGACAGATGGGAGAAATAAGTTTTATATTTTTCAAAAACGATCATTTTGTTCGTCTTTTTTAGTGTCATTATTTCATATTAGCCAATGAGTTTCAATACTTGTAATTAAGGAGGATAAAATTTAAATTTATTTCACTTAACTTAGCTTAGGTGTATTAGTTTTCGAAATATTATGACTTATTATAGTGACCCGAAATTTTTGCTCTCGAGTGTAGATAACGCAACCACTTTGCGCAGGCACAGGTATTTAACATCAGGGAATTGCCCTTTATCATCTCAACCTAGAATAATCTATTTCGGAGATCGTTACCAGATTTATTGTGACCTTCTAGTATATATAGGATGTCAAAGTCGGTTTATAAGAGATTTTTGGTGGTGTTATAATATGAGATTGAATTACAGGGTACCATGAATCAATTGGGCCGGTGAAGGAGAGCGCGGTGTGGGTGGAGGAGACGGCGCCACCCGCGCTGCCGTGGGGCCGGCGGCCGCTATCGCCCGCCGCTTGTGCGCCTCCCGACCCACTGGGGCTCTCCACCGAGGGTGATGACTGCAACTTCCCGGAGGAAGACCTGCTCGACTACTTCCCGGATGGGTAACTTTTTACTAGACGTCTATTTTACAAATGGCCAGAGTTACGAAAGAACGAATGAAGCGATTCTTAAGACGAAACTAAAAAAAGTCGTTATTAAGATTTCAAAGTTAAAAATGTTGTGTGTACATAATACATTTTTCGAGATAAGGGTTTAAGTTTTACTATGAAGTTCTGGATCTGTATATAGTCATCATCATCATTATCAGCCGCAAGACGTCCACTGCTGGATAAAGGTCTTCCCCAAGGTTTTCCACAATGATCGGTCCTCTGCTGCTGTCATCCAGAGGTTTCCCGCGATCTTTAACAGATCGTCGGCCCACCTTGTGGAAATGCTGCCGACACTTCGTCTCCCGGTTCGCGGTCGCCACTCTAGAACCTTTCCGCTCCAACGGCCATCGGTTCTACGAGCAATGTGCCCCGCCCACTGCCACTTAAGGTTTGCTATTCGGTGAGCTATATCAGTTACTTTAGTTCTCCTGCGGTTCTCCTCATTCCTGATTCGATCTCGCAAGGAGACACCTAGCATAGTTCTTTCCATCGCCCTTTGAGTGATCTTGAGTCTTCTTATGAGGCCCATTGTAAGCGACCATGTCTCAGATCCGTATGTCATCACTGGCAACACACATTGATCAAAGACTTTTGTCTTGAGGCACTGTGGTATTTGAGACAAGAAGATAGTGCGTAGCTTACCGAATGCTGCCCAGCAGAGTTGGATTCGCCGATTGACCTCTTTCTCGAAGTTGGACTTACCTAACTGGATTCTTTGGCCTAGGTATACATAGTCGGCAACAACTTCGAGAGTAGAGACTCCAACTCTGACAGGAGTGGGTACGACATGGACATTTGACATGATTTTCCTGTTGTCCATGTTCATTTTAAGACCCACTTGTTGAGAGACTACTGAGGCCATCGAGCATTATACCGAGGTCCTCCAGGGTCTCAGCCATGACGACAATATCGTCGGCGAATCGAAGGTGAGTGATGTATTTGCCATTTATGCTGACTCCAAAACCCTCCCAGTCCAGAAGCTTGAAAGCGTCTTCCAATGCAGCAGTAAACAGTTTTGGAGATATTACATCTCCCTGTCTCACTCCTCGCTGCAATTGGATAGGCTTCGAGTTCCGGTTCTGAAGGCGAACTGACATAGTGGCGTTTCTATACAAACACTTTAACACCTCGATGTACCGATAGTCGATTTGGCACCGCTGAAGAGACTGCAGTACTCTACAAACGCTAAGCATAGTGGCTGGTTATACTCCTCGGTCTTCTGTTGTATAACCTGCCGCATAGTATAGATTAGCTGCTGTATAGTATAGATTTGTTAAAAAAAATATTACGGTGCAAGTTAAAAATTATGGGCATTTTTTTGTTCAATTTGTTACGTAGTTTAGCTATTTTCAGACTAATTTAATTTATCCATAATATACTATACGACATAATGGTCGTTTGACTCTCTAATGCGATTTGTTTCGGGTAAAATAATAAATGCACAATCTGACTAAATTCAGGTATTTTAATAGCAAGTACTAAAACTCTTCTGGTTTATTTTTCATCTTGTACGGCGAACAACACACGGAGCGGTGCGCGGGCCGCTCGACCGCGTGGAGAGGCGGATGCACCACCGACCCGCGGGTGCTGCTTTATACGGCGGAGAGTCGAGACGAACAAATCGCCACTCACGAGCCACGTGTGAACAGTACCGCTCCTCCGCGAGCCGCGGGCGTGTCTGCTCTCGGCGGAGTACCCTCATCGTCATACAAATTTTCAATGGATAGTATTTAATAAACGAGCGAACATAAATTAAAGTTGCCAGTAATACTGAATATGACTTACTGAAATAGTTAAGTGGGCGGATAAAAATGGCGTCTTGTCTACGTTATTGGCAGTAAGTCGGATTTGTTATGATTTAGTGATCTTAATAAAAGGTTTGTTCTAATATGATCAAATTAAACGAAAATTGTACCCAAAATAATAGCTTCTCTAGCCTAGCACATCTCTAACCTAACCTAAATTGTTCTATACTAAACTAACCTAAACAATTATAAGTGAAATAATATTAGTAGGTCACAAAAAACATTATCCTCCTTCTTGGGTAGTTGGGTGAAAATGGATTTTATTGGTGACAGTTTAAATCATACCCGTATAAAATTCGCCCACTCAGTATTACATTTCGCCCACTTAGAATTTTAATTGCTAGACACTTTTTTATTCGCCCGATTAATAATATCCCATCAATCCGCTCGACCGCGCTCCGCCTCGCATGGCGGCGCCGCACCGCTCTGTATGTTCCTCGTCTACATCAAAGTCAATAGAACCATTAAAGCCTTCAACATCATCTTTTAGGGCTCCCCGAAACGATCATTTGCAAATGTTAATGTTTATGACGTATTGTTACGTGATTGGAAGTTTCAAATTGCAATTGGCAATTGAAACCTCCAATCACGTAACAATACGTCATAAACATTGACAATCGCAAATTATCGTTTCGGGGAGCCCTTACATCACAAGATCCAGTTAAACTATCATAGTACTCTGTCTGGCATCAGACGGAATAAGGTTAAGGAGGGATTTTATATCATCTAGCTTTGGTTGTGAAATAGGTTTTCCTTTAGGCCAAAGTTGCTCATATAGGCATAGCACACTACGATTGCCCGCATGAGGTTTCAGCTTTATTCTCGTACGAGGCCGCACTACGGTTAGCGTTTTTGCATTTTTTCACGGTCAGTATCGAAATGGATGTGGCTTTGCGCAACAAAGCAACAGCTACTCGTATTGTGGCTCTATCAATCTATATATATATATATATATATATACTAGCTTTTGCCCGCGACTTCGTCCGCGTAGAAGTCGTTTATCACTGCTCTCTCGGAAACTGTTCAATTTTCTGAGATAAAAAGTAGCCTATGTCCTTCCTCGGAACTCAGGCTATCTCCATACCAAATTTTATCGAAATCGGTTTAGCGAATTAGCTGGGAAAGCTTTACAGACAGACAGACGCAAAAGTATGTCTACTCTCGTGTTTATAATATTAAGTATAGCAACCCGCCCTCGCTTAGCTTCGGTTATAAGTTAAAATATAGCCTATGTCCACCCTGATACCTCATTCTGAATATCACTGAAAGAATTTTAGGAATAGGATGGGTAGTTTCGGAGATTACCCCCTACATCCAAACTTATTAAGTACCTCTTTCTCCTCTTCTTAAGTAAGTCGTTTATCGTTTTTACCCTAGACACTAAAAAATTGTCTGGGATAAAAAAAGGTGCCAATCCAGGATAACAACTACCTGTGTGACAATTTCATCCGAATCCGTTCAATTATTTAGGCGTGACTGAAAAAACATCCCAACATCCATACAAACTTTATTTAGCGTCGTCGCTGGGGTCGAAACCGATTTTTCATCGAATTTCTATACAAAAACAAAAAAACGGTCTATAGCTGGGGTTCGAACCAGCATGCTGCAGCAGTCTTTGCGTAGTAGGCCAACGCTCTAACCATCAGCCTATTCAGACGGAAGCAGCCGCCCCGTAATTACGAACCATGGCGCGAGAATTATTTTTGCGTGAAAATACGGGGAAAACGAATTTTCCCAGACATGAGACCTAGCTAGATCGAATTTTCGCCCCCGTAAACCCCCATGTCGCAATCTTCATCAAAATCGTTGGAGCCGTATTCGAGAACGTGAACTGAGTACAAATATATATATATACGCAATCCTTCCACCCGCGACTTCGTCTGCGGAGAGTCCACTCCAGTACCTTTGTTAAAAAGTACAGATAAAGTTTTCATTAGCGTACGTATCATGCATGATGGGATAGAAACAAATTTAAACCATACGATTTTTTAAACCCTTTTCACCTTGCCTAGGGGTATAAATTGAAATTGAAATTGATATTATTTATTTTGCGAGAACATACACAGGTGTTATTAAAGGTATATGCTCTGCCAGAATTTCTAAAAACGCGAAAACTCATATTTTATATATTAAGTAGTCTAGAAACGTATTTCCAAAATAACCAAACTCTTACAAATCCACACCCTCAATGTTACCCCCTTAGGGTAGTATTTCCAACATCATCGAACGTAATACTTTTAGTTTGTAAGCAGTAGCCAAAACAAAATTTGACGTTCCTAACTTCGAAATTGACCACACATTACCCCCATTTCATCCCCTTAGGGGTAGTTATCCAAAATCACCGAAAATTGTATTACTTTATTTGTTAACAGTAGCCTATATACCTATTTCCACGTTTCTAATTTCAAAACGAAAAAAGTATTTTTTATTTATTAATAGTAAGTAGCTTATATACCTATTTCCACGTTTCTAAATTAAAAAATGACTAAACGCCCATACACACTTTCACCCTTCCCGTTTCTCCCCCTTAGGTGTAGTTTGTCCAAAATCACCTAAAGTGGTATTTTTATATGTTCACCTGTACACAAATTTCCATGTTTCTAACTTCAAAAAGGACCGAACTCCCTCCCATACAAACTTTAACCCCCCATTTCATCTTCTTAGGGGTAGTTATTCAAAATCACCGAAAATAGTATTTTCTTATTTATTAACAGTAGCCTATATACCTATTTCCACGTTTCTAACTTCAAAAATGACCAAACTCCCAACTACCACCCCCCATTTAATTTCCTTGATGTTTTAAAACTTCAAAATTGACCAAACTCCCATACACACTTTCACCTGCCCTTTTCACCCCCATAGGGGTAGTTTTTTCAAAATCGCCTAGTCTTTTTTATTTGTTTACAGTATCCTGTACACAAATTTCCATGTTTCTAACTTCAAAAATTACCAAACTCCCTTGCAAACTACCACCCCTATTTCATTCCCTTAGGGGTAGTTATCCAAAATCACCGGAAGTTGTTTTAATCTGTTAAGAGTAGTCTTTATAACAATTTTCACGTTTCTTACTTCAAAATTGAGCAAACTCTCATACACACGTTCACCCATCCGTTTCATCCCTTTAAGGGTAGTTTTTCTAAAAACGCCTAAAGTAGTATTTTCTATTTATTTACAGTATCCTGTATAGACGTGTGCGCCGATCAGTAAATTGTCGGCGGCGTGCGCCGGTTTAAAATCGGCGGCAGCGGCGTACTTTCGGCGTAAAATCGGCGTGATTTTTTCTATGTATTTTTTTTTAAAAAAAGCTTAGTTTTCATAGCTAATAATTAGTAACTGAAATTTGTATTTAGTGACACAAAATGAAATCGGCTATTAAACATAAATAAAATTTGAGTATAAGTAAAATCAACAATTTAACTTTTAAAAACAAACTCAACCTTAATATAGATGAATGTGTTTTAAAAAATATCGTTTCTCCACTCGTTTTCATAAAATATAATATACCTACATACTTATTTTGGATAATTTCCTTACAGTTTGTGTAGTTATCGTGAATAAACAAAATTTTATCAAAGCGGGTAGGATTTATATGGATCTTTTAGCAGTCAGTGTTAGGCCAGCGATAAAAAACACACGTTCGCTAGGAGTACTCGTTGCTGGAACGCAAAGAATTCTTTTGGCAAATACATATAATATTGGGTAAGCTTTGCGTCGATCTTGCCAATATTTTGATGATATTTCCATCAGTTAAATCACTGGAATTACATGAAGCTAAATATTTCCAGCATTCCTTTTTTATTACTTCATGATGATCTGTGAATTCAATGATATGTTTCTGTGCCACTTTAATAAGACAAGCCGCTGTTTTGTCTTCACTAGAGGAACAGATATGGCGGGGTTCCTCGGGTTCGGTAGTATTTTCTTGTAATTTACTCTATGACGTGAAATATGACCACTTTACAAATATAGGAATTTAGCAAGGAGATTCTAGTCTCTCTGATATTTTATCTATGTTATAAGATATCTAAGATATCTATGTCTCTTATTTTGGAGAAGCGTGGATCGAGCAAGGCTGCTGCAATTGTCAGCTTCGTAACAGGAAACCTGTGGTCAAGCATTGCTGACATGTTTTGTTTTAATCTCCTCATAATGAGCTTTTAATTTTCAGACAACGAAGTCAAAGCTTCTTTTTTTTCCGATCTAACATTAAAGCCAGGTTTATTGAGCAGTTTTTTTGTGAACTTCGATAGCATCTTTAATCGGAGGTCAAAATTCACCAGAGGGAGGTATTAAAAGCGCTGCGTTCTCTGGACGTTAATAAAGCTAGTGGCCCCGACGGTATACCTGCGATTGTCTTAAGGAACTGTGCTCCTGAACTGTCTCCTGTTCTGACACGCCTGTTTAGGCTCTCCCTGAAGATGGGCCTAGTTCCGGCGTCGTGTAAGCCTGCTAATGTGCAGCCTGTGCCCAAAAAGGGTAGTCGTGCTGACCCGTCGAACTATCGACCTATCGCAATAACCTACATACTTTGTAAGGTAATGGAGCGTATATTGAACGCCAAGCTCCTGAGGTACCTTGAAGGTAACGATCTTCTCAGTGACCGACAATACGGGCTCCGCCAAAATCGGTCTACTGGGGACATTCTGGTGTATGCCACTCACCTTTGGGGCGAAGCTGTCGAGGAGCATGGTGAGGCTCTTGCTGTGTCTCTTGACATTTCCAAAGCATTCGATAGGGCCTTCTTGGTAAGCTCTCTGCGTATGGGATTTCTGCTGGCCTGTGTTCTTGGATTTCTGACTTCCTACGGCATCGATCTATTCGAGTTGTCATTGACGGGTGCTCGTCTGATCTCTTGGCAATTAATGCCGGGGTGCTTCAGGGTTCAGTTCTCTCTGTAACTCTTTTTCTGCTGCATATCAATGATCTGCTCATACCCGGTATCGTTGGGTACGCTGACGACAGCACAGTTACGAACAGATATCTATCTAACAACCGGGCTAGTGGTGACGAGATCAAGTCTCTCAAGAAGGCTATAAATAAATAAATAAATATCAGGGACAATCTCACACAAATTGACCTAGTCCCAAACTAAGCTCTAGGCTTGTACTATGGGTACCAGGCCATGATATACTTACTTATATAAACCTGTGCTTAAGAAACGTGTCACGCTACTTATGGGGAAACATTAGGTGTATAGATACACACGCATGCACACACACACACACACTCACACACACGCACACACACACATACCCACACGCGCACTACCAATCACACTATTCTTATGATAAGCAGTTCTCTCACCTCAAATATGCAAGTTCTAAAATGTTGCTTATGTTGTACGTATTCACTTATGTATTACTTACGTACGTACAAATACTCGCACTCATCACACAAATATTTGCCCATACCGGGATTCGAACCCGGGACCGCTAGCTTCGAAGGTAGGGTCACTACCAACTAGGCTAACCCCGTCGTCAAAATGGTCTATGGTCGAGCGGATGAATTTGGCATTGGAGGCCGTGTACGACTGGGGCACTGCCAACTTGGTCCGGTTCAATGCTGCCAAAACGCAGGCGTGTCTGTTCACCGCAAAGCGGAGTCCGTTCACCTTGGCTTCTACTTTCCAGTATGTATCCCTACCACCTACAGATAACCTCCAGCTTCTCGGTTTGGACCTACAATACAATCTGAGCTTCGGCTCGGCCATTGAATCCAGTGCGAAAACTGCTGCTAAAAAGCTTTGTGTTCTAAATAAGGTGAAGCGGTATTTCACGCCGGACCAACAACTTACTCTTTATAAAACTCAGGTTCGGTCGTGTATGGAGTACTGCTGCCACCTTTGGGACGGTTCCGCCAAGTATCAGTTGTCTGCGTTGGATTCGGTGAAGCGCCGAGCTCGGAGACTCTTTGGTGATGATCCGATGATCGTGAATAGGCTGCAAAGCCTTGAACACCGTCGTAGAGTTTCATGTTTATCTGTTTTTTACCGGATACATTTTGGTGAGTGTGCGCAGGAGTTACATGACTTAATTACTCCACTTCCTTTTTGCCAGCGGACGTCTAGGCGGCGGGAGCGTCTTCATCCTTATGTTGTCACTGTTCCTTTGGCCCGCACGAAGCGATTCGCTTCATCTTTCCTAATGTGAACTGCTAAGGAATGGAATTCACTCCCATCGTCTGTATTTCCGGACAGTTATAATTTAGGGCTCTTTAAGGCTAGAGTGAATCGGTTGTGACTGAACCAGTGAGATCGGGGTCAATCACTGTTCAGTCTTATGTAAAAAAAAATCGTTTGAAAAAATTTAACTATATCTTCTATCAACTCCCAATGATTTTCTTCGAATTTCAGTTCTGGAAAATTGTATTTAGTCAGCAGATTACTTATTGGCGGTCTATTATATTTATTACTCAGGCTTTGCATCATTTCTAATGTGCTGTTCCATCGTGTTGGACAGTTGTTTTTATTGATGGCGGAAAACTTGTATCGCGACTTGAACTTGGAGTCTCTTCAGTCGAAGATTCAATATCCACAGGAAACTGCTCATCCTCTTCGATATTTATAGAAATATCGACAATTTCAGACAGAAATCGCCTTTGTTCCTTGTCTGTCTCTTCTTTTAGTTCATGCAATCGGTACCGTAACTTTTTTACGATTTTCTTGCATTGTACGACAAACAAAAAGACACATTGATTTATAAATATTTATATAACCACTTATAATAAAAAATAACCACTAATAACATACTAAAATATGTTTATTTATATTTTTAAATAAATATTAGCTTGATTCAGGCGGTATAACTTAATTTAACCCCACGCCGATTTCACGCCGATCGAAAAATCGGCGGTGGCGGCGCGGTAACATAACCGGCGGCGGCGGCGCGCCGGCGCGGCGCACACGTCTAATCCTGTACACAAATTTCCATGTTTCTAACTTCAAAAATGACCAAACTCCCATGCAAACTACCACCCCCAATTTCATTCCCTTAGGGGTAGTTATCCGAAATAACCGAAAGTTGTTTTTTATTTGTTAACAGTTGTCTTTATAACAATTTTCGGG
Organism: Tortrix viridana; assembly: GCA_963241965.1. Classification (NCBI taxonomy): domain Eukaryota; kingdom Metazoa; phylum Arthropoda; class Insecta; order Lepidoptera; family Tortricidae; genus Tortrix; species Tortrix viridana. The sequence continues at coordinate 39,146,391 of OY725171.1, read as the reverse complement.
TTTCTAACTTCAAAATTAACCAAACTCTCATACACACTTTCACCCATCTGTTTCATCCCTTTAGGGGTAGTTTTTCCAAAATCGCCTAAAGTTGTATTTTTTATTTGTTAACAATAGCCTATACACAAATTTCCATGTTTCTAACTTCAAAAATGACCTAACTCCCATGCAAACTACCACCCCCCATTTCATTCCCTTAGGGATAGTTTTTCCAAAATTGCCGGTTGTACTTTTTTTTATTTGTAAACAGTAGCCTATATACCAATTTCCACGTTCCTAACTTCAAAAATGTCCAAACCCCTATACAAACTTTAACCCCCCATTTTAACCCCTTAGGGGTAGTTTATCCAAAATAGCTGAAGGTAGTATTTTTAATTTGTAAATAGTAGCCTTTATACCAATTTCCACGTTTCTATCTTCAAAAATGGATGACTTTCATACAAACTTCCAACCCCCTTTTTACCCCCTTAGGGGATGAATTTTGAAAAATCCTTCCTTGGTGCACCCCTTGACCTCATAAGAAACTTACGTGCCAAACTTGGAATCTCTAGACCCAGCAGTTTGGGCTGTGCGTTGATATGTCAGTCAGTCAGTCAGTTTCTTCTTTTATATATTTAGATATATAGAAAGAGAAGGCCTAACCTGGCGACTCATAAATAGACCTATCTCAGGGCAATGACGGCAAAATAGGGAAACATGGGGGCAATTGTACAGTTTGATATTTATTGTAAGTAAAGTAATTGTTATTTAAAAAATGACAATCGCAAATTACAAAAATTAATTACCCTGAATATCATTAAATACGAAGTTAACAAAATAAATATATATGATTTTCTCGAATATTTCGGCCACGAAAAAATGACAAGCATTACGATTGACGGCCGTTCTAAATTCAAGAGAGTACTTCTTAAACTAACACACGAGTAATTGCTATGAAGGTTGTATTTCTACTTTCATGAAATCATTTTCTACCTAGAGTGCTTTTATACTTTGCATAAGATTATCGTCTACTTATCGATCAGCATTAATTATTCGTATCAATAGTTGTACGTAGGACGGCGCTATCTCAGACAAAACTCCTGTAGCAATTGCAACCTCATGATTAACAGGGGAGGACTGAATCTGCTTTGGCTATTGTTTTTGAGATACTGCTTTTTAGCTTAGGAGGACAGAGGTACGATAGTAGTAGGTACTTGGTTTGCGTTAATGATCAAAAAATATGGTGCCGCAAACTTGTATAATTATTTACGAGGTTGTGTCATAAACATATATTTCAATTCCAAATACATAGTAAATCCAAGTTTTGAATGAACCAAACGTAGAAAAAACATTACATCCTGTATGCTTTTGTCATAACGTGAATAGTAAAGTTTTACATAGTTTTGTATAATTATCTCACTTTCGCCAAAATTTCATATAATAGGTTAACTCACACAGTCCTCGATATGTATGTTTGTTATCAGATTCCCAGTTGCACCGATGGTATTTCGTGTTTTGAAAAGGGTTAAGTATATTTTATTGTTTTTCAAATGTGCCATTTATACAGTTCAGACGGCTAATAAACTTAAAATAAATATAAAATTGTTCCAATTGGCCACATACTCCCCTATTTTGGCACTTGTGACATTTCACTGCCCTGAGATAACGAGGTCTACTCATAAACGCCCAGTCTAAACCCTTGGACGGTATTTCATCACTTTATCGAAACACCTTTCATCGAACGTATCATTTCATCTTTACTTACAATAAATATCAAACTGTACAGTTGCTCCCATGTTTCCCTATTTTGCCGTCAATGCCCTGAGATAGAGGTCTATTTATAGAGTCGCCAGGTCAGGCCTTCTCTTTTTATATATATATATAATAATTTAATATTTTATAATTTTTTTTTTGGTCCAAGTAAATATTTATTTTTCAACGTAGTCCCCATTTAACTCAATACACTTGGTCCATCGCTTTTCTAGCTTTTCCATTCCCTCCGTATAGTACGATTTCTCCACCCCTTCAAAATTCGCATTAGTTTCTGCGATGATTTCTTCGTTGGAACCATTTTTTTTTTATATGACAGTGACAAGACAAGCTGCGATTTCATCGTACCCCACCGAAATGCACCATCAGAAAAGCCCTTTATTAAATCCTAAATTAACCCGATTAAATAATGTGCACAATTACACAAGAATTTTATAATACACAAGAAACAAATATACCAAAATCAGCTCCGGCAACGTCTTACCCGTACCGATGATCGCCATAAAAAACTAAATCCTGGATTAACCATCGAAATATAATAAGTATGGAAGGGTAACCTCAAACAAAAACGACTGTAAAATCCGCACCAAAATACCCACTTTGTGAAATGAAAAGATCATATGTATCGAGTGGTTTCGATAATCAACTAAATATTAATTGAGTTAAGGTTTGAAGTAATTTATGTCAGATATTGGTATAACGTTTGAGTAGACAGTAATTTTAGTAGGTTTTATACCGTTTGAAAGACAAAAATGTGCAATCGGTTACAAGCTCTATGACACAAGAATTTTATTTGACAATTTTTTTTTTCATAAGGTTTACTTGAACGCGGCCAAGTTTGACGTGTATGGTTTAATACAAAAATAACACAGTAATTGAATAATGAATTAAATTAATACTTTTTAATAGTAGTGTTTTGGCAAACTTACTGATTATTGAATCATTTAACATTCTTATGTTACACTATTATAAAGTTGTAAAAGTGTTACAGTCAGCATTAAATCATAAATCATACTTATACGCGATTAAACGCGGTTGTGTTGTTGTGATAATAGCTTAATTACAAAGATTATCATAGTTAATTAAGTCTCCTTGCGAGATCGAATCAGGAATGAGGAGATCCGCAGGAGAACTAAAGTAACTGATATAGCTCACCGAATTGCGAACCTTAAGTGGCAGTAGGCGGGGCACATTGCTCGTAGAACCGATGGCCGTTGGAGCGGAAAGGTTCTAGAGTGGCGACCGCGAACCGGGAGACGAAGTGTTGGCAGGCCTTCCACAAGGTGGACCGACGATTTGATAAAGGTCGCGAGAAACCGCTTGATGACAGCAGCAGAGGACCGATCGTTGTGGAAAACCTTGGGGAAGGCCTTTGTCCAGCAGTGGATAGTCGTCATCCTAAAGATCAAGGAACTGCGGCTCTTTTATTTTTATTTCCTCTAATATTTTAGAAATATTTTTTTTAGTTATTAAGTTGACATTTGTAATTTTTAATGACCGACAAGCTTGTTGCCTTCGTACTTAATGAAAAAGAAAAAAAACTGTCACTTCTATATCTGTCATTGTCTAGTCAAATCAAAGTAAACAAACGATTCGATTCTACGGCCCTATAAATATATCGATATCGAAAAAAAATATAATTTACACCTCTTCCAAAAACTTTACTTAGCCAATTAGCCTCCTAAGACACAGTAATTAGCCACACAATTTAAACGAAAAATGTAATGAAATAAACTCATAATTTGACATTTAACCCAGACCTAATGCTGTCTCGCTGCCATAATTATATTTACACAGTAATTAGCCACACAATTTAAACGAAACATGTAAAGTATTTAATAAAATTACCCATTCACCTAAGTTAAGTAGAACGTTGCTAAAAAAAAACCTGAGGGATTTCCTCCTCAATGATAGGCCAATGTCAACAGGCTAAGAGCGTTGCACACACACATGCATAGGTACATACACGCCGTCGGCATTTGCCGGAATCGAGGGGGAGATACCCAGATATTTATCCCCATCTCGTTTGTCTGTGTAGCGATAGTTAAAATAGGTTAAGTTATTTAAATAATAAAACTGAGCGTGTCTCGCCATCAAACGTAATAGTTTGGCGAGTATTTAGTTTGTTTAGGTACTGTGTAAAAAATTGAAAATAAATAAAAAAAAAAAAAACATAATTTGACACAGCCCAGACCTAATACTGTCTCGCTGCCATAATTATATTTACTAAAATCATCATTTGCTTCGACACTTTCTCCGCTTTCTTTTTTAGAATCACTACGGTCATCATTTTCCATGCAAAAACAGTTGTGGCATAAGAAACTGTTACCTTCTTCCTGTGGTATAAGTATATGGTGGGATTTTGGAATGCATGTCTTGTGAAAAACTTTTTGGCATTCACCACATTTCAATTTTATCTTTTTACCACTTTTTTACATCATCATCAGCAGCCTATATTAGTCCACTGCTGGACATAGGCCTCTCCCAATGCACGCCAACGAGCACGATTCGTGGCCACTCTCATCCAGCCCTTGCCAGCCATCTTGCGAAGATCGTCGCTCCACCTAGCCTGAGGGCGCCCTACACTACGTTGCCGATTCGTGGTCTCCACTCAAGAACACGATAGCTCCGGCGATGATTGGTTCTGCGGCACAAATGGCCGGCCCACTGCCACTTCAACCTGCTAATTCGAAGGCCTACGTCGATAACCTTAGTTCTTTGTCGGATTACCTCATTACGGATCCGATCCTTCAGAGAAACTCGCAACATAGCCCTCTCCATAGCTCGCTGAGCGACTTTAAATTTGTGGACCACAGCAGCAGCTTAGGTTGCCTGTATCTGCTACTCCTACGTTTTCTAAAGTAATAAGATCTAAGTAGAAAGAAAGAAAGAAAGTAGAAAGTAAGAAGATCAAATTCCAAATTCCATCGACAGCACCTTGATGAATGGCGTTCTTCCACCGTGCGTTTCACCAGGCACTTTTTGCCTCGTACGGTGAAACTGTGGAACCAACTTCCTTCTGCGGTGTTTCCGGCCAGTTATGACATGGGGGCCTTCAAGAAAAGAGCGTTCATCTCCCTAAAAGGCCGGCAACGTCCCGACAACTCTTCTTGAGTTGTCGGTGTTCATGGGCGGTGGTGATTAGTTTTCATTTTCACAAGTGCTCAGGTTATCGTTTTTGTCTATATTTTGTTCGTTTCCAGTTTCTTATTCAGTGTCTTGGATTCTGTCTATAGATACATTTGGCTGTTTTATGTGTGTTTTTCAATGTAATTTAAAGTGGCACTCGTAAAGTTATTTTCAGAAACACCATTTATAACCGTCGCAGAATTATTTTCTCCTTGTTCACTTGTAGCATCTGTGGCTTCTCGTCCAATATAATTGTTTGTAGTGTCTCGTTCCCCACTTTCATTCCCCATTTTCAGTGCCATTTTTGTTCGAATTGAAGTGATCCCACAATTGATACAGAGTTAAAAATGATTCATTGTTTTGCACATCCCGTACCACATTTTTGATGTCTTGGAATTGGTTAATCATCTCTGTACCGACAATCTCTTGTCGGTACAGAGATGATTAAACTCAGAAAATAATAATGTTTTTTCAGTAATTGGCCGCCTTACTTTTTAGCTATTGGCCACCGCCGGCTAATAACTGATCCACTATATTTGTGACTGTAGATTTTTTTTCTATAGATTTAATTACACCATTGTATTTTTGAAACTGCTTTGAAAACAGATTTTATGGAAAATAAGTAATTGGCTATTAACAGTAATAACTAAATCCCACACAAATTCAGATTCAGTTATTAGCCGATGAAATATTTTGGGGTTATTGTTGGTTTGTGATTTTTAAAATAACAAATAATTAAAATTTACTTAATCCAGCAACAAAATAGTGCAACACGCAAGCATTAGCTACGTAACATTCATGTAAAATTAAGTTCTTCTAAAACTCTTACTCATTTTATCAAGCAGTAGACCAAGCGATCGATTTTGCAGGTACGAGAAATGTAATCCTGATGGGAGATTTTAATGCGAAGATTGGTAGAGTGCAACATGGCGAAGAAGGAATCTTTGGCAAACATTCTTCAGGCAAAAGAAACGTACGTGGTCAACGGTTGATAGAATACGTACAAGAAAATAACCTAAAAATAGTTAACAGTATGTTCCACAGGAAACCTCATAAAAAATGGACATGGCGTTCACCAAATAAGCAATTTCACAATGAGATTGACTACATACTGACTAGCCAACCAAAACATGTTATTAATTTTGACATCATAAATAATCTCAACTTTGAAACCGACCATCGCATGATAAGATGTGCTTTAAATCTAGGTACAAAGAAAAGCAGAAAATTTATAAAACCAAGCAATAACTATGCTAGAGAGCTACCATGCATCTCAGGGGAAACTGGAAAGTACTGGGAAAGTAAGCTGAAACAAGCCATTAGCAAATCAACCAACATACAAGATCAGTACAATGATTTCGAATCAGAGTTAAAAAAATTAATGCGGGATTTACCGAAACAAGAGAAAGTCAGGAGAAAAGAAATAAGTGTGAATACTCGCGATTTGTTGGAAGAACGGAAAGAGCTATATGGTTTAAAAAGAACGAAAGAAGTACGTGCAAAAATCACTCAAGGAAGTAAAAAAATAAACAGTAATCTTCGGAAAGATGACAGATTGCACAGGCAGAATGTTTTTGAAACTTATATTCAAAAAACTGGAGCTATCAAAAAAGCTTACAAGGAGCTTAGCACGAAATCGGAGTGGGCGCCAAACTTAAAAAATAAAGCTGGGAACGTAGTCACGAAAAGGCCTGAAATAATGAAAGAAGCTACAAACTTTTTCAGGGACCTGTATGCGGCCGACCCCACATCATTATTATATAAGAATAGTACTAGACTGGACTCAACCCCACACCTAGGAATACTAAGAGCAGAAATTCGACATGCCATAGAGACCCTAGGGAAAAATAAAACACCGGGCGATGACAATATCACCAACGAACTCCTAATGTCACTTTCAGAACCACTGCAAGCCGTCTTTAAGTTATTATTTGACAACATATTGAGAACCGGATTGGCCCCGGCCCAATGGTCAAAGTCAACTATAATATTGTTACACAAAAAAGGTGATCGCAGCGACTTAAACAACTATCGTCCCATTAGCCTGATGTCTAATGTTTACAAACTCCTTTCGAAATTAATTTTAAATAGACTAACGAACAGCTTAGATGAAAATCAACCGAGCACACAAGCAGGTTTCCGTAAGAACTATTCAACGATAGATCACATACAGGTCGTGACACAAGCAATAGAAAAATGTAAAGAGTATAATAGAATATTGTACTTGTGTTTCGTTGATTATAAGAAAGCATTCGATTCACTCAACCACCATTCAATTTGGGAAACCCTACAACAACAAGGTGTAGACGATAAATATATAAAAGTTTTGCAGGAAATATATAAAAATGCTTACGCGAAGATTAGACTGGAACGGGAAGGCGTGAAGTTTCCCATAAGAAAAGGTGTCCGGCAAGGCGATCCATTATCGCCAAAAATATTTACAGCAGTACTAGAAAGCATATTCAGAAATCTAGACTGGGAAAACAAAGGACTGAGACTCAACGGGGAACATCTGAGCCTTCTCCGGTTTGCAGACGACGTAGTAATTTTTGCAGACAATCTAAATGATCTAACGTATATGTTAAATAGCTTAGCAGTAGAGAGTCAAAAAATTGGCTTATCAATTAATTTTACAAAAACAAAAATTATCACAAATCGGGAAGTAAACAATCCCGTAATGGTTCAAGGTCAAGATGTGCAAATTGTCAAAGAATACATTTATCTAGGCCAAGCGGTTACGTTTGAAAATCATACCGGTAATGAAATACAAAGGAGGATCGCTTTAGCATGGAGGAAGTACTGGGGACTAAAAGAGATAATGAAGAACAAAACTATTAATATAAACGTAAAGCGCAAACTCTATGAGTCCACCATCCTACCTTGTTTAACATATGGCTGTCAAAGCTGGTCGTTAAGAAAATGTGATGAAGTTAAGTTGGCAGTATGTCAACGCAAAATGGAGAGAAGTATGTTAGGAATTAAGCTAGCAGATAAAATCAGCAATCAAATTATTAGGAAAAAGACCAAATTGACCGGTATAGTTTACAGAATAAGGTTACTGAAGTGGAACTGGGCGGGCCATATATGTAGAACGCACAACAATAGATGGACCAAAAAAATATTAGAATGGACCCCGCGCAGCACAAGATCGAGAGGGCGACCAAAGATAAGATGGGCAGACACCTTCACGCAAAGGCTGGGACCACATTGGACGAGAATAGCTAGAGACAGAGAGCTATGGAAAGAAACGGGGGAGGCCTACGCCAAGGAGGCGACTATTACTTAAAACTAGGTTTATTCTTCTATAGATATTGTATATTATGAACAAAAGTAGTAGAATAAAAAGGCTTTTTTATTTTATTTATTTTAAAACTCTTACCTTATATTTTTCTTAATGAACGACCCACATTTGTCAACACTTAGTAAATGAGATTCTACCGCGTTAGAACGTCGTCTAGACAAAATCTTATGAACTACAACGAAAGCTGGAGAAATACAGGTATTTTTTGTCCCATTCATTCGAGTTCATGCTTCTGTTGCCTTGTTTCTTTTTGATTTGTTAATAGTGGCCAATTACTATGCAGGGGCCAATAACTATAGCAGTCACCCTATTCGATTCTTTATTTTCTTTCTATAATGTTTAAGCATTTACTTAACATTTTATACTGGTTCTAAAACTTTCTTTATTTACTTTTATTTATAAGTAATTTGTTGTCTAATCTTGCACTTTTTAAACTTATTTTACGTACATTATAAATAGATTAAGTTTGATTATAAAGAATTACAATGCCCTTAGCTTTCGATTTTGTGACTGCTAGGGACAAAATCATGTTTATTTTCATCGTGTTGTGAATAATTACCAACAGTTCTTTTTGATGATTGATTCTTTCAGTAGATTATAGATTTTCTTTTAAGAAAAAAATATGTTTTTTTGTTTTAAGTTATCATAAAGTAATAAAAAATGAAATCGTTTCACTAACTTTGAGGGGACAGTCACAGAACTGAACACTTAAAAGTTGTAAGGGTTCATTCACATGACACTAAATAGTTAGGTATCGAGACTTAATTAGGTAGGTACCTCGTTTTTACAGATTTGATAAATAAACCGTTCTTTTGCACACAATGTCAAGGATAATAAGGTTAAAATTGAAGAATGTCTCTAATGTGACCGTTATAAGTAATAAATAATAACGTATAATATGTATAAAGGAGTTAAATATGCGATTATTATGTACGTACTTAAGTGAAAAGCAGGTATTATCAATTCGAACAAAATCTGCAAAAATTAATGAAAATAAAGAAATCTAATAAAAATTAGTAAGTACCTAGTAAATGTACCATGTGAACTGGATTTTATATGGTCAGTCATGTTGTGACTCGACGTTCAGCTAATATGTCACCATCAAAATGGTGACAAAACGGAAGTCACATTTAGTGACCTACTTCCATATTTTATTTTTTATTAAAATATTTTTAACAATTAATGCAATAATCGTTAGAAATAGTAAAACTAGTTCTGTTGACAATGATGAAAAAAAATAAAAAAAGAGAAAATACTTGTCCAACTAAGAAAACTTCAGTCACTTACCTGAACGTAGTTTCTATGCCCCCGATAAGCGACAACAAACACGTGTTCCTTCTTACCTTGTTATTTTGAAAATTATGTAAAAAATGGCGGTGAGCGACAAAAATAGACGTAATGTTGCTAATTATTTATAAATATTGAACGTTGGTGTATTTTTGTTAGTTAATTTTGTGGTCACTAAACCGAAAGTTCCGGGTGGGTCGATATTTCGGGACGTAATCTTTTTATTGAAATAAAAGAAACAATTACTGAAAATATCAAAACGTAGGGCTTATTTTACGTAAACCTATCCATAGAATAAATTTAATCTAGGAATATTCATATAGTACCCCACAATGCATAAATATTCAAGTTTGTATTGGGCTGTTTGGAGAGGGGACATGCTTATATACGTGTTCTTTGTCGCATTGTTATTTTCTAAAAAACCGAATAGAACATTTTAGCTCTTTTCGCCTGTAGATATACAGGGTGACATCTAAGACGTAATACAAAACCAATGTTTTAAATACGTCTCCCTTGTACTAATTGTTGTTAAAATTATCATTAGTGTTTTTTTTTATGTTTTAAATTATTCCTAAACTTTTCAGTTTAATGTGGTCACCTTACCGTTATGTTTACAGTAAAAAGTTCTTACGTAATTAACCCGATCGTTTTTTAATAATCTGACAGATAATTTATGAAGAAAACTCATTTTATTATTTTTGACGTTAGTTGTCGTGTTATGAACAATAATAAGATTCATGATTTCCTGTTAGAAGGAACAATTGACGGTGTCTGGTTGTTACAAGTGTGAAATTTTCTCTTGCCCTTTTTATTGTTATTTCAGTTGGTTCTCTAAGAATTTAGTGTAGTAATTGTGGTTTTCGTTGTTTATATTAGTGTGGTTGTGTTTTTCGTGTTGTAGTTTTAGCGGTGAGTTTGTAAATATTTAGTTGTCGCGTTGATGTCGGACGAGGAGCCCCCTGATGGGGGCGGTGGGGCTTTTGTCCCTGCAGAATATTGGGGGGATGCTGTTACTTCTTATGATGTACTGATTTCTCCACATGTAGCGTCATCTCCCCAACTGAAACGGGAACTGTCCCGTAAACGTAGTCCAGAAGACTCTGGTTTATTGGACATTAATAATAAAAGGGATGCTAGGATGCCGGCGTCAGCCTCCATTCAGCACACTTTTACAGTTTGCTCCGGGATCCAAATTAAAGTACGGTTTTGCTGATACTGGGCCTTTCATTGTTCATTTTACAAAGGCAGTACAAGATTCCTCCCTTGGTTTTCCTATTCGTACTCAGAAATTCGCTCAACTAGTTCACAAACACAAGATCAAGGGTATTTCCAAGGGTGGAATTAAAGCTGGAGGTCGTAGTCGACTTGTGGTTGAGTTCATTAGTGCAGAATCTGCAAATGAGTTCTTGGAGTCTTCCTTGTTCAAAGAGAATTCTCAATTCACTTCCATTATTCCGATGTTCAGTGTTACTCGGATGGGCCTTGTACGTGGCATTCCTGTCGACTGGACCCTAGAGGAGCTGGTCAACGCTATTGACTGTTCTTCGAAGGTGATTAATACTAGTAACTAGTGCAACAAATGCTGCCGGTTTGGCCATATTAAGGCGAAGTGTCGTTCTAAGCCTCGAAGTTTTAAGTGCGCTCAACCCCATGAAGGTGAGGAATGCAGTGTTAGTGTAGAATTGGCAACTTGTCTATTTTGTTCTGGCTTGCACTTTGCTACGAACTCTACTTGTCCTGAGCATTCTAGACAGAAAAGTATAAAGCTGGTGATGTCAGAGGAGAATATTTCCTATTCCGACCGCTGCTCGTCGTTTTCGTCCTGTTCGGCGCTCGTTTGCTGATACAGCTCGTTCTTCGGTTTCTCCTAACTTTTTTCCCCTGTCTCTCCCTTACGTTCTGTTCCTCAGTCTGTTTCGCATAAGAAAACAGTCTTTCTACCTAGGCGCCCTGCTCCAGTGTTGGACAAGGGCTATGACAAAGCTGCCCATAACAAGATCACTCATACTCCTAAATCCTCTCAAGTAAATGGCTGTACTCTCAATGACTCTGAACCTGATTTTTCTCCGAATGATAATCTTATAAAGCTGCTTATCAGCACATTAGTGAATCTTCTTTCGAAGTTCTCTGATGCCGTACCGAACAACGTCTCAGAACTGCTGAACCAATTGACGACGGTCCTTATGACTAATAATGGCTTATACAGCCATTCAATGAAATTGTAGGAGCATTCGACTCAAAAAACACGAAATCGTCCATCTCATTAATACATTTAACCCTTCAATTCTTGCCATCTCGGAGACATGGTTAAACCCTGGCTCCCTTTTTAGGGTTTCGGGTTTCTCATGTCTGCGGGATGACAGTGTTGATGGTTGGAACGGTTGTGCCGTTCTTATTAAACGTTCTCTTCCTTTTTCCTTAATCCCTATCCCCCATCATTCTTCAGGCTTAAATATTGTTCTTGTTAAACTTTTTAATTCTACTTTTATTTCCCTTTATATTCCTCACCCTAATCTTGCTATTATTACTGAACTAGACTCAATTCTTTCTTCTTCCTCCGGCCCTTTTGTTGTGATGGTTGACTTTAATTGTAATCATACTTTGTGGGGTTCTCACTCGTGTGATTACAATTCGCCTCATCTTTTAAATATTTTTGAGAACATTAATTTGTGCCTATTGAATGATGGCTCTCCTACCGGATCACTTATTTTTTAACTGTCCAAAAATTCCAGTTTCTTTGTACAACTTTCTTCCTGATTTTATCTCTCGCCCAGCTAGCCTTAGTTATGTCCTCACTTTTGTAAATTCTTCCTTTGTATATATTTTAGCTAAGTATATAAATGACAATAATATTAAGTTGTAAATTGTAATTGTAGTTTTAGTATAAGTAGCCATAGGTGTGTAAATAGTTATTTTTTTAGATCTCCAACTGATGTGTCAGTTTCTGCTTTGCTTTTGGAAAAACATTTTACTGATCACTTGTAACTTCCAATCTTGACACTGGCAGAATTGTCCCACCGGACAGTAGCCATATTTATCAAAGAATTGAATAAGATTCATCGTAAGTTTGTGTAAAATAATAAAATGCCTCGTGGTCATGCCTATCCGTACACGCCTGTCCGGCGAACAGATATGGTAGCGTTATATTTTACCCCTCAGAGTACAGTGCAGACGCAAACACTTTCACGAACGTTATCCGGACGATCCAATCCTTACTCGTAGATTAATAAACAGAACTGTTCAAACTTTAAGGGAATATGGACAGTTCTCAGTCCCAGTGCATGCCCAAGATAGAAGCCGACGGCCACGGCACTCCAGCACGGCCGACGACGGGCGGAGTTATGAGTACAGGAAGGCGGTGGTCATATTTAACACATGCTAAAATACGTGTGGTTAAGTACTTTTGCATTTACCCGATTGAACAATAAATTTACTTATTTAAAATTGACATCGCTTATTATTCAATTTAATGTATCAGAGTAGGTACTACACTAAGCAGTAGGTACTCAAGAGTCTAGTTGTGTCTCTTGTAATACTAATGATAACAGTTAGTTTGAGATTGATAGCTGATAACGATTTGTTAGATGCATTTTCCGATATTTTTATTTTCTTGTATAAAAAATACTGATCGTCTCTTTTCCCTGTAGACACATTTCCGAACGCCTTCTTTCCCTATAAATATATTTTATAATAATTATATTTCCTGGTATATTTATTTTTTGTATAAAAATTTCAGAACGCCTTCTTTTTTTTTCTATATATATATATATATATATATATATATATATATATATATATATATATATATATATATATATATAGAGTCGACGGAGCTCCGCTGTGCGGAGCTCCTATTTCTGGGTTGGTTTGGCCTGGTATAATAACGAACCTAACCCAACCTACCTACGTATTACGATGTAATTACTATTGGGAAAATTTGCGATCTATAAAGAAAGAAGGCGTTCGGAAACGTTTATACAAGAAAATACATATAACAGTAAATATATATATAGGGAAAGAAGGCGTTCGGAAATGTTTATACAAGAAAATAAATATAAAAGTGAATTTATCTACAGGGAAAGATGGCGATCGGAAAAATTTATACAAGAAAATAAATATATCAGAAAATACGTCTAACAAACCGACCATATTTCGAGATTTTTATTACTTTTATTGTTTGAAAATAAGCAAAAATAAAACAAGGCAAATCTTTACAAATGAGTTAGTGTATTAAATTCTCCGTCATTAACTGAGCCCGAAACGTTAATTTTGTATTACGTTTTAGATGTCACCCTGTATTTTGTAATATAACGAATTGGCTTAAGATTAAATTAGTTCCGTTACAATCAGTACACACAATATTTCTCCCTTCTTCTCGGTATTTTATTAATTGCTTTAAATATTTATAGCGGAACATTTTCACATCATATTTTTCAACAAGCGCTTGACGATTATCTTCGGTAGTTTTGCACTCATATCCTAAATCATGAAGTATACGCCGTAATGTCCCCAAACATCCGTCAAAATTCATCTTTTCAGTAAGCACCCTTTTCAGAGCTTTAACGTTGGGAATTGTTTATACTCTCTATGAAAGTTAATGATAGTATGCCTTATTTACCCCCTTGTCAAATCCATCGATGTCACACTTAAAATGATTGCGAGGATTTTTGATTGTACGCGGTGATCTCGTGCATGTGCCAGTTGCATCACATTTCGCTTTTTCTTTGAGAATTCTCGATACAGTCCTTTCACTAACTTCCACAGCTTTTGAAGTTCTCTATCTAGCGTCTGTCAAGCACTTAACCCCATTTTCAGCCTCATACTTCATGTGTTGGTATACTGTGGAGTTTACACATTAATATAAATAAAAGTCAACTAAAAACGTTGCGTAAACTTATTGATAATATTAGCTCATACATAGACGAATCTGCTGACTCCTACCAGAAAGGTATGGACAGGTCTTGAATAAAAGAAGCATACGACAAATTTAATTTAAACGAATGCGTCTTGGTAACATAGTCTAATTAACACATCTATTAATAAAAAAATGACACAAACAAAATTAACAAAAAATTTCATTAACAATTTATTTTGCAATCGGTATTTTCATGTCATTGAACGGCGTAGTATCAATATCTCGACTGTCTTAGTCCGCTGCCGGACTGCTACTGAAGGCGAATACTTACAACTACATTGAAAGAGTGATTTGGAGGAGCGTGCCATGTTATCGTAGTTTATCTCTATGAAGTTAGCATGAAAATACTGACCTGTGGCGTCACAATTTTCAGTGTTCAAACTGCTTCCTTTATTTAGTTTTTGTTGAATTAAAAATCGTCTAAATTCCAAAAATAAACAATACTTAGCTTAGTTTTTAACCGACTTCAAAAAAGAAGGAGGTTCTCAATTCAACTGTATGTTGCTTTTTTATTTTTTTGCATGTTTGTTACGTGATTACTCCGTTCTATCAATCCCAAATGTATTACGAGTATTCAGTTATTTTACGAAATTAATGGTAATGCGGGGAAAGTATAACTAATTCACTTGATTAAAAAAACTTTAAAATTCCCTTTACTTGAAATCTATGTATCACAATTGATGTGACACATTAATGTAAACTAACGTACCTACTTAAAAAGTGTACACACGCCTGCTGTAATTAAATACCTAAGAACATTTTTCTTATTGAGCACCAGACACAATACTAGTAGTTTATGTGACTGGTGCATAATGCCTAATTATGTACAGTTACGTACACTATTTTATCTACATACATATTATAAGCTCTCTTTGATGTGTTCCGGAACCGCATGTTACGACCGGCATAGCCGGCATTGATCAATTATTAGAACGTCAAAATTGGCGGCAACCGCAGTTTTTTTTAATTCAAAGACAATCTAGAGTCGGCCTCTACTATAATATCGTTCGATATGAAGTAAAATGCGAGATTTGTCAAGATTGTATACAATTGACGTTTCATTTCGAGTTAAATGTCTTCTCGAGTGATATTAGAATTGAGGTCAAATAAAATTGTTTTGTTTTTCAAAGATGTTTGAAATTTGAAACTCATAACTTTATCAAATTTTATATCGTTATAAGAACATTATGTTACTGCTACAGATAAGAAAATTATCATAGTAAAATTTATTGTTGTAATGCTTGTCATTGCCAACGGATTCTGAACGCATTATAGAGAACTTATGATATATGTGTAGATAAAAATATTTGTAGTTGATGTCTGGAATATATCTGTCGAGAAACGACGGACGCTTACTGAAGAAGAAGGAAGAAGAACAGAACTATCATTGTTATTCATGTAGAACAAGCTTGTAGCCTTCGTTTCTGGATATTGTTAAAATTTAAAAACAACAGTGAGTAACCACCTTTTCAAGTTGCATTATTTTTACGATTATAACATAAGTTTTTTTTCATTAGTTATTTAATCTTAGAATAAAGTTTCAATTAATAATATGTACATATTTTTATATAGCTCATTCAATTATCAGGTAACTGTGGAAAAATACTAAGAATCAAATTTAAAACAACTTTCAGGAACGTCTCTTGCTAAAATAACATATAGGATATAGCCATAGAGTATATTTTTGCCTAAAACGTGCCGGCGGCATTGTAAAAAGTGCCGCCCAGGTCAATAAACAATGTGTAGCTCCTTTGATGCGTGAAACCAGTGAAAAAACCAAAGAAAATATGTTTTTTTGTACACATGGCTGATGGCACAATAGGCGTGCCATCATTTTCTATGGTGTTAGGCATGCCAGTTGTGTCATGAAATAAAGAAGTTTTCGAAACTGTGTTCCGTAATGAATCGGTTAAATAACAACTGGTGTCTCCTCTCTCGCCCTCTGCAGCGATATACTCTTGTTCCGACAGGTCCGGGAAGCTAACCGACGAGAACTTCCAGCCGGGGTGGTATCTACTGGAACACCATAGCAATACCTCTTTTGAAGATCTGAGGGCGGGCATGGTATTTTTACAAAGAAAGGTAAATAATCATTTTCTCCAATATGCTCGGAAATGTCCACAGTAGTTGCCAAAGCAGTACGCGAAGTTATTCGTTCCTGGCCAACGCAAAAAAAGTCATTACTGTCGAGTAGCAGCGGCCGGGGAAAATATACGAAATGTAATTACTTCACAGTTTTTTTATTTTTTAAAACCATGTTTTCACTACTCGTACTCAAACAAAGTTCCCCTAAGGTTATATACTTTTAAAATGTCATAGACTAAAGACAAACGGCGTTTTATGGCGCAGCGTCTTTAAAAGTGTCTCAAATAGTTTACTTTTTTTAAACATCTTGCGTCATCTTGCGTATACTAGAAAGGTTTAGATAATTAACTAAATGTAAACAAACCGAAATGAGGTGTTTTATAGGTCAAACTCAGGTAACTTAATGTGATATTATAGTCAGCCTTTCAAATTTAAAATTATATTTATAGTGTTTATATATAATAATTAAAGATCGGCTGACGGGAGCAATTTATATCACTTTCACGTCAAACTTAATGACTAGTATGGATATGTTAGGTATGGTTTAAATTAAAGTAAAATAAAATAAATAAAAATAAATATCAGGGGACAATCTCACACAAATTGACCTAGTCCCAAACTAAGCTCTAAGCTTGTACTATGGGTATGGCTTGTAAGTATAAGTAAACAAGATAAAATTAAAACTAAAACTCGACTACGAAAACAACCAACAACATCACGGTGCCTCTTATGCGATATTTATTACTTGTATCACAAAATAATGGCACATTTTTTATAGAACAACATTTCTTTTCAAGATTTATGCATTAAAACCTCACATTTGATAAGAAACCGGGTATTTTTTTTTACATTTTGCCTTAAAAGTTAAAAATGCGTACATTTATAATTCAAAAATCGTACTCAAAATTTGATTAGAATTATATCTATAATATTCTTTAGTCGGAAAGTTGCTACCTGTCGCCGACCATTAATAATAAGACTCGATAAAAAAAAACATACATTTTTAAAAGGTATATAAATTGTGCACGAAATTAAATAGGTCATATCCATGTAATACTTTCGTCATCAAAGTGACATAAAATGCTACCAGTGGCCGATCACTAATAATAATATTGCCACCTATTAAGGCAGTCATTTGAACTATTAAACAAAAATTAAAACATATCAGCATTCATAAATCAGTTTAAAACACATTTTTAAAATTACGTGAAAGAACTTTCTCATGATAAAAGACCTAAAAAGCCAGGAATCTAAAACTTTTTATGACGATACAATGCTATTATTATACGACTAAGCTAAAGAGGACGGCGATAATGTGACCCGTGAAAGTCGACTACAAATATTGCATTTGGCTGGTTAAGCCGATGCCATTACTCTTACTGTTATTGTGCGTTTGCCGGTTTAATAGAAGTTCTGTTTCTCTTGTTAATTTGTTATATCTTTGTTAATATTGTTGTTTTCTTTGTTTTGTTAGTCGTTGTCTGTTTTACTATCGAGTTATTTCATAGATATGGGCGACCCACAGTCGGGTACAAGCCGTGGCAGTTCGCTGCTTTCATTTCCATCGCCAAAAAATAAACGCACAGTGTTCCAGGAACCCTTGGGACCGGACATTTTAAAAAGCCGTGGTAGCCTAATGGTTTGACCTGCCGACTCTTGAGCAGAGGGTCGTGGGTTCGAACCCGGGCTCGCACCTCTAAGTTTTTCGGAATTTATGTGCGAACTATAATTTGTAAATTTACCATGAGCTTTTCGGTGAAGGAAAACATCGTGAGGAAACCTGCACACACCTGCAAAGCAATTTGACGGTGTGTGCGAAGTTCCCAATCCGCACTAGGCCCGCGTGGGAACTATAGCCCAAACCCTCTCATTGTGAGTGGAGGCCTGTGCCCAGCAGTGGGGCATATATGGGCTGGATTATTATACATTTATTATTACAGAAAAAAAATTTCAAGTTGGCCATTTCCGGTAGGCATTGAAACGGAAAAATTCCTTATTTTCTTTTATTGTGGATTTATTAATTGGCATTTAGTTATCATGTAATAATGCATATAATTGTGCGTTTTTTGAGCAATTAAACGAGCGTCAATAGTTGATAGAGTCAAAGAAATTTACAAAAAACTCTTTTACGTTTTTTTTTTTTTGGTCTTAACGGTTTGCACTTAATTTTTGTTGAGAATGATTGCTAGTGTTTATTTCTATCGCTATAAATAATATCAGTTGCAAAACTCATGGAGTATCCGAGATATTGAATTTTAACTTTCTCGTCGAAGCGCCTGATGTATATTAATAGCTAATATCGAAAGTACTATTTCATAGTACTTTCGATATTATTAGAAAGTACAATTTATTTTAGTAGGTGTTCGAAGTGACCACCGTTACAATATTCCACAAGTTCAGGCATGTAAAATTGTCTCTATGGTGGTTTGTACCTCTTTGCTGGTGTCGCAACTGGTGTATGTACCGCTTTACATATCATATGGCATTGGCATTGCATTAAACCATTCCGGAACTTTTGTTATCTGCGGTAATATTATCTATTGATGACTGCAATTGCTTACTTCTATTAATCAAACACTAACAATCAATTGAAAAGCCCACTTAAAATAAGTATGTAGATTAAATTAAAGTATGTGAAAACAATGCATTTTATTCATTTTAGACATCATGTTTCATAGAACCATTTACTGCTTAAGACCTACACAATCGATATCTAAATAGAAATAGTGTAAGTTTATTTTTTTTCAAAACAACCGGGTTCGATTCCAGAGCTGAGTACAGGTTTTTTTAAATGTATGAATGCAGTTTTTCTTCTTATTAAAATCGATGACATGGTTCCTAAGAACAGATCTTCGTATGTCTTATAGTTTCAGACTTTCCCTTACTGACCGATTTAAATGAGACACTCTGTATAATACTAATACTATCATATCTCATTAAATAAAAACTTGAAACTCACATATCTCATTAAATAAAAACTTGAAACTTAACTGCAGCATAATAATAATTATGTTTCATTTAGATTATTGTGGTAAATGTAAAATAAACGGTTCAGCACCTCTGAATGTGTCAAATTTGACAGCTGAAGTTTGTTTACTTTTAGTTAATTACCTAAACCTTTCTAGTATAATTAAAATGGCAACTTAACTTAAAAACGCTTAATAAATGTAATAATTTAAATCCCAAATTATTCAATTTAGACTTATTTAATTTAAATATGAGATTTTATTTAATGTTATAATTCAGATTTCTGAATGAAAATAGCATTATGAGTCAATTTATTCGTGCACTTTAAAAAAAGGTGGGAAGTAAACTTTTTTCGATGGATTATAGGCTCTATAGCCCTTTTATAAAATTAAATATACTTTACAATAATACAACCGCTTCACGCGTAAGTATTTGCAACAAAGCAGATAATAGTATTGTATAGATACAATGGCTTTGTCTATTCCGTTAAGTGGATACGCTCAGTTAAAAAATCCGGTCAAGTGCGAGTTGGACTCGCGCACCGAGGGTTCCGGATTTAAGTCCGTGCTTCAAAAAAATGCCATTTTAATCCCCGACGCAAAAAGAGGGGTGTTATAAATTTGACATGTGTATCTGTCTGTGGCATTTGGATGGACCGATTTTGATTTAGTTTTTTTTGTTAGAAAGGTGACTTAATCGAGAGTGTTCTTAGCTTGGTTTGATGAAAATCTGATAGGCCGTTTCAAAGTTATGAGCTTTGCAAGCGATTTTGTCGGGAGTTTTTAATACTTGAAATCTTGTAGTGACGAAGTCCGTCCTGTGACGTACTTACGACTTCCTGTGACGACGCTTGAATCCAAATATTACTAGGTACTGACATTAAGCTTTAAGGGCCATATTATTTATTTACTTTTTAGAGTTTTATTTTTGTGTCGGAGGTTTTTTAAATTTTCATTTACTTTTTTATATATGTACTTTAATTCGTATGCGATAAGGTCTATTTTGAGTTGTCTAAATGTAACACAAATTTTGAAAGAATTTCTGAAAAACTGTAAATTTTGAACATTTTGTTCTATTTTTTCCTGTAAAATATAAGCAATTATCTATAAGTTACGAATTTTTCACATTTTCGGTTCATAAACTTCGGAGATGGGGGGGGGACGGTCCCGGAACCCCACTTGCTATAATCAAATCACTTTCATTTTTCAACCCTCCCATTCAGGGGTCTACCCTGTTTAATTATTTATAAAATTAATTTCATATTTTTTACTAAACACAGACGCGGGCAAGCAACTTATACAAATATGCCAAATTTCAAGTTGATAGCTTGTGTAGTTGCTGAGAAAAACTGCTGTGACATTCAGACAGACGACGAAGTCTCACCATAAGGGCTCCTTTTTACACGACTGCCCCAAAAAAGGAGTGTAATGTTTTCAGGGTTCATATTCGTATGTATGTATGTATTGTATGTATGTATGTGAGTTTCTTTATTCCACTATAACTTCTAAATACCTTGACCGATTTAGATGTGTGAGGTATTGTTAGAATTCTTACGTCATCCCAAGTAACATAGGCTATGTGACGTTATAAAGAACAAAATGGCGGACTATATACTCCATATTGCGGGGCCGAAATAAAAAAAATATTAGAAACCTATCAAGTGGGGTATCAAAATAAAGGGTTTTAAAAGACAATTACAAAAATATACACAACTTATGTGGTTAAAGCTTCTTTTGATAGAAAGATATTTTTTTTAATAAAATTAAAACGCACAGAAAAAAATGGCATCCGAACCTATTGTGTGTGGTATCAAAAGAAAGCACTTTGAAAGGCAATCATAGAAATATATGATACTCATATAATATGTTTAATTGTACCTTTGGAGAGGAAACACGAAATGTTCTACATCGCGCAATTGGAGTTTTTCCTGGCAGCTATATAAGACGTGACTGCGCACGCGGCGGCCGCGGCGCTTACGGTATTATTTTTCAACTGAGAAGTGTAGATAATATTATAACAAGCATATGACTCAAATGACTCCTGGCTATGTTATTAGACTCTGATTAGCCCTTATGTTGTTTATGAGTTTAGATACTAACTATATAGGACTTTAATAACCTACGGACAGACACCTAAGGCGGATTTCATACCATCCGATCCGAACAAAACAGGAGGGATTCCCAAAGCATTAAAGATCGCTGTAGGTTCGAGAGTAATGCTGCGGAAGAATTTAAATGTTAGTCACGGCTTAGTCAATGGAGCTATAGGTGTTATTAAAAAAATTTAATGGCCTGCATTGCGCCGCGATCAGCTCGAGCCCGGGGAGCTACCTCAAGCTGTCTTTGTAGAATTTGACGACAAAAGTATACATAACAATACTCTGGATGTGGGTGGGGGTCAAAATTGAGGCGAGCACAACAGAATTTGATGCGTTGAGGGGCCAGGGTAAAGTCGAGCGGCGTATGCTGCCACTAATATTGTGCTGGGCTGTGACAGTACACAAGCTCACCTTTTGTACTCAAATTTGTATTTTTGTGCAATAAAGATAAAATAAATAAATAAATAAGCTGCAAGGAACTACGCTGGACAGAGCTGTCGTAGATCTTGGTTCCAAGATCTTTGCCAAAGGTCAGGCCAGAGTATAGATAGAAAAGTAGTCCAACTCCGGCCCTTTAGGAGATTCTGATACCTATTGCCGCTTGGGCGCCTAGGGTTGTCCAAACCTTGTTCTTCTATTTTAGTCACCTACCTACCTACTTGGCCATACTTTGATCTATGATTTATAATCATAGTAACTTTTATAAATTAAGTACACAAACCTGAAGTAGGTAAGTATAAATATTGTTAGATAAGTACCTACCTACCTAATTTAAATTATTTTACTTGCATATTTGTTAAGTGTTGACACATAATAATATATTTATACTGTCATCACACAAATATTTGCCCTGACCGGGAATCGAACCCGGGACCGCTAGCTTCGTAGGCTACCCACTATGCCATCCAGGTCGTCAAATGTCACGTCACACACGGCAATTTTAATTACGTAGTTAATACGTATTTATTTCACCTACATTATAAGTATACCTTAGGCGCCTGCCTGGTACGAAATACCTAATTAATTATTTACATTAAACAGTTGCAGCTTTTATTAAATCTGGATATACTCGTAGTTGTACCTACCTAAGCTAGGTTTAAGTTTAGTCGTGTTGAAACGTATGAAAATGTCACGCTGACAATAAAGTAGATTTAACAAAAGCAGCAAGTGGGCTACTTATAAATATCAAAATATAAACCGCATATCTACTTCACAAACTCTAAATAGGTAGGTACACCTTTCAGACTCCAAAGGTATCTTGAAAAACGATAGCTCCGGATTTTGCGTACCATTTTTTGTGCACCCGTACACTGAACAATAAATACGACCTCTCGGTGACGACATTGTCGCTCGATATTAAATAGGTACGCGCACCTCACCCAAACGTGACCGAACGCAATGACGCTGCGGCCCCGACTCGAGCAGTACGAAACAGTCCCGAGATGTAGTTTCGTGTGCGTGGCTAGCGCCGCCCACAGCCGTACGGACGCGTACGCACACATGCAAGCCGCGCGATGTACCTCTGTTTGAAGTTGGACTACTTTTCTATCTATACTCTGGTCAGGCGTACGTCGCATTAAGTCGCGTAAGGCAATTAGAAGGTCTGGGAATTAGCGTCTTGGATCCTAGAAAAATTATCAAGGATCCACATGACAAAAAGTCTCTTGAAGAATTAAATCATCTGAGGAATCTTCAGAATTCTTAAGTTCGTATTGTCTGTCACTAAAAGGTATAAAATAAAAAATAATAATTAAAAAAATTAAAAAAACACGACTGCTGTTTAAAAACAAACTGAAAAAAGTTAGAAATAAATTCAAGATATGGTAGTTAATTTCATAAATGTAAACTAGAATATAAGTGTACAGTCACATCATAAACATGTTTACACATTTACTCTATATTTCAATGACATAAGGCGAAATAGTACATTTCGATGCTAGTGCCTCTTCCCTCCGGACCGTCGTGAGGCATAGTCGTGTCCCCAAATCTGCTATTTTTTTTTTTTCAAGATTAAATACAAATCTAAGAAATTTAATTCAAGAAAAAAAATAGGAGTGCATAACATCGAGGAGGTGCAATTGAGTGAGATGAATATGTCAATTGTTGAAGTGGGTGAACAGGAACAGAGGGGAGAAATCACAATATCGCCCATTAATACTACTAGTACTTCTGATCTCGTCACCCAACGCCAAAAGGGGAACAAGTCGAACGAGCCTATTTGGCAAGCAGTCAGTTTGATGAATTTAGAATGGAGATGAGACAGTTAATTACCTTTTTCACGAGCCAGCAGTCGACTGAACTACGAGAAATCAAAGAAACCATGAATGAAATAAAGAACACTAATGCATGTATCGAGACCTCTATAATGGATCTGAGTAAACAAAACGAGGAAATCGGTAAAAGACTAGACAGAATAGAGCGGCAAGTAAAAGACGACGGCGACTACATATTGTTTCTTGAAAATAAAATAGAAGAAATGCAAATAGGAACTCGCAAGTCCAATATCGAGTTAAAAAACGTACCTAAGAAGAAAAATGAAACTAAACAGGACTTGCTGAGCATGATCATGTGCTTGTCTGATAGCGTAGAGTGCAAAATAGTCAGATCGGATTAAAGACATCTACAGGGTGCGAGGAAAGAAGCAAGAGAATCAGAGCACACCAATCATAATTGAAACCAATTCTGCTCTATTAAAACTGAATTTAATTAAAGCAGTAAAAACATTTAACAGTAAGCACTCATCCAAATTATGTGCCAGTCACCTAGGCTTTACCACTAACCAGGACACGCCGATATACATTTCTGAGCATCTTACATCCAAGGGCTCCCGTCTACTCTTCTTGGCACGAGACCTCAAGAAGTCCAAAGATTATAAATATTGCTGGACGTCCTACGGTAAGGTTTATATAAGAAAGTCCGATGTATCGCAGATTATCCAAATCAACTCTGAAGAGCAAGTACATAGATTATTACAAAACTGACTAACCGAATTCGCTTATGTTTTAAATCACCTACTGAACCTAGAAGTGTCTTATCTACTTGAACTAGTGATTTCATTACTTCTTATTATGTCTTTACTCTTTAAAATTGTAACACACACACTACACTTATACTTACACGTACTTACACACAATCCATACACTAATATACACACTGGAAATTCAAAAGCAAAGAAAAACAAATCGTCTCCATGTCTGCCATATACATTATTTTATGACGGATACATGCCATGTTCTCTAACATATATTATATGGTACATATTGCAACGTGCATATGGTAATCTGCAATATGTTATATTAACTATGATGCGTCTTCTCACTATTAATGATAATGTGTGCTACCATACAAGCAATGTCGGAGATAGATGATATAGAGATAGCTCGCACTATCGTATGTGATGATGCTAAAGAGCTAATGGGACAGTTATACCTAAATAAAAATGATCTCACTATAATTTCACAAAGCATTTATTGTAACTTTGATGATTTTACGCTCACTTTATCTAATTTCTCCTTCAAACCTGACCTTATCATTCTTACAGAATGTAGACTAAATTCTAATAAACCCCTACCTCAACTTGTTGACTACGATTCCTATTTCACGGGTGCCTATCGTTTCGTAGAAAGTCAATACCTCGAATTTCGGTTCTCCGACCACGTTTGTCAGAATTTTCAGTTGTTCGAATCACGATAGTTAGAATTTCATTGCTTTGTAATTTCATTTACTCGAAGTCACCTGTTGTCCGAAACTACAGTACTCCTAATTTCACTTGCTGCTTTTTCAATACATCGAATATTAATAGGCAAAATTTTCTGTTTCTCGAAAACGTTTCACCGAAAACGGTTGATTCTGATAGTTGGAAATCCTAATTAATACTTTTCGAATGGGTTTCGACTTCGAATGTTAGACACACTTTAGGAAGGCGGAGTGGGATAGCTAGGGGGGGGGGACGACTGGGGGGCGAAGCTCCTAATAATGGGGGCTCGGGGGGCGAAGCCCCCCGCCATAAAAAAAAAAAAATACCCCCCCTCACTAGGTTGGGTTAGGTTAGAACTGTGACCACAACAGCACGCGAGCCGAGCGAGCGAAGCGAGCGTGCCGCGGCAGCGGCCGGCGAAGCGCCCGAAACATAACTAAGAAATTAAACAATCGTTTAACTGAACAATCGGGGAAAACCTATTCTGTGAAAAGTGCATTCGGGATATTAAAACTTCGTAGATTTGAACATATTTTCAATTAAAAATCGGAAATTTAATAATCGAAGTAATGAAATTCGGAGAAACGAAAATTCGAAGAAGTAAAAATTCGCGTTACTGAGAATCGAAGTATCGTGTTCGGGCAAAAGAAAATCGAGCTATTAATTTTCTACGAAACAATACCTACCCCTATTTCACAACATGTCAGTTAAACCAAAACGATGGAGTGGTTGTCTACGTCAAAAATACGTTAAAACACAAAGTAAAAGAAATAAAATGAATGCAAGCATCTTGTCTTCAACTGGAGGTTCTTAACAACACAATATTAGGTATCTATAGATCCCCCTCAATGACTAATGCTGATAGTTTTATAGATTCTCTAAGGACTCATTTAGAAACTCTTGATTCGGGCAATACTTTAATAATCGCGGGAGATATCAATATCAATATAAAACCAAAACCGCTAGAACCATTATGTAATAATTGGTTCTGTTTTTATATTCATGTGAATATAAAAACAGAACCAATTATTTGAATATGTTATCATCATTTGTGCTTCTAGCTGGACACACTATACCCACCAGAGAAAAGAATTGTTTGGATCATTTTATCCTAAAGTTAAACAAAATTAAATATGCCCCTACTATAGCTATTCTAAAGACCACTATAACCGACCATTTTACTACATTTCTCTCTGTGTCCAAACTTAAAACAATTAAAACAATGTCTGCTATAAATAAGACTAAAACAACAATAGACTACGAAAATGCTTTAAAATACCTTCAAGAAAAAAACCTACCTGAGTTAATGTTTTGCAATGACCCCGACGTTTTAACTGACCGTTTGATAAACATGTTAATTGAATCCATTAAAGTTAATACTAAGGTTTCCGTAATACCAAGTGCGAAGCGTATCATAAACCCGTGGATATCTCCCGGGATGTTACGCTGCATACGAAATCGAAATAAACTACAAAAAGATGTACGTAACAAACCTGATGATGCAATCTTAAAAATAACATATATTCGTAACAGAAACTATTGCAATAATCTGATAAAGCAACTCAAAAGAAAATATGAAAAAGAACTCCTAGCTGATTCTGTTACTAATAATAAATTACTGTGGAGAAACCTAAAAACCCTGACTTTTACAAATAAATCAAACAAACTTCACACTGAATTATTAAACATCAAAGCCACTTGCACTGAATCAGCAAATTTAATTAACCATTATTTTGCTAACATTGGGAAAGAGCTCGCTGAACAAATTCCCACAACCTCTCAAAACGGCTTGAAACTATTTTTAAGTAGTCTCCCCACACGGTCTGGATCTTTTGTACTATCACCTGTTAGTGAAGAAGAAGTAAAAAATATACTATTAAATCTCAAGTCTAGTAGTGCTCCTGGCCGGGATAGTATTCCAACAAATTTTTTAAAATATATAACAAAAGAGATTGTCCCTATCATAACACATCTCGCAAATTTATGCTTTAACCAAGGAATATTTCCAAATTTATTAAAACAATCTCTAATTACCCCTGTGTACAAGAGTGGGGAGAGAGGCGACGTCAGTAACTATAGGCCAATCTCAGTTCTACCAGTCATATCAAAAATTTTGGAAAAACTACTCAACACCAGATTGCTAAGCTACTTAAATAAATTCAATATCTTATCTAGTTCACAATTTGGATTTAGGCACGGAACTTCTACGGAAGACTATATAACAGCTCTTACTTCACTTGTCACAGAAAATCTTGATAACAACAAGAATAGGGTTTGCAATATTCGTCCAATTTTAGTATTCGAATAATACGAATACTTAGATTTCCAATATTCGAATATTTCGAATAATTCGAATACTTTTGAAAATTAAACAAAATAATGATTCTAAGTTGTGTAATTGTAAAATATGTAATGTAAAATTAAAATGTAATGACCTTACAACTAAAAAAATAATATTTATGGTATCTTCTACAAATTAAATAATATTCACTTGGATGATAACAACTTTTGAAATAAAGTAAACAATTTAATAAACCAATCACAGCACACAGTTACAATACAATATAAATTTACTTTGTTTATTATAAGTTACAATAAAAATAAATCAATAACGAGCAATCGTTCCGTATGTATATAAAGAAATGACTAAACTATCAACTTTTTGGCAATCAACAAATTCAAACTATACTCAGCGGCAAATCTAACCGCCCACCCTACATACATGTTTGTAAGGTGACGTGAAAGAGAGAGAAAGAGAGGGCAACTTAGATTTGCCGCTGATTAGTAGTTTATATTAAAATTATAATTTGGTTTACTTACATCTTTTCATGTCAGTCAGCAATTCAACATCATCACAGCACAGCACAGACAATTTATTAACACGTGACGTAAACTTGCACTTAACCGTGTACGAGGAATCACCATCACCACACCACACCACAAAAAACATAAACTAATCCTTAAGCTCGCTCTCGCTATCGCTACGCTACTCCTTTTACCAATTACGGTACGGCATTTAGTTCGTTTTAGAATGATTTTGGCAAGGATAAAGAAAAATAGGTAATTTATTGTTTGTCTTAGATTTGTAGTTATTTTTAATATTTAAATCTATTTCCACGGAGTTGTTAATGTGGAGGACAATTCATCCTGGCATTTTGTTATAGTGTTTTGCTCAGGTAAATAATTACAGACATATTTCTGCACTATTCGAAATATTAGTTTTATTCGAATAATGAATATTGTCGAATTCGAATAATATTTATGGCGAATAATTCGAATATTCGAGTATTCTAATTGCAAACCCTAAACAAGAAGTGCTTAGCTGTCTTTCTTGACCTGAAAAAAGCCTTTGACACCGTCTCTCTTCCTATTCTTGTACAAAAACTGGAAAAAAAAGGGGTTAGGGGAACCCCACTCTCTCTATTTGAAAGTTACCTCGCTGGCAGGAAACAAAGAGTCAAACTATCCAGTCATAACGAAGTCAGCGATTACGAAGAAGTGTTATACGGCGTACCCCAAGGGAGTGTCTTAGGACCGACCTTATTCCTGGTGTACATCAACGACCTCTGTGACACGACCATTCCAAATGCAAAACTTTTTTCCTATGCTGATGATACCGTCATAGTCTTTACTGGCAAGTCATGGGATGAAGTCAAATCCATTGCAGTACAAGGATTGCCTCAAGTATCCACATGGTTAAAAATTAACTTACTGACTTTAAACACAAATAAGACAAATTATATTTGTTTCAGTATTAATAATAGCATACAACCTATATATGATTTAAATCTCCAAATACATTCCTGTCAAACGTTCAATACTAAAAATTGTAACTGCCCTAACATATCAATAAGTAAGTTAAATTTAGTAATTTAAGTAGCCTACCCCATCTTACCCCATTTTATTGAAGGAAGAGCGGTGTCTCCCAACACAGGCAACATTTTGCCTATAGGGTGACTCCATCCCTTGTATCATGTACGTTATGTATTTTTATGAATAAAGAATTTTGTATTTTGTATTTGTATTTTGTAGTGCGGAAAGTATGTCATTACTTCACGAGTACCGAGATATCTTGCCACGAGCCGTAGACAAGTGGCAAGACTCGGGACGAGTGAAGAATGACATTTCCGCACGTGTATCGAACGACGTTTTTTTTAACACAGTTGCGAAAAAACAAATCAATTTCAAACTCTGATTCACTCATTATATAAGAAACTTTTTGAAAACTTAAGATTGGTAAACAAATTCGTTGTAAGTTCGATCATTCGCAGTGAACATTTTTGACATTATGAAGAGGTGTTTTTGGCTTTTATTCGACTAGAATATTTTTTTTTCAATTTTACGAATGCATGTTCTATAAGACAAACAATTGTAAATATAAAACATTGTACTATTATTACCTAAATATTGTTATTTACGATTATTTGTGTATCGTATATTTATAAAAACAATATCGAATGTTGTCTTTGGAAACTTAAAAAATGCTTGCAGTAATTAAAAACGCATGGCTTAAAGGACGTAGCATCCAGGCCATAATCATTTTAAAAAAAAAAACGCCTCTTCATAATGTCAAATTTTTGACAGGCGTTTCGGCAGCTATTCCATTCCATTCAGACAACTTATTAAGAACGGTTTTTCAATATTCAATATTAAAAAATAAACGTGTTATAATGATGAAGAGGTAAGTAATAAAATATGAAATATGTATATTTTTCGTATTCTTACATTATCAGTAGGTTTTTATGTTGATTACGATGTTTAAAGGAAACTAATATTAACACTCATAAATAAGTAGTCATGAATTGGAACAAGTATAAATAAAAAAAAAATGGAAAAGTAAAAAGCACTAGTTCGCGAAAACCAACTTTCCGCACGATATACAGCTACGAAAAGTACAATTTTTTGAGCAACTGTGTTAAAAAAGTTTATAGAGGTTTGTGACTGTGACTGAATCTACACACTCTCGTCTTTTATATACGTATATGAGTGAGTGCATAAAGGTCCCCCGACTGCAATCGAAATAAAATATACATATATAAAAAGACGAGAGTGTGTAGATTCAGTCCCCAAACCAAGTAAACCAAATTATAATTTCAATATAAACTACTAATCAGCGGCAAATCTAAGTTGCCCTCTCTTTCTCTCTCTTTCACATCACCTTACAAACATGTATGTAGAGTGGGCGGTTAGATTTGCCGCTGAGTATAGTTTGAATTTGTTGATTGCCAAAAAGTTAATAGTTAGTCCTTTATGCACTCACTTTCACTTCACTCATGTTGAAGCGAAAGGTCCCCCGACTGCAATCGAAATAAAATATACGTATATAAAAGACGAGTGTGTAGATTCAGTCACAGTCATAAACCTCTATAAACTTTTTCGCCTTATATCATTGAAATATAGAGTAAATGTGTAAACATGTTTATGATGTGACTGTACACTTATATTCTAGTTTACATTTATTAAATTAACTACCATATCTTAAATTTATTTCTAACTTTTTTCAGTTTGTTTTTAAACAGCAGTCGTGTTTTTTAATTATTTTTTTTTCTATTTTGGTACGGAACCCTAAAAAGAAGGACTATACCTATTAGTATCGGTACCAAGGATAGTATTGATAAAAGTATCGATATCTGCACAGACCACAGAAATACTATAGACGCGCTAACGGGCGTGGCACGTGTTACCGTGCTCATGATCAGACGCTCATGTTATTGTCTTAACGCAGCTCGGTTGTAGTACAGACGCGGACGACTATTTAAGTGACTTTAAAAATAGTAAAAGTTTTATCGTGTCGAATAAGGAGGATCTTAAAGGTACCCCAGGATTCCCAGGAATGATTTAATTTTACCTGTAAGCACTAATTTACTTTATTTATTAATATTTCGAAAAAATCCAGTAATCTATTATGATATTTACTTATAATGCGTTAGTACGACAGTAACGGTATACATTGCTAGCTAACCATTGCTGACGTTCTGGGAACAACACGCGTCTTGCGCAATGTATTGCGCGGCTATAGTTACGCTCGTCGTCACCGATGCGGTCGGCATTATTTGCGAGAGTTGACTAATACCTACCTCATCCAATTTATCAATAATTTGAAACGCGGTATTAAAATTAAATTTGTGTTATTGTTTTATATTAAAGTATCGTGTTAAAGAGATGTGCTAAGAAGTGGGGATTGACTATTACATACATACATACTATTAATTAGTAGCTATAAAATTGGATAAGTAGTTCGGTAGTAAGTCGGAAGTAAATTTAAACTTTTCGTTCTTTTTAATTAAAAATCGTGTACCTATCCATATATTTATTTAGTTCAACTCTTAAAATTTAATTTTAACCTACTTTTCGGAGTTCGAGTGAGCTGAAAATTGAACCAATCTGTCAGTTGGATTACTATGAAATATTATGATGTCTGCTGACGAAGGCGAAATTGGCCATCGGAACTCGTATAATTAATACGACGCGTTTAGCCTAGTTGGTTAGTTGACCCTTCCTACGAAGCTAGCGGTCTCGGGTTCGAATCCCGGTATGGGCAAATATTTGTGTGATGAGCGCGAGTATTTGTATTTGCTGAGTCATGGATGTTTTCTATGTATTTAAGTATGTATTTCTCTATATAAGTAATGTTTATCGTTGTCTAGTACCCATAGTACAAGCCTAGAGCTTAATTTGGGACTAGGTCAATTTGTGTGAGATTGTCCCTGATATTTATTTATTTATTTATTTAATGAAATTATATTTGAAAAGTTCGAGTTCGTTTCCGTTTTTTGATGAATAGGCATTTTGATTAAATTGTATCTTATATAAAAAAAAATATTAAAATTTCCTAGCGTGCCGAGGGCTCCGAACACAAACAGCATATACTTAGGTATTTATAATTTAAAAAATATTTCTACCTATTAGTCCTATTACCAACTAGTTTCACTTATATTAATAATATTTCTTAATTTAACTTAATTCATGAAAAGGATTTTCGCATTATCTTAAAATAAATTATAAATATGGTTACGCCGGTGGATTAAGGTGTTTAACTTCAGTAGTTATTTTCGGTGCTTTGGAAGCGTTTTCAGCAGGCTGAAATATCGTTTCAGTCGGTTTCAGAGGTAGCTCTGTCACATACCAGATTATCAAAATTTCGACCAAGTTGCCGTTGTTTTCAGGCGCCTGAAACAGGTTTTCACCCTCTACCAGATTACGCCATAACCTGAAAACCCGTTTTCAGGCGTTTCCAGGACCCCTTATGGCCCTTTGAAGTACATTTCAGTATATGGTGAAATTTCCAGAAAGAGTGAAAGAGATAGCGCGATTCGAAAGAGACAGCAAGACATGGAACCTTCCAGAATCGTCGCGAACAAGAACATTCTAGCAACGACTACTAGAACATTTCCGACGGCGGGTCGAAGGACGTCGAATGTCTTGACGTGGAATGTCTTGGACTGGGTTTTGCAAGTCGACCGGCCTGAGCCGCCGGGCTGTCTTACTTGGAGAGCGATTCGAGTGATACATCTGTGAATTAGAAGCGACTACGAGTTTATAGTGCGATTATTGTTTGTAACTGTGGATTCTTTAATTTTATTATGGTTATATACTTAAAGTGGATCTGGACTACCCTGATGAAATGCTCATGCATTCCAATTTTCCTCTTTGTCCTGAAAATATTACCACTAAAATAGCAAAGAACGTAAATTAGTTAGTAGTAAATTGGGGTGACATTAGTATGCAGCCTCCACTCCAGAGGAAAGGACTCCCATCTGGATTTGAGACTGCTGACTAAAGGAAGATGAGTAGGATGGAGATGGGAGGATCGCTAGGAGGGATAAGGGGAGGAAGAGATGGGAGTGGGACAATTCAGGGTCATAGACGGGATATAGGGTAAGGGATCCCCTGGAAGGTGGGAGCGCCGTTCCAGGTTGGTGTCCTCCATTCTTAGCTGATAACGGTCCGGGGTTAGATGGTAAATGTGCGGCGCCCGTTCCGACCAATAGCATTTCCAGGATGCACGACGAGGACGTGATGATAGGACAGAGAGGGGTGTGCCTGTAGCCCCGCGCCGCAAACCAGGGCGTGCCTACCCCCCTCGCACCCCTTGACCTCCTTTTGGGTGCTTGAGTATTTAATTGTAGTTGCCTCAAGCTTATCCTTCAACCTACTTATTTCAGCATTTAATTTCTGAATATTTAAATCATAGCTAATCTTATTGGAATCTAGTTTTTCACTGTAATTCCGCACCCTATTTTTCATTACTGACAATTCTAATTTAATTTTAAAGTAATTTTTAATACATTTTTGGCTTTTAATTAATTTCTGTGTACGCCTTATATAATTATTTACCTTAACATATTTCTTTAACTTATTGTTACTATTAAAAAAATATTAAGTTCTTACTGTCCTTATTATCCTTGCTGCCTACCAGCTCTTGGTACAGGTTCTTTGTAACTGAAGGTTCATAACGTTCCCGTTCTTTCCTTAAGTAATTTAACTCTTCATTCGCTACACCAAGCTCTTCCTCGAGGTTTGTAATGCGCTCCAACGCCACTTCATAGGTAGAAAGCGCACTGGTTAAAACTATCAATTAAGAATTGTAACTGCTCTATTTTATTTTGTGCATCTATTAATTTGTAGTCATACTCCACCAGGTCGTTCCTTAACACTGTGTTTTTGTTCATCAATTTTTTCAGCTCCTCCTCGCTGTCATCGCGTTCTCTCAATACTGCTGATGACAAAACCATCGATCAAGTTTAGTTATAGACAGTTTAATATTATATTTTTTAAGAAGAATATAGATTTACTGATTTAATAATATTTGAATAAAAAAAAAGAATAACGATAATGAACTTTTTCAATTGTTTGGCCACTTAAACAATCACAAAATCATTTCGATAGTATAATTAATTCAGCAACAGTTTGCGATTTTATGACAAAATCAGGTTTTCCTATAAAATTAAACTTTTAATCATGCATTATATAATATTTCAGAGCTCAATTTTTGAAGTAAATTGTAGAATTTGTATAGAGCCCGATCAATAAATAATCAGTTAGCGCATTTTTTTTTTACATTCATTTGGAGGATTCAAAGTTCAAATAAGTTCAAAAGTTGCAATTGCTGTCAATAAACGGTTGCAAGCCGATGCCGGTAACAAAACAAACAATAAATAAATTAGTAATAGTTTAAACTGGAGCAAACTTAACCCATTCAGCGCCACCCATGACACGTTGTCGTGATTGCAGAGCGTGCGCGGGACGCCGGTCACGACAACGTGTCGTTAATACTCATTTGCTAATAGCTCCCCGAGAGATGATTTTATTCAGAAATATTTCTTATTTTTGTGTACAAATGCCATGTGTTATTAATTCTGCATATTCAGTTTAACATAATTTTACGAATGTATGTGTCTTTTATAGCTAAAGTTGCAATAGCCATAAAAACTTCTTAGTCAATATTTTTTATCACGACATCGTGTTGTGATGTGACGGGTCACGTAACGTAAATCTTGTTCATCATGTCAATGTAGTTACTTCATAATTTGTAAATGCCAATTTTAACCCTTAATGCTTGCGCATAAGGTTCATTCATATTTGCATTCAATTTAAGTTATGCTTTCTTTCCACGTGGTAATGGCTTAAGGGAGTAATGGATAGTATTATGCAGTGTTTTGGATAAACAATGTTACATATAATACATTACAATGAAAAAAAAACAGATATACATTCAGTCAACAAAGTATCGGGAATGGATGATTTGTTTATGGTTCCAAATTCAAATTTTTGTTTTTTTTGTTGTTGTTAGATTGGCACAACTGTTTTCTATTTTGGCGCGGAGTTTGAGTTTGCATCTGTTATTTATATTAAATACAGTGCTGTTTTTAGTTATATCATATCTAGTGTGTATTGCGAATTTCATAATGGACAAAAACATTGAACAAAGAGTTTGTCTTAAATTTTGCATCGCCAATGGAATTTCGTGTTCGGAGTCACTGAAAATGTTACAGAAGGCTTACGGTGATTCGACTTTATCAAAAACACGTGTTTATGAGTGGTACAAAGCGTTCAAAAGCGGTCGAGATGTGATGGAAGATTTGCCTCGCTCTGGTAGGCCATCAACGTCTGCAACTGAAGTTAACATCGCAAAAGTGAAGGAAATAGTGACTGAAAATCCTCATTCAACTTTGAGAGAGATAGCCGCCGAACTTTCTGTATCTCACGAGTCGATCCGTACTATTTTAACTAATCATTTGGGTATGAAACATGTTACCGCTCGGCTAGTCCCAAAAGACCTGAATTTTCTCCAAAAACTCAATCGCATGAGAGTCGCTGAGGACATGCTAGAACGAGTCAATTCCGACCCAACATTCATGAAACGCATTGTTACTGGTGACGAGACGTGGGTTTACGAGTTTGACATGCAAACTAGTCAACAAGCTTCGGAGTGGCGCCTTCCAACTGAACCGAAACCGAAGAAACCACGCCAAAGTCGATCAAAAGTCAAAGTCATGTTGACTGTTTTCTTTGACTATCGCGGTGTTGTGCACTCGGAATTCTTGCCGAAAGGTCAAACGGTAAATAAAGAATATTATTTGAGCGTTATGCGGCATTTAAGAGAGCAAATTCGACGAAAAAGGCCAGATTTGTGGAATGAAAATTCTTGGATTTTGCACCACGATAATGCGCCTTCGCACAAGGCCATCATTGTGAAAGAATTTTTGACCAAACACTCAACAAATACTATCGAGCAACCACCATATTCACCAGATATGGCTCCTGCCGACTTCTTTCTTTTTCCTAAACTCAAATTACCACTTCGTGGCACCCGTTTTCAATCGGTAGAAGACATAAAGGAGAATTCGCGCCGAGAACTGAATTCAATTCCGGAAACAGCGTTTAAAAAATGTTTTGATGATTGGATTATTCGTTGGCGTAAGTGTATCGTTTCTGAAGGAGCATACTTTGAAGGTGATAAAATAAATTTGGATGATTAACAAACAGTTTGTGTATTATTGATCTTTTCCCGGTACTTTCTTGACAGAGTAGTATATGTTTTTTTATTATATTGCAATGTATTATATCCTTATAAACCTAATATTAAAATGTGTGCACTTATTAAAAAAAATACCCTGTATATTGCAAGATTACCCACTAGGTTTGCGTTAATTTATGTTAGTAACTATTTACTAGCTTCTATGGAGTTTTAGTGGCATAGCATAGCATTCGTGGACTATGAGAAGGCCTTTGACTCTATCGAGAGCTGGTCAGTTCTAAAATCATTGCAACGATGCCAAGTAGACTGGCGATATATCCAAGTGTTAAGATGTCTGTATAACGCCGCAACTATGGCCGACTAGACCAATCACCTGCATCGAGGCGTGAAACAAGGGGATGATATCTCCCCCAAATTGTTTACAAATGCATTGGAGGATATGTTTAAGACGCTGGTCTGGAAAGGACGTGGTGTTAACATAAACGGCGAGTACATCTCACACTTGCGATTTGCGGACGACATCGTCATTATGGCCGAAACGTTGCAGGATCTGCAACATATTGTCGCAACCTACCGGGGTGGTTAAAAGAAACAAGTCGAAAGTTAAAGACGTATAATCACGTATCTCCCGGTGGCTCGAACAATAAGAAATTTAGAGTGGGTAGTAGTGGGAGGGAATAGCTGCCGAAACGCCTGTCAAGAAGAGGGGTTTTTTCTTACTGCAAGCATGTTTTAAGTTTCCAAAAGCAACATTCGATATTGTTTTTATAAATATACGATACACAAATAATCGTAAATAACGATACTTAGGTAATAATAGTACAATGTTTTATATTTACAATTGTTTACGTCGTATAGAACAAGCATTTGAAAAATAAAACTTTCATTGAAGTGGGTTCAATAATAATAACAAAATCCATTCTAGTCGAATAAAAGCTAAAAAAAAACACCTTTTCATAATGTCAAAAATGTTCACTGCGAAAGATCGAACTTGCAACGACTTTGTTTACCAATCTTATGTTTTAAAAAAGTTGCTTATAAAATGAGTGAATCAGAGTTTGAAACTGATTTATTTTTTCGCAACTGTGTTAAAAAACGTCGTTCGATACACGTGCGGAAATGTCATTCTTCACTCGTCCCGAGTCTTGCTAGGCGAGTGGCAAGATATCTCGGTACTCGCGAGCTAGTGACATACTTTCCGCACTAGCATCGAAATGTACTATTTGTTTTCTTTTATATGAGGCAGTAATTAGGATACTACACTTCGGCATTTGGCAACTCCAGGAATTCTCTGTAGCTAGACGTATGTGACGTTTGTACCTATCGATCAGAATTAAATGACACTGACGGAAGTCGAAATCCTATATATGAGAATACGAATAGGTATGAACCTAACATTACAACCTAACATTAGAGACAACAGAAACCTTGACCTTGGCTCGTCCTACTTTTGTATACTTAGATACAAACAATAATTTACTATTAATATATTTTTTATTAACAGGTCGAAAGTCAAAAAGAGGGCCAAATAAGCTTTCTAAAGGCTAACACAGGAGCCGTAATGGATCAGTTAGATCGTCTAGTGCTACTTAAAAATATGTATGAAGAAGACCAGAGGAAGAGTGGGAAGGAACCATTACCCAGTTTGCAGACAGCAATTAAAGGTAAATATGACTAGTTCAATGAGAGCCTCGGTCACACTTCGTAAATAATGGAGATGGCACAGATGCATTATTGAACACTAACTACGAAAGAGCCCTCTTACAAAAGTTGTGCTGGCAACGTTGCATGTTTTGATACACGACGAAATTTATGCAGATATTATGAAAAAAATCGTGATCGCCGCCATTATGAAATCATAATAAAAATTGTTGTACTGTTTCCCTGTCATGAGATACTTACTAGTTTCTCCGCATTCGTAACCAGTTCGGGGTCAAGTTATTCTCGTACGATTTAAAACTCGGCGATAAATACTTATACTTACACAATAAAAACTAAAGAAATTAATGCGCTAGGTTTGTAAAGACTAGATTGCATAACGACTATGTAAGCAAAATGACTCAGTTTCATAAGATCTTGGTTGCAAAATGTCTAATTGTGTAAAACGTCTTAATAGTTGGTTGAAAATTGGACTTAGTTCTTTAACGTTTTGTTTGTTTTTATAACCCTCAAATAACAAGATGTCCTTGTAGCAAAACGATAACGTATGCAGAACGTACTGATAATAAAACGACTAGGTAGTGTAGTAATCATAACTAATTTTGTATTAAAAACTAGTTATGAAAACTATTGGACACTCGTCCAAAAGGTGTCCCATGTTGAAATTTTGTCAATCACTAAATAGGAAATAAAACGGATTATGTTTATTTTGTTTTAATAAATATAAAACTTAAGAAACAATTTTTAAAATAAAAAGAAAAACACACAAGACATAATCTTTAAAAGAAATAGTAGATTGTACAACAAGTGCATAAAACGCACCATTTTACGCGAGACGTTTATCCATCCAAGCGAGCTTACGAGTGAGGATGGATATAAAGTCGTGTGTTAAATGGGTTTTATCGTCCATAAAACCCATTTAACACTCGACTTTATATCCATCCTAGTTGTAGATTCTACTTTTCACTTCGATTGGGAGGAAATGAAACAGGAACAAGATAAAAAAAAATGCGACGAAATAAAAATTATTACTTTATTTCATGAAGCTTTATTGTGTACTTTGGCTGTTGATATCCTTGCCTTGGTCTTAGAATACTAACGAAAGGAAATAAAATAAAGAGGTTATTCTATGAAGTTAAAGTTGTTCGTGTTGCTGTTGGACCGATTGCCTAGGTCTTCGACGAAGATTTTACTTTATGCATAAGAAGCGACTTTATGTCGCCTACGCACGACATAAAGACGAACTTTTAGAGCTTGAGAAGTGAAACTGATATTCATTACATTTCTTGCCTCCGTTCACTTCATTAAAAAAAAATTAAAATTATCCACGAAACTATTATTCATGACTCTAAAGTAAACATAACACACAATATTTAAATAGAACTTGCAACAGCCTGTTAATCCTGTATTTAAAATAGCAAATGAAAATGGTACACAGTATTTCTAAAAATGTAAGCCTATCTATGTAGGATCGCAAATAGTGGATATCCGCTATCGTTGTCCCTAAATAGGTTATGGAGGAGAAACCCCGTCTACTTAAAAATTATTACAAACTATTGCTTCAAAATTATGCACAGAATTGACTCTTTCATAATTAATACTAAATAAATGAATTAAAGGGGTATCTGCATTTCTCCTCTTCGGTTAGATGACGTCCAAGAAATGATGTCTGCATATCTCGTAGAGGGACAAACAATACAAATCCCACAATCGAGATATGTGAGCACCGGAGCCGATTGTTTCAAAACTCACAGCGAGAAAAGAGTAACGGGAGAGCTGTAACGAATTTACACTAAGGCTGAGAACCTTCTAAATAGGGCTTCCAATCCCGGTGTGGCGTTCCTGAAACATAAAACATAAAACAAATATTAATAATATATACACCTGAAAATATATACACAAATATTAATAAAATGTACTTACCAAAACGCCACTACAACCTTCTTCGAGTGAATCCGCCGCGCAGCGAGTCCCGTTACCCCAAGCGCGCCGGCTCACGCGCCCAGCGATGCCAGACGTACGATAATTATCGTACATGTATCATAATTTCGACTACGGTACGATGTACGATACAATTTGTATTATCGTACGCAAAAGTACGATAATTTGCAACCCTGCTCCAAAATGGGGTGAAAAGACTAATATTCAGGGCCAATTATTCAAAAATACAAAATAATGTCTACGGTGAAGTGAAAAAGTAAATTGTCACTTCGATTTTTCGTCTGGCAACACTGGTTTGGTCTTCTTCTAGGCATAGATTTTAAGGTCAACTGTCAAAAATACCTCAGTTCCTATAGGCGCTAGTGAGAAATAGCCCACATTGCTATCCTACTTTTAGTTTTGGGAGCTAGCTACGCGTTCCGCGCGGCTCTGACAGTCGTACGATATTTTTTTATCTGGTACGATAATTTTCGAATATTGATACAATAATTCTCTATCACTCGTCTGGCAATCCTGCACGCGCCGGCCGGCCCGCCAGTGCGAAACCTACTCCCACGGCGAATGCACGCGCATTTTAGCTCCGAACTTTCTCTCGCCTTACACTTGCCAGCTTTCTCTGTCTTCTCGCTTATGTTTAAGAAGTAACCGCTTAACTTCAGTGCAGTGACTAGTGCTCCCTTGTGCCTCCAACTCAAGACTATATACCTACTTATAAATAATCTTAGTGTTAAATATTAGACAATAAATAAACATTGTGGAACTTAATTAAATGGTTCAATCAGAATAAGACTACGTTATTCAGTGCATCCACAGTAAGTTCCTAAACTGGTGACCCGTCGATAAATAACATGAGCAACAAACAAGGAAGCATAAGTGGCGCGGACGGCATTACGCAACCGGCCGGCACCCAGGAGCAGAATACCGGAACTGAAATTTCTTCAGATCAGCAGGGAATTTTATTTCGTGTGGGCGTGAAAGTTCCCCCTTTCTGGCCAGATCGACCAGCGCTATGGTTTGCTCAAATTGAAGGTCAGTTTCTGGAATTACATCAGACACGACCAAATTTTACTATGTTACATCACACTTAGACCACCAATTCGCAGCAGAAGTCGAGGACGTCATAACGAATCCCCCCGATGAAAATAAATACGCAACTCTCAAGGCCGAATTAATCAGCCGCCTGTCCGCATCCCAAGAACAAAAAGACAGGCAGCTCCTTTGGCACGAAGAGCTCGGGAGCAGAAAGCCATCACAGTTGGCCCCGCGCCGGAGCTGCCGGTTGATTTAAACTGACAGCTTCGACAACGGCCGCGGCTGCCGTCGTCTGCGGCGCCAGTCACGGCAGCCCCGCGCCTGCTCACAGGCCGACAAACATTACAAATAAGTTAGGTAATAATGTAATAAATATAATTCATCAAAATATACAGGGATTTTCTAGTAAGGAACTAGAAATTGGTTTGTTTATAGATAGTGCTAATATACACGTTTTATGTGTTACTGAGCATTGGCTAAAAGGGCATGAGTGCATGTTTAATTTTTATAATCATGACATTGTTAGCATGTTTGCTAGGCAATCTTGCAGTCGGGGAGGATCCCTGATTATGGTTAAACGCAACATTAAATGTAAGGAGCGCAAAGATATTGTTGCGAAGTCAATTGAACGTCATATTGAACTTGCTTGTGTTGAATTGGAGCAATTTATTATTATTTGCGTATACAGACCCCCTGCGGCGGATTACAGGCTTTTTGAGAGCATTTTAGAAGATGTACTTAGTTGCGTTTTTAATAGTAAAAAGTGCATAATTGTGTGTGGTGATTTTAATGTTAATTTGCTAGAGGAATCACCCACGTCTATTAACTTACTGAGTGCTTTTAAATCCTTTAATTTAGTGAATTTGTTCAATGAGCCTACTAGAATTACAGCAACTAGTGCTACGTGTATTGATAATATATTTAGTAATTTTGACCCTACTCGGAAATCCATAATCAACATTTTAAGTTCGGATCACTGCGGCCAGCAAGCTTCGTTTAAGGGGAAGACTGATATTGCGCCCCACGAGTTTATATATAGACCAATTTCTAAAAATCGATTAGAATTATTTAATACTAAGGTCACTAAACAACTGGATTATATGAAGTGTACTAGGGAAGATCCGGACAGTTTATGTACTTCGTTATTTAATTGTATTATTAAAGAATTTGATGCCTGCTTTAGTCTGAAAAATGTTAAAGCCAAGCAAGGTACGAAATTTAGTGATTGGGCTACACCAGATATTCATGAGAAGAGGTACAAATTGTATGAGTTATATGCTTTAAGAGCTGTCGATCATAGGCCTGAGTTTCTAGAGTACGTCAAAATTTATTCTAAAGAGTTCAAGCAGCTTTGTGCTGCTGCGAAGTCTGAGTATTTTTCTAATAAGATTTGTAACTCTGACAACAAGATTAAAACCGTCTGGAATGTAATTAACACTGAAACTGGTAAAACTAGAATTAGAGACCCGCACTACAGCCTGCAAGTTGAAGATACTCTAGTAAGCTCGGACCTTGATGTAGCTAAAGAATTTGAGCGGTTTTTTACGAACATACCTTTGGCAACCACTAAATCTTTACTATCATCTCCTGATAAGGCTGAAACATTATTAAGATCCAATGTGAAGGAATGCCCAAATTTGTTTAAATTCCATCATATCACCTCAAAAGACGTGATTAAAACGTTTAG
Organism: Tortrix viridana; assembly: GCA_963241965.1. Classification (NCBI taxonomy): domain Eukaryota; kingdom Metazoa; phylum Arthropoda; class Insecta; order Lepidoptera; family Tortricidae; genus Tortrix; species Tortrix viridana. The sequence continues at coordinate 39,103,863 of OY725171.1, read as the reverse complement.
GTCTCTTAATATCAAAAAGACTGAAGATCTTTGGGGCCTCTCTGTTTCAGTACTACACTCCATTATAGAGTCAATTGCGCCTTACCTAGCTACTATGTTTAACAAGTGTGTCGATGTTGGAGTATTTCCTGATCTAATGAAACACAGTAAGATCATTCCCTTGTTTAAGTCAGGAGCAAAATCAGACCCCACAAATTTTAGACCTATTTCGATACTACCAGCATTAAGTAAAGTTTTTGAGAAATTAATTCTTAATCAAATATCCTCACACTTTAATAAATATAAGCTACTTCATAGCAGTCAATACGGATTTACCAAGGGACGGTCTACAATTGATGCCGGTTCTACTTTGGTGAAACATATCTTTGATGCCTGGGAAAAATCACTAGACGTAATCGGAGTTTTCTGTGATCTGTCCAAGGCATTTGATTGTGTTGATCATGTTACGTTAGTGCGTAAGTTAAGCTACTATGGCATCAAAAACATTGCACTAGATCTTATTACATCTTACCTTGCTCACAGAACTCAGCGGGTAGACATTAACAGAACACAATCTTCTGGGTCATCTGTTGCTATGGGAGTGCCTCAAGGCTCTATTCTGGGTCCGTTCTTGTTTTTAATCTATATTAACGATCTCCCATTTGTAGTGCGCGAAAAACACGAAATAGTCTTGTTTGCTGACGATACTTCACTTATATTTAAAGCGGATAGGAAACAGGATAATTTTAATGAAATTAATGATGCGTTATCCACAATTGTTGACTGGTTTACGGCCAATAACTTACTTTTAAATGCCAAAAAAACTAAATGTATTAAATTTTCATTGTCTAATGTGAAGCGAGTGAATGCAGCTAGTATAAGACTGAAGGATGAGACACTGGAATTCGAAGATAGAACAGTATTTCTAGGTGTCACTCTGGACTCAAAACTGCAATGGAGTGCGCATATAGCCACACTTGCAGGTAAACTTAGTTCAGCGGCTTTTGCGGTAAAGCGAATCCGACAACTTACTGACGTCGAGACGGCGAGACTTGTGTACTATAGTTATTTCCATAGTGTTATGAGTTATGGAATTTTGCTGTGGGGAAAAGCGGCTGACATCCAGACCATCTTTGTATTACAGAAGCGGGCTGTACGTGCTATATATCAATTGGGGTCTCGTGTTTCGCTTAGGGATAAATTTAACGAAATCAATATTCTTACAGTCGCGTCGCAGTATATCTTTGAGAATATCATGTATGTACGCAAACACATACATGAGTTTAGGCATAACCGCGACGTTCATAATTTAAATACTAGAAATAGGGATAAGCTCGCTCTTCCAGGTCACCGTCTCCGTAAGGTAAGCACTTCGTTTGCGGGGAACTGTGTACGTTTCTACAATAAGATACCATCTGATATCGTCAATATGCCGTTCAATAAATTTAAGTCTCACATCAAGCGCTGCTTGATGGGTAGGGCATACTATACTGTAAATGACTTCATTGGTGACCAAGATGTATTTAAGTAGTGTCTAGGCTATTACTTATTTAAGGTATTTTCTTAAGTCTAGGATATTTTTGACGTCACTATCTTGAAACGTAAAATGCCTTTAAGCAAACTGTATTCAAACACGAAATTGTATGTATGTACTTTTGTACTCTATTAGTTCTTGTGTATACAAGACGCTTTTAAATGAGAGCACACTGTGATGTTTCTCGCCGGACAGCTATTTCACACAATATTACTTTTATGTTGTCCAGCAGCTTGAGCACGTCATGCTCGCTCAAAGGTCTTTGCTTACGGCGGCGTCGTTGATCGGGTCGCCACCTTCCCGAACATATGGTTGAGGGAGGCGATGGCTGAGATACGCGTCATACTCGTGAACGGGTGCTGTTTGTGGGGTCCGGTCTGTTCACGTCTGCAAGGACTTGTTCAGTTAATTATTCTAGTTAAGGCTTTTGACGAAGAGACCTCGTCGTGTTGTTCTCCTAGTCATTACATTTAGTGTAACGTATTTGACCTTACATTTGTAATGTTTTCATTTGTGCTAGTTCTAATAATTAATATTTGTTACTTTATTACCTTGTAATGTAACTTACTTTTAAGTATTATTGTATTTTATATTGGAAAAAATGACCTTCTGCTGGAGTTTCTTGCGGCGCTTCTTCTCCGCAATGATGGTCTTGTCCGAAGCGCTGGTAGATTCACTCTATATTACTGACGTGTAAAAGAGCCCGTATGTGGCCAATTTACTGAATAAATATTTGAATTTGAATTTGAATTTGTTCTTGCGACATTTACTGCACCTTGCTGGGACTAATAAAATACCAGGAAATTTCATTAGAACTGTTTGGACCAACCGCCTTCCGGTTAACTTGCAAACCATAGTAGCTTCTCACCCCGATATGCCTCTTGCTAAGCTTGCTGAGTTAGCAGATAAAATTCAGAAGACATCGCTTCGCCTAGCTTCCTAGTCACAGAGGTCTCGCCTATGCCGTCTACGTCGTCAGCACTCACTCCTTATGTTGCCCACCCCCGTGTAACGCTATGGAAACGATGTCCTTACAGTTGGCTGAACTTTCTAAGCAAATGGCCGCACTAACGTGTCACGTGCTCCAACAAGGCACCCGCCCTCAAACCAGAACCTACCAAACAGGTAACAAACCGAAGCAAGCTTTAGCTGGACAGACTAGCAAAAACGGCGTATGCTGGTACCACCGCAGATTCGGCGCACAGGCTACCAGGCGCACTCGCCCATGCGATTATCAGCCGGAAAACTAGCGAGGCAGCCTGAAGTGGCCGTAAACGACTGCCCTATACGAAACGGCCGTCTATTTGTCACGGACAGGAGAACCAAGGTACAATTTCTTATCGACACAGGAAGCGATCTCTGCGTTTACCCTCGATCTGAAATAAAAACACGACCAGCCAAAACCGACTTCGAGCTTTATGCCGCTAATGGCTCAGTAATCGCTACATACGGCTACGCTGACCTGGACCTGGACCTTGGATTGGGACGCACATACCCTTGGCGATTTATAATTGCTGACGTTACCAAAGCGATCATCGGCGTTGATTTTCTATCACATTTTAACCTCGTTGTCGATTGCCGCAACCAGCGCTTAATAGATAGTATTACGTCAAACATATCGCCTGCAACACCTGAAACATCATCTGACAGGATATCTTCCATAAAGACTTTCGTCGGTGAGTCAAAATACCACAAGATGCTGCGAGATTTTACTGACATCACACGTCCACCTGGCGCTCAGCGTGTACTTACTCACAGCACCGTGCACCATATACGGACGACAGCAGGCCCGCCAGTTGTATGCACCCCACGACGTCTAGCACCCGATAAACTTAAAATAGCAAAGGACGAATTTGAATCTATGCTCAACAGCGGAACCGCTCGACCTTCTGAAAGCCCATGGTCCTCGCCCTTGCACTTGCTTGCATAACGGATGGCGCCCCTGCGGTGATTACAGAATGCTTAACGCACGCACCATACCAGACCGCTATCCTATTCGCCACATACACGATTTTACTCAGAGTATAGCAGGATGTAACGTGTTTACAACCATCGACTTAGTGAAAGCATATAACCAAATTCCAGTCAACCCCGAAGATATACCGAAGACTGCTATTACTACGCCCTTCGGATTATATGAATTTCCTTTTATGACTTTCGGACTGAGGAACGCGGGTCAAACCTTTCAAAGGTTCGTCGACGAGATGACCCGCGGTCTAGACTTCTGTTACACATACCTCGATGACTTTTTGGTGTACTTTACATGTGAAACAACACATGAAGACCATCTTCGGCAACTTTTCTCCAGACTACGGCAGTATGGAATGGTCATCAACACATCAAAATGCGTATTCGGGGCGTCAGAAGTTTCATTTCTTGGCTACAAAATATCAGCTGAGGGCATAAAACCACTCGAAGCCAAAGTCCAAGCTATTAAAGATTACCCAGTACCCAAAACTGTCAAAGAGCTGAGAAGGTTTCTAGGCATGCTCAATTTCTACCGTCGATTAATTCCCAAAGCTGCCCAACTTCAAGCACCTCTTAACAACTTCCTCAAGGGATCGGTGAAAGGCTCGCACCCTGTAAACATATGTGACGACACACTGAAGGTATTTAACGCCTGCAAAGAGAGCATATGTCAGGCAGCCCTTCTAGCACACCCATACTGCAATGCCAGCCTTGCTTTAGTTACAGACGCATCCGACACATCGATTGGCGCAGCCATACACCAGCTACAAAATAGCACGTGGCAACCCTTGGCATTCTTTTCGCGCAAGCTGTCAACAGCACAGCAAAAGTACTCTCCTTACGACAGGGAGCTCCTTGCCATCTACGAATCCATAAGATACTTCAGACATTTACTAGAGGCAAGAGACTTTACAGTGTACACCGACCATAAACCGATTACCTTCGCATTCACAACCAGACGCGATAACTGTTCACCACGCCAGCATCGGTACTTGGATTTCATTGCTCAATTCAGTACTGACATACGCCACATTTCGGGCAAAGAAAACGTAGTAGCTGACGCACTTTCGCGTATAGCTTCAGTCACAGCAATCAACTACCAGGCACTTGCGGCTGACCAGGGGAAAGATCCTGTATTGCAAGAACTACTTACAAAAGGTTCATCACTGAAGCTGCAAAAAGTCAACACAGAAGGGGCAAGCTTATACTGTGACTTTTCACAAAAAACACCAAGACCCTATCTGACCTCAAGTTTTCGCAAACAAGCTTTCGACAGCCTCCATAACCTGAGTCACCCTGGGACATCGGCATCTGCCAAATTAATTGCTGACAGATTCGTATGGCCTGGTATATGTCGCGACTGCAAAACCTGGGCTCGGAGTTGTCCAGACTGCCAGCGCTGCAAAATATCCCGCCATACATCCGCACCCCTTCATTCCATCCATACTCCTTCCGAACGCTTCGCCCACATTCATATGGACCTCATTGGTCCCATGCCTCTTTCATCTGGTTACAGGTATTGTCTCACCATCATCGACAGATTGACACGATGGCCGGAAGTTTACCCATTGCCAGACATTACGGCAGACACATGCGTCAAAGCTTTCATCTCCGGCTGGGTGTCGCGATTTGGGTGCCCTCACAAAATAACTACCGATCGTGGAAGGCAGTTCGAGTCCTCCCTGTTCCAAACTATCGCGACCACTGTCGGCGCCAAGCACTGTCCCACCACAGCTTACCACCCAGAGTGCAACGGCATGATAGAGCGCTTACATCGCCAGTTGAAAATTGCTATAATGTGCCACAACAACAGTCAATGGTCAGAAATTCTTCCACTCGTACTCCTAGGAATCCGAAGTGCCTGGAAGGACGACCTCAAGGCGTCGACAGCAGAATTGGTCTACGGAGAACCCCTTAGACTGCCAGGCGAGTTTTTTAACCCTTCTACCACCCTTACAGTAGATGTATCAGACTTTGGCTCCCGCCTGCGCAGACACATGATGAATCTCAGCCCAGAACCAGCGTCATGGCACACAAACAAAACCTTCTATATACCAAAAGATCTTCTCTCTTCTGAGTACGTATACCTTCGTCAGGGTCCAGCTCGAAGATCCCTCGAAGCGCCTTATTCTGGTCCATACGAAGTCCTGGAAAGGAGCCCAAAGACTTTTAAATTAAACATCCAAGGCAAAGAGTCTACTGTCACAATAGATCGCTTAAAACCAGCTTACCTGACGCGAAGTGCCGGGACACCACAATCGCCAGACGTAAGCGCAGAGAGAAGAACTCCAAGCGGCAGGGTAGTCCGCTTACCTGATTACTATCGTCCGTGAAACGGTCTCGGCGGGGGTGTTGTGGCGTTCCTGAAACATAAAACATAAAACAAATATTAATAATATATACACATGAAAATATATACACAAATATTAATAAAATGTACTTACCAAAACGCCACTACAACCTTCTTCGAGTGAATCCGCCAGTGCGAAACCTACTCATACGGCGAATGCACGCGCATTTTAGCTCCGAACTTTCTCTCGCCTTACACTTCCCAGCTTTCTCTGTCTTCTCGCTTTTGTTTAAGAAGTAACCGCTTAACTTCAGTGCAGTGACTAGTGCTCCCTTGTGCCTCCAACTCAGACTATATACCTACTTATAAATAATCTTAGTGTTAAATATTAGACAATAAATAAACATTGTGGAAATTAATTAAATGGTTCAATCAGAATAAGACTACGTTATTCAGTGCATCCACAGTAAGTTCCTAAACCGGTATACCGGGATCCCAGTATTCCGAGATCCCGGTATTCCGAGATCCCGCGCTATTTTCCAGCTACCAAATTCAAAAGAAACAAGTAAAGTTTTTGGAAGAGATGTAAATTATATATTTTTTTGATAGTCGTCATCAAGGAACTGCGGCTCTTTTATTTTTGTTTCCTCTAATATTTTAGAAATATTTTTTTTTGTTATTGAGTTGACATTTGTAAACTTTAATGACCGACAAGCTTGTTGACTTCGTACTTAAATAAAAAAAAAAAAACTGTCACTTCACTTCTATATCTGTCATTGTCAAGTCAAATCAAAGTAAACAAACGATTAAATTCAACGGCTCTTTTCTGTTTGCTTGCGTTATTGAAGTATTTCTGCCTATGATATCTTGACATTGTAAATTGGCAATATATAATGGTATTTTATTAATTGATCCGTTAAAATGACAATCTAGTTCACATTGACCTACAGTGGGTATTGTATGACCAGTTAATGTAGACAAGTTAAATTTACTCTTCTTAATTATGTGAGTAGGCAATTTCAACTTTTGAAAATCATAATAAGAGATCACATTAGTGTCAGTACCAGAATCAATAAGAAATGTAATTGGAATTTTATGAATTTCAATACTGATTGTCCAAGGTTTGTTTTCAGTGACATTATTACACTTTATTGAGCCGATGAATAAAAAATCATCATTTTGATTATTGTGTTCTACAGTGACAGCTATATTTTGTTTAGGACAGTACTTACTGTAGTGATTATAACGTTGACAATTATGAAACTTCACTCCTTGTGCTGGACAGCGATACCTATGTACTTGCCCGCAGTTTGTACATGGCGGCTGCTGTCTTGAGGAATTAAACCTGGAATGTGACGGTGTATGTGCTCTTGACTGTGAAGCTCTGAAGGACGAATGGGACTTTGAAGTTGAAGACGCTCTGGATGGTCTTGATGGTCGATTCCTTGTTTGACTACGACTTGGACGATTCGCTTAACTTTTCCCTGTTGCTAAAATATTTACATTTCCATTATTAGACAATTATTTAGCTTGTATCTTAGACATTTGACAATATTTGGCTAGATTTATAGCTTCATCGAGTGATTTCGGGACTTGCTGTAAGATTTTTTCTTTGTTGTATATCAATACAAATGTATAATATATGCCAATCATGGCATGACTTAAATTCCAGCTAAGTATATCCCGTACTAGTTTATCTCGAAGTTTGTCGAAATTGCATTTGTGACTCATGTTTTTCAAGTCCGTGGCATATTAATCTATTACTTCATCTGCATGCTGACGCCTATTAAATAATTTATGTCGCTCCATTGTGATGTTGACCTTTGGGCTAAAATATTTTTCGTACCTGTCCATTAGCTCAGCCAACTTGACAGTGTCGACGATGTCTACATCGAAGCTATAAAAAAATATTCAATGCCTCGTTGCCCACATAGTGTAAAAGTAAGGCTACTTTTCTGGAGTCGCTCTCTTGTTCAAGGTTGTAGGCTCTTAGGTATATCATGAATTTAGTTTTGTTTTTTTTTTTCAAATTTGCGGCATATTACTGCCATTGACGTTAATAGGTTCGAGTCTTACATTGCCCGTAGACCCCGTAGACGACGTTGACGACGCCATGCTCTCAAGTAAGGGTGGTGACGCATATATCAATAGACTGTTATTTGTTTGAGTTTAATTTATTTGAAATAATGTACAAGAATAGGTGTTTGCACCATGAATGCCGCGAGGCGACTCTACACACCACTACTATTGTTTTTTTATTGTTCCATTCTTAATTTCTTTATTCGATTTCAAAAGAATTAAGAATAAAACTGACATACATAAAGCAACAAGTTCTACAATTCTACATACAAAACTACTTGTTGCTTTACATCCCTCTCTCCTATTGAGACTTGGCCGGTTCTCCATATGTATGTTTACTTTGATTTGACAATTACAGATATAGAAGTGACAGTTTTTTTTTCTTTTTCATAAGTACGAAGGCAACAAGCTTGTCGGTCATTAAAGTTTACAAATGTCAACTTAATAACTAAAAAAAATATTTCTAAAATATTAGAGGAAATAAAAATAAAAGAGCCGCAGTTCCTTGATCTTTAGGATGAGGACTATCGAAAAAAATATAATTTACATCTCTTCCAAAAACTTTACTTAGCCAATTATCAATATGTGATCCACAGTCGTATGGTAAACCTAGTGACAACTCTATCGAAGTACTAGGGACCTAATTGTTAAAGCAAGCCGACATTTTCATCAATACTAACAATAAATTTAAATACTTAAATAAATAATTGAATAAAACTAATAAATATAAACAGGCGCCATTCACTTAGACTCGGGCAAACAAAGTGCCACGAATTCACATTACTAACTGTTCTCTGAGATGCTTTAATTACAGTATAACTATGATTTTCGCGGTTCATTACTTGATTATTATTTAAAGTTAGGGTGAATAGGCATCTTCTGGGTGAGCTCACTTAAATTTTCTTGCATTATGATGTAAAAATAATATTGTAATATCATATGACAAACATTAAAACCATTTAATCACTTTAATATGTATTTGACATGGTGTATACCCATGTGTGTTGTATCAGTGTCACATAAGTATGACTTGAGGTGAAATTATTTTGGATACTCTACACCGAATATAACGTGGAGCAAACTTTCCACCTAGGAATTCATCTGGTTGTAACATTAAGATGCTGTTACCTCACCGGCATCACCCGCGGTGGCAATGGACTCTTATAAGTTGATATTAAACTGCTCAGGGCGCCTGTCGCTAGGTGATATTTATAAAGGAAACCACTATATTTGGACACAGATAACGCCGTTTAATTTAAAGTTCTTCAGTTCATCACATAAATTAAGTCTTAGCACACACTTGACACTGACCTTCGGGTAACACCCTTACTATAATTCGCAGCAGACGCGGATGAGCTCAGGAAGCTGTTCCCGGCAGGCTTGTCCCAGGTTCAGAGCAGCTCCTGACCGCCAGTTCTCCATGTACTGCTTCCTCGATCAAATGGTGTATTTCCAAGGTCTAATCGTCTACGTGGGATATTAATCAGTACCCATGTGTGGTACCAAGGGACCCCTATAACCAATAGGTTAAATCAACTCCTATCCAGAAATGTGGACCCATGAGGAACCTCCAAATTACAACACTAAGAGATATAAATTTGAGCTACTTACATGAATGGGATTTATTTTTAAGCGTTAGGTCGTCATCTGGTGTCCTCAGGCTGACATGAGCCTATTTTATATGTTGGTGCGCATTTGGAATATGCACATAGCCGTCACGCCGATACATATTTTAAGGTGCGTGCGCTCAGAACCGTGGTCGCAATCAGAAAAGGACGTGGCCGCTGAAGCTATACGCCAAGACACTAGCGCCGCCGCGGGTGTTTTAAGAACTAAGTCACCTTTAATCTAGAGGCTTCTAAACGAGCGATATCGGAAGACCTCCTTGACTAACAACTTACACTACTTATCAAGAGATGGCGTGCGGGTAAAAAAAAAACTGTTACATGGTTCGCCCCGCGCAAAATTGCGGCGCCACACGATGTCATTGACTTGAAAAGTAACAGACACTTGTTGCATTCCGATGAAAACCTAATACTAAAGCGTCTGATACCTTGGTAAATATGTCACGGAGGGAAGTCAAATTCGCAGCGCGATTATCTCGACTCCTATTCAAGCTAGGCGTAAGAGTCTGAATATTATTATTACGTTCTCGAACTGACAAAACCTCCCTTCCACACATGAGAAAATTTGGTGTGCAAGACGTGGCTAGGTTGAATGAATGGTTGATACATGAATTTAAATATAATACTACCTTAGGTAACAATTTCGCCCAATTATGTTGGTTTTCACCAACTAATATACTCAAAGTGGTTAAAACCGACTGGTTCTACGACATTAGCCTCAGGCGAATAATACGGAGTATATGACGGAGAGGGTATTTGGAAACTGGACAAAAAATTGACAAACTGCGAACTACGAAAAACAGTTGCGTTATCACATAAAATATTACAAGGGGTTCCGTATCGAAGAAAAATCTCAGACTCAAGTGCTTGAGAAATATTTTGTGTACAAACCTTTTTTAATGGTACTAACCAAACAAATTTAGAGAAAATATCCACCGTGGTAAGTATATAACGGTAACCATAATATGCTGAAGCCTTTAGTCCTATGAGATCAATTGATAAAAGATCAAGCGGCGAGGAAACCGATCTAGGATACAATTTCTGATCACGTGGAGTAGTATTAGTGATTTTGTACGCTTTACAAACTTGACAGCCTGAAATGCCACGGAACATATTAGGCATGTAATACAATTCACGTGCTTTGAAATATGTTTTCGTCACACCAGGGTGTACATGATTGGAAATCCATCATAAATCTCAAGAATAGCTTCACGTGTTTTATTAAATGGTAAAACAACACGCCATGGATTGATTCTAAGGGAATCTTCGCAAGCTATCTTTCGTAAAAGGACACCATCATCACGAATATAATAGGCGTGAACAATTTGAGGAGTTTCAAGTACACCATTATAGATTTTCTCATACCAGACATCAGAAGTTGGATTTGTACCACGAGAAAATTATATCAATCCGACTTGACCACGAAAAAGTGCGTCTAGTACAACGTTCAAAACGCCTCGCCTATGTACGATCTTAAAATTAAACTGTGAAATAATAGTTGTCCACCGAGCTAGACGACCAATTGGGTTATCATCAAGTGTGAGAAGCCATTTCAATGCTATATGGTCTGTGACAAGTGTAAATTCAATACCATCTAAGTATCCACGGAAATGCTTTATGGAATCCAATACTGCAAGGAGTTCACGTTCTGTTGTGCTATAGTTTTTTTCGGCTTTGGAAAATAAACGTGAATAATAGGCAATAGGATGCTCTACTCCATCAATCTCCTGGACGAGCACAGATCCACGGCCAGATAAGCTCGCGTCTGTCTAAAGAATGAAAGGACGCGTAAAGTCAGGACAGGACATCACAGGTGAATCCATCAACGCCTTTTTAACTGCTTCAAAGCGTTATCAGCAGCATCATTCCAGTCAATTGGATTATTTATTTATTGAGACCTTGGACCTTCTAATCAATTCCGAACCGCAAAATGATTCGAAATTAAATGCGGAAATAAGTGACACAGAACAATAAAGAATAAAATTAAACTGCAACCCATTTATTGCACATTACTAATGAAATCTGGATAATTATTATCCTTAATGATAATTAGATAAAATTACATTTTTACTTTAATGCCAACTCATTAGGAATAATTGAGAGTAATTTACTTAATTTTTACTCTTAATCATACACTTAATGAGCACTAAATGTGCTCATTAGGGGGCAGGGAGATAAAGGGCCAAAAAGTGAGATATGTAATTATTCCCAAGAACTCATTTTTGTAAATGTATCTCATCTATAGCCATTATTAAATTTTAATCCATGATTAAACGTGTCTTGCAAACTTAAATACCTACTAAAAACCTAGTTTTCCCCATATAAAACGTTTTTGATAAAAAAAAAGTGCAACTGGCCGGGAAGTTTTGAGTACGCCGAAAAATTATAAATAATTGGTTCTAAATTCGTGCGAAAGGATATTACGGGAAATTGTGCACTTTCTGAAATATTCCGCTTTTTCATATACGCTCCGTACAAAATTCCCTAAATTCCCTAATTCTATGGAGAGGCCATTTTCGATCCACAGTGCGCCGTGTGCGCCGTGCTTGCCCCTCGGCTCCTCGTCTACGCACGCCGTGGACGCGTCAGCACGGTGTGGCGCGCATCAGTGTTGTACCGCAGTCTATGGGAGTCTGTTGATGGCACCGGACGTTTTTGTGGAGTAATTTCTTTTTGTGGCAGCTTACGTACGCTGATTTGGTTGGCAATTGCGATAAATCAAGAATTATTATTTGTGCTGGTCATCGAAATATACCTAATAAATATGGAAGGGTAACCTCAAACAAAAACGACTGTAAAATCCGCTCCAAAATACCCACTTTTCGAAATGAAAATATCTTATGTATCGAGTGGTTTCGATAATCAACTAAATATTCATTGAGTTAAGGTTTGAAGTCATTTCTGTCAGATATTGATATAACGTTTGAGTAGACAGTAATTTCAGTAAGGTTTTATACCGTTTGAAAGACAATAATCTGCAATTGGTTACAAGCTCTCTGATACAAGAATTTTATTTGACAATATTTTTTTTCATCCAGTTTACTTGAACGCGGCCAAGTATTTCAACATTTGACGTGGATGGTTTAATACAAAAATAACACAGTAATTGAATAATGAATTAAATTAATACTTTTTAATAGCGTTTGTTGGAGCGGAAAGGTTCTAGAGTGGTGACCGCGAACCGGGAGACGAAGTGTTGGCAGGCCTTCCACAAGGTGGACCGACGATCTGATAAAGGTCGCGGGAAACCGCTGGATGACAGCAGCAGAGGAGCGATCGTTGTGAAAAACCTTGGGTGTCAAGTGGACGTCTTGCGGCTGATGATGATGAATTATGTTTTTGCGAGAATAAGATTATACCTAACCATGCATATGCATATCGATCTTAAGTTAAGCAGGCTCAGGTACCTAAGGGCCTGCGCAAACCGGCGGAGCGCAGCGCAGATCACTTTAAATTGATCAATGTATATTCTTCCCTATTTTAATTACAATAAGGTTTAAATTTAGAGCCGCAGCAGCAGAGTAGAAATCCCCCGTGATGCTCCGAGGTCATTCTCAGAGCATTCAAATTTATACCTTATTATAATTAAAATAGGGATGAATATACATTGATAAATTTAAAGTGATCTGCGCTGCGCTCCGCCGGTTTGCGCAGGCCCTAATAGATGTGTGATAAACCACTCGACGTCTGATATTCATTAAAATATTTTTAATATTATTGTAAATAAATGTTGACAATGTACTGTACCATTTAAGACTGCTGTGACTTTTAAAAAATGTCTTCCAGTTTTTGAGATGACATATGATTCATCAAAATGGATGCTGTAAATCCTGCAAAGTTTTCGCTACTCAATTCGCGACGAACTGCTTCCCCCAAGCCAGACGGCGTTCTTATTTTTTTTTGGAAAACTTAAAAAGATCATAATATTACCTATTTGTTTTATTATGTAAACTAACAATAGTAAAGATGACATAAAATTTAATTTCCTATTCATTCGAAGTAGTTGCTTGTAATTCACATTTTTCAACGATATATTGCATAACATCGGCCATGACATTTTAGTAAGGGAATATTTAAATTTCAATAACTTACTAATGAAAATAAATATCGCTTTTTTTTGCATCTGTGTGGGTCCTGCACCAATTCACAATGCAACTTGGCATTTTTGCAGCATTATTTAAATCCGGTAATCATTAAAACCGAATTATTTTGGTTGTAATTATAAACAACTGTTTGACACTACGTCAGAAAGTCGACTGATAGACGGTTGGGCACTAAGTATTAGCTCCACCCCCGCTGGCACTAAGTCAGGGGGGCCGATTTTCAGCGTCAGTTAGACTTCCATACTTATTATATTTCGATGGCGCTGGTTCATGAAATGCCTGTTATATGGTATAAGACTGTCGGAGATCGACATTAGTATAGGAGCTTGTAACAAGGTGGTACAAAGGAAAGATTGTGCCACCGGAAGGCTTGGCGATCACTCCAGTGCGACGGCAGCTCACTTCTGCTTGAGATCGCATCCAGTGAACGAACACCTTCACAGTGAGAAATTTGACCACAAAACCGGACATCCTTGTTTTATTCGATAATAAGAGAGCAGTTATTATCTTAAATGCATGGCAAACTCCCGCGTAGAATAAGTTCTTAATTTATAAGAAAATGGGTTCTAAAATTGAGGTAAAAACCGGATGTGTACAGTTCGCCATCAAATACATCTGTACATATCAGAGTGGTCAAAAATATCTGAACATGCACTCTAACGCCTTGACAATAGAGTCGTGTTCAGATATTTGTGAGCACCTTGTTTGCTGCAATATATATGATGGCGACTGTACCTACATAAGAGCATAGAGCTCATTGAATCTAGTACTATGTTTATTCAAAGTGATTTGTGCATCAATAAGAGGTGTTACAAGTGCACTATTATAAATATTTTCATAAAGAAAACTTGCCCATTTATTGTTGGGCCAGTCAATATCGACACAAAAAAGGCAAACATTGCAAACGCGCATGTATTTGGGTCATTCTCACGAGCGTTTTAGCCGCCGTCACAACCGTGGTCGCATTATTGAAGGCTTAGGACTTCCCTGTAGATTCGAATGTCATTTGCGGCTATTCTGTGCAATTCAGAGCCGCCGCTAACAATTCTTATCAAAAGCTTTTCCTTAGAATATCGTCAATATTGTAGCCACGGCTGTGACGGGCGGTTGAAACGATATGAGAATTACCCATTTACGTTTTTTTATCTACACACATATCATAAGTCCTCTATAATGCGTTCAGAAGCCGTTGGCAATGACCAGCATTACAACAATCAATTTTACTAATATAATTTTCTTAGCTGTAGCAGTAACATAATGTTCTTATAACGATATAACATTTGATAAAGTTATGAGTTTCAAATTTCGAACATCTTTGAAAAACAAAAAAAAAATATTTGACCTCAATTCTAATATCACTCGAGATGACATTTAATTCGAAATGAAATGTCAATTGCATACAATTTTGACAAATCTCGTATGTTAGTTGATAATTTGATATCGAACGATATGATAGTAGAGGCCGACTCTAGATTGTCTCTGAATTAAAAAAAAAACTACGGCTGCCGCCATTTTTGACGTTCTAATAATTGATCAATGCCGGCTATGCCGGTCGTAACATGCGGTTCCTGAACACATCATAGAGAGCTTATAATATGTATGTAGATAAAATATTGTATGTAACTGTACATAATGCAGCAGTCACATAAACTACTATTATATATGTTGTTAGGTCCCTTAAGAGTAGTTTATACCCAAGTTTGCAACCTTGAAAGCCCTGTGCTACTAAGTAAAAAACTACGATATGTATTATTTTTTATTTTTGAAGAAACTATGAGGCCTAGAGGACTACGCACCACTTTGGAATTAAATTAAAGCTAATTCAATTCTCTTTAAATTCCTTAATTTTTAATTATTATTAATTATTTTTTCCGCTACGTGTGTTGCAAAATGGCAGAACCGATAAAGTTTCTCTTTTGAAAAAAAATGCCCCTCTTTGACTAGCTGTACCTCCGCAACAAATGGGTTAGGTTAGGCTAAAATTGTAGCAAATTTAGTTAGCTTTATAAAAAGTATATATATAGCTTTTTAAAAAGTATGCAACATATATACCTAAAAATGCTTCCTTAAGGATGTTTTTTTCGAAAAAATTGAAACAAGTGCCAAAATTTCGAGTATCAACGTTAAATTAAAAATTAAAAAAAAACATGCAAGTAACGTGATTGTTTCGTCGTGTTTTTGCTCGATTTTAACCTGTATTTATTGTCTTGTACGATGGTACGTAAACCTTCGTGTGCTAGTCTGACTCGCACTTGGCCGGTTTTTTTAATCAATTAAGCGCACGCTTGTTCTGTTGCAAACTTTGGGCCTTGGGCTATGTATATCGACTTTGTGCCACCAGCACTTCACTTGGCCATGTTTGCCAAATATGGCTCTTACGTGTTTGACGTTGGTCTTACCAAATGAAACAGATGCAACATGAATATTTGACAAATAACAGTCAAGTGAAGTGCCACCATTTCATAGCCACCATTAGATGTATGTAGATGTAAAAACAAAAAATGCGACGTTGCTAGCTAATCTTTTTTAAGAGGCGTCTTAGGGTCACATTAATAAACTCATCTTGACTGAAATGGACGTCTCTTTTAAGACACGTCAAAATAATTGTCAAGCCACAAAACATTTACATTTTTGGACACATTTGAGACGAGCATAATTATGAGACAAGATGAGTTGATATACGACCCTTAAAGACTCGAAATTATGAAGACTGGACTTAATATTGTATTCTTTACGTTGTTTTTTAATAATGAATCCAGCACTCCATGATAACTTAATAGAAATAGAAAATATAAATTTCGCATACGTAAGTACATATATTTATATATTTTTAATATTAACTATTGTTCCATTCGTAGAAACGACTCAGCGATTGTACCAAAACCTTATTAAAAAATAAAATGTCGTTAATTTTTTTCATTTAACACTCAAAATACAATAAATAACCGTATTCGTAGTGATACGATGGTGATTGCCACTTGTATTCATAACTAGCTAATCCGACAGTCGTTTTCGGGGCAACTTTTATTTTTCTTAAGGCCGTATTATGACTATTACGAACATTAAAAAAAATGCCAAATCGTTCAGCCGTTCTCAAGTGATGTGCTTACCGACGGACACCATTTCATTTTTATTTATATATAATAATAATCGGGTATAATAATAATAATAATGATATATAATAATAATAATCGGGTGATCCAATACACTCGTAGTTATGAGCGGTATTGCGAGAAGTGTGAGAGTAAGTCTATGCGATGCGCAGAGTCGATCGCGGTGGCGGACGCGCTGTTCGCGGAGATCCTGGCGCGCAAGGAGAGCGCGGACCGCACGCGCGACGCGCTGCTGCTGCTCACGCGGCACCGCTTCCTGTTCCAGCTGCCGGCCTCCGTCGACCGCAACATCCGCCGCAAGGAGTTTGACCTCGTCGTCAACGACTACTCGCGCGTGAACAACCTCTTCGGGAACACGCATGTTCAGGTACGACTATATGGCCCGTTCTTCTCGTTGTCTCGCTTTCAATTACGTGGGGCATACTGAAAGTTTCTGGAACTGGCCACTTACAATAAATAAATTAAAAAAGCAATAACATAATTTGAAAATAGAACTCTCTATGAACATATTACTTTTCAATTAACGAGACTCATTTGTTTTTGGCGGGGTCCAGAGAATTGTGTGTCGCTATTATAATGAAACTAACTCGTGAAAATTTTCGTTCAAATGATTTTTTACGATTTTTGCTGCGGCTTAAGTCAACAAGAGAGTTGCCAGAGACTTCAACTGGCGTTTAATGATGAAGTCCCATCTCGTATTCGTATTAGCTCTGTGTATTCGTGGTTCGGAGAATTTAGACGTGGACGAGATCATCTCCATGACGATGTACGTGAAGGTCGGCCGGTGACTGCGGTTACTGAAGTCGATACCGTACGACAACTAATTGAGACAGATAAAAAAATGACCTGTCAGCAAATTCGTACTGTATTAGGGAGTCAAGTTCAAAACATTTAGCATGAGCAACTGAAGGTTCGGAAGCTTTGCACTCGATGGGATACCGCATGATTTAACGGAAGACCAGAAACATATCAACGTTTTGGCACATCAAGCTGAGTGGAAACCATTTTGATAGGTCTAAAATTATGTCAAAAATTATAAAATCAATCTGTAAGTTGTAAAATGCCTATCAAATAAAAAAAAAAAAGACTGCGTGTAGAGTGGTGTCGAAAAATTATACATAATTTTAATGGAGGAGAGTCATTGGCTGTCTATAATATTGTAACAGGTGACGAAACCTGGGTGTATTGTTTCGAACCGGAAAGAAAAAGCCAGTCAGAATAAAAGATAAACTTAGAGGTTTTCGATTCTCAAGCCCAGAAGCGGCAGTGAATGCAATCCAAGAAGCCGTTGAAGAGGTCTCTACCGAAGATTGGACCCACTGCTTCACACAATGGTTCCAACGAATGCAAAAATACGTAAATAGTGAGGGAATAAGTATACTTTGAAAAACAATAAATTAATTATAATCATCTTATCTAGTCTTATTTATCAGAATCCAGAAACTTTCAGTATGACCTAAGTATAGGTACATAACTTACGGGAAAGTAATGTGACAAGTGACGCACTCTCTATTTTCTGGCTCCGAGCCAACCTCACGTGCCCGTGGTGCACCTTAACGATCTGCGAATAAGGCTCTGACGACCGACAAATTGCGGAATCGGCGGGGCAGGGAGTGCAAAGACTACCTGCGGTACGGTATCCCCTAAACAAATAATAAGTTGAGCTAGGGCCGATCACCGTACATGGAGGTTGATTAGTAGGTTGTTTAGTAGCTTCACTATCTAACAAACATACAAACAATGTTATAAAATCTTGGATGTCGATTTTAACCTACACTCAACGGCAAAAATAACCGCCCACCCGTTTTTTGTTCATACAATTGCTAACAATAGTACATTTCGATGCTAGTGCGAAAAGTATGTCATTACTCCACGAGCACCTAGATATCTTGCCGCGAGCCGTAGGCGAGTGGCAAGACTCGGGACGAGTGAAGAATGACATTTCCGCACGTGTATCGAACGACGTTTTTTAACACAGTTGCGAAAAAATTAATTAATTTCAAACTCTGATTCACTCATTTTAAAAACAACGTTTTCATTTGACATTTGAAGAAAGTTTTTGACATTATGACCAGGTGTTTTTTTTAGCTTTTATTCGACTACAATGGATTTTGTTAATATTATTGAACCCACTTTAATGAAAGTTTTTTTTTCAAATGCCTGTTCTTTAAGACATAAACAATTGTAAATATAAAACATTGTACTATTATTACCTAAATATTGTTATTTACGATTATTTGTGTATCGTATATTTATAAAAACAATATCGAATGTTGCCTTTGGAAACTTAAAAAATGCTTGCAGTAAGAAAAAACGCCTCTTCATAATGTCAAAAAATTTGACAGGCGTTTCGGCGGCTATTCCGTTCCAACTTATTAAGAACGGTTTTTCAATATTCAATATTAAAAAATAAACGTGTTATTATAATGATGTACAGGTAAGTAATAAAATATGTAATATGTATATTTTTCTTATTCTTACATTAACAGTAGGTCTTTATGTTGATTACGATGTCTAAAGGAAACTAATATTAACACTCATCAATAAGTAGTCATGAATTGGAACAAGTATAAATTTAAAAAATTGGAAAAGTAAAAAGCACTAGTATGCGAAAACCAACTTTCCGCACGATATACAGCTACGAAAAGTACCACTTTTTGAGCATATCGTAACGTCAGGAATAATTAACCAATTTGAATTCGGCTTGTTTTGTTTTTCAGTTAAATAACCCAGGTAAAAATGGCATACAAATATTCTTCTTAAACGTTGTGACTCTTCCCAAAGGAATAAAAAATATCCACACACCATCCTTCCATAGGAAATTATTGCGTTTTTTTCGATATGTCTTTCGAGTGATTTTTAGGTGCCATTTTGGCAAATAAGTACTGCAACTTTTAGGATCATTATTTGTACGTCATTTAGCAATTGTATTCACAAAAATAGAGCTGGTATGTGATGGAGACGGAAGGTGGTCAAAGGAACTCCTCAATTGCTAATAGATGCTAATAGATCCGTCGAGATTGGACTCGTCTTTTAATAGTGAGTCTATGATCAGTGTTCGAAGTACAACCGGCAACAAAGTATCTAAAAACTGAATTTTTGTATAACTTATTAGTACCAGATTTTAAAATTGGGTCGTTCTTCCTTTTTACCGACACTAGGTTGTCCCCGCGAAAGCAAATCGTTTAATCGTTTTATATGTGAGGGAATACTTTGGTTAATAATAACTATACTGTTGTGATGATACTGTTGAATTACGTTGTTATTTAAATTTATTTAAGCGTATTCTTGCTCGATATATACACAACGCTTAAAAGTACACACCGTCACACTGTCTGACCACTGTCACAATGATTTCGCTAAAACAAAGAAGAAACTTTTTTTTCGTCATCATCGTTAAAAAAGATGAACGGCCCAATATACATAAAGGGTTAAACTGTATTTAATAATTTCTATTTCAGCTTTTCAAAAAAATTCTTGCTGAAATAGACAAGAAAATAAAAGATCTAAAAGAAAATTTGTATACGAGAATGAAAACGATGCCTATTAATGCCCTGGAGCAAACAAAGTACATAAGGTAACTAAGTATTGATTTTACAACTTGACGACTCCGAGTAGAACTGGTTTATTGTAATATCGCCCCCTCTTATTTTTTTACGGTTTGAGGAATTTGGAGGCACAGCAGTGCCCCCGCCAAGTCGAGCAAAAAGAGTCACGGCCGTACCATCCTTTTCCCGAAGCTATTCGGGCAATTTTCGACCCCCCTGTAACTTTGTTGTGGAAAAAACTAGAAAAAAACTAGAAGCTCAAATTTTCAGTGACCAAGAGTGCATTACATAGCTAGATTTCCAAACTACATTAAATTTGAACTAGTAGTTATACGATTACAAATTTACTTCTGCAGTTCGTAAAATTATTTGTTAGACTTTGTATTAGACTTTATATGGAGATGTGAATTTACCAACCGCAAAGAAAACTGGACTGAAATATCTGGATGTTTCATTTTTTTAATTTCTATGTGGGCTAAACACTACCGGAATTCAAAATTTGAAGTTTGTGTGTCTGCTAGAAGTACCTTAGAATTTTGATTATTATATTATAATTCTTAAACTACTGGTTCAAATTTAATGTAATTTAGAAATATATCTAGCTATGTAATGCCCCCTTGGTCACTGAAAATTTAGGCTTCTAGTTTTTTCCACAACGAAGTTACAGGGGGGGGGGGTCGAAAATGGCCCGAATGGCTTCGGGAATAGGATGGCACGACGGCCGTGTCTTTTTTTTCTCGACTTGGCGAGGGCACTACCGTGCCCCCAGATACCTAATGCTTTAATGATTTTTAGGGCCTGTTTCACAATCGACAAGTAAATTCATCTGTCAAATAAATATAGCACTTTCATTGTCTATTTTCAAGTGTAAGAAAGGGAAAGGGCTTCATTTATTTGACAGATATGCTTTACTTGACGATTGTGAAACAGGCGGTAGGTAATTTATTTTGTACCTACATACAAATTATGACTTATCATGTTCTTTTTTGACGTAAAGTATTGGTAAATATTACGACAGTTACCACTTAACTAAAAATTATTCAATATTTTGAAACATAAGTTCGCAAATTTGACACTTGATATTTAGTACATTGAGTTTTATTTTGCATGAAAAATTGTTCACATTACAAGGTAAAAACTAGCGGTATTAGCATGTATCTGAATATACCAGTCAATGTCATTTTCAGCCAGTCTATACAAGATTTTTGTTCGGGATTGTGTATCTAGTAGGTACCTATTGTAACGTAAATAACTGATTATCGGTAAAAGCCATCAATTATTCACATTACTTTGCACATCTGTGTTAAGAGTGCTTACGTAAAATTTCGGCGCTCAAATAAAATAAGCGTTGTTTATAATTAGGTTTAATTAGAATTGTTAAAAATAAACATAAAAATTTGGATACAATATTTCAGATAAAGTAAAAAATCCGAGACAAAAGGTTTATAAAAGGAATATCGTTGTTAGACTCCGAGCGTCATTATATCGCGGCGTTATATATGATTAAACTATTTCATAATTCATTAAATAACACTATGCTTTGTATGAATGACGTTAAAGCGCTGTTTGAAAAAAGGTATGTAGCAACCTAAATCAGGATACGAAGAACCTAAAGAACGTTCCCTAGCAACATCTCCTAGAAAGGTTACACATAAATTCGGCTGTTTTATTTCAAAACCTAGCAAGAGCCATTTAGAAAAATTTACAGGTCGAGCAAAACAAACTTTTTTATGTGCTTGTTTAAGTTGAGATACTAGGTTTGAGGTTCCTGTAACTTTCATTCTAAGCGCGATAAAAATATGGGTGTTTTTGCAATACACGCAGCTCAAAATTTAAGGAACAATGATGTAAAAAAACGCATTTTGAAAATTTTGGCTCTTGCTAGGTTTTGGTTTGGGACAGCCGATCTTCATGCATGGTGTTATTGCAGAACTACTTTTTTATTTTTTATTTATTTACGATAATAGTTATTTGTAATACAATAATATAAGACGCGCTTCAGAAACCTGTGAGAGGTTTATATTATGTAGCACGAATGATATCGCCTCACTCACAACCCACTTATGTACTTAATGTTTACTCATAACAATAATATTATTATCACACACCTATGGTTACTATTTTTATTTAACTAATAATAGTAACTGTTAACGCTAGATGTCGTTGTCGCGGCCTTACCTGTAAAAGAAACTCAGCATAGGAAAACAATTAGATTTTATGTTTAAAAACAATAGAAGTTAAATATAAGATTAATTAAGTTATAACTTACCTGTAGCGCCATCTGTTGTAATAGTTCCCTAAACCACTTAACTTTTAATAAAGAGTCGCATCTATGTGTGAGCGGTAAAATGCATGTGTGCGCGCTGCCCCAGCCAGTTCGTTTCACACATCAAAAGCGACCACACACGTTTTTTATAGATCGCACATAGGTTCGAAAATTGCCAAAAACATCGCCTTTTCTCATTTTCCCGCTTATCAGCTACAAAGTGGTCTTCGAACCGGATCTGGAACCAAGCTTGGAAGCAGGACTGGCTGTGCTAAATGCCACTTCTAAATGCCACTCCGCCGCGCAGTTGTATTCGTACGCGGCGCCTGAAGGAGCAGGAAGTTTTTGCCAAACAGATGGAGAAACACGATGCAGAGGTGCAATCTAAACGTGTGGTGAACAAGGACGCTGAGGACTGCACACAGTGGGTACCTTTAAGAACGAACCTTCTAGAAAGTCTACTTCGTCATCGGTGCTACTGGCTAGAAATATGAAGTTAGAATTAGAGGCTGCTGAAGCTAAAGCCAGAATTGAGAAGGAGTTGATCGACAAACGATTAACAGCGGAGATAGCAGCTCTCGAGTCCGAGTCCCATAAGAGTAACAAATCATATTGTACCGAGAGCTCGGACAAGAAGAGGGTTGAAGCTTGGCTAGACCGTAGTCAACGAGAATTAAATCAAGTCGATGTCGTGCAAGAATTAGCTATCGGCGTGGCGGCCGAACTGGTTCCCGGCCCCAGCGATAAACCACCCGCGCCGTCAGCGCAGCCCGAGCGTCAACCTACCGACATAGAAAAACTAGCTGACGCGTTAAAGAGTGCCTTAACTGCTTCTACTTCCACTTTACCGAGCCATGAAATGGTTTTGAAATATGCTGCGTCTAAAGATTTACCCTTGTACTTCGGGGACCCTATTGAATGGCTGCAATTTAAAGCCGCTTTTATGGAGTCATCTACTTTATGTAAATTCAGTGACACTGAAAACTTATATCGTCTACGAAAGTGTCTACGCGGTGAAGCTAAGGAAGCTGTTGTATCGATGCTCATTGGAAACACCAGCCCCGCAGTAATTATACAAACACTTGAGCTTCGTTTCGGCCGCCCCGAGTCGGTTATAAATAAAATTGTGTTGCTTATTAAGAAGCTACCGCCGTTGCCGCAAGCTTACCACAACGAAATTGTAAATTTTGCCACTAAAATCAAGAACTTCACCGTGGCCGCTTTGGCTATCAATCAATCAGAGTATTTGCGAAGCCCCGAGCTTATAACAACTGTGGTTTTGAAATTTCCCAGTGATCTCATACATAGATGGTCAGACTACGCTTATCAGTTTTGTAACAGTGAGAAATCGAAGTTTGAAGTGCTAGCAGACTTTTTAATGAGTGAAGCTACGAAGGTAGCATCAGCAGGCGTATCGCATATTCATAGCCAGTCGGAAAATTATAAGAAGAAATATGAGGATCGTCGAGGTGCACCGCTCCCTGTACTAATCAGCGCAGAGGTTGATATGTGCCGATTCTGCAACCTATCTGTGCACCGTCTGCCGGATTGCCCGCGATTTAAGCGAGCCATGCGACGTGACCGCTGGAGATTTGTTCGTGCCAACAGACTATGTTTTAAGTGTTTACTTTTACGTCACGATAAACACAGTTGTTCGGCTCGTGCTTGTGATGTGGACAATTGTGGACAAAATCATCACAAATTGTTGCATTATAAGGTAAAGAACGAATGTGTAAACATAAGTGAATGTGTTAGCGCAACTGACGACAATACGGTTGAGAGCGTCGAGGACCTGGACTCGAGGTGAACTTGTTGCTAACACTACTATGCCAAGCTCTAAAGTACTGTTAAAGGTAGTGCCACTAACCGTCTATGAGCCTAACGGTCACGCTATAGTTCACGCTTTACTCGACGATGGAGCTACCTTATCACTATTATCAGCTGATCTCGCGAACACACTTGGGCTGCATGGCTGCAGCGAAACACTACGAGTGCGCGGTGCGTGGGACAAGACCGAGTTATTGTGTACTAGTGAAATAGTGAACTTTAACGAACTCTAATGGTGATTCATTTCCTATGCGAGCTCGAAAAATGAACGAGCTTAACTTACCTGTACAAAAGATGTCGTGTGTTAATTTCGATAGATACAGTCATTTACAAAGTTTTAAAGATTATGTACCGCATGATGATGTCAAACCACAAATGCTAATCGGTCAAGATCATTATCATTTACTTGCACCGCTTGATATGATCGGAGGCAGAAAAAACAAGCCGTACGTTACGCGCACGCCGCTGGGGTGGTGCATTCACGGAGTAGTATGCAATGTCTCCGCCGCCGCTCTGATCGAGAATGACGCAGCATTTTTATCACCGCGCGCGCAGCCGCCCGCTGCCTGCCCCGCGCGCCCGCCGTTGCGCAGGCGCATGGAGGCGCCCCCGCCGCTACAGCTGATGCGCTGACCTTGACCTACTCTCAGGCTCTGTCGTCTTCATCGAGGGATACGAATAATTTATGTACCACACATAGTAATTATAATATTGGACTACTTGAAAACTTTGATGGTGAACAAACGTTGATGAACTTGCACTCGTTAGTGCGCAATTCGTTCGCATTAGATTCTATCGGCGTAACTGCGATACCTCGATAAAACAAAGGCGAGTTACGAGCAATGGCCATTCTGGATGAAACCGCGAAATTAGATAATGGGCAGTGGGAAGTCGGCCTACCTTGGAAGGGCGATGCCGCTTTATCTGACTCGTACTCAACTGCACATAAAAGGTTAATGTTTGTAGAACATAAAATGAAGTTATGTAAAGATTACGCAGCGCGTTGTCGAGAAAGAATAAATCACTTGTTTTCCAGTGGATACCCGCGCGAAGTGACGAAAGACGAGAACGACTCACGCGTTTGGTATCTACCACACTTTGGGGTTGATAACCCCAATAAGAAAAAGCTCCGTGTTGTATTTGATGCCGCTTCGATGTCTGGGGGTAATTCGCTTAATAGTTACCTACTTCAAGGTCCCAATTTACTTCAGTCCCTATTGGGCATAATGTTTCGATTTAGAGAGGGTTCTGTCGGCATCGTTGGTGACATCAAGGATATGTTCCTTCGTATTAAAATTATAAAGGAGGATCAAGACGCTATGAGATTTTTATGGCGGGAGGACATCAATCAACCCATTAAAATATATGCAATGACTGCGCAATTTTTTGGCGGCGTATGTTCACCATTTATTGCGCAATACATAAAAAAACAAGAATGCGCTCAGGTTCCAGTCAGAGATGCCCGATGCCGTAAACGCTATTGTGACGTCACATTATATGGACGACATGATAGATAGCCACGATTCAAGTGAAAGTGCAGCGAGAATAGTTAGCGATGTTTTAAAAATTCACAAAGCGGGTGGCTTCGAGATGTGCAATTTATCCTGCAATAAACAAGAGGTATTAGTCAACATGCCAAAAGAGACGCTAAGTTCTAACGCCATAAGGTTCAAAATTGATTGCGATGACCAAACAGAAAGAACGCTTGGTTTATTATGGTGTCCAACTAATGATAAACTCGGATTTGATTTGGCCTTTAAGCGCATTCCTGATGAAATAATAACTTTAAAACGAAAACTAACTAAACGTGAGTTATTACGCATCGTCATGTCTATTTTCGATGTTTACGGTTTGCTTGCGCCTTTTACTATCAGAGGAAGAATAATGATACAAGAGACTTGGAAATTACGCATTATGTTTACAATATTCCGTGAATGGATACTAC
This sequence comes from Tortrix viridana, assembly GCA_963241965.1. Lineage (NCBI taxonomy): Eukaryota > Metazoa > Arthropoda > Insecta > Lepidoptera > Tortricidae > Tortrix > Tortrix viridana. The sequence continues at coordinate 39,077,586 of OY725171.1, read as the reverse complement.
AGATGCAAGAGTTGAAGGGTTTAAAGATACCGAGATGGTATTGTCGTACTGCAATTAATGATCAAACAAAAATTGAACTACATATCGTATGTGACGCGGCGCTGTCCGCTTACGCGTGTGTTGCCTACTGGCGCGTAGTCAACACTGATAAGAGCGTGCAAGTTTCCTTTATTGCGAGTAAGTGCCGAGTAGCTGGCCTGAAACCAGTTTCCGTCCCTCGAATGGAGCTCCAGGCCGCATTACTTGGGTGCCGCTTAGCAGCAGTGATTTTAAAGGAACACAGAATTGTGCCTACTGCGAAATATTTTTGGACTGACTCCACTATTGTCTTGCATTGGATCCGAAACGAGGACAGAAATTATAAGGTTTTTATTGCAAACAGGTTGGGTGAGATTGATTCTATAAGTAAAATTTCTGAGTGGCACTACATTCCTTCAAATATGAATACAGCAGAAGCAGCGACGAAGAATAATTCGTATAATCTGCACACTGACTGCGAATGGTACCGGGGTCCCGCATTTTTGTACTTAGGCACCGACGGCTGGCCTGCTGAGCCTGAAGCAAATAAACAAGTTAATGAACAGAACTTAGAGAGAATAAATACGATATTAGTTTTAACTACTGACTTACCTGTGCCGGATCCAATGAGATTTTCATCATGGCTACGTCTGTTGGGCGCTGCAGCTGCGGTCCTGAAATTTATCAACAAGTGCGATGGCCGCCGCGACAAGCCTAGAGACACGGATTGTACAATTATGGGAAAAGCCGAATGCTTATTGATTCGCCAAGCCCAAATAGATTCATTTGCAAAAGAGATAGCTGCGATTAGAGATAATAGGAATATAGAACGCAGCAGCAGATTAAATTCGTTGTCATCTTTCATCGACGAAAACGATATACTGCGCGTCGGCGGGCGCATCAGCGCTGCCGCTGGGATTTCTGATTGCGTCAAGCATCCTGTGCAATATATATATAGCATCTGGGAGACATCTTGTGATGCAGTAGGAATATTTTGTGACCTTTCGAAAGCTTTTGATTGCGTTGATCATGCGACCCTTATTTTAAAATTGGAACATTATGATCGATCAAATAATGCTCTAATACTTATGTCTTCTTACCTTAGTGATAGAACACAAACGCTTGTTGTAAACAATACGCAGTCTGTTGGCGCTGCAGTTAAATTAGGTGTGCCTCAGGGCTCTATATTAGGTCCTTTCTTATTTTTGGTTTATATAAATTACTAACCACCCATAGTAGATACACTTTGTGATGTATTATTTGCTGATGATACATCACTAATTTTAAAGGTAGACCGTAAATCCGTCGACTACAGTAAGATAAACGCCACGCTTGTTAAAGTACTTAATTGGTTTACTAGTAACAATTTACTACTTAATGCTAAGAAAACTAAATGTGTTAGGTTCGTTTTGCCTAATGTGAAACCGGTAAATTCTAGTATTTTTCTTAATGGCGAGTGTTTAGAAATGGTAGATAAGGCACTTTTCTTAGGCATAACTATAGACAAGCATCTGCAATGGAGTCCCCATATAGCAGTACTAGCACGCAAGTTCGGCAGCTTACGCCTTTAGGTAAATTAGACAACTCACCAATGCTGAGACAGCTCGCTTAGTTTATCATAGTTATTTTCATAGTGTTATTTCGTACGGTATTCTGGTTTGGGGTAAAGCAGCTGACATACAGACTATATTTGTGTTACAAAAAAGGGCCATTCGCTCTATATATAACTTAAATTCCCGTGATTAATTAAGATAACTTTTTAAACACATTAATATTTTAACAGTAGCGTCCCAATATATTTATGAAAATTATTATGTATGTCATTAAGAACCTAGAATCTTTCGTGAAGAATTCTGATATACATAATTTAAATACTAGGAATAAAAATAAAATTGCCTTAAAAAATTTCGTGTCTGTAAAGTATATAAATCATTTGTAGGTCAATGCATTCATTTTTATAATAAATTACCCGACGTAGCTTTAGAGTTACCCCTTCCAGCACTTAAAAATTACTTGAAAAAGTCGTTGATGTCAAAAGCGTACTATAGGGTCGAAGACAAAAATGCTTGGCCTAAACCAGAAAATTAACTAATAGCTGCTTACTACCTCACAAAAATCATGTAAACACTGTATATTGTGTAGGGGACACGGTTTATGTAGGAAGACATGTCGAGACTCTTTTTTTTTTTTTCGTAATAATTCTGACATGTTTTCCTGCAGAACTACGCAGATATTTTATATTATTTTTATAGTTTTATATAATGCTAGAATAAGTGTTTCTTGCGGCGCTTCTTCTCAGTAGTGGTGTCCTCTTGGGAAGCACTGGTAGATTTTGACGTGTAAAAGTGCCCGTGCGTCCAGTAGGCCGAATAAATATCTTTTTTTTTTAAATATTATAAAGAGGTAAAGTTGTTCTTTTGTTTTTTGTAAGGAGTAATCTCCGCAACTACACATCCCCAACATTTAGAATAAACTTTCAGTCCACCCTGAAAGGCAATATTTTTACTTACGAAAGTACTGACTCTTTGCAGACAAAGTCGCGGGCGGAAAGCTAGTAAATCCTGTCTAAATGATCGACTACAGCCGTAGTTAATAAATACTTTTTGATGTTTATTCAGATTATTGATAAGCCTTAACTGGGAAGGCGATGCCGCGTGGGTCGCCATCACTAGCCGAAAGGAGTACTTACTGAATCTCCTGAATAAAGTGAAAGATCACTTTAAAAATATCGAAGATCAGGATTATTCTGGTTAGTATTCATAAGTTTTCATACTGGAATAATTGGGTCGATACACCAATATGGTATTTAGTTTTTAACGAGTCAATTCTCGAGTTCTGATCTTGATTGTGACTCTAACCTATGTATGGGACGTATGGACATGGTGAAACTATAAGGGTTACTAATTTGACTACGGAACCCTAATAACCTACCCTAACCTCAAAAAAAAAACGGTCAAGTGTGAGTCAGACTCGCGCACCGAGGATTCCGTATTTAAGTCCGTACTTCAAAAATACACCTTTTTTTGTACTTTATTTGTATGCAATAAGGTCTATTTTGACTTGCCTAAATTTTAGATCTTTTAAAGATTTTTGTCAATTTCTCGAAAACTATAAATTTTGAGCTCTTCGTTTTATTTTTTCCGTAAAATACAAGTAATTATCTATAAGTTAGGATTTTTTCAGATTTTTCGGTTCTTAAACTTCGGAGATAAGGGGAGGGGAGGAACGGTAATTTTTTGAACATTTTTGGTTATAAATCAAAAAAAGTACGTCACGGAAAATTATAAAAATATAGTTTTGAAATATGCAGATTGAGCCCTTTTATTGGACACCCGACTTGCTATACCTAATCAAATCACTTTAATTTTTCAACCCCCATTCTTCTTTTCAATTATTTATACAATTAATTTCATATTTTTTTTACTAAAAACAGATGCGGGCAAGCAAGTTATACAACTATGCCAAATTTCAAGTTGATAGCTTGTGTAATTTTCGAGAAAAACTGCTGTGACATATTATAAACAGACAGACAGACAACGAAGTCTTATCATAAGGGTTCCTTTTTACCATTTTGGTACGGAACCCTAAAACTAAAATCCGACTAGCGATTAATATGACGTACCTTTTTAATTTTTATTTAGCCTAGTGAGCCTATGACACTCGCGCGTTTTTAACGAATCATATATATGACACGCATTTATTAAAATCGGTCCTATAGTTTAGAAGCTAGAGTGGAACATCCGATTTTTGGTCACATACATACATAGACTGTTAACCACATTACCCTTCGTGCTGCTTCGCACAGCCGGGTAAAAAGGCCAAGTTATCATGTTCAATTTTTGGCGTTCAATCTAACTCATGAAAGTTAGCAGTGAAAACAAGCTTAGGGCCTTCTAGTCTTAAATAAGCGAAGACTAATGTACATTCTTGTAGCTATGCTTTAAAGAACCTCCGACGTAGCACCCATTCAGATTTTAGTTCTTTTATCGGCGAAGCTGACCATCCTGTGCTTCACTCGTATCCAACTTGGTTCTTTCTTACATTTGTTTTTTATCGTATTGCTTGTAAGTTCGATTATGTTTTTGTCAAACAAGTCCAGTGCCTCAACTTTGAATAAATTAGCAATTAAATAATAACGCAAATTAATAAGTTAAATATTTAATTTAAATATGTATATGGAAAGTAAATGGCGTAAAAAATACTGAAACAAGGCACGAAAATACAATTTCATTGAGTTGCTGGCTGTTAAGGTGGAGCAAAGGCTTACTGTGGATCAATAAACAAGATACCACCTCGTTTTGTAAAAATGAGTTGTAGGTATCCCAATTTAAAAGTGCAATAAATTAAATATATTAGTAGTGTCGAAATCTTGTAGGGTGTAATTTAAATTGGAGTTTGTTCAGAGTTGCTAAAAAGTGAACTGAATGTAGATGTGTGTCGGTTTGAGTCGGCGTTTCGGCGCACTGAGGACGGTGAGGTTCAGTGGCCTGTTGCATGTCAGGGAAGCGCAAGTGGAAGGAGGGCGAGAGCGAGGGTGCGTGGAGCGCGACTCGTGCGGCGTGGTGCGGTGCGGCGTGCGGCGCGCTCGCCGCCGAGCTGGGCGCACTGTGGCCCCTCGCGCGCCGCTACTTCGCCGGGGAGCTCGCTGGCGAGCCCGATGCACCAACCCGACACAACGACCTCAAGGTATCACTATATTCTACTTAACGATTTCATAACAACACAGCCCGTACAAACTACCAACAGACAGTGCTAAGCTAAATATAGGGACTTTGTGGCGGCTGGTGATTACTCGGTTTTATGTTGTAAAAGAAACTCCATAGTAGCTCCACATATTTATTCCATCAAATACATGGGCATACGAGGGTTGCCTTTTAAGATGTGTCGTTTGAAATAACCACAGACAATTTGGAAGTGAATTATCATTTATTGTTTTTAGAAGAATTCACCACGATAGGCCATAGTCGGGTTTCCATAGTAAGTTCCATAGTAAGGCCCTTACATCAAATGGGCTCGGGTATTTTTTGTGAGTACCTCTTGTAGTGAAGAATATTTTAGCCGAGTATGAACATCCTACTTGTGATAGTTTTTGACTTATGATTTTTTTCAAGTTTTTTTTTAATGAACGTTTTTTAGCATGTATTCAAGCGATTTGCTTCAAATTTAGAAATGATGTTCTTTAGATAGATATTTGCATCGCCACCCAAAAAACCAATACTAAGCTTGCATGAAAGTCATTTATTTTTAAGTTAGAAACGTGGAAATTGGTATATAGGCTACTGTTAACAAATAAAAAAACCTACTTTCGGCGATTTTTGTTAAACTACCCCCAAGAGGTGTAAATGAGGGGATTTAAGTTTTTATGGGAGTTTGAACGTTTTTCAAGTTAGAAAAGTGGAAATTGGTATATAGAAACCTGTTACTAATAAAAAAAAACTTTTCGATGATGATGGATAAATTACACCTAAGGGATGGAAATGGGCGGTTAATGTTTGTATCGAAGTTTGGTCAGTTTTGAAGTTAGAAACGTGGAAATTGTTATATAGGCTACAGTTAACAAATAAAAAGAACTACTTTCGGCGATTTTGGATAAACTACCCCTAAGGGGTGGAAACGGGTGTTTAAGGTTTGTATAAAAGTTTGGTCAATTTTGAAATTAGGAACGTGGAAATTGTTATATAGACTAAATAAAAAATATTACTTCCGGTGATTTCGTAAAAACTACCCCTAAGGAGATGAAAGGGGAGGAGGTATTTTTTGGTTAATTTTGAAGCTAGAAACGTAAAAATTGGTATTGGCTACTGCTAACAAACGAAAAGTAGGTATAAGTTTTGATGATTTTGGAAATAGAACAGTAAACACGGGGTACTTTAGCCCTGCAGGGTAACATTGTCCACCCCTATATTTTAAGCTTTTCTTTGTATATTTTACAATTTTATGTAAAAATTATTTTCTTTAGAATATGCAGTAAAAATTTGTATAATCTATTTTGATAAAAATAAAAAAGAAAAGTATTTTTTTTGGGCGGGCAATGTTACCCCCAGGCCTAAAGTAACCCGTGTTTACGGTACCCCTAAGGGGTGAAATTGAGGGTTGAAATTTGTAAGAGAGTTTGGTTATTTTTGAAGATAGACATTTGAAAATACGTTATAGACTACTAAATATATTAAATATGTGTTTTGGTGATTTTGGAAATTCTATCCCTAACAGGGTGAAACGGGTATAAAAATCGTATGGTTTAAATTGGTTTCTATCCTATCATGCATGATACGTACGATGACGAAAACTTTATCTGTATTTTTTTTAAAAAGGTACTGAAAGATAGTGTATCTATTTGTACTTACGTTCCCGAAAACGGCTCTAACGATTTTGATGAAAATGGCGACATGAGGGTTTACGGGGGCGAAAATTCGATCTAGCTAGGTCTCAAATCTGGGAACATTCGTTTTACCCGTATTTTCACGCAAATTATATTATATATCACAGATAGTTGTTATCTTGGATTGGCACCTTTTTGACCCGGCAATTTGATAGTGTCCGGGGTATAAACGATAAACGACTTATACGCGGATGAAGTCGCGGGCAAAAGCTAGCCGGTAATGCAGGTGACGGCATAGTGAGTACCGCATCATAATGTCATTTGATGTGTGCCGCAGACACATGTGCTATTTGTGTGTGATTTGGTGAGATTCTTACGGACGTCGCAGGAGATGATAATAGCCGCAGTGGAGTTGTTCGCTACGCACATGCGGGCGTGCCTACTGAGCGGCCCAGGGGCCGTGAGCGGTGCAGGCGGCGCGGGGGGCGCGGGCGGCACGGGTGGCACGCCGGCCGACGCGGTGCGCGCGCGGCTCACTGCCAACCTGCACAACCTGCGCGAAGCCTACGACTCGCTGCTCAAGCTGGACTTGCCCTCACAGGTACACCCTCATTACCTACACTTCATATCATCATCATCTCCTTGCCCTTGTCCCAGTCATGTAGGCTCGGGGCAGTACGTCCTTTTCTTCCATACATTCATAACACATGATACACGAACATATAAGAGTCAGCCGAGTTAAAAGCATTTTCCTTCCACTAACACCGGTACACAATTAGCTCTTAAAACGATCTTCGGGTTTGAACTTCTGTTTCACTCGCTCTCATACGCTCTCATGCTAGTCTAACTGACTTTATCCGAACCCGAAGGTGCTATTGCACTTTACGAGCACGCGTTGAATGCGCAAGGATGACATGTGTGTGGTGTTGTTGGTAGCCGCTGAGCATCGTGGAGAAGGTGATCTTCGAGTACCGCGCGTACGGCATGATGGTGTTCCTGCAGCGCGCGCTGCGCCGCGTCGAGGGGCTGGCGCGCCTTGAAACGTGGCGCGTGCGCCGCCACGGCGCGCACCCTGCCGTCACGGACCTCGTCAGTATACCGCCACCTGTCCGCTTCCGTATCCTACCACAGCCTCCTGTGGGATAACGTTCTTTTTTAATTGACAGTCCGTTTATTTTGAAACTGACCAAATTGTGAAAATTATATCAACATACTGTTGAAATATTCCTGAGCAATATTAATGAGATGAGGTAAATACATGTTACCCTTCTGTCATAAAGCCCCAGTTGCTGGAGATAGCGGTGAAGGAGGCGCTAAGCTCGATCGACAAGTGCGTGCTGGGCGCGGGGCGACGCGAGGGCGCGCTGCTGCTGGGCAAGGAGTCTCCCGAGGCGCTGCAGCGGCTCGCGCGCCAGATCCTGCTCGCCTTCGTAGGCGTGCTGCGCGAGCTGGCGCTTTCGCACGCCGACCAGGTACTGCCGTACCTAGGAGTAGACGGAGGCGCTAAGGTTGTGCTGACATTGGTGTTTTTTTACATACCCATGTATATGATAAAAGTACTACAGTATTTACAGTGCAAAATAGGTCTAAATCAAAAATCAAAATCAGTATATATTTATTTGCTACAATGCGGCTACAAGGTGTTAAGTAAGTAAGTGTTTTTATTAAATACCAATGTCAAATATTAATTTATCCCATGATTTAAGCCGTCTGAAATACTTTTGACCAAATTAAAACAGGCTAGGGTAGTTGACTTTCCCTTGCGAAAACCAAACCTTGCTTTGAAGTTATTATGTCATGTTTGCTCAGGAATTCATTTAACCTGTGAACCCGTGTTTGACTTTCGTTTTCGGCTTGAAGCCCTCCTAGGTGTATCTTACAGGTTAGGCGAAAACTGCTTGAAATAGTATGTCTTAATACACTATTACAATCACTTTTTATCATTAGACTTCATTTAATTGTTGTAATTTATTAGAAAATGCCATCCCAAATTTAAAATAATCATGTCATCCATGAAATGTCTGCTAAATAAATAAAGATATTAAAACAAAACTATTGGATCAAATACAAAATTAATGAAATTGGTCTCTTAAAATTACCTATTCTTTTGAATTAGAATGTAAAAACTGTGAGTAATTTTTTTTGAACAATCCCAATTGTTCGGATCCGATTTGTCCCCCTTTTTGAACAGAGGTTTAATTATAGACAGCTTTAGTTCATCAGGAAACACTCCCTCAGTAAAAGAAAGGTTTACAATGTGTGATAGAAGAGGACGGCCAATTAAAGTAGCACATGGTTTAACCACCATTGTTATGATCTCATCGTATCCATATGCTTTGGTATTATTTAAGTACACAATTATTTTGAAGATTTCACGTTCATCTGTAGGTCTTAGAAAAATAGGATATGTATTGTAAAGTGATCTACTCGTATTCAGTTTCATGTCAGATGTATGGATTGATTCGTATTGGTCAAAGTTCATCAGATAATCATTCAAATAGTTGCATATGTCATAGGGATCAGATCAGAGTAAGAATTGTTTTTAAAATTCAAGATGTCTATGTCTTTTTTGCAGTAATCTTTTTTTTAGTTGATATTGTATTCCACGTAGCTTTACACTTGTTTTTGTTATTTTTATGTATATATTTTTGTTAATTTGCTGAGCTTCACGCAAACATGACTTAAATAATGTACCTATTGTATTGTTTCAATTTTAATTTGTGTGTTTTTGTTCAATTTAGATGTCTTATATTTAATATACAAATCACGCTTTTTTGCTCGACTTTTTTAAGCCTCTTGTAAGCCATTTTATTTTCTTTGTGTCATTGCTGATTTTAACTTTAATCACTTTAGTTACTAAATGCTTCTGAAGTTGTGTTTGCAGTGAAAATATCATTAAAATAGACTTTGAGGGGACCGTAAGTTATCCTACGTCATGGAGTACACGAAATATGGCACTTTGTAGCGAGAGGAGTGACCTAATAGACCCACACAACTTTGGTCTGCCAATGCGCAACCTGGCAGGTTCGGTACAATCGAAGAGAAAAGTTGGTATTTTTTCGACGTAATCTACGTCATAGAGTACACGAATGAAACGTTTTCGTAGCAATAGAAGTTACTTATCAAAGTAAAAAAAAACGGGTCTGCCTTACATCCTCTTTGCAGTTTCGCTAATCGGACCGCATTATGATCACCTAAAAGTACGACGAAACTACGTCATCGAGTACACGAATGGGATTACCGGGACATTGTAGTCTAGACCACCATATTGACAATACACCAAGTCTGCCAGCGGTCAGCCTGGCAGATTTCGGGTCCGATCGAATTTATGTTTCGTAAAGGCCATAGTGGGTTTCCATAGTAAGTCGGCCCTTACATGAAATGGGCTCGGGTTTTTTTGTGAGTACCTCTTGTAATGAAGAATATTTTATCCGAGTATGAACATCCTACTTGTGATATTTTTTGACTTATATTTTCAAGTTTTTTTTTAAATGTTTGGATTTTCAGGATGTATTCAAGCGATTTGCTTCAAATTTTGAAACGTTCAGATAGATTTGCATCGCCACCCAAAAAATTAATACTAGTTATCATATAAAAAAAAAAAAAAAAGACCTAATTAAAATAAAACATTTTTTATGTGGTTGTGAAGTAGTGACACCTCTAGATTTTTTTCTCAAAATAGACCATACATTGGCCTACTACTTGCTTAAATATCAAAATTTTCCAGGCAGTACTTCCTACCAAAAATCAGCAAAATGTGTGGGCAAGTTCTGTATTCAATCGGTGTTTTTCAATGTAGTATACAAACTCTTCGATTATGTTTGAGTTTTCTTATCAGTTTGTTGTATTTAAGAGCAAAATGATAATGACAACTTAATATCATCGTGATGCAAGATGTTTATTGCATTATTTATCGGCGTTATTTATTGACTTTATGTGATATATATTTATTTTCATGAAATAAACGAACTTTTTATTAATATTATATGAAACAGATTCATTGCAGTTAAATATTATCGAATTATGCAATTTAAAATCATAAATGGCAGATAAATAATGCAATAAACATCTTGCATCACGATGACAATACGTTGTCAAGAGCATTTTACTCTTAAATACGACAAACTGATAAGAAAACTCAAACATAATCGAAGAGTTTGTATACTACATTGAAAATCACCGATTGAATACAAAAAGTCCCTATTTCACAATTATATAAAAAAAAAATTCCTTATAAAAGCCTTGAAAAACCACAAACAGCCAGATACATGTTGCCATTTGATGATGTTGCCCTTGTCGTCGGAGTGCGCGATGGAGAGCAGGCTGGATGATGAAAAGGTCAAACTATAAATGGGGAATACTACGCTAATCTGTTAGAGAAGCTGCAGGAATGCATTCAGCCAAAAATACCAGGCTTGGCTCAAAAATTGCGTAGAGCTTAATTGGAGATTGCGTTGATAAAAAAAACAATTTTACTACGTTAACTGCAGTATTTAATTGTTGGGCTAGTTATTTGTCATCTCGCTCCTTATTCGCTTAAGTTATTCTTCCAAAGACTTCATTACCTTAGATAAGTGTAGCATTTCCCCCTGCAAACTGGGTTTGGGCAGTCTCTAACGGCTTCTGGTGATTATGATGATTGGCAGGAGTTTAGAGAAGTAACAACAAATTGTTTGTCAATATGTAAAGAAAATCTCTTTTTTCTATCTAATCGAGAAACTGAGACCAATTTTGAGATTTACGTAACCTTTCACCCTGAAGGCGAGAGAAGTCCCTGTAACCTTTCGCCTGCTAGGATTTGATGCAGATCTATTTATTCCTTCCATTTTAATTTTTTTACGTCGATAGTTGAATAATGAATGTAAGCTTAGTAGTCGTCAGTATGCTTACATATATCTCTTATAAAGACCTTCGGGTAATACTTCAGTTTCACCCGCTCTCCTACATTATTGTGCCAACTTAGGTCAGCCAACCGACTTTACCCGAACCCAATTTTTTTTAAAGCATTTTTATGAGATTGCATTATTTATACAGTATTTGGATCATATGTCGATATAATAATATCAGTTTGACACGAGATCAGTGAAGACGCTTGTGGGCAGCAGGACTTCGTGATCACGAGTCTGTCGGTGCTGCTGACGCAGCGCGCGGAGGAGCCGGCGGCGCGGCCCGGCTGGCAGCAGCGGCTGCTCATCGCCGGTGCCAACGCGCAGTACGTGCGCCTCGTCACTCTGCCCGACCTCGTCGTTGCCTTCGAAAGGTCTCTCACCTCCTCAATTAATAATAATACTGCTTACATCATTATAATACCAGGGTTTAAAATACGCTGACTCTGCCTAAGTTCAGCTGCGTTCAAAAGTACGCGACCTCAGTTTATGCAGCGCACAGTGTTCCAGGAACGCTTGGGACCGGACATTTTTGTCTGACTGCAGATCGACGTAGTTCAATATTCCAATTAAAAGTCCAGAAGTGACCCCCTGTCAATTCTTTATAGATTTACAGAAAAAAGAATTTGAAGTTGGCCATTTCCGGTAGGCATTGAAACGGAAAAATTCCTTATTTTCTTTTATTGTGGATTTATTAATTGGAATTTATTTATCATGTCATAATGCATATAATTGTGCGTTTTTTGAGCAATTAAACGAGCGTCAATAGTTGATAGAGTCAAAGAAATTTACAAATAACCCTTTTATAGTTTTTATTTTTTTTATTTTAAGTCTTAACGGTGTTGCACTTAATTTTTGTTGCGAATGATTGCTAGCGTTTATTTCTATCGCCATAAATAATATCAATTGCAAATCTCTTGGAGTATCCGAGATATTGAATTTTAACTTTCCGTCGAAGCGCCTGGTGTACGAGTATATTAATAGCTAACATATCGAAAGTACTATTTCATAGATTGATGGGAACTTATTTAAAAACCAGTAACGGCTTAAGTCTACTTTTAAAACAATATAATTATGGAGAATTAACTAACTTCTTTTGGATCACGATTTCACGATCACTAACATCTAAGGACGCACAAAATAAATGGATGAACTAGAATGAAATGATATTATAATGGCATCATTGTATCATGATCATCATCATTTCAGGCGAAAGACGTCCACTGCTGGACATAGGCCTCCCCGAAGGTTTGCCACGAGGACGGGTCTTGCGCCGCTTGCATCCATTGGTTTCCCGCAATCTTAACCACATCGTCGGTTCACGTTGTTGGAGGTCTGCCGACGCTGCGTCTTCCAGTACGCGGACACCACTCAAGAACTCTTCGGCCCCAACGGCCATCTGTTCTACGAGCGATGTGCCCCGCCCACTGCCACTTAAGTCTAGCAATTCTTAGGGCTTAGTGGCACCGGCGGCAGTGGCGCTATCCACAGCTTCGCAGGCAGTGCCATGGGTCTTTGTGGCAAACCTTGGGGGAGGCCTATGTCCAGCAGTGGACGTCTTTCGCCTGAAATGATGATGATCATGATACAATGATGCCATTATAATATCATTTCATTATTGTTCATCCATTTATTTTGTTCGTCATTAGATGTTAGTGATCGTGAAATCGTGATCCAAAAGAAGTTAGTTAATTCTCCATAATTATATTGTTTTAAAAGTAGACTTAAGCCGTTACTGGTTTTTAAATAAGTTCCCATCAATCTATGAAATAGTACTTTCGATATGTTAGCTATTAATATACTCGTACACCAGGCGCTTCGACGGAAAGTTAAAATTCAATATCTCGGATACTCCAAGAGATTTGCAATTGATATTATTTATGGCGATAGAAATAAACGCTAGCAATCATTCGCAACAAAAATTAAGTGCAACACCGTTAAGACTTAAAATAAAAAAAATAAAAACTATAAAAGGGTTATTTGTAAATTTCTTTGACTCTATCAACTATTGACGCTCGTTTAATTGCTCAAAAAACGCACAATTATATGCATTACGACATGATAAATAAATTCCAATTAATAAATCCACAATAAAAGAAAATAAGGAATTTTTCCGTTTCAATGCCTACCGGAAATGGCCAACTTCAAATTCTTTTTTCTGTAAATCTATAAAGAATTGACAGGGGGTCACTTCTGGACTTTTCATTGGAATATTGAACTACGTCGATCTGCAGTCAGACAAAAATGTCCGGTCCCAAGCGTTCCTGGAACACTGTGCAGCGTTAGCGTATTTTAAGCTGCGGTGAGGGGATTGCTTCTAGTTTAAGTAAACATTTTTTCAGGGTACCTCTCATAGATACCACATAGCAAGGTTGACATTTTTGTTTATCTTATAACGGCGAGTGAGGTATGGTTAGGTTAGGATAGCTCTTAAAAAACATTATGTGTATGTTATTTATTATTGATTTATAGATCTGGGGGACCGTTTCGGAAATATTGAGCTATAAAAGTCTAATTTTCGCTAGAGTTACGTATCCCCCACCCTCTAGACAAAACTATAAGTACTAAAAATCTGAATAAATTTAATTTAAGATATTTTCATCTCAAATTTAATAGGACAACTATCTTGACTAGGTAGACATTATTGGTTCTTGAGTTACAGACGACTATAATGTTTATACCAGGGACCGGCCCGCTATCCCTTTCAATGGGTTTTGTATGGGTTTTTCGTAAGGATTTACTTACCAAACCCTCTGCCCGTCAAAACCCTTTAAATGTGCTTTTAAAGCGCTATTTCAAAACGATAGCCCATTCTATTAAGCGCTAACCAATACCCTTACAAAACCCTTTAAAAAATGTTACTAGTGTATACGCAATTTTAGACCTTTTGTAGACTTCATAAAACACACGTTACCTTGCGTCCCTTTCGAAGCAAGTAAACAGCCCATTCAACTAAGCGCTAACCCAATACCCTTATAAAACCCTTATTAGTATACGTTACCGACGGCGTATCGTTTGAAGTTACCGCGCGGAGCGGCAAAAGATCTAATACGGTTCGATTTCCTATGGCACACGTTTGTGATTGGCTCGTACAAAAGGGAAAGCTTTATAATAAGCGCTTAAATCGTTAGGGAAACCCTTTCTTAGGGACATCATGATGAATCAGTTACCAGTTACCTATTTCAAAGGGCTACCCTTATCGTTGGGTTCTTCATTCGATAAGTAGGCGCAGAGAATAAGAAATACCTGGACATAATTCTATAACTGTAATTTTGTTTTTCTATGATATAAAGTATTGTTAGTTATTGTTAAAATAAAAAGAATTAAACATTTTAAGTCTCCGCGTCAATGTAAAAAAAAACAAAAAAATAAATTTTAAACACATTTTGATTTCATAAGTACAGCATAATAGTTAACTTTGTAAAAGTACCTCTATTATGTTATGACACCTGCATTCCAGTTAAAGAAATCAAAATTAAACTAATTAATCAATCGGGACTATCATTAATAAAGAAGTTTCAGTAAGTTACACATTTTCTGGCTTATCTTACCAGAAATTATAGATAACTGTAATTCGACAATTTATTCTGAATAGTATATTATGTGTGTTGATAAATTATTAAAAATTAAACAGATTCTCTTTGCGGATCTCCAAAGTCTAAAATATTGGTAATTTTTGGAAAACCAAAATACATAACTACTTCCAAAGTGTTTAATTTATGCCGTCAACATACAGGGTGACCTCGAATTGGTAATACAAATTCAAAGTACTACAGAGAGCTTCCCTAAACCAATCGCTTCTACGAGGTCTCACGCTTAATTTTAAAACATAAGTACTTTTTTTTAAGTTTTCTAATTATCCCATTTTTTTTTGCTTAAATTGGTTACCCTACCATTACCTTTAAAATGAAAGAGGTTTAAAGTATTTCAAATGAACACTTTCCTCTTTGGTTCGTTATCTGACACATCATTTATGATAATAGCGTATCTTGATTAGTAAATTGTCACTTGTCTTGTCAAAGAAAGTAAGAATTTTCGTATTTAATTAAGATAGTAATTAAACAAAATGCCCCGAGCTTATCCTTATACGAATATTCAGCGAATGGATATGTTATCTTTTTATTTTACGTCACGAAGTACCGTACGAACTCAAGCATTGTTTCATGAACGACACCCTGACTGCCCAACTCCTACTCGTGTTCTAATAAACTCCATTGTCCAAAACTTAAGAGATTTTGGACAGTTTACTGTCCCAGTGCACGCTCAAGCTCCGGGCCGGCGGCCGCGGTACTCGCAGACGTTTCGGAGACGAGTTCTCGATTATTTTAGCCACCACCCAGAGGCGAGCTCAAGGGACGCTGCCGCAAGATTCGGAACGAGCCAATGGTTTATTTGGCGATTACTGAATGCTGAAGGAAAGTATCCGTTTAAATTCCAAAGGGTGCAGGATATCATATTAGCCGATTATCCTAGAAGAGTGCAATTTTGTCGTTGGCTGCTGCAAAATCTACACTTGAACATTTTATGGACCGACGAGGCAACATTTACAAGAGTAGGCATGTTCAACGTTCACAATGAACACTGGTGGTCTGATCGTGAAGCAAATCCTCACGTAACTCGCAGGGACTCCTACCAGACACGTTTCTCGGTAAATGTTTGGGCAGGAATACTGAACGACTGTTTGATTGGTCCTCATTTCATTGACGGAAATTTAAATGGACCGAAATATGAAGAATTCCTGAGAAATGTGTTACCGGTATTGCTACGAGAGGTGCCGCAGCAAAATTTGGAGGCTCTGTATTACCAGCAGGATGGGGCACCAGCTCATTTTTCCCTGCGTGTGCGAAGCTACTTGGACCAAGAGTTCCCTGGGAGATGGATTGGACGCTGTGGCCCAGTCGCTTGGGCTCCTAGAAGCCCTGATCTCACACCTCTCGACTTCTTTTTGTGGGGCGAAATAAAAAGGAGAGTGTACGCACGGGAAACAGATACTGTGGGTGAACTTCGCCAAAAGATAGTTGAGGCATTTAATAATGTAAAAACCAATGAATTTGTTCTCCACAGATTGAAAGACAATCATAGGCGACGGGCAGAGTTATGTATCCAAGAAGGCGGGGGTCATTTTGAGCACATTTTAAAAGTTGTTTAAGTTTTACAATTTTGTATTTTGTACTGTACGTTATTCAACAATAAATTATTTTTAATAATTCACTCATTATTCAGTTATTCACTTTATCAGATAATTTATTAGGGTACCTACTTAAAACTAAAGGGTTGGATGGATATCAGCACCTAGTTTATTAATAACATCGAGTGATAGATACAGGAATGGAAATTGAGACACATTTTGTTCCTTGTCGCTTTGGGTGGCAGTGCGTCACGTTGAATGTCCACTGTCATTATCTCCGTCGTTGTTGTGACAGAGTACAAAATGGTGCGAGAATCAATTTCCTTGTCTGTACGACAGATATGCATGACGTCATGTAGGTTAACCACACTTGGGATTTTAAATTATTTTTATTATTTTGTTTTGTTAGAAAATTAACGATAATTAAGGAAAGCTAACTTTAACAACTGAGTTAATGCAATACACTATTAGTGATTAACTGAATCATAATCAAGTATTTTGTATTACCAATTCGAGGTCACCCTGTATTATTAGTACTGTAAGAAACAAATTAAACAAAAAATATCCACGGTTATTAATTAATTGATATGTTTCCTTATTTACGTTTTAATTATGAACGTTATTTATTGCAGAATAAGGTCTTCATTTCTTTGTGCCTCAACTCCCGACTGTGCTATCGCGAGTCGCAAGCGATTCTCGTCTAGTAGTCGGGCAATTCTTCGAGCGTTTCAACCGCCCTGATTCCCGTGGCCGCATTAATGTCTAAATTCCTGTAGCTTTGGATGCTATTTTCGGTTATCTTGTAGAGTGTCCTGACTTCTACAAAGTTTAACTGAAAATGCTTCCAAAGCTACAGGAATTTAGAAATTAATGCGGGCACGGGAATCAGGGCGGTTGAAACGCTCGAAGAATGGCCAAGTCGTCTCGTGCATTCATTTATTATACTCGTAGGCTTTTATAGTCAATGATTGTCAAACTTTTATAAACACGTGGGGTGCACCACGGTTCGGCTAGGGCGGCGGAGATGTATTGACATATTGTGTTCATTAGATCGATAATAACTAAATTGTTCAGGATGAGATAAATGATTGTCGTGAAATCACGTTTACCTATTTATAAACTCTCAGTTTTCTGTACAGAATGATTTAAATAAAAACATGTTAGGAGTCACGACGACGTGTCGTGAAACGGTGCCGCAGCGGTGCTCAATTTTTTGCCGCATGCGACGTCACAGGTAAAGGATGGTGTCATGCAAACTTTTTTAAACCAAGCATAAATTTTTTTACAACATTAAATATTTTTTCAAATTTTTACTTTACGATACTTAGCTTTAAATATACCATTAGAGGAAATTGATGCTTATTAAATGTTTATACCTACCGGAAATCAGGTAAGATAACTTTAACTAGAAAAGTTGATAATCTCCAAAAAACAATTACGATTAAATATTACAGATCAGTATGTTACGTTGTATAATACATATTGGTCACACGTCATACTCAATCGGTTATAGTGATTATGATTAAAAATACATTATAAACGATTTTTAATCTTAATCTACTTTTCCCATCACTAGTAAACTCATCAAACTATAGACAATATCAATATGGCGCTTTGTTTACATCGTTCACAAGTTCTATAGATGGCGACGTTAGTTCTAAATTTGAATTCAGGAAAAATTAAATAATAGTTATGATTATTATCAGTGCAAGTCATAAATATCCCGGAAACTAAGCATAATAAACTTATCTCCATGCATTTGCACGTGCGACGTTAAGATTTTGTACAAAAGGTTGGCGAGGTAAGACTCGAAACCGAAGATAAGGATTATCAGCGAATTTCACATTGTCTTTTGTAATTGCGGCAGCCGTTGTTCGCACCTTCTGTTTTTTTTACAATAGAGTGACAAATACATATTTAAAGTCTTTTCCACTGCGATACATAGAGTATTCTTTCGCTAAAGTACTAAAACTCCGTCATCATCATCATCATCATCATCATCAGCCTATATTAGTCCACTGCTGGACATATAATAATAAATACTGATTCCGAAAAAGCATTAACTTGAACGTAAAGTCGGTTGAAAACTTAAATTCAATGATTTTCTCATTAACTTGTTTAATTATGAAAGTCAATAATACAGAGGCATAAGGGATAGTGTCTACCTGTCACGTATAGCTCGACTTTATGTAAATACTTTTTTATTTAGCCACAATAAATTAAAAACTAAAAAAAAAAACACCTCAACCGTGACGGTTGGTTGGTTGACCGTGACGGTTGAAAATCAGTAGGTTGATTCCCTAAACATGAGTTAATCTACAAGCATCCATTTTTGACGGCGAATAATTACTTACTCTTTCTTAATTATCTTTTAATTAATTAAGTTCAGTTCTCTTTTGCAATAATATCGGCCATTGAAGTATGCATCTGAAGATAAATACTGATTTCTGAATAGTTCGTACCAGGTACAAGAGTAATGGAAATTCATAAGAAATGTACTTCTTCGTTTTAGTTAGTACTTGCTAATTTTGAATATTTAATATTTTTTGATAACTATTGTACCTCATTAGATAGCTAGTACCACCAAGGAAGTTTTTCCAGTGATTTGTACGCTGCATGTCATACATTTATTTAAAAAAAACACTGTCTTTTAAGGAAGTAATTACTTTTTTGTGTCTTTTTATTGGAGTTTTATTAAATAACATGACATGTAGCATTATGTGATTAGGTTTTTGTCATTAAAGAAAAAAAGAAAGAAAAAACGTTTATTTACATACATCTAACAAAAGTACAGAACATAAAAAACACAAATGGACAAAAATAATAAACACTGCCCTAATGCCAGATGACGCAAAACGGTTCCGGCTCAGCGTGGTACTGGTTTTGAGGCCAGAGCTGGTCTTACGCCGGAACCATTTGGTGACACCACGGCAGGCCACACAGCCAACACAAATAAAAAATAAAAACATAAAAGAACAGAAAACCCAAAATTATCACAACAAGAAATATTTATATTATTATTACCGCTTACATTTTAGCTTTCAGAAAATATATTAAAGTACATAAAAAAAAAAGCAAATTATTTTTTTATATCTTTTTTTTCGAACATGTTCCGCAATTCCGAAAAAAACTAAGATCTCAAATATCTCCGAAACTAATAATTTTCGGCCAGGGTACTATAGGTAAATTACTTTTGAGACGTTTTTGCATTTGAAGTAGTATTTGTATATTTACAGGGATCCTAACATTTTAATTTCATTCTACAGTCAGAAAAAAAAGGTTCGTTACATTTTGAAGAAGAAAATATAATATATATTGCTCTACTATGCCTCCTTAAAAGTATTGTATCGAATATCCAGTCACCCTGTATATCTGTTTTTTTTTATTGTAATATTTTATAGTTTAATATTAACGGTACCAAATATTACAATTTGTGCACTGATTAAAAAATTACCCTGTATATTTTTGTTATACAAATATAATATTGTTTACCCAAAACACTGCATAATACTATCCATTACCACGTGGAAAGAAAGCATAACTTAAATTGAATGCAAATAGGAATGAACCTTATGCGCAAGCATTAAGGATTAAAATTCGCACTTACAAATTATGAAGTAACTACATTGACATGATGAACAAGATTTACGTTACGTGACCTGTCACATCACAACACGATGTCGTGATAAAAAATATTGACTAAGAAGTTTTTATGGCTATTGCAACTTTAGCTCTAAAAAGACACATACATTCGTAAAATTATGTTAAACTGAATATACAGAATTAATAACACATGGTATTTGTACACAAAAATAAGAAATATTTTTGAATAAAATCATCTCTCGGGGAGCTATTAGCAAATGAGTATTAACGACACGTTGTCGTGACCGGCGTCTCGCGCACGCTCTGCGATCACGACAACGTGTCGTGGGTGGCGCTGAATGGGTTAAGTTTGTTCCAGTTTAAACTAATACTATTAATAATTATAAATTAATATTTATTGTTTGTTTTGATACCGGCATCGGCTTGCAACCGTTTATTGACAGCAATTGGAACTTTTGAACTTATTTGAACTCACATCCTCCAAATGAATGTAAAAAAAAATGCGCTCACTGATTATTTATTGTTCGGGCTCTATGCAAATTCTACAATTTACTTCAAAAATTGAGCTCTGAAAAATTATATGATTGATGATATTAAATGATATATAATTACATGAGTAAAAGTTTAATTTTATAGGAAAACCTGTTTTTGTCATAAAATCGCAAACTTTCCCTAAATTAATTATGCTATCGAAATGATTATGTGATTGTTTAAGTGGCCAAACAATTGAAAGTGGCCAAACAGTTTTTGCTATGTTTACTGTCTATACTGGGTGGACGCAGGAGTGGGTAATCCGAACAATAAACATTTTTTTACGTGAACGAACCCTTTTGGTTGCACACAAACAAACATATTTAGAAGTTATCGCTTTTGGGCCCAAGGTTACGTTCAGACGATTATCGCCCTAAAGGTGGAACACCGCGAACGCAGGCGATAGTACATAATTGAAATGAAATAAACTCGTTATGACAGGGGGGAATAAAATAAACGTTTAGATGGTTCTTTGTCTATGATATTTGAGGTTTGTTCCGTCAACTTCCGTCCAAAGAGTACATACCTAATAAAGACGTTTTGATTAATTTGGCAGACAAAATGTCAAAACATACTTCTAATGATAGAAATGAAAACGAATGGTGTGGACCACTCGTTTTTAATTTTTTTATCTCTCGTGCTTCAAAAATACAGTTTCACTGTTTTTGCTCACTTTCGAGTGAAACTTTCGAGCGCTTGAAAGTCAAAAATCGCCCCCCGTCCGCCGTATCTCGCTCGCCGCTGGCTGGCGCCCCGCTCTCCCCGCCCCGCACCCGCCGCATGCATCCCGCTCCGCGACAAGTTCGCGCGTATTTTTAATTAAATTTTCAATTTCTTAAGCGTGACATTAACATGTTTAATTTTGATGAAAACATGATTATAGTACACAAAAACCTATTAATAAACAAAAATTTCACAGTTACGATTTTTAGCTACTGAGTAATTCATTATTATTAAAACGTTAAAAATAAATGTTTAATTTTTGTCTTAAATGTTTTATAAGACGCAATATAGTTTAAATAGATACAATCACCATAGTTACTATTTTTGCTTATCTAGATATTGAGATCAGATGAAAACTGTGAAAGAAAACGTACATGCAGATTTGGTTTCAGTTTAATTTTGCTATTAAGTGATCGCATTCGAATGCACCTCAAAATTATACTAACAAGGTATTTGGTTATCTATTTTGCTTTTAGCAAAAAGTTAGGTAGTTTACAATATCTCATGATTTTTATAATATACGGTTACGACCGCGGATTTTTTAATTAATATAGCTAATTAATATTTGATACTTAACATTAATATCCGATTAAATAATAAAAACAACGGGTTTTTGAATTATGTCCAGGTTAAGCTAATTTGATGCGACTAAAGGGAAAGTCAATCGTATGGGTTGCCAATTGGAATGGGTGAGCAAATCAAGGGGCTAGCTATATCAAAGGGAAGCCCTTTGAAAGGCTTTTCCCGATGAAAGGGTTGTCCGGTCCCTGGTTTATACCAACCGAAAATTGGCTTAGATAGCTTTGAATAAAAAAATTGCTAATCAGACGTAGGAATCCACGGGGCAAAATTTCATGACAGGTAGGGAGTTCCAATATCGATAAACTCAACAATTATCGATGCTTGTTCCATATACTAGTGATCGCCCCCAGCATTGTGTGTATTTTTTGTAAGTATTGTGCTGATGACGAGTATGAAGTTCACACAAAGCATATTTTAAATGATTTATTTATTTATTTAATAAGGTACACCGACAACAAACATATGATCGCTAGGTTATAGCTGGGGTGTAACATTGCACTATGAAATAGTTAATATTATCTCTTTATCAAACCTCTTTCGATAATTAGTTAGAATAGCTTCCCTACTAAGACACTCAAAAATCGTTTTGAAAAAAGAGGAAGAGAATTACATTATTATTTAATTTAATTTTTACACCGATCACTAGTATATGGAACAAGCATCGATAATTGAGTTTATCGATATAGGCACTCCCTACCTGTCATAAAATTTTGCCCCGTGGATTCCGAGGTCTGTTGGTAATATTTATGGTTTGCAGATTGTTTTTTGTATTTGTAGTAATGGTGACGGAACCCTACACTGAGCGTGGTCTAACATGCTCGTGCCCGGTTTTTGATTTATAACAATACTAGCTTTCCGCCCGCGACTTCGTCTGCGGAGAGTCAGTACTTTCGTAAGTTAAAATATAGCCTATGCCCATCCTGAAAGTAAATTCTAAATGTTGGTTAAATAATTTTTGAAATCGGATGTGTAGTTTCGAAGATTACCCCTTACATACAAACAAAAACAAATTTATAAATTATAAACTTTACCTCTTTATAATATTAGTATTGATGAACATCGCGGAAGTTTAAAACATACAATTCATTATTATTGTTCATCCTTTCCTATTGGTAGAATTTGACTAATTCAAATTCAAACATTATGTCATCCCACTTCCAGTGTCACCTTTTTATTTTCAATTATTTACGTATTGCGCAACATTATAGCATAGTTGATATGCGTACTATAGGTATTGTGCAATCGAATAAATTTATTTAGTATTGTAATGATGTTTATAGATTTAAAATGGAATACTAAAAAGATTTCTAAAGTTTTGTGCCATACTATATTACTCTGGAGGAATTAGCATGACTTATTAGTGAAATGTGTTGGTCAGAATGCATTAGATAAAAGAATTATACAACGATAGCTTCAAATGTATAAACAAGGTAGAACCACAGCTCAAGATGAGCCGCGAGCACCTCGACCAACGACATCACCTAGGTTAGAAACGAAAGATAAAATCGAGGAAGCAATTCGTCAGTCACGTAGAGTGAGTTTAATTGATCTTTCCACCTAACTAAATAATTCTCACTCTACTGTCCATAGAGTACTGACCGAAGATTTAGGTCTGGTACAGTTATTTTATCTCACGAGTGCGACTGAGCCATATGTAGTCGTAATGCGTATAGACACGCACACTATGACGACGCTTAGTGGCAACAGCTACGCACACAGAGACAACGTGTATGTGTAGCAACGCGGGCGTGGAGGGCGTTGAATATAAAGAAATGACTGTGATTTTAACTTGATATTTTTTCCTCAAATTACGGTTACAATATCAAGCTCGTCCGTCACAAATTAGGAAGCATTTCGTTTCCTAATTTGAATGAAATACCATAAAGAAGACGTAGAGGTTTACCGACCTCTACCACTACACACACAACTATGGCTCACCTGCATTCGTGAGATAAAAAAACTGTATCCCGGTGTCGCACTTTTATGAAATAATTCAGGAGCATGTTCAACGTTCGAGTACTACTACAATTCGAGTTGTCAAATAAAGTAAATAGGTCAGTAGGGTGAGTCGTGGATGTTCTGTTCAGTTACAAGCTGGCGATCTCGCCGGCGACGGTGGCGGAAGCGCGCGAGGCGCTGGTGCAGCTGGAGCGCAGCATCTCGGAAACGTACCTGGAGCAGACCGGCGACGCGCTCGTGGGCACCATCGAGGCCTCCATGCACCTGGGCCGGCGCGCCCCCTGCGCCACCGGTGCCCGCCGCGCCCCCCGCGCAAGTCCCTACGTCTACGAGATCATCAACAACCTCATCGCGGTGCACGCCGAGGTAGACTTATGTATAATTTCATATCTCATACTCTGAAAGTAGGCTATTGTTTATCTTGGAAGTGGGTTGAAAGTGATGCATGTAATCCCTAGGGAAGAAAATTTTTTTCAAAAAAGAACTATGTCTATGTCTGTGCAGTAGCAAAAACCTATACAGCCTCTCTGTAGTAAGGTTATAAAAAAATATAAGCATGTACTGAGCCATGTTAAAATCTTATCTTCTGCTTTCTTTGCCATAAAAAATCTCATCTTTTTTCAAAATTTCCTCTTAAAATGTCAATAACTAGCATTCGACATTTAAAAACTTTACGAAACAAAAAGCGGGGGCACCTGCGGGTGGTGTCATTGCGCGTGAAAATAGGAGGAAGTTCTCAATTCGTCGGAATATTTTTTATAAATTATGTATGTATGTATGTAAACTCTTTATTGCACAAAAAGTATAAGAAAATAATACATTGACATCGTAAATTTAAAGTAGAAAGGCGAACTTATCCCTAAATGGGATCTCTTCCAGCTAACCCTGACCCTGAAGTAGATGAGTAAGGACAATGCATGGGGTTAGACACATACAAGTTTTGCACAAAAAGTAGCAAAAAGTATTCAAAATATTAAACTATCAGTTAGAAATATTGATAATACATGTAACTACATAAATATTAAACACATAAATAAATACATATACTAACGTAAACTTACATATATACCTATATAAACTTACATATTACATATATATTTATTAGGCGGAACAGCAAGAGAAAGGTTGGCGCTGGAACGCAGACGATGACCGCTGCCGCAGGCCAAAAAGCTAAATCTCTCGGAAAGATAGGGAGGGGAAGAAGGAAGGAAGAGGATATTGAAGAGGAGTGAAAGTACATGTAAATCCCTACGACGACGGATAGGAAGCCATTTTAGCTGCGCACGGAACATCGACACGCGATCGTACTTTCTTAGGCTAAAAATATACCGAATGCAAACATTCTGCAGACACTCTAGCCTGTCAAGTAGTTCCTCTTTGAGATCCAAAAACGCAATGTCGCCGTAATCAATAAGAGGAAGTAATAGGGAACGGGCAAGTGTAACCTTTGTTGGGAAAGGGAGAAAATTCTGCAAGCGTCTCAGGGAGTGGAGCGATGCAAAGAGTTTGCGACTGACTATCTATATCTCGGTACTCGTGAAGTAATGACATACTTTTTGCACTAGCATCGAAATGTACTATTAAATTACTTCTGGCCAGATATGGATTGGCAGACTTATTTATTCTTAAAGGCACTATTATTTCAAAACGTTTATAATTATTTTCGTCAAGATGTCACATGACGTAGGAAAACGTATCCAGTGGCTATCTTTGGCACCGTCTGTCAAGTACTTCCGGCCATTTCAGAACTGACAGACTTATGATGACTCTCTCTACGATTAAAGGGCTAAATGATGCCAGGTGTGTCGTAGTGATGTCACATGACGTAAATTTAACCATGAAATGTTTACCGGAAGTGAAGGATTTTCTCAAACTTCCGGCCAATTTTAGCTGCGATAATCTTTTGATCCTCGCTCAGCACAACTTTTCCGACCATGTGCCATGCATTTTATCGTGATGTCATATGACGTAGACAATTTTGGAGCGGGCTCAGGGACTACTACGGTGGTACTGAAGCTAATTGAGAGAGCACGATAAATATGAACTTTTCCCATAAAACACGATGGAAACTATTTTTTTTTATTTTTTTTATTTATTTATTCAAAAGAACACAAACAGTCGTTTACCTAACACAGATCCGTGGAAACAATAATGTGATACATTGACAAATAGTGTTCAAAGAAGACATATTAAAAATATAATAAATCAGCCTCCTTACTTACTAAAACACTAAAGCTACAGTTCTACCAGAATTAGACTAGGTATCGAAAAGGTATTACATGGGTATTACTAACTGCGGAAATTTTCAGTAACATTATACAAACTTTTTTTTAATTTACTTAATCTAGAGTTAAACATATCAATATTTTCGAAATAATGATTGTATGCGAAACAAGAGCGAGGAATGAAAGAATTCTTAGCATAGTTAGTTTTAAAAAGCGGAATTTTAAACAAGTATTTTTGACGGAAACATCGGTTAGGACAACGGAAATTAATTTTGCCTAAAAGGTAGGAGCAGTCTATTTCATTATTTAAAATTTTATAAAAGAATATCTGATCTCTAATAAGACGTCTTTCATGCAATGGCTGCAGCAGCAGCCTTGGATGAGACGACCTAAAACGAAAATCGAGATGTTTTTGAAACTTGTTTTGAATTTTTTGAATAGAATCTGTATAAAGAGAATAAATGGGGTTCCATATCGTCGATGCGAATTCCAGCTGAGAACGAACAAGTGAATTAAAAAGTAACACAAATGTTGAGCGACACTGAAACTCTTTACCCATTCTAAGTGTGAACCCAAGCATCTTGTAAGCATTGTTAACAATGTGTTCCACATGAGTTCGGAATAGGAGCTTATCATCCAGCATAACGCCCAGGTCCTTTAGATATGATACTCTACTTATTTTATCTAGATTAAAGGTATATGGATACAATATTTTGTTTTTTTGTCGACTAAACGTTATAACTTGACATTTTTTGATATTTAGTTGTAAGTCATTTGATATGCAATAAGCCCAAAGCATATCCAAATCATTCTGAAATGACATACAGTCGCTTGCTGTTTTTATGACTTTATAAATTTTATTATCATCTGCATATAGCAGAAAGTTGGTATTAGTAAATACCTTCGTCACAACGTTAATGAAAATATTAAATAACACCGGGCCAAGATGAGAACCTTGGGGCACCCCGGACGTAACCGGTGCAAACGATGACTGGAATCCCTTTATGGTTACTGCCTGGGATCTATTACGTAAGTAAGACTCAAACCATCTAAGCAAATTTCCATGAACCCCAAAACGCTCCAGTTTTTGCAATAATAGATTGTGTGAGATTGAATCAAAAGCCTTAGAATAATCGGTGTACACGGCGTCCACCTGGTAACCGTCATCCATCGCTACAGAGACAAAATCCACAAATGCACACAAGTTGCTCTCAGTGGAACGCTTTGGCATGAAACCGTGCTGTTGTGGTATGATGAATGGCGTAATATCTGTTATTATTAAATCATAAACATTTTTTTCGAATAACTTGGGAATAGTTGACAATTTTGAAATGGGACGATAATTGGAGATGTTATGTTTATCACCACTTTTATATATGGGAATAACATAGGACTTTTTCCATGCCTGAGGGAATATTCCGCTTGAAAGTGATTTTTTAAAAATATATTCCAGGGGTACAGACAGTTGATGAGCGCAGCGCTTTAGAAAAACGTATTTCATCTGGGCCCGAACCCTTAGTAATATCCAGAGCTGAGAGATACTTTTCAACAGTAACCCGAGTCATTTTAATATTGCTAAGATTTACGCAGGTATCGTCAGCTACGGTTTGGGTGTTTAAGGAAGGACAAGAATGGGTCTGTGAAGTAATAGGCCTAAAAACTGATTGAAAGTGAGAGTTAAATAAATTTGATATTTTTTGACCATCTGTAGAGCTATCATATTGATCCAAGTGCATAGATTCAGGTAATTCATTACTCCCACGTTTTTCTTTAACAAACTTCCAAAAGTGTTTTGTGTTTGTCCTGATATTCTTTACACTGGTTTCTATAGAAACCATATATATATTTCTGGTAACATGAGAACTCTATTTCTTTTTGGCGTTTTCTTAAATAAGCAAAGGTGTCGTAGTCACTAGATCTTCCGTACACCTTCCACTTACGGTGCGCCCTTAACTTTTGGTTGACTATTTTTATGAGGGATTTAGAATACCAGGGGGGATGTTTAGTTTTGTTAAAACTATTTACCACAGGAACATGTTCACGAACTATTTTGTTGATGACGTTGTAGAATTTATCAAGCGAACCATCGATGTCACGATCATCCAATTCTGAGTCCCATTTAATGGTGGATAGTTTGTCGTTAATCAAATTGTAGTTGGCTTGGTAAAATTTGTAAGTTGCGCGTGACCGAGAACGCAACACATTGTCAGATTTAAAGTACAGCTCTATTACTAATGATGGATGATGGTTATCTTCAGGTACCAAAGATTGCAAGCAACGATCAACAGTGTAATGCCTGTCCGAGAAAATTAAGTCCAAAACACGATTATTAGAATTTTCCGTTAAGTTATATTGATTGAGACCTGTGCAGCTCAAGAAGTTAGAAGTGTCGTGAACCAAACAATCGTTATTGGGATTTACTAGACGCACGGGGTTGTTCTCATTGTCGCGTAGCCATACAGCTCCAGATATATTAAAGTCACCCAACAGGATTATCGAATTACTCAGACGGAGATCAACAACGCAATCAAAAAAACTTTGAATAGAACTATGTTGATGAGGGTTATGGGGAAAATAGGAGCAAAAAATTCTTGTCTTGGAGGGGACATGTTTTCTCACTGACGAGAGTGTTATGAAAACTACTTCTGCGTCTGGAAAATCTGGCAGACCGGGCGTTGCGTTAGTAACAACGCCCAAAGTTTTACGAACTGCTATAAGTACTCCACCACCAAGCTTTTGATTACGGCTTTCATAAGGTCTATCACACCTATAAACAGAGTACCTAGAGTCGAATAATTCTGAGTCATAGATACCAGGCAGCAACCAAGTCTCACTCAAGCATACGATGTCAAAATCTGAATCAATTACGTTCCTGAACATTACATCTGTCTTCGTCCTAAGCCCCCTTACATTTTGGTAGTAAATTTTTAAACCCATACAAGTGTCAAACAATATGATTCATAAAAAGTGACACAGTAGTAAATAATCCCCAAAACACCACCATAAAATTTCGAGTTATCAAAATATATATATATATATATATATATATATATATATATATCCAACCGCTTCTGATATAAAATTACGCTTTGAATCGCACAGAACACTAACATGTACATTGCAAATACACAACATTGACTTAAAATCGCAACAAAACACAACAAAACATAAAGACAGACCCACAAACAAGTTTTAGACTGGAATAAAAACGACGACAGTAATAACAACAAATGAATAGCGCCTATTTCAATTTTTTTAAATCATCCGTGCTTGTTATGCAGTACATCTGTAAAGCTATCTACTTAAATGTCTCTTTTTTAAACGGATCTTTCGATGTTAGGTAATTTAAAAAAAACACAGTTTAAGTGACTGTCAATGAGTTTGAAGTTGCTAAGTTTGTATATGTTTGTCTCTGCGTGATCATGTACTTTGACGTCAAAGAAAATGTGGCGTTTATACTGTCCAAATTTTTTTGCAAGTTTTATTATTTTTCTAATCTATGCTAATATTATAAAGAGGTAAAGTTTGTTTGTTTGTATGTAAAGGGTAATACCCGGAACTACATATCCGGTTTCAAAAACTCTTTAGAATTGACTTCCAAGGTGGACATAGGTTATATTTTCGCTTACGAAAGTACTGACTCTCCGCAGACGTAGTCGCAGGACTCGCGGGCAGAAAACTATAACAAATAAACGTTTACTTATTAGGGAGATATTTTTTATGATAGTAAAATTACGTAAATAATTGATTAAACATATAAAAATATACGCATACACCCTATTGGACTTCTGAGGTAAAAGTTCAAACTTTATTTATATAGAACTACAAAAAATTTTTCTTCATCATACTCGGATTGATTTTAGAGGTCAAATGAAAGTAACTTCTTATATTATAATTAATTCGTAACATATATTTAAAATTTAACTGCTGGGATCGATTATAGAAGCCCAATTCTCGAAACGGTTTTCAAATATTCATAATTTCATACATCGTTAAAAACAGGTGTGTCCCATTGACGAAAAGTGACACAATTTAATATAAAATCTGCGGTACAGGTGGACAGCGTGTGCAGCGTGGCGTCTGCGACGTACGTGCGCGCCATCTGCGAGACGGTGTGCGAGGAGCTGGCGCGGTTAGCGGCGGGCGCGGGCGACGCGGACGGCGCGGGGCGCGACGTGGCGCTGCAGGCGCGCCTCGACGCCGCACTGCTGCGCCTCGCTGCGCGCAACCACCTCACCAGGAAGGCAGAGTGAGTCACCCACACCACGCTCCTGCGCCCTCTGAAACTGACTATACTGGGTGGAAAGTTGCGTCGGGGCAATATGGGCAAAATACCTTAGCCGTTAATGCTACAGAAAAATGCTTTTAAGATACTATATTTGACTATAACGTTTAGACATTTTACTTACTGCATTCATTAATTTAAAAATAAATAAGAGACATTGTTACAAATTGTCAATGTTTCTTATGATTGTGTTTCACGTGTTCGAAAGAGCATAAAAAATAGAACACGTATTTTTATTATTTCCAAAATTGAATCTATTTTTTATCAAAATATTTATCTATAATATAAATAAAAATCAAATGCCGAATGTATGTCAAGTCTGCTCGTCGCTGCTATTGAGAACACACTCTATTGTTCGCACGTATAAGAAACTACCCGGCGTGGTGTTAAAAAAATAATTAAATAACAGAATGGTGATCCAAAAATGCTTTGTCTGTAACAAAAATATAACAAAAAAAGCACCCGGGCTGGAATGCAATAGGTGCCCTAAGATTGTACACACAACGCCTGCCTGCTCCAAGATCTCCAACAAGCTGCTTAATGCCACGGAAATAGCAGAAAAGAGTGGAGCTGTGAAGACTGTATGCGCAACTCATCGAAATCCTTTATAGCGCCCCGGATGAGGATTGAGGATGAAAATGATTTTACTGACGCCCTAGAAAAAATCCGAACACACGCAGCACAGTCATCGACTCTCTAAAACTAGCGCTTGACATCAGTCGCGAGATCAAGAAAGCTCTTAACGACGAACTTGGAAATTTCCATCAGTCCCTTGACTTTATAAGCGACCAAGTGAGTAGCTTCGAACAATTGTATTCTTAAACAAGGTCAGGAGATACAATTACTGAAAAACCATAGCCAGGACCTAATAAATAAAAACAAACACCCTGAACTACGCATCTCGACATTGGAACAATAAATGCTAAAATTTAATAGAAACCAAAAGAGCCTGTAGAACACGATAGAAATAGCCGAGATTCTGGAGATACCTCTACAAAACACAGTGGAAGTAATCAGACGTGTTGCCAAAAAACTGCAATTAGAGAATAAAAACATTCAGACCGTTAACGTTTGCGAGGAAGGAACGAGCAACCTGGCCTTCTATTTGTAGAAATGAACTAAAATTCAACGTGTGATTCCTGGATCTCCGGTAGCCGCAGCATGAATTTATTAGTGCGAGACGTAGACGTGGGTCCTAAAGAACCCCGGGAAGAAGCAGCAAACCGAATCTACATACGGGAAGCCCTTACACAAGAAACAAAA
Source organism: Tortrix viridana (assembly GCA_963241965.1). Classification (NCBI taxonomy): domain Eukaryota; kingdom Metazoa; phylum Arthropoda; class Insecta; order Lepidoptera; family Tortricidae; genus Tortrix; species Tortrix viridana. The sequence continues at coordinate 39,046,064 of OY725171.1, read as the reverse complement.
ACCCTTCTGTACAATGCAAAACACCTTTTGCGTGGCACATGGGAGTTTATTTGGTGTAGAGAGAGTACTGGATAGGAAATCAGCCCATGCTAAAGTGACGCATATAAGGTCAATAAAAGATATTGAACTGTTGGTAAGTAAGTAGGTACAGTCAAAGTCATAAATATACATAAATACATTCCCAAGATGCCATAAATAACTACACACCTCTACGAGAGTTGCCTTTTAAGTTGTGTCGTTTGAAATAACCATAGACAAATTGAAAGTGAATTATCATTTATTGTTTTTAGAAGAATTCACCACGATATTTGATACACTTTACCATTCTCTCGAACCAGTTTTGAAAACACTTATTCCACTCTGAAGAGGGGTTGCCAAAATGGCCGATCTGATGCGTCCACCGCTTCTTCGGGTGTGCGAATACGTTGACCACGAAGACTTTGTTAGATTTTTGGAAACGTGAAAAAATCGTTAGAGCTTAAGTCAGAGCTACACGGCGCGGGTGATCCGGAGTTTCGACGTTTTCCTTGCTTAAAAGCTTGCATTGTCGTCGCGCAGTATAATTCCGCGTTTCGGGTGGTTTTTTCGGAACTCTGCGATAACTTGTGGCAAGCAAACTGTCGTATACAGGTCAAAATCACAGAGGTGGTAAATTTGCTTTGGACACTTTTAAATCATTAATTTAATTATGGTAAATAATAAAAATCCAGAACAAACTATACACATCGACTTATTTTAGCCACACATCAACAAGGTTTGTTGGAATTTATTCATGTAATATACTTTTTTTACAAAATAACCCCGAAAAGTCATTTCGGGAACGCGTCCCTAAGTAGTAATCCACGGACAAACTTAGCTAAAACACACAATAAAAAATACTCATTGTTTTAAAGGTATTTGCTAATCTAGATTATTTTATTTTAAAATGATATTATACTATTAAACTAGACTATTAAACTAGAGATTTTGGCGAGGCATCGTAACGAAAAGAACTTTGGAAAATTTTGGAAAGCTACTAAAAAAATTAATTATAAAACAACTGTACCCGCTAGTGTTGAAAATGTTTCGGATCATAAGAATATTGCCGAGTTGTTTTCGCACCACTTCAAAGTTGAACCTCAGCTGGCAAGTGATGTTCATCATTTAGAAAGTACCGCAAAAGGCCGCGTCAAACAGGGTAAGTCCCCGTTAAGTCGCTTTACGATTAAAGATGTTATGGAGACTGTTAGGCAGATAACCCGTGGGAAATCACCTGGCTTCGAGTCTTTAAGTATAGAACACATTATGTACGCAGGGGATGATATATACAGAGTCCTGGCTGATCTGTATAACCTATGCTTGGACCATAGTTATCTGCCTAAGAATCTCATGAAGACCGTGGTGGTTCCAGTTCCAAAAAAAAACGGGGGACCTCGCCAGTATTAAAAACTACCGGCCAATTTCGCTCGGTACAATATTGGGTAAAATACTGGAGAGGTTACTCCACCCGTCTTTAAGAGACAATATTGTTGTGGATGATGCGCAGTTTGGTTTTCGTGCCGGTCTCTCAACGGATTCAGCCATATACTGTCTCAAGTGAACCACTACGTACGTAGAGAGACATCAGTTTACGCCTGCTTTCTTGACCTCAGTCGAGCTTTCGACCTGGTAAACTATAATTTACTGTGGAAGAAACTCGCTAGGTCAAATGTGCCTACCGGTACCGTGAATCTGTTGAGACATTGGTATGGGAACCAAACTAACGCAGTGAGATGGGGCGACTCCACTTCTAACGACTATAGGTTAGAGTGTGGAGTTCGGCAAGGAGGGTTGACATCGCCGGACCTCTTCAGTCTTTATATAAATGACCTGATCGAGGAGCTGAGGAGCACCAAAGTAGGTTGTCATATCGGCAACACATGCCTGAATAACTTTAGTTATGCAGACGATATGGTGCTCCTCAGCCCCTCTGTTAAAGGTCTCAGAACGCTCCTGGACGTCTGCGAGCGTTATGCTTTAGACCATGGTCTTAAGTATAACGTGAAGAAGACGCAGTTTATGGTCTTCAAGGCAGGTAGGGGTCCGGACAATGTTCCCCCAGTATTTTTGGATGGAGTCTCAATCGAGAGGGTAAGCCAGTTTCGGTACTTGGGACACATTGTGACGGAGGACCTCAGGGATGATCTGGATATCGAGCGCGAACGTCGGGCTACTGCTGTCCGAAGCAACATGCTCGCGCGGAGGTTCGCGCGGTGCAGTGATTCAGTAAAGTTGACACTGTTTAGAGCATTTTGTCAATGCTTCTATACATGCCAGCTCTGGTCTAACTGCACCAGGCGCGCCATCCGAGTGCAATATAATAACGCGTATCGCATTCTGATGAAGCAACCACGTTATTGTAGCGCATCGAGCATGTTTGCGGAGGCTAGAGTGCCCGACTTCTTCGCAATCATGAGATTGCGCTTTGCGACTTTTCGGGACCGTATCAGATCATCCAATAATGAGATTCTCGGCACCTTGTCCGAGCGCCTGGACTGCCGGATCCTAAGATACTGGTCATCCGTGCACTGCGACCAAAATAAAAAGTAGTGAAGTGAAGGTTATTTAATGTGTTGTATTGTGTTGTACTTATTTTTTACGGACTTTACACTGCTTTATTGCTTTTTATTTATATTGTAATTCTATTTTAAATTTAATTTTTTAATTTGATGTATATGGGTACTGCCTGAAATAAAGATAATAATAATAATTATTATTATATTATTATAAGTTCCCAAATTGACACAATATTATTTCGTCTGAAAATGTTGTGCAAAGTTTGTCCGCCAATTTATGCGTCATTTCCGGTAACGCCGACATTTTTAAATGTATTAATTTTTAGCGAAACATAAAAAATAACGCTAGTTAGTAATCATATGGAACACCTAAGTGCAAACAGTGCCTAGCGTGTTTTTTATAAATACGAGGGCAGAGTGAGAAGTCTAGTAAAAATCATATTAAAGGTATTTTTTTCACAAATTCATTAATGCCAATTTGAAATACAGCCATTTTGGAGGTACATCGTATATTTCCAGCCAGTTCACACGGCTAGTTTTTTTTTGACAGCTATGAAAAAGAAACAATCACTTTGGTGTTTGCTAACATGGAGAAAAGTTAGTTTCGTGTTCTGATTAAACATTATTTTTTGCGAAAAAAAACCATGACGGATACAAAAAAAAATTAGACAAATATTACGGGAACTCTGCTCCATCGATTAAAATGATCCACAAGTGGTTTACGGATTTTCGTTGTGGCCGTACAAGCACTGCTGACGCCGACCGACCCGGACGCCCAGTTGAGGTCACCACACCAGAGATGATCACCAAAATCCATGACATCGTATTGAATGACCGAAGAGTAAAGGTCCGTGAGATAGCTGATATTGTAAGCATTTCAGACGAACGGGTTCGTAATATCCTTCACACTTATTTGGATATGAAGAAGCTCTCCGCCCGTTGGGTGCCGCGATTGCTCACAGTGGATCAAAAACGCACTAGGGTGACCCTGTCAGAGGCATGTTTGGCGAAGTTTAGGCGTAATGAAAAGGACTTCTTGCGTCGTTTCATAACTGTTGACGAAACCTGGATTCATCATCATACACCAGAAACCAAGGAGCAGTCAAAACAATGGATTGCTTCAGGTGAACCTGCACCAAAGAAGGCCAAAGCAGTTTTATCGGCGAATAAAGTTATGGCTACTGTCTTCTGGGATGCTCGTGGTGTAATATATATTGATTACCTTCAGAAAGGTAAAACAATTAACGGCGAATATTATGCCAACTTGTTACAGCGTTTTCATGAAGTTTTAATGGAAAAACGACCCCATTTGGCGAAAAAGAAAATCATTTTTCACCAAGACAACGCACGAGTCCACACTTGTGCAGTTGCTATGGCTAAAATATACGAATTGCGTTACGAATTGCTCCCGCATCCGCCTTATTCTCCAGATTTGGCCCCCTGCGACTATTTTCTTTTCCCAAACTTAAAGAAATGGCTTGGTGGAAAAAGATTTGGTTCCAACGAAGAAATCATCGCAGAAACCAATGCGTATTTTGAAGGATTGGAGAAATCGTACTATACGGAGGGAATCGAAAAGCTAGAAAAGCGATGGACCAAGTGTATTGAGTTACATGGGGACTACGTTAAAAAATAAATATTTACTTGGACCAAAAAAAAAAAAATTTGTTTAATTTTTTCCAGACTTTTCACTCTGCCCTCGTATATGAAAATTTTAAGAGATAAGCATGATTTAGTTTGAACTTTTGGCACCGTACTTCTATTCAGTGTCATCCCGGGCACGCTAATATGTATAAATAGGAAAAAAATAAGCGAAAGGCTTTTAACACAATATCTCTCAAAGATTGATGTGACCTACTTCGTTTTAAATAAAAACAATCCCGTTTAAAATGGCCCATACTCATTTTACACACATCTTTATCTAGAAACGTCATTTCGGGAACGATCATTTGGAGTCATTTCGGGAATGCTACAGTCATTACTTGCGTTCCCAGAATGATTCTGACCAAATTTAAACTCCTTAAACTCTATAAATCGTCAGCTATTGAACGTACTGAGTTGTCTTCAAGATCTTTTTTGTAAAGAATTTGATGCTCAACAAAACTGTTATAATTATTTATCTACACACATATCATAAGTCCTATATAATGCGTTCAGAATCCGTTGGCAATGACCAGCATTACAACAATCAATTTTACTATGATAATTTTCTTATCTGTAGCAGTAACATAATGTTCTTATAACGATATAAGATTTGATAAAGTTATGAGTTTCAAATTTCGAACATCTTTGAAAACAAAACAATTTTATTTGACCTCAATTCTAATACCACTCGAGATGACATTTAATTCGAAATGAAATGTCAATTGCATACAATTTTGACAAATCTCGTATGTTACTTGATAATTTGATATCGAACGATATGATAGTAGAGGCCGACTCTAGATTGTCTCTGAATTAAAAAAAAAACTACGGTTGCCGCCATTTTTGACGTTCTAATAATTGATCAATGCCGGCTATGCCGGTCGTAACATGCGGTTCCTGAACACATCATAGAGAGCTTATAATATGTATGTAGATAAAATATTGTATGTAACTGTACATAATTAGGCATTAAAACACTCGTGTGATGCTATTATGAAACTCGCCTATCCTTCGACTGTTCTTTCATTTCCGGGGTGTAGTGGTGAACCCACGTTTCATCTACGGTCACGAAACGACGCAGGAACTCCTTCGGGTTACGTTTGAACACGGCCAAACACTGCTCGAAATAGTCAGTCTCGTCGATACTTATTTCATACCCAATTTTTCTTTCAATATGTTTTGTACGCGCTCGATCGAAACGTTTGTAGCATCAACGATTTCTCGAAGTTTAATTAGGTGGTCGGCTAAAACCATATTTTAAATTTACTTAATCATATCGTCTGTAGTCACCTCAATTGGGCGGCCTGGGCGATCCTCATCAAAGACGGTTGTTCTCCCCCGCTTAAATTCGTTGAACCAATATCTGATCAACGAGCAGAGTCACGGTAAACCGCATGCATTCTTACTTTTATTTCATCAGTCATCACTACACATCGCTAACTCGTGGCATTTAGGTAGCGCTTGACAGTTACTAACAGACTAGTGATGTGACAATGTTCTTCCTGTACGAGTCGAGAAAAGGAAACCAATAAGAAAAATGTATTTTCAATCATTTAATATATGACATTCGTGATAAACAATTAATAATTGTTCTAAATTTTTAAAGTTCAAGACTTCACATGCATGTTCATATTAAATGTCTTGTAAACTATTATAAACATTGCAACGGGTGAATTTTACCTTGTCACCTTGTAGTAGGAGTTCTGAATGCCTTCTAATGATTATTTGGAAAAAATCTAGGTTTCGCGACACGTCTCGTAATAATTATTAAATGAATGACAATATCATAATATTGACAATGATGTTTTTAAACTAGTGATCAAACCTACTTCGTCATATGTTAAGACCATGTAGGTAATATTAATTTATTATTTTATCTTACCTGAAAAGACACTTAGAAAACTTGTCTCATCACTAATCTGTCAAGTGCTACCTTAATGCTTCGAGTTAGCGATGTGTATTCATCACACATTATTCCTTACAAAAATAGGAATCGAATTACAGACCGATACTGTTCTTTCTCCATTTTTACCCGACTAGGCGAAGCAAAAAGGAGGGTTATGATTTTGACCGGTATGTATGTAGGTATGTGGGTTTGTATGTATGTATGTTCATCTGTTCCCTCTTAACTTCTAAACTACTATTATGATGATTCGAACTTTATTGTACATAATATTATTATAATGATAACCTTACTGACACTATATTGAAAAAAATACGAAAAGCTCATAAAGTATTCCGAGATCCTATTTTAAAAAGAGATTCGAATTTTGTTAATACCAACATGGGCAGTATAATTCGGCCATAAATAAACTGCAAAATCCAAAACTTACTGTGGTTGGAGGCTCGGATGTTATAAATGCAACGGAAAAAAAACTTTCAAAATTGAGACTTCATTTGACAGGAAAACATATTTACCACAAATAAAACAGTTTAAAAGAACAATCCGGGTTATACCACTGTAACAGCTATAAATAAACTTTTAAAAAGACAAGAAACCAAGTTAACAACAAATAGTAATAAAAATACACTACAACATTATTTATATTTAAAGTATTTGCCATTGACGTCGGTAGATGTGGAGCGGTCGTTTTCGATTTTAAAATGGATTTACACAAGTAGGCGATCTTGTATTAATAACTTTTTTGCATGATTCCCTTTACTAATAATAATAAAGATTTTAATTGAACATAATAAAATATACATATTTTAACAATTAAGATCGTAAGCAGCTGCATTAGTATAAACCGTGTCGCAGCTGTTTACACCCACCTCGGGACAAAGAGGGAATAATGTTCTATATCGACGGGTCTCTGACTCAACCTCGTATATGAAATTTTACGAAATCCGAATATCCACTTTAGGTAGTCCTAAAGTAGATAATCCAATTTCATAAATTTTCATATACGAGGTTGAGTCAGAGACCCGTCGATATACAGATTGGTGTACTTAATAATTATTATAACTAAGTATATATTATAAGAAAAGAAGATTTGTGTACTCCGTACCAAAAACAGGTAGGTAAGAATTTTATCTAAATATCACATAATTCCTAATTATCTCATAATAATTTTAACAATAAGAAATAAGTTCATCGGTGGTCACCATTAACAAGTTTCTCAGCCTCATGATAAGAGAGGTTTTGTAAAAAGTTGGTCTTGAAGAGTCTTGAAGATGTCAATTAATTTTGTAATCCGACCGACAGCCGCGTCCACCTGGTCATTCCAACTCATTAAGCAAAGGCGGGCAAAGATTACAACCGTACTCGGCGGCCCTCGCATAGTGATGGGCCGTTCTCGAGAAGTTTCGGAAACAAGAGAATATCACGAGATACTTCTCGAGAACGTTCTCTTTAACGGAAATTTCTGAGAAAGTGCCCCTTTTTCTTAATATTGACTTTTTTAAACCATAAACTTACTTAATTTGTGATTTATCGTTGTTCCTAAGGCATTTTATCTTAACGGGATATTCTATGAGCAAGATTCTCGATATTCTCGAGAATTTCTCGAGAAACTTCTCGAGAATGTTCTTTGGAAAGGTTCTTTTCTATAATTCGTCCCATTTAATGTTAAATAAAGCAAAAAAACAGTTATGTGTATTATATAAATTATTTTAATTAAAACAAATGAAAAATCTACTTGAGAAAATAGGTATACACTTAAAATAATGATTAACTTAAAACATAGCTTATATATTTTGTGACTAATAAATCATCAATACAATGTGGTGAATATAATTTTTTTTATTAATTGCACGATGTCAATACCGCTTAATTAGTATAATCATGTAACAATATCTAATCAATTTGGTAATTTATAAAAATCAACAGTATTTTTGAATAGCAATAATAACAAATGAATATTTTAACTATAAGGAGTAGAGAGCAAAGAGCTAATGGAGAGAAGACGTGTCATGCTTCTGCAGTCATCACAAGATGCTTCTCAGTATAGGCGGCTCAATAGACAGATCTCTAAGTCCCTGACTCGCGACATACGCCGATTCAATACTAATAGTATTGAAGAGGCTATTGAGCGAAACAGGGGCTCTAAAGTGTTTAAAAGAGATTTGTCTATTGGGCGAGCCAGCTGATGAGGCTGAAGACCGATGACGGCAGGATCATATCGTCGAAGTCTGAGCTTTTGGAAGAGATAGAGAAGTTCTACGGACAGCTGTACACGACAACACGCCTACCTGTCAGCAACCTAGCAGAAGACCCAAGAGCTGGGTTGTCCCGACACTACACCCAAGACATCCCGGACGTTAGCCTGTACGAGATTAGAGTGGCTCTAAAACAGCTTAAGAACAGCAAGGCGCCGGGTGATGACGGAATTACGACTGAGCTTCTGAAAGCAGGTGGATCACCGGTTTTAAAAGCTCTTCAGAAGCTATTTGATTCCGTCATAGCCCAGGGTAAAACGCCACAAGCATGGCACAGGGGCGTGGTGGTTCTTTTCTTCAAAAAACAACCCAACCCAGCCGAAGAATTATAGACCCATCACGCTCCTGAGTCATGTCTACAAGCTGTTCTCTAGAGTCATTACGAATCGTCTCGCACGCAGGTTTGGCGACTTCCAGCCTACCGAACAAGCCGGTTTCCGAAAAGGCTTTAGCACCATAGACCACATCCACACGCTGCGGCAGGTTATACAGAGGACCGAGGAGTATAACCAGCCACTATGCTTAGCGTTCGTGGACTATGAGAAAGTCTTCGATTCGATTGAAACATGGGCTGTACTGCAGTCTCTTCAGCGGTGCCAAATCGACTATCGACACATCGAGGTGTTAAAGTGTTTGTATAGAAACGCCACTATGTCAGTTCGCCTTCAGGACCGGAACTCGAAGCCTATCCAGTTGCAGCGAGGAGTAAGACAGGGAGATGTAATATCTCCAAAACTGTTTACTGCTGCATTGGAAGACGCTTTCAAGCTTCTGCACTGGGAGGGTTTTGGAGTCAGCATAAATGGCAAATACATCACTCACCTTCGATTCGCCGACGATATTGTCATCATGGCTGAGACCCTGGAGGACCTCGGTACAATGCTCGATGGTCTCAGTAGAGTCTCTCAACAAGTGGGTCTTAAAATGAACATGGACAAGACGAAAATCATGTCAAATGTCCATGTCGTACCCACTCCTTTCAAAGTTGGAGACTCTACTCTCGAAGTTGTTGACGACTATGTATACCTAGGACAAAAAATCCAGTTAGGTAAGTCCAACTTCGAGAAAGGGGTCAATCGTCGAATCCAACTCGGCTGGGCAGCGTTCGGTAAGCTACGCACTATCTTCTCGTCTCAAATACCACAGTGCCTCAAAACAAAAGTCTTTGATCAGTGTGTGTTGCCAGTGATGACATACGGATCTGAGACATGGTCGCTTACAATGGGCCTCATAAGAAGGCTCAAGGTCAGTCAAAGGGCGATGGAAAGAGCTATGCTAGGTGTCTCCTTGCGAGATCGAATCAGGAATGAGGAGATCCGCAGGAGAACTAAAGTAACTGATATAGCTCACCGAATAGCAAACCTTAAGTGGCAGTGGGCGGGGCACATCGCTCGTAGAACCGATGGCCGTTGGAGCGGAAAGGTTCTAGAGTGGCGACCGCGAACCGGGAGACGGAGTGTCGGCAGGCCTTCCACAAGGTGGACCGACGATCTGATAAAGATCGCGGGAAACCGCTGGATGACAGCAGCAGAGGACCGATAGTTGTGGAAAACCTTGGGGAAGGCCTTTATCCAGCAGTGGACGTCTTGCGGCTGATGATGATGATGATGATGATGACTGTTTCAGTTGCAAATGTTGGTATCACTGGTGATTTAGTTGGTAATATGACAATCGACAAAAAATAAAAAAAGTTTAGCTCAAGCAAGGCTAACTTCAGAGTGCCGTCTCTTAAAACGTAGTGATTAATTACTCAGTGGATACTGAGAATACTAACGCGTCCAGTTAAAAAAAGTGCTCTTTCATACTCTCAACCTTACAAGGTAGTTAGAGAGAGAGAGAGAGAGAGACAAATACTTGTTACAGAGACAAACTTTCTCGTCGCTGCAGATAAGATGAAAAGGGCTAAAGGCTTATTTTGTTTTAAAAAAATTACCAGAGCTGAGCTGTGCACCCCGGTGAACTGAACATGCTGTCTTAAATATAGGTAGCTGTTCTCCTTCTTGAATGGATTATTTACGTGTCTTATTAACTACTAGTGACTTTAAATATTTAAAACGATTATTAATCAATTTTGTAATTAGTATTTATTTACGAAATACTTTATAATAATTCGTTTTAAGTAAAATAGTTAACATAAAAAAACATTAGGCATAGAGTTATTATTTTATATGATTTCAGCACGATTTATTTATAATTCATTTTTCTTTTAGCAGTACGAAATATAGCTGAGATAATGTCCAGGATTTTCTTGGCGTATTAGATAATTTTTCTTTTATATTTTATCGAGATATTCTGTTGAGATCAAGTGCATGCTAGCAAGCATCTAAAAAATAAACAAAGCTTTGGAGTCGACGAATTACCCTGCTCGCTAATCAGAAAATGTGCTGATGAACTAACCGTACCGTACTATTTGCTAATAAATCAATCCTTCTCAGAAGGAAAATTCCCAGATCTCTTAAAAACTTCTATTATAAAACCTATATACAAAAAAGGCTCAAAGTCAGACCCGAGCAACTATCGCCCGATTGCTCTTTTACCGGCATCCTCAAAAATATTCGAAATAGCCATGTTCAGACGTATATATTCGTTTTGCGAAAAATTTCACATTTTCGATGAAAGCCAAAACGGGTTTCGGAAGAACCGCTCCACTAATCTAGCCACATACAAATATATGCAACAAGCTTTAAACATATTGGACAGTAAAAAATATGCAATCGGTCTTCTCCTTGATATGTCCAAAGCATACGATACGGTGCAATACAATATACTCCTAGACAAACTATTCGGCGTAGGTATAAGAGGTGCAGCGCACAAATGGTTCTCCTCATACTTAGAGGGCCGTGATCAGTATGTCGAGATACAACACCTAGACGAAAAAACGGGAAAAATATCTTACGTGAAATCCGATGTGCAGCGCGTGGAAAATTCTATCCCTCAAGGGAGTGTGATCGGATGTCTGTTGTTTCTGATTTACATCAACGACCTACCGAAAATCCTCAAATCTTGCGTGTTATTCGTGGACGACATTTCAATATTAACTTCTTGCACTCACAACCAAAATTTAAATCAGGACTTAGATAACATATTTAGTAAAATATTACACTGGCTAAACGACCATAATTTAAAAGTTAATTTTTCAAAAACAAAAATCATACAATTTCGACCATATCAAAAAACCCCCTTCAAATCAAGTTCTCCCACAGCGGAAATAAAATAGAATGCGTAGACACATTTAAACTCCTTGGATTGAACATTGACTCAAACATTAATTGGAAATCACACATAAAAGAAATAAAAAGCAAACTTTCCAAATTCACATACGCTGTAAGAGAACTAAAGAAATCCACTGACTTAAAATCTGCCCTTACCGCTTACTACGCATATGCATACTCGTGGCTCAAGTATGGCATAATACTATGGGGAAACAGCACAGATGCAAACGAACTGTTTATTCTCCAAAAGAAATGTGTACGTATACTTGCCAATAAAAAAAGCCCAGAAAGTTGCAAACCGTACTTCATACAGTGTCAAATTCTAACACTGACCTCGATATATATATTAGAATTATGTAAATTTATTAGGAAATACCCACATTTTTTCATAAAATTGACAGAGCAAAGGCGACGCTATAAAACAAGATATGAAAACAATCTAGCACCCACACAATCGAAATCAAAATTACACAGTAAAAGCCCTAACGCAATGGCTGTGAAAATGTATAACAACGTTAGGGATAATATAAAATCTGAAAAATCCGATCAAAAATTTAATAAATGCCTTAAAAAATTTCTAGTAAATAAAGCCTATTACAACCTACAAGAATTCTTTGATGACAAATAAAACTAAACCTCGGCCTGCCTCAATTCCACATATTGCTATGCCCATCAGGGTTTACGTGTTACCTCTCACTGTATTCTTTAATAATATTTAAGGTGTAGCTGTAACATGTTATTGCAATAAATAAATATGAAATATGAAATATGCTCCTTTGCCTCCCTCTCTTATAAAAAAAAAGAAAAGTGAAATTTATAACATTTATTAATTACATTACCAAAACATTGAGCCAAAAAATCAAACATGTCCTAAATCTCACTCAAATACTTTTTCGGACATGCTTGGTTTGAAGAATTCTCCAGAAGCTTCTTAACAAGAATATGTCAGAGAATATTCTCGAGAAATTCTCGAGAGTGTAGAGAATGTTGCTAATAAAATATTCTGTTTAGTCTAAATGCCTAACTAGTATCCATTAATTACATATACGAAAATATAGAAGCAAAAAAAAAACTGTGTTGTGAAGATATTAAATACTTTCGCGCAAATTTCCGTTCTTAAGAACGTTCTCGAGAAAATGTGAGAATTCTCAGGAGAAGGCATTCTCGAGAGCGAGAACGTTCTCGCCGGCACATCACTACCCTCGCAACAGTACTGGCGGACCACTGCATAATGGTTCTGGCCGGGATAAGTGAGTCGACAGCCGCCACGTAAACATGTAACGTCGCGAAAAAAGGTGATTCATAATACCTAACAGTATAATTGTAAAGGAGGAACTAAGTAAAATAAACTGGTTGTCCATGAACGTAATGACCGACCCGACCCAAATATTATATTTTATAACGAATAAATTTAATAAAGCTTATAAAAAGTCTGAATCCTGCCAAGGCAGCGAATTATCGGTAGGTATCGTTTGACATGGATTAATGGAAATATCATTTAACTTTGTAAAAAAGAGGGCACGGCCCAGGGGTCAGTGATAGGCTCGTTGCGTTTTTTGACCTACGTCAACGACATGCATGACTACATCGAGCACAGCGCCGCATACCAATTTGCCGAAGACACATGTCTGCTCATTGCAGACCAAAATGTAGCTATGGAGATATTGGATTCGGACTTCGACAACTTAAACAAGTGTTGCCACGACGCAGGATTGGTTTCGAACCCGGCAGGGTCACTACCAACTAGGCTAACCGCGTACAATAACACCACCACCACCGCCACACCACCGCGTTTCAAATTATCGATAAATTGGATGAGGTACTGTACCGGCAAATAATCTATTATATTTGTACTTACATCTCATACGATTACCTACAAATGTGACTCGCCAAAATTGACAACCAATCAAGAACTAGTTGACCAATGTTTGTACATGTCGTAGTTTAAAAAAGTTTAGTATTTAAAAAACCATTGCCGACGCGTTCATACTAAATTTACGAGATTTTTATGAACACGTTGGCACTTGAGAACGGCTCGACCGATTTGGCTGCGTTATTTTTGTTGTGATCCTAATTGTCAGTACAAGGTTTGTATGAAAGACTTTTTTTGGATAATGCACCCATGCGAAGCCGGGGCTGGTCGCCCCGGTACAAAGTCTCCAGAAGAGCCTACGTACCGTGATGTGCCTGATTCGAGTGTGTTACTTGGAGTCCGCCTTGTACGTTGCATAAATAAAGACTTTAGAAGCCTCTTGCGATATGATTAATTATGTTAATTGACATAATTCCCTAGTGGTCCAGGAATTATATTGGTAAGCTATACGTATAGATAGCATTGGTAACCACTTGTCTGTTTCATAAGCTAGCTGATGGCAGTAATCTCCATACATGTAAGTTTTGCCATAGGTATGGTATGTTCGTCTTTGACAACCGGGAATGGGACTTTTTTTTCTCCCGTGCAGAAACTTACAAGCATATCAGTGACGACACACTTCCGCCAGTCTATACATATTCCCTAATATATACTGAATATACCCAAGATACAGGCTCAGCCTAGTTGGGGAACCCCTGTTCTTACTCGTTATATTTATTTTGTGTGTGCACTAAATTAAGCTTTTTATAATAATGTGTACCTTCTTATTTTTTGTGCAATAAATAAAGTTTCATTATGATTATTCGGTATTTATTTATTTTACTGTAAGTTAATTTTTTTACAATACTTAAATACAAAAGTAAACATTATAAAAAACCTAACCTAATTATTATTATTATTATAAAATGTGGATATTAAAAAAAACTAGAAATATTTTCGTAATCTTGGCCCTGATTTAGCATCAGTTGCAATTTTGAAATGTTGTCAAGTCTATCGTCCTTTCCGATTTGATAGATCTATCACTCAAAACTGTTGTATCTTAGTCGCATTGTTTACATGCGCGTTTTAGGGTTCCGTACCAAAATTGTAAAAAAGGAAGCCTTATGGTGAGACTTCGTTGTCTGTCTGTCTGTCTGTCTGTCTGTATGTCACAGCAGTTTTTCTCAGCAACTACACAAGGTATCAACTTGAAATTTAGCATAGTTGTATAACTTGCTTGCCCGCAACTGTTTTAGTAAAAAAAAGCCGGTCAAGTGCGAGTCGGACTCGCGCACCGAGGGTTCCGCACAAACTTGTAGGCATGTAAATTGTTCGTAAATCACGGGAAAACAATATAAACAAGGTCCAGTATAAACTGACACGCAATAAGTATGCACTTTCGTACTTAGTGAGTAACAGTTTATACTGGACTTATTTTTTATGTGATGTAACTACAAACTAACGGCTTTCGGATTTTTTCCTTTGTTTGTGCTATAAGACTTGCTTCTTGCCAAATTTCATGATTCTAAGTCAACGGGAAGTACCCTATAGGTTTTGATTCCCTCGAGATTCCCTTCAATATGCGGCATAAACGGCCGTATCTGATTGCCGTATTTGATTGCGTTGACTTAGTTGTTTGATTTTTTCACTGATTCAAGGGATTGCAGACCTAAGTATTTGATATGAATTTCAACTTGATACCTCCACGCGTTCCTGAGAAAAAGTGTCTTGTCAGACACACAGACAGACAGACAGACAGACGGACAGCAAGGTGATCCTATAAGGGTTCCGTTTTTTTCATTTGAGGTACGGAGCCCTAAAAATATGAAATTAATTTTATATATAATTGAAAAGGGGTCAAGAATGAGAGGTTGAAAAATGAAAGTAATTTGATTATAGCAAATGGGGTGTCATATGAAAGGGCTCAACCTGCACATTTCCAAACTATTTTTTTATAATTTTCCGTGACCTACTTTTAACGAAAAATGTTACAAAAATGACGATGAATGATGGTAGAGTAATTGCCACTTTTCTCTGTTCACCTTTTAGTGACATTTCCATTACTCCTAAAACCACACTCCGAAGTGAACAAAAAAATCTGAAAAATTCTTAGCTTATAGATAATTACTTATATTTTACGAGAAAAATAAAACGAAGTGTTTAAAATTTACAGTTTTCGAGAAATTGACACAAAACTTTAAAACTCAAGTTCAATTTAGACAAAATAGACCTTGTTGCATACGAATTAAAGTATATAAAATGGTATACTTTTGAACTATTGTCTTAAATACGGAACCGTCGGTGCGCGAGTCCTACTCGCACTTGACCCGTTTTTTTTCCAATTTAAGCTTCGCAGTCGCATTTTTTCCCATTTTTGAAATCAATTTGATAGTGCCAGTAGAGCTCAATTATGGCGGAGCTCCTATTTTTGTGTGCTTTGGCACTTCATGCCTATTGCAATACTTACATAACCTTAACCTACCTACCTATTCCGCCTTGTTATTAGAACAAATGTTAAATCTGTAATTGGAAGAAATCCTAAGGAAAAAAGCGAATAGAAAAATCGCTTTGAAGAAAAAATATTTTGGGAAAATAATCTAAAAAATCGCGGATAATCCAACTATTAATATTATAAATTATTTGTATTGTTTACAGAAATGATCTAAAGGAGGCGTTGGCTCAAATTCCACCATTAGAAACTGAAGAAGATAAAAAGTGAGTAATTTAATTTTGTGCGGTGCATGCTGCAAAATGACGGGCTGTCCCTTATATCTCAACGAACTGTTACTCCTATAAAAGTCACGGTGATCGACCAACTAGAAGCTAAACTAAAACTGCATCAGAGCAGCCGTCTAGTTGGTTCGAAATAAGTAAACGGTCTAGCACTAAACCCCAAAATAGGCAGTTCTTTCACTTCTGCTGATCTGGGTGTATTTATTGACTTATGCATAACTGCATACCTACACACAAGCTGTGCGGGAAGCTGGGACTGCCTGCTCCGCCCTGAAATAACGCAAAACCTGAAAATAGTTTGTTCAGAATTGGGTACTTCCAAATCCGCCCGCACCCGAAAGATCTCAATCTTACTTTAAGATTGTTCATAAAGTAGTGTACTAACTTATTCGTAATTGAATCAGTGCTATTTGCAAATATTTCGAAATCTAAATCCATTAACACACTATTCAGATTCTTGCTAGCCCTGCACAAAAAACTATTTTTCCTATAATTAGTTAAAGCTCGAGGAACCGACATAGGACAAAAATGGCGCACACTACTGTTGGGCACATTAAAAGATTGCCTTTGACAATATGTAATAAGTCAATTAACTCGGCTATTTCACGTCGCTTTACGATTATTCGATTCTAAAATAATCAGCGGAATTATAGTTTTATTTCAGCTTTTAGCATAGAAATTTAATAGATTTACGGCCTCACCTGACCTCAGGCGTCAATTAATTTTCAATTTTGATTAAAGTTGCTGCTGTCACTTTCTTTGCTATAGCAATTGAATAAGACGCAGCAACTTTAATCAAACTTTAAAATTAAATGACGTCTCTGAGTACGGCAGTTAATTTGCAAACTTTATTTTAATAAATTTAACGCGATGCATATTCCAACCTGCTCCTCACGTAAGCACAATATAAGATTTTTAGTCTTTGGACGTGAAAAACAACAAGAGTTTTGGCAGCTGAAGAAACGATTCTATTTATATAATATATTCATTCAAAATAAGTTTTGAATGATGGGTGACCCCCAAATCACACATGTTTGACACTTGTCGAAGAATACTACCTTTTAATGCATAGGAGGTAGAAATGATATTTAATTTACGTGAAAAAGTTAATGCATAACACTTACAAGGAAAGGTACCCAACTGTCCGGCTCCGATTTGATTTATTTTGATATATGTTAGAGAGTAGTTTTTAGTTCATTACTGGTTTGATTATACATATGTTTGAGAACATGAACACGAATGAGAAATACAAAACTTTGAAGGGAGTTTATTTTTTAGCAAAATATGTGTTTGAGCCGATAACAAAACACGTGCTCATTATTTTTTCATGTTCTCAAACATATGTTTCAGAACATGACATCAAACCAGTAAACCAGTAATTAACTAAAAAATAATGAAAAAAAAAAACTCTACAGAAGTTGAGGGTTTAATCACTTTTCAGTACTTTGGAGGACAATTACTTCCAATAGGTTGAGATTGGGCAGCTAAAAAAATACGTGTCAGTTATTTTAGACTACTCTCTAACATAAATATATCAAAATAAATCAAATCAAATCGGAGCCGGACAGTTGGGTACCTTTCCTTGTTAGAAGGATCGAGGTCCAACTTGTTGATATAACAGTAGTCGCCCAGCTTATGAAGATCTGATTGTAAAGAAGAAGCATCATCAGTCGAAATTATAAATTTCAACGCAATCTAATACTGGGAAGTGGTTCAAATCTTGCTTGAAAATGTGAAGTTAGGAGTAGAAATAAAAGGTTTTAAAAATAGTTAAGTCTAGATAGGGATGATGACTATTTTTTTTCTTTGTCGATCACGTAGATTATCAAAAAGTATTGGACACGTATTTTTTATAGAATTTCGATTTCTTTACCCAGTCATCATTCCTATTATGTGCTTATGACTATGACTTGAGCCATTTGCGGCACTGATAGGGTCCATACATTTTGAAACAACTAAGCTGTGCTTTATATTTAGGCTGGGCTTAGGTTACAAAATATTGCGAACTGTTGCGTTTGGACTAAAATTAACAACTGTATTTTTTTCCATTACGTCACGAAAATTAACTTTAGGTACTGCTATAGACAAATGGTGGTATCTCAGACAAAACTGTAGCAAGTGCAACCATATTATTTATTTATTTATTCAAGTAATTGCATTACATATGTATGTCAAGTGCACAATACTAATTAAGGACCGTATCGGAAAGAAAGTACCTAGACAACTTTAGGCATCTCTAAAAACTGGCACCTACGTAAAATAGGCATAATTTTATTTTTAAATACCGAACTAAATCCTTTTCTTTAAATTGCAACATAAACAATTATTTTGCTATTTTTGTCAAACTGTCAGCATGGGGCGAATTAGCTTACACGTTCGTAAAAATATTTTGGACGATTGGTGCAAAATAAAAGGTATGACGATTAGAAAACTGGCTAAAGAGTACAAGTTGAGTCCCGCGGGCGTGCACAAAATAATAAAGAAATTTAGTAACTTATGTACTCTCGAAGATTTGCCTAAATCTGGAAGAAAACCGGGACAACCGACTTGGCACTAGAAAAGAGAGTCGTAAGAATGTTTAAACAAAATCCGTCCTCGTCAATACGAGATGCGGCAAAAAGAGCCAAAACTTCTTCGGCTATTATACAAAGAATCAAACTAAGATGCAACCTAAAAACCTATAAAAGCAAAAACAACCAAAGCGAGATGAAAATAAAACAACAGCTGTCAGAAAACGAACAAGGAAATTATACGACCGTATATTGACCAAGAAAAATCAGTGCATTATAATGGATGACGAGACTTGTTGCAAATTGGACTTTAAAGCCTTTCCAGGACCTCAATTTATTACGGTGCCGGCTAATAAGAAGGTTACTCGAAAAGATAAGGCCATCAACATCGCGAAATTCGGAAACAAAGTACTTATTAGTTTGGCAAGCGATTTGTCAATGCGGCATGCGATCGCAATCCTTTTTCACTACAGGGACTTTGAACGCTCTCGTATACCGTGCCGAGTGCTTACAGAAAAGATTACTACCACTCATAAAGAAGCACAGGATTGGCACTTTATTTTGGCCGGACTTGGCTTCTTGTCATTACTTTAACACAACGAAGGAATGGTATAAAGCCAATAAGGTAGAAGTAGTGGATAAGGAGATGAATCCTCCCAATTGCCCAGAAGTTCGCCCAATTGAGCGATATTGGGCTAACATGAAACGATACCTCCAAAAAAACGTCCAAGTTGCCACCTCAGTTGACGACTTTAAAAAAAAGTGGAACAGGGCATCTAAAAATGTATCAAAAGTGGTCGTCCAGAATTGAATGAGACACATTAAAAAGAAAGTTAGGTTGCAGGCAAAATAGATAGATATAATATGACGAAATCATTCAAAACAGTTTTTATAAAGACCTTATTTTTCAGTTTCTTTTTGTTTCATTATCAGTTTTCACACAGAATAAAAATAATATCATTTTGAAGTTGTCTAATTTCTTTCCGATACGGTCCTTAAATACATATGTACTTTGTCAGGCAACGCAACTTAAAGGAAAGGTAGTCAGGTAGATAAATTAGCTGATGTTGTTATACACTAAAATAGATTGTTACAAAATTATGAAATGTCCAAGTTATTATCTTTTAAATATTCATCGATGGCGTAATAGGATTTCTTAATTAGGAGACGTTTAAGACTTCTACAGAATATTTTTATATCTTTTGAATTTTTATTATTTCAGGTAATTTATTATAGATTTTTATTGACATAGGATAGGGCCTAGTGCTATGTAAGGTTAAATTGGATTTCGTTTTAGTGAGGTTACTTTTGTAGGGAGATTCATATCTACGTGGCATATCTCCCAGTCTCATATAGTCATTAGGATTTCTCTTAATAAAGCTACAAAGTTCCAGTATATACATGCAAGGTAGGGTTAAAATGTCGAGGTTCTTAAAGTGAGGTTTACAAGTTTCGGTTTTCCTTATGTTAGTTAGTATCCGAATACATTTCTTTTGTAAAACTAACAAAACTTGAGCGTCCGTGCTGTTGCCCCACAACATCACGCCGTAGCTCAACCATGCATGCGCGTATGCATAGTACGCAGTCTTTGCCGTTTTAAGATCGGTGGTCTTCTTAAGTTCTCCCAACGCATAAATAAATTGGGATAGCTTTGTTTTAACTTTTTAAATGTGAGGTTTCCTATTAAGTTTGAGTCAATTACAGTTCCGAGTAGCGTAAAGGTAGGGACACACTCTAATTTTACATTATTAAAACTTAAATCAATTTCGAGTTATATTTTTTGTCGTGGCCTAAATTGAATAATTTTAGTTTTTGTAAAATTTATATCTAAGTTATGGTCTTCCATCCAATTTACTATATTTTGTATAATACTACATATTCTTGCTTTTAGGTTGATGCTATTTTGACATGACAATACTAGCGAGAAGTCGTCAGCAAACATAACGCAAGGTTCATTAATAGTCTTTGGCAGGTCGTAGATATAAATTAAGAACAGGAGGCAACCTACTACGCTACCCTGTGGTATTGAATAGTTAATTTGCTGAGCATCTAAGCGTACTCTGACGAGTTCTGTCGACTTTTCGTCATAATACTCGACTTCAACATACTGTCTGCCCGCAGTTGCAAACAAGTTATTGAATGTATTCGAGATAAGCTTAGGGTCATAGGATAGTTTATTGTGTTTTGTTTAGGTATATTTGAAAGTTTGTTTGTTAGCTGTTTAATTATTTGCCACATGCATTTTACTTTATTTACCGATTTTTTCATTTTTGTAATGAATTCGAGTTTTTTGGGTTTAGCAATAGTACGTTTTAAAATCTTTTCGTACTTTTTATTAAAAAGAGTTTTACTTTTTGAATGTATTGCATGTATTTTCAATAGTCTTTTATTTTTGCAAGATACAATTTTCAAGCCGCGTGTGAGCCAAGTATTAATCTTTTTTATAGTGTTTATCTTAATTCATTTTTTTAGGTATGCAGTCCTCAAGTGTCTGATACAAAATATTGTTTAATGTTTCATAATTTTCATTTACTGTTTTTTCTATGGTTATATGTTTATGCCCATCAATATTTTGCAACGCTTGTTTAAATTTATTTATATTTTTGCTGCTATATATTCTTTTGACCAAAACTTAGTTCGACTGTTTAAATGGGGTAATATTGTGTTTTTCATGTGTAAAATTGTGCATTTGTGATCAGAAAAGCCTAATTCCTTTACTGACGTAGAAATATTGTCCGAAAAATTCGTGAAAATTAGGTCCAAGCATGTTGAACTTTTTTTGGCAACGCGGGTAGGCTCGGATATGTGTTGTATAAAATTGTATTCTAGCATAAAATCCAAAAAATCCTTCGATAGTTTTGAGTTTTCCAAGACGTTTATATTAAAGTCACCGCCGATGATTATTTTTCTTTTCTTAAATTTAATCAAAACATAATCTAAAACCTTTTTTAACTGGTTCTGAAAAAGGTCCGGTTGTTTACTATTCCAATACAATAATATTATTAACAAATCTAATTCTATAATTTTAACGGCACAGATTTCAATTATGTGTTCTATTGACGTGTCCATAATATCTCTTCGTTCGACGTATTGTACATTATTGTTTGAAACGCCGCCGCCATGGTGATTTTCTCGGTTGTACGACGCTGCTATATGGTATCCTTCGAAATTAATTATATCTGCTTTAGCTTGTGAAAGCCACGTCTTTGAAATGCATAAGGCGACATAAGGTGATCTGGCATGTTCCTCTAGAAATGTTTCGAGAATGTCACGCTTCTTAAAAAGGTTTTGCATATTCTGAAAAAGTACGTACATACGTACGTACGAAATTACTAACGAGCGTGGATTGAATCGGCTTCGGTTATTGAATTTGAGATACCTTATGAGGTGCCAATGCATAAGAGGGCGGTATATAAATGTATGACTAATTTTCGTAGCGTAATGGAAAAAAATACCGTTGTTAATTTTTAGTCCTTAACTATGTGTATTTTTATTTAAACTGCGCGTTTACATTACATTTTTCTCTGCTTTAGACTGCTGGAGAGCCTAGTCGCGGATTTCAAAAAGGATATGGAACTTCAGCTGTCGTGCCTGAGTGGTGACGTGGAGACTGTTTAACGACGGGCGCGCCGACCACTGTACTACAAGCTTTAACTGGTTTTTCAATAAGTCTAAGCATAATCACATAAATTTTATTTATTAATTATAAACAAATCTAATCATATTTTAGAATATAATTATAATTGGTATAATGTATAGTATAACATTATTCTACGAAATTATCAATAAACATTCTGTTATTTTAAATTATGGTGCGTTTTGGTTGCCCTTTTTCATTTTATTGTAGCTCTGAAAACAAAGGTCTATGTAAGCTTATGCGTTTTGTAACACAAGAAAATATACAACATTTTATTTATAAAAATCTACGGGTCGTGTTACAAAAATTTGTTAGAAGATATCTTAGGACAGGGCTATGCGGGCGCGGTAAGAAGTCGGTCCGGCCGTCGTCCTTGCGGATGTGTTCGAGGGCACCGCTTGTGCCGGGGTGACGGCGGTCAGGTCTGCTTTCTCTAGTAAGTAAGTTGAAAAAAAAGTGCTGTCACGCTTGACGTAAAAAGATATCCCATCAAAAACATAAAATGTACAAAAATGAAAAGTCTCGTAATGTAATGCTTCCAAAGTTGTGAGATCTTATGTAAAGCCTCAGTTATTTTATTTAGTATGGAAGCACCTGTTAAACAACTTTGTCACAAATCGTTTACTAATTTGTTACCTACCTACATTTAGTGACTTTCCAATCACATAGCACAAATTAAGCGGTGCTGCGTAAGAATTCGCTGATTAATTTATACTAGCGGCCTTAGTCTCCGCTGCAAATTTCTGACTGTCCCAGTGGATTTTCCTATTTTTTTTCATACAAACCTTGTCCTTACTATCACAAATACAACAGAAAAATAATTAGCCAAATAGGTGCAGCCGTTCTGAAGTTATGCGCGAACATACATTTCTTCAATTCATTTTTATTTTTATACATTAGGTAGATAAGTTACTGCCCAGCAGTGGGAGGCTATCATGTGTACCAGAGAAAGAAAGAAAGATAAGTTATTATGTTGCCGTGCGATTGCCAAGTAAACATACTCGTACAGATGTAGTGCAAAATGATTTTCCTTCGTACTTTATCGGAAAAGCTCGTATTTATCGTGCTCTCTCAATTAGCTTCAGTACTCATCATACCACCATAGGGGTAGGTCGCATTCAGCAGCCAATATATATATAGAGTGGCTATTACGCAATTCAAGTATTCGCTGTAGTTTTGGTTATATTTACGGATTACGTATTAGGTCGGGGCAAAAGTATTTTCGTATTTTTCGTACAAAGGAAAAACAATTTTTTAAGTTATATTTTTTTATTTATTTATAATATGTACATGCCGTTTTGATCGATGACTTGTTGCCATCTTGTGGGTAGTGCCATGATTCCATTGCTGTAGGAATTCTGAGATTTTTGATAAAAAAAATATGACAGGTAGTTTTGACAGTGTTCTCTTGATATTAACTTTATGCTTCCTAAAGAATTCTGAAGTGATCGAAACAGGTGGAAATCCGATGGAGCAAGGTCGGGGCTATACGGTGGATGCATCAACACATCCCAGCCAAGCTCTCTCAATTTTTGCTGGGTGGCTATAGATGAGTGCGGTCTGGCGTTATCATGATGAAAGACTACGCCCTTTCTGTTTATTAACTCCGGCCGGTTTTTCTCAACGGCTTCTTTTAATCTCATGAATTGCTGGCAGTAGAGGTCAGAATTGATAGTTTTACCCGGCGGCAAAAGCTCATAGTGGACAATTCCTTTCCAATCCCACCATACACACAGCATCACTTTGTTCCGAGTTAAGCCGGGCTTTGCCACTGTATGTGAAGCTTGTCCATGCTTCGACCACGATCTTTTTCGGACGTTCTTATCGTAAGTAATCCATTTTTCATCACCCGTAATCAACCGTTTTAGAAATGGTTCGGATTTATTTCGTTTTAACAATAAATCGCAAATTGAAACACATTGCATTAGGTTTCTTTCAGTGAGATCGTGTGGCACCCAAATATCGAGCTTTTTCTTGTACCCAGACTTTTGTAAATGACGTAACACTGTTTTGTGATCAATATCCAGTTCTTCAGCAATGTCGTAACTACTAATATGTCGATCTTCCTCCACTTTTTCATAGATGGCATTGATTTTATCAGTAACAGGGCGTCCAGAGCGAACCTCATCTTTCATACTAAAATTTCCAGGCTTAAAACGCTTATTGATACCGCATTAGGTCCATAAACCGCACAAATTTTATTCGCAGCATTAGTCGCATTTTTGCCTTTTTTGTAATAAAACTTTAAAATGTACCAAATTTCTTCGTCACACACGTCTATTTAGATAGCCCAAAAACAATTGAAAAATCTCGGGAACCAGTTTTTTTTTTTTATTGTATTTCAGAATGTTAACTTTTAATGGTATTAAAACCAGCCAGGTACATTTACTATAGACGAAGAGGTTTGATTACAACTTATACGGTCCAAATACGAAAATACTTTTGCCCCGACCTATTATATAACATTTGTATTATCACGCCGAAACCACAAAATAAAAGAAAACGCTTAGGTCCTCCAGTCCAGGAAATAATATTTAACATATACCTGTATTTTTTCTCAGAAAATAGCATATTCGGAAATAGCAATGATTCTCAATATTTTGGCAAAGTTCAACAACGAATTTCAGACGCAACGGGCATTTCTCGGCCAACAATAAGAAAACTAATAAACAAGAAAGAAGATAGCAATAAAAATAAAAATTCAAATCCAAATAATGTTTACTTAGGTAGACCACGCAAAATTTTCTGTCTAGATCTTGATGACTTTGATTACGCAGTAATACGACGTATGGTTTATAATTTCCATCCTACGATCCAGGCCCTAAAGTCTAAATTGATGGAAACGATGAATTTTAAAGGCTGTGATTTTACATTAAGAAAGATACTTCGCCAAATGGGTTTTCGATTCAAGAAAATTACAAACAATAGAAGAATGCTGATAGAAAAGGATGACGTTAGATTAAAAAGAGTAAAGTATCTGGACTTAATAACAAAGTATAGATATGAAGGGAAAGAAATTGTGTACACGGACGAAACATATGTTCATACATCCCATTTAACAGGAAAATTCTGGGCGGATTCTACGGATAAAGGAGTGAAACAGTTAATTTCAAAAGGCCAACGTCTTATTATTGTACATGAAGGTAGTGCCAAAGGATTTGTTCCGGGTGCTCTGCTTATGTACAAGTCTACTGATAAGACCGGTGATTATCACGATGCCATAAATAATGTAAATTATGAAAAATGGTTACAAAATCAACGTATTCCCAACTTGTCTCCAAATTATGTATTAGTAGTGGATACTGCTGCTTATCACAATAAATATGTGGAACGTCCACCCAACTCTAATACAGCAGAGCCGCTGATGATAAACTGGTTAGAAAAATATAATATTCCCTTCGATCTATCATTAACCAAGGTACAACTATGTTAAATTATTTGTCGTCATAAACAAGACTGTTTAGAATATTCAATAGACAAGAATTTACATCAACATGGACACACAGTGTTAAGGTTACCGCCATACCATCCCGACTTCAACCCAATTGAAAACATATGGTCCCAGATAAAAGGTTACGTATCAAAAAGAAACATAGACATGAATATGACTACAGTAAAGAAATTGATTGAAGAAAAAAACAATATACTTAATTGGCCCGGATGAATGGAAGAAAACGCAAATGTGAAAATGAATATCGCTCACAAGAACCCTCGATGGATGATCATATTGATAGTATTGTCATTCACGTCAATGAAAGTACTGACGATGACATGTCTGAGTGTAACTCAGATTGTGAAATAGAAAATGTTGAAAATATTGATCTATTTGGAATATTTATTTCAATAGGTAATATTAATATTTTATTAAATAGGTAATGTTTTAAGTGTGTTTTATTATTCCTCGTCCGTCGCGTCCTGAGTTTGATTATTGTAAATATTTCAAAATACGTATGCGTTATTTTGCTGCATTTTATGTTAACGTAAGGAGAGTGTTTTGTTTACGAATGACAATAAACGTACTACTTACCTATGAGTGTATTTCCAACTTTCTTAGGGTGGTAATAACATCTCTATATTATACAGTGCAATATGCTGTCATTTTTCATTTTGACATTTGTCACTAAACAATAAAATTCCATATGAATGGATATGAAAACGTCATTCATTTAATACAATCATTGATTGACAGTTCGGGTGCCATCGTTTTCCGATTGAGATCCGAGTTTTCCCGAAGGAAAATCAATTTGCACTACATCTGTACCTATTATACAGGGTGACCTCGAATTGGTAATACAAATTCAAAGTACTACAGAGAGCTTCCCTAAACCAATCGCTTCTACGAGGTCTCACGCTTAATTTTAAAACATAAGTACTTTTTTTTAAGTTTTCTAATTATCCCATTTTTTTTTGCTTAAATTGGTTACCCTACCATTACCTTTAAAATGAAAGAGGTTTAAAGTATTTCAAATGAACACTTTCCTCTTTGGTTCGTTATCTGACACATCATTTATGATAATAGCGTATCTTGATTAGTAAATTGTCACTTGTCTTGTCAAAGAAAGTAAGAATTTTCGTATTTAATTAAGATAGTAATTAAACAAAATGCCCCGAGCTTATCCTTATACGAATATTCAGCGAATGGATATGTTATCTTTTTATTTTACGTCACGAAGTACCGTACGAACTCAAGCATTGTTTCATGAACGACACCCTGACTGCCCAACTCCTACTCGTGTTCTAATAAACTCCATTGTCCAAAACTTAAGAGATTTTGGACAGTTTACTGTCCCAGTGCACGCTCAAGCTCCGGGCCGGCGGCCGCGGTACTCGCAGACGTTTCGGAGACGAGTTCTCGATTATTTTAGCCACCACCCAGAGGCGAGCTCAAGGGACGCTGCCGCAAGATTCGGAACGAGCCAATGGTTTATTTGGCGATTACTGAATGCTGAAGGAAAGTATCCGTTTAAATTCCAAAGGGTGCAAGATATCATATTAGCCGATTATCCTAGAAGAGTGCAATTTTGTCGTTGGCTGCTGCAAAATCTACACTTGAACATTTTATGGACCGACGAGGCAACATTTACAAGAGTAGGCATGTTCAACGTTCACAATGAACACTGGTGGTCTGATCGTGAAGCAAATCCTCACGTAACTCGCAGGGACTCCTACCAGACACGTTTCTCGGTAAATGTTTGGGCAGGAATACTGAACGACTGTTTGATTGGTCCACATTTCATTGACGGAAATTTAAATGGACCGAAATATGAAGAATTCCTGAGAAATGTGTTACCGGTATTGCTACGAGAGGTGCCGCAGCAAAATTTGGAGGCTCTGTATTACCAGCAGGATGGGGCACCAGCTCATTTTTCCCTGCGTGTGCGAAGCTACTTGGACCAAGAGTTCCCTGGGAGATGGATTGGACGCTGTGGCCCAGTCGCTTGGGCTCCTAGAAGCCCTGATCTCACACCTCTCGACTTCTTTTTGTGGGGCGAAATAAAAAGGAGAGTGTACGCACGGGAAACAGATACTGTGGGTGAACTTCGCCAAAAGATAGTTGAGGCATTTAATAATGTAAAAACCAATGAATTTGTTCTCCACAGATTGAAAGACAATCATAGGCGACGGGCAGAGTTATGTATCCAAGAAGGCGGGGGTCATTTTGAGCACATTTTAAAAGTTGTTTAAGTTTTACAATTTTGTATTTTGTACTGTACGTTATTCAACAATAAATTATTTTTATTCACTCATTATTCAGTTATTCACTTTATCAGATAATTTATTAGGGTACCTACTTAAAACTAAAGGGTTGGATGGATATCAGCACCTAGTTTATTAATAACATCGAGTGATAGATACAGGAATGGAAATTGAGACACATTTTGTTCCTTGTCGCTTTGGGTGGCAGTGCGTCACGTTGAATGTCCACTGTCATTATCTCCGTCGTTGTTGTGACAGAGTACAAAATGGTGCGAGAATCAATTTCCTTGTCTGTACGACAGATATGCATGACGTCATGTAGGTTAACCACACTTGGGATTTTAAATTATTTTTATTATTTTGTTTTGTTAGAAAATTAACGATAATTAAGGAAAGCTAACTTTAACAACTGAGTTAATGCAATACACTATTAGTGATTAACTGAATCATAATCAAGTATTTTGTATTACCAATTCGAGGTCAGCCTGTAGAATTAAAGATGTCTAATATTAATACATTCACTAAATGTAGGTAGGTAACAAATTAGGAAACGAAAAGTGGTTGAACAGGTGCTTCCATATTAAATAAAATAACTAACTTGGCTTTACATGAGATCTCACAACTTCTTACGATGGAAGCATTACATAGTGAGTCTTGACCTTTTTGTACATATTTTTATGTTTTTGACCTACCTACCTATATCCGCTACCTAGTCTTACAAACACGATTACAAAGTTACTTGTGCATTTTGTAAAATTATTTGTCATACACTTTATACGGAGAAGAGAATTTACCAACCACAAAGAAAACAATGTAGGCGCAGAGAATAAGAAAAACCTGGACATAATTCTATAACTGTAATTTTCTTTTTCTATGATATAAAGTATTGTTAGTTATAGTTAAAATGAAAAGAATTAAACATTTTAAGTCTCCGCGTCAATGTAAAAAAAAACAAAAAACTAAATTTTAAACACATTTTGATTTCATAAGTACAGCATAATAGTTAACTTTGTAAAAGTACCTCTATTATGTTATGACACCTGCATTCCAGTTAAAGAAATCAAAATTAAACTAATTAATCAATCGGGACTATCATTAATAAAGAAGATTCAGTAAGTTACACATTTTCTGGCTTATCTTACCAGAAATTATAGATAACTGTAATTCGACAATTTCTTCTGAATAGTATATTATGTGTGTTGATAAATTATTAAAAATTAAACAGATTCTCTTTGCGGATCTCCAAAGTTTAAAATATTGGTAATTTTTGGAAAACCAAAATACATAACTACTACCAAAGTGTTTAATTATGCCGTCAACATATTATTAGTAATGTAAGAAACAAATTAAACAAAAAATATCCACGGTTATTAATTAATTGACATGTTTCCTTATTTACGTTTTAATATGAACGTTATTTATTGCAGAATAAGGTCTTCATTCTTTGTGCCTCAACTCCCGACCGTGCTGTCGCGAGTCGCAAGCGATTCTCGTCTAGTAGTCGGGCAATTCTTCGAGCGTTTCAACCGCCCTGATTCCCGTGGCGGCATTAATGTCTAAATTCCTGTAGCTTTGGATGCTATTTTCGGTTATCTTGTAGAGTGCCCTGACTTCTACAAAGTTTAACTGAAAATGCTTCCAAAGCTACAGGAATTTAGACATTAATGCGGGCACGGGAATCAGGGCGGTTGAAACGCTCGAAGAATGGCCCAGTCGTCTCGTGCATTCATTTATTATACTAGTAGGCTAAGTCAATGATTGTCAAACTTTTATAAACACGTGGGGTGCACCACGGTTCGGCTAGGGCGGCGGAGATGTATTGACATATTGTGTTCATTAGATCGATAATAACTAAATTGTTCAGGATGAGATAAATGTTTGTCGTGAAATCACGTTTACCTATTTATAAGCTCTCAGTTTTCTGTACAGAATGATTTAAATAAAAACATGTTAGGAGTCACGACGACGTGTCGTGAAACGGTGCCGCAGCGGTGCTCAATTTTTTGCCGCATGCCACGTCACAGGTAAAGGATGGTGTCATGCAAACTTTTTTAAACCAAGCAAAAATTGTGACGGAACCCTACAATGAGCATGGTCCGACATGTTCTTGCTCGGTTTTTTATAATTTCATCACACACGTTTTAATCTAATTTTTTTGGGTCCCTCGGTAATTTGTATGATGCGTGGCGTGGCGGTTATCGGGAGCATATGGGAGAATATTAGTCTTTTCCCGACTTGAAATCAATACCTGAATAATTATTTGTCTAAAATCATATAAAGGCATTGGTTTTTCGCCATATCTAGTGTATAGAGAGTGCGCGTTACATAATATAATACTATAGTATCCGCAAAACTAAGTGGCGAGGCGGTTCATAAATCATCAGAATCATGCTATCTCTTTCACACCTGCATGGCCTTATGGAGCGGGCCGTGCAATAATAGTGTAGGTAGCGTAAGGCATAAAAAAGAATGTCGATAAAGTAATGAAACAATTTTTTTCATTCCAGTATTGTATAATTACTATCGAAATATACCCCTGCTTCCGAAATATCCTTCCGAATACGATCTAGAGTACCTATTCAGGTGTCCGAGTAGGCGGAGAGGTGTACTCCGACGTGGCGCGTCCCCGGGTGGTGGATTGGGGAAAGCTCCGGCTCAACTCGTCTGCAAAATTGAGTATTTGTCCTTTGCGGTCGAGTTGAGCTGGGGCAGGGCATAAAAGCCCCGTGAACCAAACACAGGGGGGGAAACGGGTATATTTATATATGTATATATCTATCTATAATAATATTGATAATATTATTATAAATATTTTATGTACACAAAGGTAAAGCTGTTATGACAATAAACATTTTTATTCTTATGTTGTATATATATATATATATATATATATATATATATATATATATATATATATATATATATATATATATATATAATATGCACCACAGTTCCATCGGGCTTGTAGGCGACCCGAATGGACTATTAGCCTACCTGCGGTTTGTCCTACGCAGTTGAGCGCCGTAAGCGGGGATGCAGGAGTCCTGGGGGGTTGAGTCGAACGGGGTCGGGGTTAGTTACTACCGGGAGACAACACGCCCTCTTCGGTCCGAATTTCAAGCGAAACGGTAGCCTTGTATTATTATTACCGCTGACATTTTAGCTTTCAGAAAATATATTAAAGTACATTAAAAAAAGGCAAATAATTTTTTATATCTTTTTTTCGAACATATTCCGCAATTCCGAAAAAAAACTAAGATCTCAAATATCCCCGAAACTAATAATTTTCGGCCAGGGTACTACAGGTAAATTACTTTCGAGACGTTTTTGCATTTGTAGTTGTATTTGTATATTTAGAGGGATTCTAAAATTTTAATTTCATTCTACAGTCAGAAAAAAAAGGTTCGTTACATTTTGAAGAAGAAAGTATAATCTATATTGCTCTACTATGCCTCCTTAAAAGGATTGTATCGAATATCCAGTCACCCTGTATATCTGTTTTTTTTATTTATTGTAATGTATTATATTAACGGTACCAAATATTACAATTTGTGTACTGATTAAAAAATTACCCTGTATATTTTTGTTATACAAATATAATATTGTTTACCCAAAACACTGCATAATACTATCCATTACCACGTGGAAAGAAAGCATAACTTAAATTGAATGCAAATAGGAATGAACCTTATGCGCAAGCATTAAGGATTAAAATTCGTATTTACAAATAATGAAGTAACATAGAAGTACATTGACATGTTGAACAAGATTTACGTTACGTGGCCCGTCACATCACAACACGATGTCGTGATAAAAATATTGACTAAGAAGTTTTTATGGCTATTGCAACTTTAGCTCTAAAAAGACACATACATTCGTAAAATTATGTTAAACTGAATATGCAGAATTAATAACACATGGCATTTGTACACAAAAATAAGTAAATAAAATCATCTCTGGGAGCTATTAGCAAATGAGTATTAAAGACACGTTGTCGTGACCGGCGTATCGCGCACGCTCTGCGATCACGACAACGTGTCGTGGGTGGCGCTGAATGGGTTAAGTTTGCTTCAGTTTAAACTAATACTATTAATAATTATAAATTAATATTTATTGTTTGTTTTGATACCGGCATCGGCTTGCAACCGTTTATTGACAGCAATTGGAACTTTTGAACTTATTTGAACTCACATCCTCCAAATGAATGTAAAAAAAATGCGCTCACTGATTATTTATTGATCGGGCTCTATGCAAATTCGACAATTTATTTCAAAAATTGAGTTCTGAAAAATTATATGATTGATGATATTAAATTATATATAATTACATGATTAAAAGTTTAATTTTATAGGAAAACTTGATTTTGTCATAAAATCGCAAACTGTCGCTAAATTAATTATGCTATCGAAATGATTTTTTAGTAGTTTAAGTGGCCAAACAGTTTTTGCTCTGTTTACCGTCTATACTGGGTGGACGCAGGAGTGGGTAATCCGAACAATAAATATTTTTTTACGTGAACGAACCCTTTTGGTTGCACACAAACAAACATATTTAGAAGTTATCGCTTTTGGGCCCAAGGTTACGTTCAGACGATTATCGCCCTAAAGGTGGAACACCGCGAACGCAGGCGATAGTACATAATTGAAATGAAATAAACTCGTTATGACAGGGGGGAATAAAAGAAACGTTTAGATGGTTCTTTGTCTATGATATTTGAGGTTTGTTCCGTCAACTTCCGTCCAAAGAGTATATACCTAATAAAGACGTTTTGATTAATTTGGCAGACAAAATGTCAAAACATACTTCTAATGATAGAAATGAAAACGAATGGTGTGAACCACTCGTTTTTAATTTTTTTATCTCTCGTGCTTCAAAAATACAGTTTCACTGTTTTTGCTCACTTTCGAGCGCTTGATAGTCAAAAATTGCCCCCCGTCCGCCGTATCTCGCTCGCCGCTGGCTGGCGCCCCGCTCTCTCCCCGCCCCGCACCCGCCGCATGCATCCCGCTCCACGACAAGTTCGCGCGTATTTTTAATTAAATTTTCAATTTCTTAAGCGTGACATTAACATGTTTAATTTTGATGAAAACATGATTATAGTACACAAAAACCTATTAATAAACAAAAATTTCACAGTTACGATTTTTAGCTACTGAGTAATTCATTATTATTAAAACGTTAAAAATAAATGTTTAATTTTTGTCTTAAATGTCTTATAAGACGCAATATAGTTTAAATAGATACAATCATCATAGTTACCATTTTTGCTTATCTAGATATTGAGATCAGATGAAAACTGTGAAAAAAAACGTACATGCAGATTTGGTTTCAGTTTAATTTTGCTATTAAGTGATCGCATTCGAATGCACCTCAAAATTATACTAACAAGGTATTTGGTTATCTATTTTGCTTTTAGCAAAAAGTTAGGTAGTTTACAATATCTCATGATTTTTATAATATACGGTTACGACCACGGATTTTTTAATTAATATAGCTAATTAATATTTGATACTTAACATTAATATCCGATAAAATAATAAAAACAACGGGTTTTTGAATTATGTCCAGGTTAAGCTAATTTGATGCGACTAATGGATAACCTCACACAAATTGACCTAGTCCCAAACAAAGCTAGGCTTGTAATTTGGGAACTAGGCCACGAAAAACACACTTATTTATATAGAAGTACAAAATATCCAAGACTCGGTAACAAATACTCGCGGTCATCATAAATATTTGCCCATACCGGGAATCGAACCTAGGACCGCTAGCTTCGTAGGCGGGGTCACTACCAACAAGACTAACTGCGTCGTGTATGAAACATTCGATACGTAACAACTAGCAAGTACATACTATAATATATACTTACTGGCGGCATATTTAGCGGAACATTAAAGGGTTTAATTTTTAAAGTATTAAGTAAAAATTAAACCAAGCTTAAATAAATTAGCTTTAATTTTTTTATGTTCTACTTAATATGCATACCTACATAATAATATGTGTAAATTATTTCACCATACTCTGTTAGTTAGTTAACACCCCTGTTAAATCGTTTAACGGACTGTTAAGGCAAGTGAGTGTCCCACCATGTTCTAACGAAAGTGTAATTTCCTTAATTCGTTGTTAAACCTAATTACTGCTTTAGGGGTCCGTAAAATCGGTAACAGGCGATTAGTTGTACGTCACAAAGACACTACAGCTGTCAAGATGGACATGGCGTATAAAATAATTTTGTAAATTGTGATATTTTGGAAAATGTAGATAATTTGGACAATTTAGTACGACGTCCTAGACCTTTCAAAGAACGGCGTCCTTATTTCGAGGAGTACGATGTGATGATGTTGACTTTCGCACAAGGTTTCGTTTATCGAAAGAATCTGTTTTGAATGTGCTGGAATTAAAGACAAACTTGAATACCCATTAGAACGGTAAGTAAAAATATCTTCCTACCAACATTTATTATAACTTGGTTCAGTTTCCTTGCTCAATAAATACCTACTTATCTTAAACACAAATAACCTAACCTAACCTCAATTTTGTTACAGATATGAATCTATCTCACCTATCAATCAACTCCTTTTGACGTTGAGATACTATGCAACTGGTTCGCAAAAAATCACAGTAGGAGACTACAGTGGGACAAGCAAGGCTACTTCTCACAGGATCATACATAGGGTTACCG
Organism: Tortrix viridana; assembly: GCA_963241965.1. Taxonomy (NCBI): domain Eukaryota; kingdom Metazoa; phylum Arthropoda; class Insecta; order Lepidoptera; family Tortricidae; genus Tortrix; species Tortrix viridana. Next base: position 39,011,405 of record OY725171.1, on the reverse strand, counting down.
CAGCAATAGCCTCCCTCAGCAGCCAATGTATCAAGTTTCCTGATTCCGAAAATGAGTTAAGAGAAGCATAATTATGTTTTTATAACATAGCACCATAGCCGTCAATGGTGTTCAAAAGGGTAACCTAAGGGGTTTGAATCTTTACGTACAGTCAGCAGCAAATAAACCCATTTGCAATATGGAACTCTTAAACAAAAGAGGTTTTATATGCATTTAATTAATTAGAAACAATTTGCTACTTACTAAAAAGTACTGGCAGTTAAAATAAAATGTTCCAAATTAAAAAAATTGAAAGTTATTTAAAAATATTCTGTTCGATTCGAGCATTTCTTCACATTCTGTGTTTAGACATTGTGCTATTAATAGATAAAAAAGGGTTTTATGTAATTTTAATGAATTGATATTCGTGTAAAATTATTTTAATTGGTTTTTCGTGTCAAATTTTATACCGTAATATGGCAGACAAGACAGTTATCGCTGGTAATTTAGTGACTCTTCTTCAAGAAGGTTGTACTCATTGTTATGTGTCGGCACGGTTTGGTGTCAGTCGTTCCACTGTTCAGAGGACCTGGACTAGGTTTCAAGAGATCGGTTCTTTGAAAAGAAGACCGGGGTCGGGAAGAAAACGATGATCTGAGCCCAGAAACGATCGATATATTGTGAGCCAAGCTTTACGAAATCGGAAGTCTACCTACAATAACATCAAAAACAACCTTGAAGAAGTTAGAGATGTGAGTGTTAGCTTATGGACTGTCAGGAGGAGACTTCTGGAAGTTGATGTACACAGCCGAAGACCAGCTAGGGGTCCTAAATTACTCCGTGGGCACCGTATTGCGAGGTTAAGATTTGCCCAAAATTGTGCAACCTGGACCGATGTGGAATGGAGTGGAGTTTTATTTTCTGATGAAGCCAGAATTTCTTTATTTGGTGAGGACCGACGTCGTAGAGTCCTAAGAAGACCAGGAGAGCGTTAAGCAGAGGTATGTTTTGAAGAAATAACGCCGTAGGGTGGGGGCTCTGTCATGTTTTGGGCTGGCATAACTTCTGAAGATCGTACGGAGTTAGATTTCGTACAAAATGGCTCTCTAAATGCACAACGCTACATCACGGAAATCTTAATTCCTCATGCACAACCAGCGTTAGCTGTTACAGGAAGTGCTGCTGTGTTTATGGACGATAATGCTCGAGCTCACCGAGCGGGCGACGTGGACGCTTACTTAAGTGAGGTCGGCATCCGCCGTTTAGATTGGCCAGCACGAAGTCCCGACCTCAATCCCATTGAGCATCTATGGGACTTTCTAAAACGACGTGTTAGAGCTGTATACACCCAGCCCCACAGAACATCCGAGAGCTCAAAACTGCTATTACGGCCGAATGGGAGCGTACCTATTCCCCAAGAACTCATAAAAAATCTCGTCCAAAGCATGCCACGAAGAATTGCAGCAGTCATTTCAGCCAGAGGAAGCCACACTCGATAATAATTTTTTATTTTATCTTTTCTAGCTTTTACTGAATAAAGGAGAAAGTCAATTGACGGTACCCTATTTTTTTGGCAAAATGAGTAATTTCCTAAAATCGAAATAAAACAAATTTCTAAAGTCTTAATTACCAACCAAAAGTGTTTTTACCTCAGTAAATAATATTTATTTTATTTTGTTGCATAAAATCCTTTTTCCTACTGTTAATACTTAAAGTACTCGAAAATTTTAAAAGTGCCCGTTTATTTTTGCAAAGGAGTTTATATCTGCGCGGGCAGGAAACAGATACATCTTTTCACAACTCTATTGTAGCTCTTTTTGAACTCTTCGACCGTGTGGGTATATCTGATGCTGACTGTACGTGCTGTACCGAAAATTACAAAGACTGTAAGTAATTAAGTTTATTCATCAGTTTTGCCAGCCATGTAGCTGGTTATTTGCTTTCTTTAAATTTGAAATTTAAATTTGTTGTTGTATTCGCGAGATGAATGGAATTGCGTCTTTATTTGTCTGGTTGCAAAACAGTCAATATCGAATAAGTTCTGATTTTTTTTTCATTGAAGACTAGTAGTGGTAAATAAGTGGTGAAATTCAGTGTCGTATGTGATCTTTTGTTAAAAAAGCCGACACATAGGAAGTGTCGGGTAAGTATTACCTATTGTTTACGTAAAAAAGTTAGGTTTCGACAACTTTCACAACGTTTAAGTTTTTATTTTCGTTGTCAGCGGACCCGCACCGGGTAGTGAACCAGTTATTTGGCTTTAAATGTCGTCTGCAACCAACGCGATAAGGCCTACAGTTCATCACTGTACGACGTCTTAAGGGAGTCGACTGACCGTAGCGGAGTTCCGGGCAGTTGGTTGAAGTAGACTTCCCGTATCATCGCACCAAGACATTCCCAGATAATTCTTTTTCCATTTTATTTGAAAATTAGACTTTGCTTGCCTAAATGAACTATGCCGTTACCATGATATGTAGTTAAGAGTTCATTTACTTCTGACTTGGGGTGAATCTCATTGTGACAAAAGCTTTTGGAACAAAAAATATCCGATACAGGTTTAGTATTTTGCCCTAAGATTTTCTAACCAAGTTACATGACCTCCGGTATGAATCTAAGTATTTAATATAATTCCTTTTTGCGGCTAAGTTAATGAAATTTTAGGTATAATTTTGAAGAACAATCCTTTTAGGCTAATTATCGTCGAAATTGTATAATGTGTTTAACTGTGACCAGATAAATAATTTCCTTGTTATTTATTTAAGCGTGCTTATTTGTTATATTAAAAATGTTTTAACGTTCTAATTATTAAATTAAACTTTTGACGATTTTTTAAAGAAAAACCTTTTTTTAATTCAACGCCAAAGTTGTTCGTTTGCATTTATTTTCTGAAAAATGCCTAATAATGTGATCAGCCGGTAATTACATTTATTATCGGTTCATTACATTACACTATACGTATGTTCGCAATAAATAAGACTTGTGTTTTTTAAGAATTTTATTTTAAATGTAGATACCCATTGTCGCGATTTAGCGCGATTGAATATTATAGTTGGTAAGGGTGTATGCACCTTTATATGGTTAGTATGACAATACTGGATCCCAAAAAAAATGATGAATTAGGTATGGTCAAGCAGAGGACAGATACAAATGCTAACGGCTGCTGTGAGGAGCGGTGGAATAGTTTGTGTGGCAAGTCCTGCGATGATTGGTGGGTGATATTAACTATCTAGTTCTATAACCATCTGCAAGATTGCAAAGCCTATGATGGGACGAGACACAGAGTCATTTGTTTGTAGTTATGTGAATTTAGAGTACAGTAGGTACGCTGATTACGGGCGCACTGTAGAGATCGCTGTCGGTCCAGGATCATAAATGTGTCTCCTGGATTGGCAATGATCGGTATAACAACTTTTGATTAGGGAATGCAATCTCGATCTCGCGAGATCCCGATCTTCCGAGATCTCGCCTCATTTTTCGAGATCAATCTTGAAGCATTTAATGACTAGATCTCGTCCGAGATTGACGAGATCGAGCGGCAGTAGTCGGCGACGCATGACGCGTGTTCTCTGCGCGCGAGAGAGTCGCTGACTGGCGAAGGAAAGTGTCGGACCGCATACACAAATTATCCCGAAAATACTTTGAAAGCCTGTAAAAGTCCTTTCTCGCGTGTTGCTACTATTACAGACATGCTAGAGTCCGTGATTAAAAAACAGATGGATCTCTATGAGTGTGGAGGATCGAGGTTTTTGCAATTTGCATACAACAGCTTGCTCACGCTGATACCAACTACCTAGCGTTGAATCTGAGAGGGCCTTTTCAGCCGCTGGCTACATAGCGACTAACATAAGATGCCGTTTATCCGACAGCACTCTAAGCACTGTTTGTATTTTAAGAAGCTATTTCCAAAATCACTCCTAATTTAGTTAGCAGTGATCGATCACTCGTATTCACTCCTAGATTAGGAGTGATTTTGGAAATATAAATTTTTGTAAATTTTTTTTTCACTATCATTATCTTTGTTTAAATAAGTTCTTTCTTTATTCGAGATTTTACGGGTCTGAATTTCTGTGTTCATTAACATAACATAAGTAAAAAATTATAAAAATAAATACTATTTTTCAATAATTCATGTTGTATCTTACTCACATCATAACCACAACTAAGCAGTTTCAATCATGTTTCAGTTATCTAATGAAAACAATACTTTTCGAAATCCATTCGAGATCTCGAAAATGCCAACATCTCGCCGAGATCGAATTTCTGATCCCTCGAGATCTCGACTTAGCGATCTCGTCTCGAGATTGCATTCCCTACTTTTGATATTTTTTCACTAGATCTAACAACATTTGATATAATTTCATGGAATATAATCATTCAAGGGATATAATTAACTTTTGATATAACAACAAAGGAGATATTTTCATGGTGTATAATGTTCAATAGGTATAATAGATGTTTAATAGAATATTTACTTAATATAATGAACGTATAATATAAGTATTAGTGATATAATGTGTTATAAGATCTAAAAATATTACATCTGCAAGGGATCATGCGTGTAAACGCCTATGTATCTTTGTGTGTGTACGTTAATAAAAGTAAATATCTGCTCTTCTTTTCTGTTTTTTCGTCTTACGCTCATCGTCGTACCTAACGGAGACCTGCCTTAAGGTAGAATAGGTAGGTTATTATAATAGTACCTAGTGTAGTATTAAAAAAAACGGTTCTGGCGCAAGGTTCCGGGATAAGGGAAGGGAAGGGAAAAAAACCAACTAAATAAGGCCAGTATGTTTTTTAAGAGATGCAAAAAAAAATAACCTCGAAGCCTTCTAACCTAACCTATCCAAGTCGCTTCTGCCCTGATCCATCTTGCTCGCTCGCTTCGCTCGCTCGCCGCAACATGTTATTATTCCCAAAATTCCTATTTTTGGCTTTATACTTTTTGTCATAATATCAATTCATTTGAATTATTCATTCCAGATTATACCACTACTACATTATACCCACTGAACGTAATGTCGAACAAAATTATATCACATATACGTTATACCATATGACTGTTAGATAAATAGTTGTTATATTATAAGTTCATTATAGGTACCTGCTGATAGTTAGATCATATCAGAATATGCCAAATATTGTTATACCAAAAGTGCATTATATCCCTTAATCGTTATATCGACCAATAATATATCAAAAGTTGTTATAGCGACCGTTATGCACCCGGGGGAGGCTTGTGGTGGACCGTCCCGGGCTATAGGCTCATAGGAGCATAGTAAGTACTTGGGAAGGATGAATGTTAGACACTGCATTCCTTCAATAGCATGATATTTTCGACCACATCTTTGTACTTTGTTACGATGTACAAGAATTTCTTTCTCGTTTGAAGTGAAAATCGGTCCGCGAGGTTTCTTAGACATAGGTACTTAATTACGAAGCGACGATAATTTTACAAGACACTGGCAAAAATAACTCAAGAAATTTATGCGAAATAAGAAATAACAACCGCGAGAACATATGTTTGAATTGTTTGACAATCACAAATGGCAACCATACTAACCCGCAAAAATAAGTGTGACCTGATTTATGTGTAATTCAACCGTATGAACGGCGTTTCAAGTCGGTCGCCTTACCTACTATGCGATTAATATAAATAGTGCTCCTAGCCGGAACAATGATACAATGATATCTATACAAATAACGATATTTTGTTTTGGTTGGTTAAAGTGTGAGTGAATGATGCTTGTCATTCACTTGATGTTTGATTTAATAATGGCTTGTTACATTTTTACAGGGATGTAAGACCCGATTTCACCATACTCTGCTAGTTATTTTCTAAATCGGGCGTTAGCTAATCGATAATTAAAATTAACAGAGATACTAACATCCCTGTTAATTTTATACGTCCTATGTCGAAAATGTAACAAGCCATTATTAAATCAAACATTAAGTGAATGACAAGCACGTCATTCACTCACACTTTAACCAACCAAAACAAAATATCGTTATTTGTATATCATTGTTCCGGCCACGAGCACTATTTATATTAGTCGCATAGTAGGTAAGTTGACGGACTTGAAATGCCGTTCATACGGTTGAATTACACATAAATCGGGTCACACTTATTTTTGCTGGTTAGTATCTATGGTTAGTATGGTTGACATTTGTGATTGTCAAACAATTCAAACATATTTTCTCACGGTTGTTATTTCGCATACATTTCTCGAGTTATTTTTGCCTTGTAAAATTATCGCCGCTTCGCAATTATGTCGAAGAAACCTCGCGGACCGAATTTCACTTCAAACGAGAAGGAAATTCTTGTACATCTCGTAACAAAATGTAAAGATGTGGTCAAAAATATCATGCTATTGAGAGAATGCAGTGTTTAACATTCATCCTTCCCAAGTACTTACTATACTCCTACGAGCCTATGGCCCGGGACGGTCCACCACAAGCCTTCCCCCGCTCCACCACTTGCCAATCCAAGAGACACATTTAAGATCCTGGACCGGCAGCGATCTCTACAGTGCGCCTGTAATCAGCGTACTGTACCTACTCTAAATTCACTTAACTACAAACTAATTACCCTGTGTCTCGTCCCATCATCGGCATTGCAACCTTACAGATGGTTTATAGAACTAGATAGTAGTTTATATCAAAAACCAATCATCGCAGTACTTGCCACACAAACTATTCCACCGATCCTCACAGGAGGGATCCAGTATTGTCATACTAACCATATAAAGGTGCATACACCCTTACCAACTATAATATTCAATCGCGATAAATCGCGACAAGGGGTATCTACATTTAAAATAAAATTCTTAAAAAACACAAGTCTTATTTATTGCGAACATACATACATACTTTGAAAATGATGAATAAACTTAATTACTTAGTCTTTGTAATTATCGGTACAGTACAGTCGGCATCAGATATACCCACACGGTCGAAGAGTTCAGAAAGAGCTACCCAAGCCCGTAATTTCTCGACGATAGAGTTGTGCAAAGATGTATCTGTTTCCTGTCCGCGCAGATATATTTGCTGCTGACTGTACGTAAAGATTCAAACCCCTTAGGTTACCCTTTTGAACACCATTGCCGGATATGGTGCTATGTTATAAAAACATAATTATGCTTCTCTCTCATTTTCGGGATCGGGAAACTTCATACATTGGCTGCTGAGGGAGGCTATTGCTGCGGTAACCCTATGTATGATCCTGTGAGAAGTAGATTTGCTTGTTCCAGTTGTTGCTTGTTAGTCTCCTACTGTGATTTGTTGCGAACTAGTTGCATAGTATCTCAACGTCAAAAGGAGTTGATTGATAGGTGAGATAGATTCATATCTGTAACAAAATTGAGGTTAGGTTAGGTTATTTTGGGTTTAAGATAGGTATTTATTGAGCAAGGAAACTGAACCAAGTTACAATAAATGTTGGTAGGAAGATATTTTTACTTACCGTTCTGATGGATATTCAAGTTTGTCTTTAATACCAGCACATTCAAAGCAGATTCTTTCGATAAACGAAACCTTGCGAAAGTCAACATCATCACATCGTACTCCTCGAAATAATGACGCCGTTCTTTGAAAGTTCTAGGAAGTCGTACTAAATTGTCCAAATTATCTGTATTTTTCAAAATATCACCATTTACGAAAATATTTTTTTACGCCATGTCCATCTTGACAGCTGTAGTGTCTTTGTGACGTACAACTAATCGCCTGTTACCGATTTTACGGACCCCTAAAGCAGTAATTAGGTTTAACAACGAATTAAGGAAATTAATCGTTCGTTAGAACATGGTGGGACACTCACTTGCCTTAACAGTCCGTTAAACGATTTAACAGGGGTGTTAACTAACTAACAGAGTATGGTGAAATCGGGTCTTATCCCGACTACCTGCCAAAAAGTACTGATATCTCACCAAAAACAAAAATGCAAAGAATAGGCCAAGTTCTCGTGTGCCACCAAAAGTAGTGATATCGAAAAGGTGCCAAGTTTGTCATTTGATTGTTGACAGTCAAACCAATTTATTGCGACTAATGTATTTTGAATCCTGATTTGGCAGTTTTTTTAAACACCCATAAGATTATCTACAATGATATTGTATTATAAGAAGACTGCCAAGTTAGGGCCCTAAATGCATAATAAGTAGTTGGTTCAATCAAGGATGATGCCTGTGACAGCTCATATAAATAAACACGTACTTATTACACTTGTTTCTTTGACTTTTCATAAATCCTATACTATTAAACGAAAAACATTTGTATATACATATATATACCTACACTAGCTTTTTCCCGCGACTCCGTCCGCGTAGAAATCGTTTATCGGATATCCCACGCAAAATCAAAATCTATCAGATTTTCCAAGATAAAAACTACCTCCATACCTAGGTACCAACATTTCATCTAAATTCCATCAGCGGTTTAAGCGTGAAGAGGTAACAGACAGACAGATTTACTGTCGCATTTATAATATTATAGCTTTTGTCCACGACTTCGTCCGCGTAGAAGTCGTTTATCGCTGCTCCCTCGGGAACTGTTTAATTTTCCGGGATAAAAAGTAGCCTATGTCCTTCCCCGGAATACAGGCTATCTCCATACCAAATTTCACCAAAATCGGTTCAGCGGATTAGCCGTGAAAGCTTTACAGACAGACAGACGCAAAAGTATGTCTACTTTCGCGTTTATAATATTAAGTATAGCGACCCGCCCTCGCTTCGCTTCGGTTATAAGTATAAGTAAAAATATAGCCTATGTCTACCCTGAAACTGCATTCTAAATATTGGTAAAAGAATTTTAGAAATCGGATTGGTAGTTTCGGAGATTACGCTCTACATCCAAACTGGTTTGAATTCATCTAACATTAAAGCTAGAACATATTAAGTAGTTTATAATATTATAGCTTTCCGCTCGCGACTTCGTCTACGGAGAGTCAGTATTTTCGTTAAAAAATGCAGATGAAGTTTTCGTTACGTATCATGAAGGAATAGAAGCTTTAAATCATACACATTTTCAAACCTTGTTCGTCCTGCTAGGGGTAGATTTTCCAAAAACGTCAAAACTCATATTTTATATTCAGTAGTCAAGAAACCAATTTCCATTTAACTAACTTGAAAAATGATTTCACTCCTATACAAACTTCCACCCCCCATTTCATCCCCTTAGGGATATCCATCTTTTAGGGATAGTTTATCCAAATTCGCCGAAAACAGATTTTTTTTATTTGTTAACAGTAGCCTAATTACCAATTTCAGCGTTTCTAACTTCAAAAATGAACAACTTCCATACAATATTCCACCCCCCCTTTTAACCACTTGGGGGTTGAATTTCGAAAAATCCTTTCTTATTCCTCGTCTACGTCTTAAAAACAACACATGTGAAAAAAAATCTAGGTCCAAGGGTTTAGGTTGGGCGTTTATGAGCAGGGACCGGCCCGCTATCCCTTCAATGGGTTTTGTATGGGTTTTTCGTAAGGATTTACTTACCAAACCCTCTGCCCGTCAAAACCCTTTAAATGTGCTTTTAAAGCGCTATTTCCAAACGATAGCCCATTCTACTAAGCGCTAACCAATACCCTTACTAAACCCTTTAAAAAAGGTTACTAGTGTATACGCAATTTCAGACCTTTTGTAGACTTCATAAAACACACGTTACCTTGCGTCCCGTTCGAAGCAAGTAAACAGCCCATTCAACTAAGCGCTAACCCAATACCCTTATAAAACCCTTATTAGTATACGTTACCGACGGCGTATCGTTTGAAGTTACCGCGCGGAGCGGCAAAAGATCTAATACGGTTAGATTTTCTATGGCACACGTTTGTGATTGGCTCGTACAAAAGGGAAAGCTTTATAATAAGCGCTTAAATCGTTAGGGAAACCCTTTCTTAGGGACATCAAGATGAATCAGTTACCAGTTACCTATTTCAAAGGGCTACCCTTATCGTTGGGTTCTTCATTCGATAAGGGAAAGTCAATCGTATGGGTTGCCAATTGGAATGGGTGAGAAAATCACGGGGCTAGCTATTTCAAAGGGAAACCCTTTGAAAGGCTTTTCCCGATGAAAGGGTTGTCCGGTCCCTGTTTATGAGTCACCCAGTCAGGCCTTCTCTTTTTATATTATAGACTCCCCGCGACTCCGTCCGCGTAGTATTCATTTCAGGCAGTCACCCCGAAATTACGAACCATATTGTGTGGGAAATCTTTTTGCATGAAAATACGGGGAAAACGAATTTTCCTAGATGAGACCCAGCTAGATCGAATTTTCGCTCCCGTAAACCTGCATGTCGCAATTTTCATCGAAATCGTTAGAACCGTTTTTGAGAGTGCAAATATATGTACGAGGGTCAAACTGAAAGTTTTTAGAAAATCAAAAACTGAACATACTTAGAAGCAACTTAATTTTTGTTTTATTGTTTCTCGAAATGGTTCCGTTTACACACTACGAACCGCTTCATTCGTTAAAATCACAGTAAACATTATTTCGCCCACTGTTCCTTAGGGGCGTCTTCTACGGTCTTACCAAATGTAGCCACTGCTTTCTCGGAGTCCGTAAATTGCATTCCGCGTAATATATCTTTTATTTTTGGGCATAAATAGAAGGCACAGGGTGCAAGGTTAAAGTTAAATGGGGGATCACTTAATACTTCAACACCTAATGTCTCTAAATATTGCATCTTTTGTCTGGCAGTGTGCGGCGCCGCTTTGTCGTGATGAAGCAGGATCCTACTAAGAGGTCGTTTTTCTCTTTCTTTTTTTTAAACTACTGGCAAACAATTGATGGTGTTGTACTCTGCAGTAACTGGTTTCTTATTTTATAAACCAATAGTTGCGTAATAATCAGTCCGGCCGTAAAAAGAAGCCACCATCTTTTTCCCAGCGTTTTTCCTTTCTTTATTTTTGTGGGAAACTCTTCAGATAGAAACACCCACTGTGCTGAGTGCCTCATAGTTTCCGAATCGTAACAATATATCCAGCTTTCGTCACTAGTGACAATGTCTAATCCAGTATTTGAGTGACCTCCGTTGATTTTTTTCAACATTACGCGGCACCTATAGATCCCACGGTGTTTTTGGGCTTCAGTCAAATCATGGGTTATCCACCTGGTACAAAGCTCTCTGGCGCCTAAATGTTGATGTAAAATATTTTTCACCGGTCTCATACCAATGCCTAAGCTTGCCCGAATCTGTTAGTATGTCACTCTCCTGTCAGCCTCTAACATGAGCCGCACAGCACTGATGTTATCTTCGGTCGTAGCTGTTGAAGGGCGTCCTTCATGCTGGTCGGCAGAAAAAATTCTGCGACCGCCCTTGAACTCCTTAAACTAGTTTTAAACAGTGGCCCTGGATGGAGCTTCATCATAAGACCCCAATCGAAGTCTATCGTAACTTTCCTGCAGAATGAGACCAAAACGAAAATCATAAAAATAATTGCACGAATATTTTCACGAGTTCGATTCACTTCGATGTAAAACATTCGATTTTCAAATAGCTGCCGATTTAAAAATATGAATGGTTGATGAATGGCAACAAAATGTTGCAATATACCTGGTTCGAATGAGTAAGAGTTATATTTTCAAAATACAAGCGTTTTTTTTATTCACTGTTCGTAAGTATCCAGTTCTAGGAACTTTCAGTGTGACCTTCGTATACAAATAGCGACCTGCTCTCGCTTCGCTTCAATTATATGTGATTTTCTATAAAACGGGACGGGCCGTTATGTATAATACATCCACATTTATGTATAAAAGCTCATAGTGGACAATTCCTTTCCAATCCCACCATACACACAGTATCACTTTGTTCCGAGTTAAGCCGGGCTTTGCCACTGTCTGTGGAGCTTGTCCATGCTTTAGAAATGCTTTAGAAACCGTTTTAGAAATGGTTCGGATTTATTTCGTTTTAACAATAAATCGCAAATTGAAACACGTTGCATTAGATTTCTTTCAGTGAGATCGTGTGGCACCCAATTATCGAACTTTTTCTTGTACCCAGACTTTTGTAAATGACGTAACACTGTTTTGTGATCAATATCCAGTTCTTCAGCAATGTCGTAACTACTAATAATATGTCGATCTTGCTCCACTTTTTCATCGATGGCATTGATTTTATTAGTAACAGGGCGTACACAGCGAACCTCATCTTTCACACTAAAATTTCCAGACTTAAAACGCTTAATCCACAATTGTGCTACTCTTATTGATACCGCATTAGGTCCATAAAGCGCACAAATTTTATTCGCGGCATTAGTTCATACAAAACGGATTGTTCGAAGTGAAAGCACCGTGGATATAGATGTGACAGTTTTTTTTCTTTATCATTAAGTATAGTTGGTTCCAAATAAGCTGACGAAATTCCACTTGAGACCGTCATTAGCAACAACAATTGGATTATGTGCACCCAGGTAATTTTTTTGTAAACACTTGCAATGGGCGGTGCTTCTATCTTTATACTTTCTCTTTTCTTATTTTTAGCAAAGGAGAATGCCAGAATCTCAATACAACTTTGCCCTATGATGTGCACAAGTGCCGTATGGAATAATATAACGATGGTTCATTACTGATAGCAGAATATATGTTTTTAAGCCTTTAAAACTGCAGGTTTATGTGTAAATCGAAAAGTACGTAATGATTAAGTACTTTTACCTAATTATTTGGAATATAACAGCAACTGTCAGCTCAGCGCACCTATTGTCTGTAAAACAAACTTGTTGTAAAGAACTCCATGTTGCGAGAAGAATCCGTATCGGTTCCTCTGGTATCATGGATACAACATGCCGTTGTCTCCTGTCAGGTGACAATTTATGCACCTTAACATCGTAAACCAAATCGCAAGCAAATAATCGAAATCCGTTGTTATCACCACAAAGTCAACAAGTTAGCCTAAATCAAAATCCGTATTTATGAGCAATAGTCGTCATTACAGAAAAACAATAATAAAAAGTAAGCAGAAGGCACAGCGCAGGCACTAAGTAAACACGAAATTGTGAATATTAATTACCAATATGAGTGCGGGTAGTTCATATTACAGGGCTACCAGTAAAAAATTAAGAATAATCTCTACTAGTGTAGAGATTATTGTTATGTTTAGTAACAGGATATGGATTGATTTACTTATTTTAAATGATTTCTAAACCTGCAGTTTTACAGAAAAACAAATAATAATAAAATAGTTTAATATTCATGTATTTTATTTCGATTCGTTTCATATCTTTGCACAAAGTGGGGCAGAATCTGGCATTCTCCTTTAGATATTACTCAATTATTATTTTTTTAATTTTGAGGTGTTCAGTTCAGTATAAATGTTGGGAGCGACTCGGACACGGAGACAAGCTCTAAGTCTGAATAACATGTTAACCTTTCAGTAATATCTCATATCATTATATATTTAATTATTTTATTAATAAATAACATCACATAATATTGTATTTTATTGCTGCGACTTGAAAAACAAACTAATCTCAAATATAGTGTAAACTCTATATAACGACACTGAAGGGACTGAGCATTTTTCGACGTTATTGAGAGTTGTCGTTAAATGGAGAGCAGAAAAATCAATATTATTTTACTATTATAAATAACCTAACGACAGTCTGTGCACCGTCTCGCTCTAACGTTTTATGCCCCGGTGTGCCAATTTTGTTTGCGGCAGGTATAGCAGCCGAGGTAAATACGTGCAAGGTAATCACAATAAATAAAATAACGAATTTCTCAGAATATTCGGTACGTTTGATGCCGAAAGTCGGTAAATATGAGCTAGACAATAAATCAACAAAATAACGTACACAACTGCAGTTCTTGTTAATTTCGGTAACTTAGAAAGTACTGTTTATTGCTTAATAAGGACATTTCGTGGTCGTTATTTAGAGTGGGTATGATGCTACATAGAGGGTATCATTGTATGGACAACAAGGTAAACCAATCAGAGTCAAGTAATTTCGACGTTTTAGAGAGTTTGGCGTTAAAACGAGTGACGTTAAATGGAGTTTACACTGTAAATGTATCCATAATAATTGAAAAGTATCAAGATACTGTGGTAGTTGTAGCTTAATACAAAACAAGATAACGCCAAAACACCTCACTTCAAAATACAATAGTTTTATGAGGCTCTAGTTTGTTATCCCTATTGATTACGTTCAAGTGGAATCTCGTCAGCTTATTTGGAACCAACTATACGAAAGCAACAAGCTTGTCGGTCATTAAAGTTTGCAAATGTCAACTTAATAACTAAAAAAAATATTTCTAAAATATTTGAGGAAATAAAAATAAAAGAGCCGCAGTTCCTTGATCTTTAGGATGACGAGTAAGTATTGAAAAAAAAAATATAATTTACATCTCTTCCAAAAACTTTACCTAGCCAATTGCGACATGGGGGCTTAAAAAGATTTCCCGCGCAATATGGTCCGTAATTTCGATACGATCATTACCGTCTGAGTATACTGATGGTTAGAGCGTTGGACTACTACGCAAGAGACCCGCGGAATCGAACCCCAGCTATGAAACGTTTTTTTTTGTTTTTCTTTTGGGTAAATCTTTTTCTATTGTTTTTTTAGTTTTTTTTTGACGTGGATAGGTACTTATTTTAGTTTTAAAATAGGGGAGGTAAATTTCATAAACACCAAGAAAGAAAAGTGAACAGAGACAGCTATACTTAGAACACGAAAGAGTGAAAGAGATAGCATGATTCGAAAGAGATACAATTATTAAAAAGAGACAGCTATACTTAGAACAAGAAAGAGTGAAAGAGATAGCATGATTAGATAGAGACAGCAATACTTAGAACGAAAGAGTAAAAGAGATAACACGATTAGAAAGAGAGCAATCCATGGAACCTTCCAGAATCGCAGCGGTCAAGAAAGAGACAGCTATAGTTAGAACCAGAAAGAGTGAAAGAGATAGCATGATTAGAAAGAGACAGTAATACTAAGAAATTTCCATAAGCATGTGAAAGAGAAAACACGATTAGAAAGAGACAGCAATACACAGAATCGTCGCGGTCAAGACCGAGATAGCTATAATCATTCTAGAAAGGGCTTCTGAAAACGTCTTGGACTGAGGTATATAAAGCCGGCCGGAGCCGCCGTGATTCAGTCTACTAGACAGTATTACAATATTTTCAAGTGGCACCCAGCACAGGTTAGAGTAAACCTTGGATCATTTTGCCAATTTTATTCCAAACAGGCTATAGAAAAAAAAAACAGTTTTTATTTCCAAAACTCACTAAGTAGGTACCTAAAAATTCAAGATTTGAATCATATAATGATAATTAATTTATAATGAAAACGGTTAAAGCTACGAGAAAACTGTCAAAGATAAATGTATTTTCATTAAATTCTCTACAATACCGTCTTTAGATGTGTGTTGAATTGTTGATAGGACTTATAGTTTTCAAAATAAGCTAACATTCTTCTTCGTAATTTATTATAAAAAATAATTATTACAAACCAAGAACAGTAACTTATACACAATATATCTACCTATGTCTTATTTCTGGGAAAATACGTTTTCACCCGAGCACAGCTCGGTCGTCCAGGTACTAATTACATTAATACAAACCTTGTGACGACGCTCAGTAATCATCTCATTAAAATTGATGAGTGAAAACGAATTTTCCCAGAAATAAGTCATAGGTAGCTAGATAAAAAACAATTGTTAAAAAATTGTTGTTTAGTGATTAATCTTAATCACCTCTTTCTTTTTAAATGCCTTGCTTGCAAGTACAGCAAGTGTTAGAATATACGAAATGCCTGTCTCATCCTACACTGGCCGAATTATAGACGCGATAAATTGGATTGATTGTCAAAAATCTAGTGTCAAATTTGGCACCTTTCTAGATATTACTCCTTATTTAATTAACTTTATATTTTTGTCGTATTTCGAGATTGTCAAATACATTCTCTATAAAAGTTATTTGACAATTTTATAATCGTAAAAAAATAGTTCTTAGGCTTGATGTTCTCGTGTATTTGAGGGTAAAATAATTAATAATATTTACTAATTGGAATCCCAGAAATTCCCCTTCCAATATTTAAAAAGCAATGTATTCTTAGCTTTAGTTATAGTGATATTTATAATTTGGAAGTAAATATTTTTGAGGTTTACCTGTTCGGCCATGGAGCGCAAGAGCTGCGTCATGGCGGGGCCGGTCTCGGCGACCATATTGCTGAAATAGCCCTTGTCGTCCTGTAGCAGCGCGCGCGGGAGGTCGAACTCCACGAGCCGCCCCGCGTCCAGGACTAATATCTGCGGAACGGTAATTATTGTACAATAAGTATGTTTTCAAATACACTTTGTTGCCGGCTGAACTTCTGACACTAGTGATCTAGATTCTCTTTTAGATTAAAGGCGAATCGAACGAGTCCAATTTCGACGGATTCGATGGAGCTATTGAGGTGTTCCTGTTCCACCTCCCGTCTCAGTCATCGTAATAGCTCGATGATACCATATTACTCATTTGTATTGTCATCGAAATCGCAAAGGGTAACTGTAAAATTTCAAATTGTATGTACAGTGTTCTTAAAATGACCTTCGATTTTACGCGTCTCTATCACTCGCTCTCACACTTATTCCCTTACTAATAAACGTTGAGTTACCGCTGAGTAGTTATACCATGTTTTGTCCTTATCTGTCGAATTCAAATGTCACAATGACAGATAAGGAAAAAGCATGGTATAACTACTCAGCGGTTACTCAACGTTTATTAGTAAGGGCATTAGCGTCTAACCGGCTTTGCCCGATACTTTACGAACTCGATAAACTTTTTAAGAGCCACCTACTCTAGGTTAAAGTCGACTTTTTAGATTTGTTAATAAATAGTGTAATAGCCAAATAGACATCAGTCCATTTAGTCTATTAAAAACATACATATAATTACAAATAAAGTATTTGTATAATCATAAACAAAAGCGACATCTATTTTCATATAAAACTTAAGATTATAAGTCAAAATAAAGGTTATTAAGAGAGAGACAAAATTGGTTTGGTAGATTGGAGTAATTAGTAAACAAACAAACATAATACAGACTAGTTAAATAGAGTATCATAAAGAAAATGAAGGAAAAGTTAAAGCCTAAGATAATTCCAATATGAACTCTTAATACTCTTATTAGTTACAAAAATTTCATAACAAACAAAAAGGTTAACTAAGAAATAATAAAATTTTATACTAGATCCTTTAAAAGCAATAAAAATGTATCATAAGTAAAACAAATGGAAATTATTATATCTATTTTAAAAATACAAAAAAACTTTAGCATTGTAACGGGACTTGAACTGCCGCGCCGCGGATTCCTGGACCAGCGCCTGGCCGCTGAGCCAAACGTAAGTTAAGAAAGCGGGCGAAATAGTTGAACACTATTCTATCTAATCTGCTTACGTCATCTCGGAATGCAGTTTGACAAGTAAAATATGAAAAACAGCTGTAATTTATTAAAGATGGCCGATGAGTTGGTGCGCATGTGCAAAAAGAGGCTGGGATTGGAAAAGTAGAAAATGTAGGAATAGTAAGCGGCGTTTGAAAAGAGACAAATGTAAAAATTGTAAGAAATGAGGCAGTGAGGTATAAATAGGCGAGTTCGCGGGAAACTGGGTCTTTGATTGATTAGCTTCCAAAGTGGAGATAATATTGCATTCGAGTCAAAGGGCTTTATTTACGTAAATGAAAATTTTATTTTTACATTTTGATAATTGCTTTGAATAATTTAATTAGTATTGGGGTTTTTAAAGTTAATTGTAATTTGTTCTTGTTGATAAAGTTAATACAGTTAAAAGTTAATTTTGATTGATAAACGGCATAAACGCGACACGACACGACGGGCATCATAAGTGCAAACAACTTTTACACTAAATTACTCTTTAAGTCAAAGGTCAAAAAGAATTACTAGACTGTTGTACAAACATTAGCGAATGCTTGCTTAGGGTTAAAGGTTTTTAATAGGGGTACCGTTGTAAGCGGGGTTGCGTGCGCGTCGCGTTACCTTGTCGGAGTCGATGACGGTGTTGAGGCGGTGCGCGACGGTGAGCACGGTGCAGGCGGCGAAGTGTCGGCGGATGGCGGTCTGCACGAGCGCGTCAGTCTGCGCGTCGACGTTGGCTGTGGCCTCGTCCAACACCAGCACGCGGTTGTCGCGCACGATGGCTCGCGCCAGACACACCAGCTGCCGCTCGCCCACGCTGAAGTTGCTGCCGCCCTCCGACACCTCCTTTTGCAGTTCCTCTGCACACAATTACAACAGGTCCACTTCTATAGTACAACATGGTAAGAGGCAAGCCGCGGTCAACTTGGTGCCCGTTTTCTTGCAAAGACGATGATTGGTTGGAAACGTCTGTATAACAGTCATTTACTTAGTTAAAAGATGAAACAGTAAAAACTATCAAAGTTTCAAAGCTAAAGCACTCACTTGGAGACAATATGACATGCGACACCATGACCCGAAGCGTATAGAAAGTAAGTATTCTTGACGTAAGACGAAACGGACCTACCCTTTCGTCTCATGTCAAGGCCGTAAAATAGAAAACAATATCAGTCAGACACTACGGTTCGTACCGTCATTCGCAGGTTCAGATATAAGCTCAACGTTTACTAAAGCGCTGAGCAAAACCGCGTCCGAGTATTCGTCAAACGGATCCAAATTTTTTCGCATAGTGCCACTAAATAATACTGGTTCCTGAAAACAATTGGTACAGACAGATTACATCAAAGCTTTACCGATTACCTACTTCGTTTCCTATACTTATTCAAATTGCGAGTGGAAAAGGTTAGGTACTTCAAGTTAAACCTACAGTTGCCACATAGATATAAGGTAAAAGCACCTATTATGGACAGTGCTCCAGTTATGAACAATCTAATAAATATAAGCTTCCGAGATGTATACATATGTTATTGTTAAAATTAGTAGTGTTAGCGTTAAAATTAGATTAGATTGAAATCAGAATGGAATTTTCGGTACTGCCAAGTTTTCTATAAAAAAATGTTATTGTTCATCACTGGAGCCTTGTCCATAATAGGTGACTTCACCTTACTTAACATGTGTAAAATATTTATTTGAACTGAGCTTGTCTATCCACGGTTTGAACTTTGAATAATGAAGAACAATTTAAACAGCAGAAAATAGAATACTTGAGGTATGATTGATATCTTCTCTCTCAAGTCGTGCAGGCCGAGAGTGGTGATGTCCAGGCCGTCGATGATGATGCGACCTTCCAGAACTGCCAGTCTGAACAACGCCTGTATTATGGAAGATTTGCCAGCGCCAGTTCTGCCGACGATTCCTATCTGAAGTAGGTAGTAGTGGGTATCAGAACCTTTTACCATAGATTATTATATTATACTACTTAGTTCGTAACGTAACAAATACACCGCTCGCCGCCGCCTGCCACTATATTCACCCGCCGGTCGGCGTACGTAACCCCGGGATACAAGTACCTATCATTGTTGAGTGTTGACGGCGCTCGTACGCTACATCGTGAACGCGACTAATTATCTTTAACAATATGTGGCCAAGGATTTTAATATGCTGGCTGTTTAAACTATGACTATAACTTATGTTTTATGACTATGACTTTTGTTCGCTTCGGCTGATATTGTACAATACGCAAAATGTACACTACACGCAAAATGTGCAAACAGTTAAAATGTACATACGCAAAATCTACATCATGACAAACGTACAGTACACGAAATGTACGTACGCAAAATGTACTTACGCTGAAAGCACAACGCAAAATGTGTAACAAGAAACATACACATTTCGCGAATTGTTCAATGCAAAATACACAATCCGCAAAATGTGACAAAAGCAAAATGCTCAATCGCCAAACATACAAAACGTAAAATGTACAAGTACAAATGTACAGTAAGCAGGGTGGTTTACCAAAACCCCGACGCAAAAAGAGGGTTGTCCGTCTGTGGCTCTCAAATGGATAGACTCTCAAAGATCTCTCTGTCTAGGATCGTGGCTCTCAAATGGATAGACTAATTGAGATGCGGTTTGGTTTCTTTTAAAAGCTGGTTTAATCGGTAGTGTTCTTAGCTAAGTTTCGTCAAAATGGCTTAGGCTATTCAAGAGCTAGGTAGGTAGGTTAAGTTATGTTATTTTATTTTAATGCCATAATAGATAGTTTGAGGATTCTTATTATTTTCGAAAACGCCATGTAAACGCCTTTGTAATACACCTGTTATAAAATTACGCGGCAATTTCAAAAAATCATGACAAGGTAACACAGGGTCTCTCACACAGCCGCAATTTTCTCAGAGAATTTTAAAGGCCGTAGCAGGATAAGGGAAGGGCAAATGCCCTTTTATGCTAATGGGCTGGTTTTTTTTTATATAGTTACTTACATCTATTAGTGCTATTGTGCCAAGTTTTGTTGAAAAATTCCCAGTGGTTCAGCCGAGAAAAAATAAAAACCGAAATAATTAAATATGACTTTTCTCTAAAACTATAAAACTTTAATGTAACATTATTTTATCATTTTGTTAGGCTTAATAAAATATATGTTTTAAGAGAAAATGGACTCTCCATCTTTAACACTTATGTAAAAAACAGGTAAGTCAAAATTTTAAATATTATTATTTTTTACTTATGATTGAGGTACCACTCTATTTGTTATTTCTAAATAAGCCTTACTTAACGATCTATCTTACATATTAATTTGATGGATTAAATCGGAAAGCATCTGTGTCAAAACTAAATAAATAATTGGGTTGGATTTCATTACATTATATTAGTAAGCTATTAGGACACCGCCAAAGAACCAAAGCATAAATCCTCTTTCCAAATAAATAACATCACAACAAGTTTTGACAGTTACAGTGACGTCAGCCTTTTCTGATTACTAAAAATGTCACCATTTTAGCTAATGAAATAAAATACGCTTATTCTAGAATAAAATATAATATACAGTGCCCTGACCTCTAAAAAATAACTGAACATGCTATCCTAATCTACAGGAAATTCGACATTAATGCGAGGAAGGTAATGAGAGCGGTTGAAACGACCGCGGAACTACCCTCTAATCCTCATCGCTATTTTCATTGACAGTAACGTGAATTCCATGATTCAAAAAAAGTCTGCTCAAAGTTTCAGCAGGCCGAATGATTTTGGACAAATATCTTGCGTGCGATAAATAATAAACAATAGCAGCAATATGAAAACAACACCCTACTGTTCGCATTCCGTTGGCACATTCACAATAATGCCTGCTTATGGACCCAAATCCAATGCTGTTTGGGACATATTCAATGAAGCATCTGTAAATCTTTCTGGAGATATGACGGGATTGGACTTTCAGTTTTAGTATATTAGAATTTTCCTTCACATATTCCAAATTTAATGAACCATCTTCATTTAGTATTTCCGATAAATACGAAATCGCTTGATTATATTGATATGAACCTGCAATCAAATAAAACCTTTAATTGATATAATCCAATAATATTAAACCGAATATTTTAAAAGCGTATAGAAAATCTATAGTATTACCCGTGAAGAAAATTTTCATATCAGATTCAGTCAATTCAGGGAAATCTATTATGTTTGTAGATCGTATAGCTTCAAATGGCAGTTTCTTACGCAGCCAACCTTTGTTTTCTACCTCTAGAGCTAAAGTATTTTCTGTATTGAGCTTAGTAAAAAACTGTTCCAGTATTTCATCAGGTATGCTAGCGTCAGATTGTAGCCTCTTGCCATAAACATTTAATAGAAATGAAGCAATTTTGTAAAAGCTTCCAATTTTAGGCAACATTTTGTTGTCTAAGTTGTTATTTAGAAGCTTATTTTTTTGCTTCAACATTCCATGTACAGCTTCTACAGGCCATCGAATCTTTGTAACGCAGCGAGAATCATTAGCCTCTTGGCAAGGCAACTGTTTGCGATTGCCCTTGAGTGCTGGCATCAAAACTACCCAAAAAGGATTTTACTTTAAATTTTACAGTTACTGACCGATTTTAACCTTTAAATTGTTATATACAAATAGCAACAATGATTAAAATAAGCGTATTTTATTTCATTAGCTAAAATGGTGACATTTTTAGTAATCAGAAAAGGCTGACGTCACTGTAACTGTTAAAACTTGTTGTGATGTTATTTATTTGGAAAGAGGATTTATGCTTTGGTTCTTTGGTGGTGTCAGAATAGCTTACTAATATAATGTAATGAAATCCAACCCAATTATTTATTTAGTTTTGACACAGTTGCTTTCCGATTTAATCCATCAAATTAATATGTAAGATAGATCGTTAAGTAAGGCTTATTTAGAAATAACAAATAGAGTGGTACCTCAATCATAAGTAAAAAATAATAATATTTAAAATTTTGACTTACCTGTTTTTACATAAGTGTTAAAGATAGAGAGTCCATTTTCTCTTAAAACATATATTTTATTAAGCCTAACAAAATGATAAAATAATGTTACATTAAAGTTTTATAGTTTTAGAGAAAAGTCATATTTAATTATTTCGGTTTTTATTTTTTCTCGGCTGAACCACTGGGAATTTTTCAACAAAACTTGGCACAATAGCACTAATAGGATGTAAGTAACTATAGAAAAAAAACAGCTCTTAATCATGAAGAGCATTTTTTCTTCCCTTATCCTGCTACGGCCTTTGACAACCGACGTGATACCTCTCAGATAGACACATATAGAGACAAAAGTGTTGCCAATCAAATAACTACAAGGTTCAACTTTCGTTTGCCAGACTCTACAAAGTATGTACATTTTGCGTATTGTTATTTTTCGGTTAGGGTAATTCCGGGGTAGATGGCCATAAGGTAGAGATGGCCCATCGAAATAATTCATGGAACTGTTGGCTAGATGGCACTAGTTACAGTTTAGTTCGCTTCGCGTCGCGCGAGGGAGCAAGGGTGAGTGCAACTTTTTGGCGAAAAAAAATCAAAAAGTAACTAAAATCCCTGTTATTCATTCCGTCTAGTGTAAATATTTTTCAGAGGATTTGTGTTTTAGGTTGTTGTGATATTAGTTTCGTAAAATAATGGTTATTTTTGGTTTTGTTGCGAAGTATACGAGTAACAGTTTGTCCTAAGCTTAAAATTACTCGCATCGAGTTGCGACTTGTTTTTTTTTTAGGTGTGGTCATCTCTCTAGGAAGAAAAGGAAAGATGGCCAGTGTTAGTCGGTAAATGATGGCCATATACAAGGAGGCAAAGAAAAAATACTGTTCGACGCGTTAACAGAAGAAAAGCTATCCGAAGACTACTGACAGGTAGTGACGATGTCCCATTAAAATGTTAGCATATAGAAATAAGAAAAAAGGTAAATGTAAATGTTACATGTCGCGGGTGTGGAGAAAATTATTCCGAAACTCTTTTGTTCGAGGACTGGCTTCAGTGCACAGTGTGCAAGTTTTGGGTACACGAAAATTGCACTGAATTTCAAGACATGTGCTCTAAATGTGGTGCAGAGAAAAAATAAGACCAAAAACTATGCTAAAATTAGAATTAAGGATAAGGCCATCTTACCTCTTATGCTATGGTCATCACACCCAGACAACTCGGGAGAGATGGCCAATCGTGAATTGAAAAAAAATAAAAATTAAATGATGTCACTAGAAATTGTTATTTTTGTTTCTATAGTTCCAACATTGATTGTCTAAAGTTTAATTCCAAAAAAAGATCTCTATAATAATGTGTAAGGTTTTTATTTAACAGCATTTAAGAAAAACTATGGCCAACTACCCCGGAATTACCCTATGTACAATTTGCGTGTTGATCATTCTAACTTTGTACATTTTGCCACTATCAAGTGGAGTACATTTTGCATATTGTACAATTATCATATGTACATTTAATTGTTTGTACAATCTGCGTATTGTACATTTCGTGTACTGTACGTTTGTCATGATGTAGATTTTGCGTATGTACATTTAACTATTTGCACATTTTGCGTGTAGTGTACATTTTGCGTATTTTATATTATCAGCCGAAGCGCTTTTGTTTTATGATCTTTAAGATTCAATTTTGAATTTTTCAATTAACATGAGTTAATATATATATATAAAGGTCCCTGCTCAGGCACGCTATAGGTATCCTATAGGATAGCTCAACTCAGGAGTGTCCAAAATATGATAAACCATGTTTAGTAAAAGTCGCACCGAAAACGAGATATCTCAACTTTTCAAAATTTTGGAAATGCGGTACCCTGGTTTACCATTTTCGATGCTACGACCACAGTTATTAGACATTTTCAATATTGTTTGCTGTAAATGGAAGTTGATTAAATTTACTTTATGACCCTTCTAACAAAATTAATAAATAATGAGCATTTTTTTTTAATTTTTCAAGTCAAATTTAAACTTTAGTGATCTGAGTTTTTCTTCCGGCAAGTTTGACATCGCACGGTGTAAAAAAATATATGAAAACCTGTAGTGCTGCTTTCTTAAAAAATTGCCTGTTTAATGGAGATTCTAAAATGCTATAACAATTGAGTTTATTGATTACAGCAGCGAAGTTATTATTAATTTTGTCCAACAAAGACTGAATTCTATTAAATACTATCGAATTTAAAAAACGACTTTTGCTTCCGTTTAAAATCAAGTTAACTGGTTTTAAATATTTTAAAAGACAAATTACGTGAATGTGAAATACAACGACACTAGGATAAAAGGTAATAACTTAGATTTTCTTAAATTTAAAGCAAGTGTTCAAATTGCTTGCCGCCAGCCCTAATGCAGGCTCGGCAGCGTTTCATAAACGACCTCTTGAGTACGGAGGCATACCGTCGCTCACCAATATGTCGGCTAGCTTCTGCGACGCGACTACGCAGCTCTTCCGAAGAGGAAATAGGTTTGCCATACACTCTTTCTTTTAAACAACCCCAATAAAAATATACAAAAAAAAAAAACTAACGATGTAATTGTCTAATAAATTCAATTTGGATTTGAAAGTTTGGTGGCCAGTATTTACTAATAGCAATGCCTCTTTGGAAGAGCTGTGTAGTCGCATCGCAAAAGCTAGCTTGTTAACAATGTGATTTTCACTTCTCATAGTTTTTATTGTTATATCCTTTTAGTCTAATTTCGTGAAATATAACAACTATTACTCATAGTGTCCGCACTGCGCACAGCCCAGCGCCGCGCCGAACTTATTTGAAAATCGAACTTGTTTGAAAATCGAGCTGGCCACGGCAAACTGAATGGAACACATCTACACGAATACTTAGGTCATACTGAAAGTTTCTGGATTCTGATAAGACTAGATAAGATGTTTATGATAAATTTAATGTTTTTCAAAGTATATTCCCTCACTATTTACACATTTTTTCATTCGTTGAAACCATTGTGTGAAGCAGTGGGTCCAATCTTCGGTAGAGACCTCTTCAACGGCTTCTTGGAATGCATTCACTGCCGCTTCTGGGCTTGAGAATCGTAAACCTCTAAGTTTATCTTCAAGAATAAAAAGAAGTCGCAAGGTGGGAGGTCCGGACTGTACGGCGGATGCGTCATCAGTTCCACATTTGAAGCCTTCAAATACGCATTCGTTCTCTTAGCGGAATGTGCGGACGCGTTATCGTGGTGATGGATGACATGACTGCGAGGACGCTTTTCACGAACTTTTTCTAATACACTGGGCAAGCAAATGTTTACATACCAATCTGCAGTGACTGTTCTTTGATTTTCAAGCGACACTTTGACATAATGTCCAGTTTTTCCGAACCATTTTTTTGCCAGTGCTCCGACTCTTCTTAACTTTTTTTGGCAACTCTTCAAAAGGAACGACCCATTCTGCTGAGTGGCTTTTTCTTTCCGGTTCGAAACAATACACCCAGGTTTCGTCACCTGTTACAATATTATAGACAGCGAATGACTCTCCTCCATTAAACTTATGTATAATTTTTCGGCACCACTCTACACGCAGTCGTTTCTGGTATTCCGTTAAATCATGCGGTATCCATCGAGTGTAAAGCTTCCGAACCGAACCTTCAGTTGCTCATGCAAAATGTTACCTTGTGACCTTCACGTACATCGTCATGGAGATGATCTCGTCCACTTCTAAATTCTCCGAACCACGAATACACAGAGCTACGAGATGGGGCTTCATCATTAAACGCCAGTTGAAGTCTCTGGAAACTCTCTTGTTGACTTAAGCCGCAGTGAAAATCGTAAAAAATCTTTGAGCGAAAATTTTCATGAGTTAGTTTAATTATACACACAACTTAGTTTCATGACACACAATTCTCTGAACCCCGCCAAATTGAAAAAACAAATGACAGTCTCGTAAATTGAAAAGTAATATGTTCATAGAGAGTTCCATTTTCAAATTCTGTTATTGCTTTTTTAATTTATTTTTTGTAAGTGGCTAGTTCCAGAAACTTTCAGTATGCCCCACGTATTATAAAGAGGAAAGATTTGTATTTATGTATGTAACGAATCAACTAGAAAACTACTGGACTGATTTCAAAAATTCTTTCACCTTTAGAATGCTACATTATTCCTGATTCTTATTTGATTCATAATTGATATTCTTTCATCGCATGCGCTGCGGAAACCATTATGTAAAATTTCATTTCATTATGTAAAAATAATAATGTGCTTTACCTACATGTACGGGAGGAATACGAAAACATTTTTTTTCAAGATTTGTTTTCACAACGTGATTAATAACTGCATAACCATGCCAAATTACAGCTTTTATAGTACCTACCAAGAGTCTCTGAGTTAAACCGCGGAAAGACAGACAGACGGACATCGTGAAACTAAAAGGCTTCTTGTTGACTACGGAAGCCTAAAAAGCTTAGCGTGCGGGCAACAGGAAATGAAATGTGATATGAAGAATATAGAAGGGCGTACCTAGTAACGATAACAGCCGTGAAATATTCTGTTGTATTGAGTGACGAAGGTCTGCTTCTGCTCTCTATCATTTTTATACTACGAGTACCTACTGAAACGGCCATTAGAGCGTCATAAAACTTATATGTATAACATACTTACTTTCTCGCGAGGTTGAACATTGAATTGTAGTTTATGCAAAACGTAGTGGCCTTCCGGCGAATACTTTAAGCTGAGGTTTTCGAACGTGATCCGGCCCTCGGGAGGCCACTCGGGCGGCGGCTCTTTCCCCGCCGTCTGAGAAAACATAAAGCAGTACCAATCTGTAATACTTAACTAAAACTGAAACTATTAAGTAATCTATACATATAATATATATATATATATATAATATATATATATTATATATTATATATATATATATATATATATATATATATATATATATATATAATAAATAAAATCGTTAAGACCAAAAAGTCTGTACATTGAAGATTTAAAAAAAAAAACCGATCAGGGCGATTTATAATAAGTAACTGAACATATTAAAACCATTTTTAAATTTCTTGTTTGTTTGTTTGTTTGTTTGTTTGTTTGTTTGTTTGTTTGACTGAGCATCACGTAAAAACTACTGAACGGATATTGATTAAATTTTCATAAATCTATTTAAATAACATCAGAATAACATTTAGGCTATAAAAATTTTGGAAAATGTTAGAAGAAGGGGGTAAAAAGAGGGGGTAAAGTTTGTATGGAAAAACCAATTTAGATTGTTCTAGGATCATGAAACTCAGAATAAATACGTATTAATAAAAATAAAGAAACACCTGTTTCATAGTTTTTTTTTAATCTCATCCAAAAACGCAAAAAAGAGGGTTTTATGTTTAAAATTACTGGAATTCATTCAACTATAAAATGAAAACCAATGAAGTTTGACCTTCGAAACATGCTACATATACGTAAAATAACAAATAAAAAAAACTACTTTCGGCGATTTTGGATAAACTACCCCTTAGGGGTAGAAATGGGGGGTTAATGTTCGTACGGGAGTTTGGTCGTTTTTCAAATTAGAAACGTGGAAATTGCTATAGAGATTACTGTTAGCAAATAATAAACACTACTTTCATTGATTTTGGATAAACTACCCCTAAGGGGATGAAATGGGGGGTAAAAGTTTGTATAGGAGTTTGGTCGTTTTTCAAGTTAGAAACGCGGAAATTGGTATACTTATAGGCTACTGTTAACAAATAAAAAAAATAACGTTCGGCGATTTTGGATAAACTACCCCTGAGAGGATGAAATGGAGGGTGGTAATTTGTATGGGAGTTTGGTCAATTTTGAAGTTAGAAACGTGGAAATTAGTATATGGGCTACTGTTAAATAACAAAAAATACAACTGCTGGTGATTTTGGAAAACAACCCCTAAGTGGGTGAAATGGGGGATGGAAATTTGTATGGGAGTTAAGTCAATTTTAAAGTAAGAAACGTGGAAATTGGTATATAGGCTACTGTTAACAAATAACTTTCAGTGATTTTGGATTAACTTCCCCTAAGGGGCTGAAATGGGGGGTTAAAATTTGTATGGGGGTTTGGTCATTCTTGAAGTTAGAAACGTGGAAACTGCTATAGAAACTACTGTTATCAAATAAAAAACACTACTTTCGGTGATTTTGGATAAATTACACCTAAAGGGACGAAATAGGGGGTTAAAGTTCATGATGGAGTTTGGTCATTTTTCAAGTTAAAAACGTGAAAGTTGGTATTTAGGCTACTTAACTGTGTACAAATAAAACATACTACTTTTGACTATTTTAGATTAACTACTCCTAAAGAGATGAAATGGGAGGTGGTAATTTGTATGAGAGTTTGGTCAATTTTGAAGTAAGAAACGTGGTAATTGGTATAAAGGCTATTGTTAACAAATATAAAATATAACTTCTGGCGGTTTTGGAAACAACTACCCCTAAGTAGGTAGAAGTCATTCTTGAAGTTAATGAAATTGGTATTTAAGCTACTGCTTACAAACCAAGAGTACTTTCGGTGATTTTGGAAACACGACCCCTAAGTTGGGTTATTTTTGAAGTTAGATGTATGAAAATTGGTTTCTAATCTACTAAATATAAAATAAGAGTTTTCTGATAATGGAATCCCAGGTAAATTGATGGAACCCTTCAAAAATTTAAAGGACTTATACAGCGGTTTTCAAACTTCTGTAAGAACATTTACTTACAATCCAAAAGCACCATTTGGTAAAGTGAAATTAATGACCAGACATGACCATCGGAACTCCTTAATAATAAGTATTTCACAACACGCTACTTTTGCCCATCATTTGTAAGGGGCTGTTTATTTATTACGTAAGACGATTTAGGGGGGAAGGGGTCTGATCAAGTCTTATTTTTTCTAACATGGGGGTAGGTTTTTACGTAAGATCAAAAAAGCAAGCAAAAATTAAAGCGTTTTTATATTTTTGCTACTTTTTCTTTGCAATTTTGGTAGATACTGATCTTACGTAAGATTAAAAAGGAGGGAGGGTTCATCCATGTCTAATTTTTTCTTACGTAGGGGGAGGGGGGGTCAGAAATTGGTTAACATTGTCTTACGTAATAAATGAACAGCCCCTAATGAATGTGGTGAAATGGAAGTTTCGCCAAGTAATAGGAGAGTTCTTCAACGATTAATGTCCCTGCATATTGGATAGCTCCATTTTGTCAAGAGTGATGAAGTATTGGCAATAAGCATTAATGGCATGAATGTAGTGTTTATGTGCTGCATGTAATACATAATCACATAATAATTAAACAAACACTAAAAAGCGAACAAATGTTAGGAAACATTACTATTTTTTTGCAAAGTCTGTCCCTTTATGATACGTACTTAATGAAAATTTTATTTGTACCTACCTACTTTTTAACGAAATTACTGACTCTCCGCAGACGGAGTCGCGGGCAGACAGCTAGTAATAAATAAAGTATTTAAACAAATTATACATCGTGCCCGGGACGTACCCGAAGGATTTTAACAGCAGATTCCTGAGGTCATAAGAAGTAAAAAATGTTATATGAACCGATCCGCTTCGCATCGTATGGTCCAATTCGCTTTTTTTTAATTTTCGATTTTCTCATACAAAATAAATCAAATACTTTTGCTTCTCTAGGAAACAATGATTTTACAGCATTTCTTACTTATTATGGGGATTCCCCTTGACATTTAATTAATGTTATTTTGTCTCCTTATCTAACCAGTAATGTTAGAAAAGTCAAGTGGAAGAAAGAGACTAACCCGTGTCATGAAAAAGAAGATGACTGCGTGCGTAATAGGCATAGATTATTACCAAGTAGAATCTATTCACTTTTACTCATAAATCCTTTTTAACATAAATATTAATCATAAGGCATGCCCCTTAAGCAACGGTAGCTGTTTTCAGAAAAAAGTTTTATCATTACAAAATTAGATAAATAATGCGTTGATTGTGAGGCCTGCTTAAGGCTGACTGAACCCTCCTGTGATGGTTAATAAGAAAAGGTGAGAAAAGTGACGGAAGGTGGCCTAATGTAACATTATAGTGCTTATAAACGTTTGTGCCACTGGACAAAAAAAAGCCGGTCAAGTGCGAGTCGGACTCGCGCACCGAGGGTTCCGCATAAAAAGGAAAATGATAACTTTTACTGCCAGATGCTTTTATTTGGAAATTAGAAAAATTAGCCCTTAAATCATTAGAACAAATTACAACTGCGAAAATGAATCGATATCGATATTATTGCCGACTCAGCAACAACACTGGCGCTGACAGATCCTTTTGACAACACGAAGGAAAACAAAAGAATACCTATAAGGACATCTCTTTCTAACTCGTTATGTATGCCATAAATAGAAAAAGGTCAAATACGTCTTTTGCTGTTTCTTATAGTCCGGTTTCTATGCAGGTACGTAGGTATTCTGTGAGGTATGTAAATAGTTCGTACAGATGTAGTGCAAAATGATTTACGATTTATTTGAATACGATGGCACCCGAACTGTCAATCAATGATTGTATTAAATGAGTGATGTTTTCATATCCATTAATATGGAACTTTATTGCTTAGTGTCAAATGTCAAAATGAAAAATGACAGCATAATTGCACTGTATAATATAGAGATGTTATAACCACCCTAAGAAACTTAGTAACACACTCATAGGTAAGTAGTACTTTTATTGTCATTCGTAAACGAAACACACACGTTAAAATAAATGCAGCAAAATAACACATACGTATTTTGAAATATTGACGCTACGCACTTAAAACATTACCTACTTATTAAAATATTAATATTACCTATTGGATATTTGGATCAATATTTTCAACATTTTCTATTTCACAATCTGTGTTACACTCAGACGTGTCATCGTGAGTACTTTCATTGACGTGAATGACAATACTATCAATATGATCATCCATCGAGTGTACTTGTGAGCGATATTTATTTTCACATTTGCATTTTCTTCCATTCTTCCGGGCCAATCATATTATTTTTTCTTCAATCAATTTCTTTACTGTAGTCATACTTATAAGTCATATTCATGTCTATGTTTCTTTTGATACATTACCTTTTATCTGGGACCATATGCTTTCAATTGGTTTGAAGTCGGAATGGTATGGCGGTAACCTTAATACTGTGTGTCCATGTTGATGTAAATCTTGTCTTTTGAATATTCTACAGTCTTGTTTATGACGACAAATAATTTCATATAGTTGTACCTTGGTTAATGATAGATCGAAGGGAATATTATATTTTTCTAACCAGTTTATCATTAGCGGCTTTGCTGTATTAGAGTTGGGTGGGTGTTCCACATATTTATTGTGATAAGCAGCAGTATCCACTACTAATACAGAATTTGGAGACAAGTTGGGAATAAGTTGATTTTGTAACCATTTTTCATAATTTACATTATTTATGGCATCGTGATAATCACCGGTCTTATCAGTAGACTTGTACATAAGCAGAGCACCCGGAACAAATCCTTAGGCACTACCTGCATGTACAATAATAAGACGTTGGCCTTTTGAAATTAACTGTTTCACTCCTTTATCCGTAGAATCCGCCCAGCATTTTCCTGTTAAATGGGATGTATGAACATATGTTTCGTCCGTGTACACAATTTCTCTCCCTTCAGATCTATACTTTGTTATTAAGTCCAGATACTTTACTCTTTTTAATCTAACGTCATCCTTTTCCATCAGCATTCTTCTATTGTTTGTAATTTTCTTGAATCGAAAACCCATTTGGCGAAGTATCTTTCTTAATGTAAAATCACAGCCTTTAAAATTCATAGTTTCTATCAATTTAGACTTTAGGGCCTGAATCGTAGGATGGAAATTATAAACCATACGTCGTATTACTGCGTAATCAAAGTCATCAAGATCTAGGCAGAAAATTTTGCGTAGTCTACCTAAGTTAACATTATTTGGATTTGAATTTTTATTTTTCTTGTTATCTTCTTTCTTGTTTATTAGTTTTCTTATTGTTGGCCGAGAAATGCCCGTTGCATCTGACATTCGTTGTTGAACTTTGCCAAAATATTGAGAATAATTGCTATTTCCGAATTTGCTATTTCTGATAAAAAAAGTACAACTATATGTTAAATATAATTTCCTGGACTGGAGGACCTGAGCGTTTTCTTCTATTTTGTAGTTTCGGCATGATAATACAAATGTTATATACGTAAACCGTAAATATAACCAAAACTATAGCGAATATTTGAATTGCGTAATAGCCACTCTATATATATATTGGCTGCTGAATGCGACCTACCCCTACGGTGGTATGATGGGTAGTGAAGCTAATTGAGAGAGCATGATAAATACGAACTTTTCCGATAAAGTACGAAGAAAAATCATTTTGAACGACATCTGTAAATCCGGGAATTTCATGCAATATAAAAAAGTCCAGTATAAACTGACACGCAATAAGTATGCACTTTCGTACTTAGTGAGTGTCAGTTTATATTGGACATTGTTTTTATGTGATCTAACTACATATTAACGGTTTTCGGATTTTTTCCTTTACTTGTGCTATAAGATATTGCTTCTTGCCAAATTTCATGATTCTAAGTCAACGGGAAGTACCCTATAGATTTTGATTCCCTTGAGATTCCCTTCAATATGTGACATAAACGGCCGTATCTTTTGATAGCGTTGACTTAGATGTTTGATTTTTTCAGTGATCCAAGGGATCGCAGACTTAAGTATTAATATTGATATTATTGATATTAATTTCAACTTGATACCTCTACGCGTTCCTGAGAAAAAGGGTCTTGACAGACACACAGACAGACAGATAGACAGACAGACAGACGGACAACAAAGTGATCCTATAAGGGTTCCGTTTTTTTCTTTGAGGTACGGAACCCTAAAAAAGGACGGGTAAAAGAAGATTCTGTATGCATGTTTGTACCGTCGGCCCATAAAAATACTTAGAACCCTGTCATTATCATGGTCATACTTGTCGTTTGATTTTCAGTTTGAAGTTTATTATGACAAGGCACAAAAGTGCTCAATATTTTCGTTGGCCAACTGTATCTTCGCGATTATCTCAAAAAGTACTGCACCGATTTCCAAGGCTCTTTCGGGAATGTAATTCCCGTACTTTCGAGGTAGTTCTTAGATATAATACACTATGACTTTCACATGGTGTTGCTTGTGGCAAGCTTAAAACATTCCAGAGTCCGCGTGATTCTGCGTATTTTCGCAATTATCTCAATAAGTACGACACCGATTTGAGTGATTCTATCACCAATATTATTCTGATATTTTGTAATAGTTTTAATAAACAATAAGTACCTAAATTAGTTTTCATGAGAGGTTGATTGCGGAAAACTTAAAACATCCTAGATTCCACGTGATTTATTTTTATTTTCGCGATTATCTCAACAAGTACCTACGGTATACTATGAGTTAATGATAATACTGAAAAAAATAATGAAGTAATATTATGATGTTGGAGTCGGTTAATTGGTTTTTTAAAACATGTTTTTATTTATTTATTGTAGTTACTGATGTAGCTAACTCGGATTTGACCGTTGACGAGATACGTATAAAAGGTATGGCAAACGTTTTGATTTATTTTTGTTGGGGATTTTACTGGTCCAGCATTTTACTTACTATTGGCAATAGATTTCTGTTTAAGTAGGAGGTAAAATCGGAGAAGTATTGGCGGCTAAAGTGGACAGATACGTCAGATACAGTACAATGTCGTGCAATCAACTTCTAATTCTGCCCATAGAAGGGGAAGTTGGAAGATGTTCTAAACTACAAATAATTATAAGGCACGGTAAAGATCTAACTTAATTTAATAAGAGATAATATGTCGGACAAGCGAATTACACGAAATCAAATAATGACCCAATTATGTCTTGGGTTGTGGACTTTTCGAAAGAATAAAAAAGGTTGTTTTAATTGGCTAGTTATATCTCACGATGGTAAAAATCTAGCGTGTCCAGTGGGCCTATTATGGCCACGTTTATCGACGCGATAAACCATTTTTATCACGAGATCATCGACAAATTATCATTGTCGACGTATGCTAACATGGTGGCATCGGTTAAACTGTATTATCCATTTCTGACAGCGGTAAATGATAAAACGATAATTATATCGATTTACCTAACATGGACGCCACTTTTAATCAATTTTTGACATCTCAATTCGATAAATTTATACAAGTTCCGTGTTGGTGACGATAAACATCTCGCAGTAATTAAAACTTAAAAATACATACATTTAAGCGTAAGTATTGGTTTTTTAATAGTTCTACTTATCAAAAACAACTCAGTTGCCTACAAAAATGGCGTTACTCGTATTATAATTTGTAAACATTATTTGTAGGACTAGCTGTCTGCCCGCGACTCCGTCTGCGGAGAGTCAGTAATTTCGTTAAAAAGTAGGTAGGTACAAATAAAATTTTCATTAAGTATCTACGTATCATAAAGGGACAGACTTTCCAAAAAATTAGTAATGTTTCCTAACATTTGTTCGCTTTTTAGTGTTTGTTTAATTATTATGTGATTATGTATTACATGCAGCACATATACACTACATTCATGGCATTAATGCTTATTGCCAATACTTCATCACTCTTGACAAAATGGGGCTATCCAATATGCAGGGACATTAATCGTTGAAGAACTCTCCCATTACTTGGCGAAACTTCCATTTCACCACATTCATTAGGGGCTGTTCATTTATTACGTAAGACAATTTTAACCAATTTCTGACCCCCCCTCCCCCTACGTAAGAAAAAATAAGACATGGATGAACCCTCCCTCCTTTTTAATCTTACGTAAGATCAGTATCTACCAAAATTGCAAAGAAAAAGTAGCAAAAATATAAAAACGTTTTAATTTTTGCTTGCTTTTGTGATCTTACATAAAAACATCCTACCCCCATGTAAGAAAAAATAAGACTTGTTCAGACCCCTTCCCCCCTAAATCGTCTTACGTAATAAATGAGCCCCTTACAAATGATGGGCAAAAGTAGCGTGTTGTGAAATGCTTAATTATTAAGGAGTTCCGATGGTCATGTCTGGTCATTAATTTCACTTTACCAAATAGTGCTTTTGGAATGTAAGTAAATGTTCTTACAGAAGTTTGAAAATCGCTGTATAAGTCCTTTAAATGTTTGAAGGGTTCCATCAATTTGCCTGGGATTCCATTATCAGAAAACTCGTATTTTATATTTGGTAGTTTAAAAACCAATTTTAATATATCTAACTTCAAAAATAACCAAACTCTCTTACAAATCGCCACCCCCATTTTCACCCCCTTAGGGATAGTGTTTCCAAAATCACTGAAAGTACTCTAGGTTTGTAAGCAGTAGATTAAATACCAATTTCATTAACTTCAAGAATGACTTCATTCCCATTAAAACTTTCACCTTCCATTTCACCCGCTTAGGGATTGTTTTTCGGAAATCACCAAATGTTTTATTTTTTATTTGTTAACAGTGCCTTTTATACCGATTTCCACGTTTTTACCTTCAAGAATGACCAAAATCCCATACAAATTTTAACCCCCCATTTCAGCCCCCTAGGGGAAGTTAATCCAAAATCACTGAAAGTGCTTTTTTTATTTCTTAATAGTAGCGAATATACCAAGTTCCACGTATCTAACTTGAAAATTGACCGAACTCCTATACAAATTTCTACCCCCCATTACACCTACTTAGGGTTAGTTGTTTTCAAAACCGCCAGAAGTTATATTTTTTATTTGTTAACCAAGCCAATAGCCTTTATACCAATTACCACGTTTCTAACTTCAAAATTGACCAAACTCTCATACAAATTACCACCTCCCATTTCATGTCTTTAGGGGTAGTTAATCTAAAATAGTCAAAAGTAGTATGTTTTATTTGTACACAGTTAAGTAGCCTAAATACCAACATTCACGTTTTTAACTTGAAAAACGACCAAACTCCATTATAAACTTTAACCCCCTATTTTATCCCCTTAGGAGTAATTTATCCAAAATCACCGAAAGTAGTGTTTTTTTATTTGATAACAGTAGTCTCTATAGCAGTTTCCACGTTTCTAACTTCAAGAATGACCAAACCCCCATACAAATTTAACCCCCCATTTCAGCCCCTTAGGGGAAGTTAATCCAAAATCACTGAAAGTTATTTGTTAACAGTAGCCTATTTATCAATTTCCACGTTTCTTACTTTAAAATTGACTTAACTCTCATACAAATTTCCATCCCCCATTTCACCCACTTAGGGGTAGGGGTAAAAAAGCCGTGGTAGCCTAATGGTTTGACCTGCCGACTCTTAAGCAGAGGGTCGTGGGTTCGAACCCGGGCTCGCACCTCTAAGTTTTTCGGAACTTATGTGCGAAATATAATTTGTAAATTTACCATGAGCTTTTCGGTGAAGGAAAACATCGTAAGGAAACCTGCACACACCTGCAAAGCAATTTGACGGTGTGTGCGAAGTTCCCAATCCGCACTGGGCCCGCGTGGCAACCATAGCCCAAACCCTCTCATTGTGAATGGAGGCCTGTGCCCAGCAGTGGGACGTCTATAGGCTGTTTTATTATTAATATTATCATTATTATTATAGGGGTAGTTTTTCAAAATCACCAGAAGTCGTATTTTTTGTTATTTAACAGTGGCCTATATACTAATTTTCACGTTTCTAACTTCAAAATTGACCAAACTCCCATACAAATTACCACCCTCCATTTCATCCTCTCAGGGGTAGTTTATCCAAAATCGCCGAACGTTATTTTTTCATTTGTTAACAGTAGCATATAAGTAGGTACACCAATTTCCGCGTTTCTAACTTGAAAAACGACCAAACTCCTATAAAAACTTTAACCCCCCATTTCATCCCCTTAGGGGTAGTTTATCCAAAATCACTGATAGTAGTGTTTTTTATTTGCTAACAGTAGTCTCTATAGCAATTTTCACGTTTCTAATTTGAAAAACGACCAAACTCCCATACGAACTTTAACCCCCCATTTCTACCCCTAAGGGGTAGTTTATCCAAAATCGCCGAAAGTAGTTTTTTTTATTTGTTATTTTAAGTATATGTAGCAAGTTTCGAAGGTCAAACTTCATTGGTTTTCATTTTATAGTTGTATGAATTCCAGTAATTTTAAACATAAAACCCTCTTTTTTGCGTTATTGGATGAGATTTAAAAAAACACTGAAACACGTATTATTTCTTTATTTTTATTAATAAGTATTTATTCTGAGTTTCATGATCCTAGAACAATCTAAATTTGTTTTTTCATACAAACTTTACCCCCTCTTTTTACCCCCTTCTTCTAACATTTTCCAAAATTTCTATAGCCTAAATGTTATTCTGATGTTATTTTAATAGATTTATGAAAATTTCGTCAATATCCGTTCAGTAGTTTTTACGTGATGCTCAGTCAAACAAACAAACAAACAAGAATTTTAAAAATGGTTTTTATATGTTCAGTTACTTATTATACTACTCTGTCAAGAAAGTACCGGGAAAAGATCAATAATACACAAACTGTTTGTTAATCATCCAAATTTATTTTATCACCTTCAAAGTATGCTCCTTCAGAAACGATACACTTACGCCAACGAATAATCCAATCATCAAAACATTTTTTAAACGCTGTTTCCGGAATTGAATTCAGTTCTCGGCGCGAATTCTCCTTTATGTCTTCTACCGATTGAAAACGGGTGCCACGAAGTGGTAATTTGAGTTTAGGAAAAAGAAAGAAGTCGGCAGGAGCCATATCTGGTGAATATGGTGGTTGCTCGATGGTATTTGTTGAGTGTTTGGTCAAAAATTCTTTCACAATGATGGCCTTGTGCGAAGGCGCATTATCGTGGTGCAAAATCCAAGAATTTTCATTCCACAAATCTGGCCTTTTTCGTCGATTTTGCTCTCTTAAATGCCGCATAACGCTCAAATAATATTCTTTATTTACCGTTTGACCTTCCGGCAAGAATTCCGAGTGCACAACACCGCGATAGTCAAAGAAAACAGTCAACATGACTTTGACTTTTGATCGACTTTGGCGTGGTTTCTTCGGTTTCGGTTCAGTTGGAAGGCGCCACTCCGAAGCTTGTTGACTAGTTTGCATGTCAAACTCGTAAACCCACGTCTCGTCACCAGTAACAATGCGTTTCATGAATGTTGGGTCGGAATTGACTCGTTCTAGCATGTCCTCAGCGACTCTCATGCGATTGAGTTTTTGGAGAAAATTCAGGTCTTTTGGGACTAGCCGAGCGGTAACATGTTTCATACCCAAATGATTAGTTAAAATAGTACGGATCGACTCGTGAGATACAGAAAGTTCGGCGGCTATCTCTCTCAAAGTTGAATGAGGATTTTCAGTCACTATTTCCTTCACTTTTGCGATGTTAACTTCAGTTGCAGACGTTGATGGCCTACCAGAGCGAGGCAAATCTTCCATCACATCTCGACCGCTTTTGAACGCTTTGTACCACTCATAAACACGTGTTTTTGATAAAGTCGAATCACCGTAAGCCTTCTGTAACATTTTCAGTGACTCCGAACACGAAATTCCATTGGCGATGCAAAATTTAAGACAAACTCTTTGTTCAATGTTTTTGTCCATTATGAAATTCGCAATACACACTAGATATGATATAACTAAAAACAGCACTGTATTTAATATAAATAACAGATGCAACTCAAACTCCGCGCCAAAATAGAAAACAGTTGTGCCAATCTAACAACAACAAAAAAAACAAAAATTTGAATTTGGAACCATAAACAAATCATCCATTCCCGATACTTTGTTGACTGAATGTAAGTCGCCCTGATCGGTTTTTTTTTAATCTTCAATGTACAGACTTTTTGGTCGTAACGATTTTATTATATGTATAGATGTCAATATCGTCTCACGATGCAAGCTGAAAAAGAACGAAGAAAACTGCAGCGGAGGACAATAAGGGATGCCTCAAATCGTTTCGAACTTCCGGAGGCCGAATTTCGGCACTTATACCTACTTATAGAGTGGGTAAAGATATATTATGGCACTCTATTTATGTGCCGAACTGGATTCAGAATTCTAGCCGCACAACGGTGATGGATTACGTTCTACATAAAGGTAAGGTTAAATTTTATTATTTATCATATACTTAATATATAAGTAAGTCGGTAGGACTTACATAACGTTAGTATAGGCTCTATGAGGGCTTAGTAAAACAACTGGCAAATCAACTCATTCAAGTGCAGTCTTTCACAGGTTCTAGCTCCGTTGCACTATTTGGCGTATGGAAGTTACCAACGTGGAATAGGGCAGGAATATTGGTTATGCATTCCACAGTCCACCCACCGTCAGTAACTAACTGGCACAGGTTAGTTAAGCCAGAGGGCTACTACACTATGCCCACGCCGCGTGTCGCTACACGCTGGTTTCATACATTTAGCCGTCACGCGGGGCGGGAGCAATATAATCAGTCCTATACTAAATGTATGAAACCGATTTGCGTGCAACACGCGGCGAAGGCATAGTGGGCATCCTTTTGAGAGCTACGAAGCCACAGACAAACACACAGACATAGGCGTCAAACTTATATAATTAACATCCCTCTATTTTGGTTAGTTATTATGTTTTAATTTAATAAATAATTTCCAGGTAGCTGATGTAAACTGCCGCATATTAGCGGTACTATCCAGATTCCCCGGCAGAGCGCGTGACTCCTTCATATTCAATAACTCGGGCATTAAAACGGAGCTCAAAAGGCTGTACAACTCGCACATTGTGGAGTATTTCCTTCTGGGTATGTAAAAAACTCTACCAGTCAAAGTGACCCAAGTCTATGCTAAATAAAATTGACTTTGATTTTTCTGGTTGGTTCAGGATAGAAATATGTTTTTATTGACATTGAAAGATCTTATTGTAGTTGTAATTTTTAATGTTAATGCAAGTTATATATTAAATAGCTTTTGCCCGCGACTCCGTCCACGTAGAAGTCGTTTATCGGTTTTCCCTTGGGAACTACCACATTTTCCGGGATAAAAAGGATCATTTATGTTAATCCAGGGTATAAGCTATCTCCATTCTAAATTTCATCCAAATCCGTCCAGCCGTTGCAGCGTGAAAGAGTAACAAACTAACACACACACACACACACACAGGCAGACACACAGCCAGACAAAAACACAGACACACACACACACAGGCAGACACACAGTTAGACAGACAGACAGACAGACACATACACACACACACGCACACGCACAAACTTTCACATTTATAATTAATAGGATAGTTGGATTGTTTATGTATGTTTGTTTGTTTGAGGCTATGCAATAAAATATAGCCTGACTGTTACTTCTGAATAATGTAGCCTTCTAATGGTGAAAGAATGATTAAAATTGGGTTATTCGTTTCAGAGTTTATTATTATGATTACAAACAAACAAATCTTTCCTCTTTATAATATTATATACTAAATTGTGATTAATCTAAACAAAAGAAAAACTAAACATATATATAAAACTAGTACCCTAAAAATAAAATTAAAATAGTTTTCTATGTCCTCCTTGGTGCTGACTTGCTTGACCTCGAG
Source organism: Tortrix viridana (assembly GCA_963241965.1). Lineage (NCBI taxonomy): Eukaryota > Metazoa > Arthropoda > Insecta > Lepidoptera > Tortricidae > Tortrix > Tortrix viridana. The sequence continues at coordinate 38,970,589 of OY725171.1, read as the reverse complement.
CCTGAAAAAAAGAGTATAATTTATCCATGATGTAATTAATTGTTTGTTGTTGACTCGGGGGAAGGCTTGTGAACTGTTGCTCATGATGTTTATTTTGAATGTGCTGCCCCAAATAGTCCAGAAGAAATACACCCACTGGCACTGTCGGGTTCACAACACCATTGAGCAAACAAATGGGTACCTCAAATTTGTTTGAGAAATCTGAAATAATTAACACCTGTTGTATACCTGTTGCATTATTATAGGTTATTATGATTACAAATCCCTAACTTAAGTAGGTACTATAATGATAATCTGCTATAACAGAATGTTGTTATTTTTCAGAACACTTGGCACATAGCTGGACACTGCTGCAGATAGCAATCCAGTAATTGCCACCCAGCAGCTCCCGGCAAATGGCCTCCTATTAAGAGTGGCTCAAGAGAAAAGGGCAGCCATAATAAATAATTATTTTACATACTATAGCATTTCATTTCATTTTCATACTAGAGTAGACACATTGAACAGTGTTATTTTTAAAAACATTAAAAGTCAAACTGACTTTTTCCTATATAATAAATAGCCTAGACTCAAGCTACCTCCTTACCCAATCAAATTTTGCAAAAGTGCAACAGATACACTGTTTTAGTATGGGTAATTAAAACTTACTGATTTTTATGTTCCCTCAATCTCTCCATATTTATACTTAGAATGAAGTTATCCATATTCATACTTGCAACTCTTACATTAAAATAATAATAACCTGTATGTTTTACCAGACTGTAATTTGACTGGCTGGTGTGACTCCATCCGATGATAGAGTTCAATGAATCTATTATTATATTGTTAAAAATATTGTGATAAAATATTTTACGAATAATATTCCTGAGTAAATATATATGGAAAAAAAATTAAATACTTACGAGTTTCCAAACAGCCATAGGTTTGTCTGGCCCAAACTCCCGCAGTTTCCGCAAGATTGTGCCACTCGGTCCGAGACCCGAGTGGCCCACTAAATCCTCCGTTTGCAAAGAGTGGTGGCTAGCCATATATTCAACGAACTTCCTTTTTTGCATTGCCGTACAGTACAGCGGCTGTAACACAACATAAGTAATTGTTTTAACGAGGCACAATAAGGAATCGACTAAATAAGACTCATAATTAGTTTACATGTTAAACTTACACTTTTCTACCTTGCTTGGTTCAAGTTTCAACTGTATTTCTTGGTTGTGTTTCTTCTTAAAAGTCCCCATCCAATCTCATTTTTATTTTCTATTATTTTATTAACTCAGAAACAAAACTTCAATATAATATTAGAAACAAAACTTCAATATAATATTTTATATACATAGATAATAAAACTAATTGACTTGTCAAGCAAGATAACCCATACATTTAGAAAAGTACCCCGAGTCCGCTCCGTTCAGTGACTGATTTTAAACAACTCATTTCGGAAGCATTACATAAAGTCCGCCATTCAATATCAAACAATGTACAAAAATGGATTGATTTCATAACACTGGCAAACTTTTTGTAAAATGGTGGTAAACTCGCGTAATTCTTGTCACACTGGTTTATACACATTAGATATCGCGTTATTGACGCGATATCTTTATCCAAGTTGTCTACCATGTTAGAGTTTTCGATAAATTTAACGAATATGATAAAGTTTTAAACATATCCACACGATAAAGCTGTGTCATGCATAATAGGCCCACAGTCCACTTTCCATGATAAAAGAAGTCCTGCATGTTAGTATCCTGAAATATCCCACTGCTAGGCACAGGCTTCGCTTCCTTTTTACCACGTAGCCATGATGATTTTGGATAATCGTCCACCAGTTTTAATCGAAGTTACCAAGTTCATCCTGATAACATCACTTTGGTCGGCTGCGCCGCCGGCTTTATTGTGCGCTACTTATTTCGTATCCACTTTTGCCCACAATTCCTTCGGCATGGTTCATTAAAATTAAATGATAAATATTATACGTCCAGTCTGGGCACAATTTGTTGTTGTATTTAAGCCACTAACGGAAACTAATTGCTGTCTGAGGGTTAAGTGGACAAGTTTCCGATATGATGCAATGAAGCGTAGATGCTTTGATTGTACAGAATCTCGCATTTTTGCATTTACTGAGAATATGAATTTTCCCAAACGATTGACATGTAAACAATTACAATGACACAAGCGTACTTGTCGACCTTGTCATATATTTATTCATTCTCATAAGTGTTATATAAAAGGTAACTAATCCAGGGCATGGCATAGACAAATATAAACTGTATTCTGTAAAGGTTATAGATTAAATTAGCGTGCGGTCTTCAGTAGGTTTAGTTGCTTTTGATATGATTTTATTTGGCGTAACGTGAGTGTAAGAGTGGCAACGTTGAAATTATAAAGGTTTGCTGCACTGCACCTAAGTTTTTGTGCAATGTTTTTCTCACAAAAATTGATGTATCTTAAAAACTAGACCGAATCGAGCCTACTTTATACGACATTTTTAACTCCATATTATCTCGGGAACACGCTGTTAAAATCCTTTGGGTACGTCCCGGGCACGGTGTATATTTGTATAAATAATAATTATGTATTTGTATAAATCAGTGGCATAACAATAGGGTGAGAGTCCAGCGGCGGTAGTGTTGGCTGCTGCACGTGCTGGTTGTTTTTGCTGAGCCGGGTGCCGGTCGCCATCTTGGGCTTCTCTGCTGAGAGGTGATACGCGGCGGAGTGGTCGGAGCGTGTGGCGATCGACACACAGTTCTCCCACTTATCAAGACGAGAACCGTACAGTGATTGAACTCTGTATTATATTTTTAACTTTGACATTGGCAAAATTGTCCATACGGACAGACGCCATTAATAAAAAAATTGAATTGAACAGTATGGGGTAGTAGAGCGAGCCGGCAAAATGCCACGGGCCCCCGGCCCGAGGCCGTGAGCACACGAGAAACGTAACGAAAAAAAAAAAGAATCCGTATTTAATCAATTTGAGTCCGATGAATTTGCCACGGTTCTCAGATGGTATAGTTACGGCACTGATTATAAATATTACTGTAGGCCTGGAACGAATAACTTCCCGTACTGATTTGGCAACAGTAAGGTGGGCATTTCCGAGTATATTGGAGAAAATGTTATTACGGTTCTGAAGGCAGGCTCCTGCAGCAGCTGCGTGTACTCCAGTACTCGCTCGACGCTCGTCATCTGGTTCTCCATCTCCGCCGACTGCCGCATGCCCCACTGGAAGACGCCGGTCAGGGATATCGACTGCGTTATTGCCAGCCCCACGCTGCTAGCGTCCATATCTGGCAACGTTATCAGTAGGTAGTGTAGGCACGTAGGAACAGATACGTATTGATCATTTTAACTATGTATATCACAAATATATCGCATGTTTAAAGGAAAAAGGAAACAAGTTTGAAGTTATTGCGTTTTACTTTCAAACGTGCGATATGAGAGAAAATTAATAATATGATAATGTTTTGACGTATTCTGCAGGCTCTAAATTTTTTTTTGAAAAAAAAAGTGTTAATCGGTTGTCAAAATCAAGGTTTTTGCGAAAATACGGGATAGGATTTGTACACAGTCCACTACAAGACTTATACAATAAGAACTCATGAACACCCTAGGTACATTACGAAAGTTTTTTAGAATCGCCTAGTCAGTTATATTGGTTAGTAGATTGTTCAACAAGGGACTAAAGTAAGTTATTATTACACGAGATATTTATCCAAGCGAGGGTGGATGAAGTTAGAGTGTCATTCAGATTGCGAGAAAATAAATCATGAATTAAAATACCCAATAATTTTAAGAAAGACACGTAAAAATTAAAACTTAATAGCGCTATCTTGTTTACTCTCAACCCGCCACTGTTATGCAGAAAGAGACAACAACAAGGTTGATTTTGGGGTTAGAACATAACAAATAGTCCATAGACAACATTTCCGAAACGAAGACTGAGGCGGTGAGGTTGTATGCCCAGTCGGCTCTCCACCACGCACTCCGACGACAAGGGCAACATCATCAAATGGCAACATGTATCTGGCTGTTGGTGATTTTCCAAGGCTTTTATAAGGAAATTAAAAAGACAATCATTTTGGTAATGATTGTGAAATAGGGACTAAAAACACCTATTGTTTTGAGAAATGAATTCTGTTTCCTGATTGGTCAATTTTAATATTAGCTGTATTTTTGTTGCTTGATCAAATACAAAGATTTAAAAAAAAGTTTTATTAGTTAAACAGTATACGTACCAAAAGAGAACCCAGCGTTCCATTCATATTTTCCCTAGGGACTAAATGGACTAAATGTATGTATGTCCGGCTAGATGAGCCTAATATTACACACTTTTTGAGCATGAGATGTGAAAAATAAGATAAAATAATGAGGTACTGACCGGTTTTCATGAGGCAACCGAAAGTGACGCAAACGATGAAGAGTAAGCAGATAAGGTCGAGGAAGTAGCCAAAGGCGCGGCTGCAGGTGATGAAGAGATACCAGGCGGCGCTGTGCAGGTCTTGGTGGCGGTCGAACTCGGCCGCCAGCAGCGCCTCGGCGCCGAACGCGCGAACCGTGGCCGCGCCCGCCACCGTCGCCGTCAGGTGCCCGAACACCGGGCTGCGCGCTGCACGCACACTACCCCGTTACACGCACAAACACAATACTATCTATCTACTAAGGTAATCTATTTAGGTTCAAATCGAACGTACTGATTGCTTCGAGCCGTTTCACTGCACCTGTTGTCCGAATATAGATAACTCTAAAAATGTAGAATATTATCAATGCAGCCGCTATCGGTATTAAAAGAGAAATATCCGTCACTAATATGACGACAATCACGCCTATGAGGTTTAAAATTATCTGCAAGTTGAAGAAGAGAGGTTGGAAATTATTAATTTGAAGCAGTTATAAGCGAGTGTCAGGTTTTGATCAGCCGTAACATTACCTGAAAGCAATCTATCATGGCCTGCGGAAGCAATTCGTCGACAGCACCCATGTCCTTACTAAATCTGTTCAGAATTCGTCCTGACGGATTTACATGGAAAAACGCCATTGGAGAACGTGCTATACATTCAAACATTTTATCGTGCAACCTGAAATCAAAAGAGACGTAGAGTCGAGGTTGGCGAATAGGCAATTCTGTGAAGTAGTGGCAAAGGGACTCACATGATCGAGGAACTCATGCATAACGAAAAGAACATAAATGCTCTTACAAGTGCGACCGTTATTGTGGCTATTGTGATAATCCCGAAAATTATCACATAATAATTTCTGGTAAGGTCTGCCTCCGCCCATATAATATTATCAACGGTCGGATCGCCAGTCAAACGGTCCTCCGCGTCACTCCTGCCAAATCAAAGTCGGTAAAAATTGCGAATCTGTTTTTAAGAATATAATTAATTCAATTAATAAATTATATCAGGACGAATTTTGATGACAACGCGGTTAGCTTAGTTGGTAGTGACCCTTCCTACGAAGCAAGCGGTCCCGGGTTCGAATCCCGGTATGGGCAAATATTTGTGTGATGAGTGCGAATATTTGTTCCTCAGTCATGTAAGTTTTCTACATATTTAAGTATTTCTCTATATAAGTATGTATGTCGTTGCCTGGTACCCATAGAACAAGCCTAGAGCTTACGATTAGTTTGGGACTAGGTCAATTTGTGTGGGATTGTCCCTGATATTTATTTATAAATGATTTACAATTCAAAATTAGTGAATTGTTTACCATCGACTGATCCAGTAGTCACTGGCGCTCGCGCAGCACTGCGCGGCCAGGAACATTGCCCCGACCGATATCGCGTACGGACACGACGCGCCGGCCAAGAAATAATCGCGATACACTGACCCTTTCACTCTTCCCTTTTTTTGCATTTCCGCTTCTGGTTTCTGGTCCTATAGTGATGTAGCATTAGGTAGGGGCCATCTATAAATTACGTCACAAGGTGGTCACATTCGTGAGATCTCTCCCTCTGGTCTGACGTCACACACGAGTATTTTGCAATATTACATCTAGGAATGGTTCAAAATTAAAAACAGCAGTTCCAAGATTTTGACCTGTGACGTCACGAAGCTTATGACACCTCCCACCCCTACACAATGTCACTTTGTTGACCCTCTCCCCTTAACGTGTGACGTAATTTATGGATGGACCGTATGAGGATATTAAACATTTTCTAATTTCAATGAACGTGTTTGGTTGGAGCCAATGGGGCGCTCGCACCGCGACGCTGGCGTCCAGCACCATGGACCAGTGCCGCCGAAAGAAGCTGATGCCGCTGGGCTGCGCGAGCGAGGCGGCGGGCGCGGCGCCGCTCTCCTCCCCCGGGCGCACCTCCCGCGTATTCTCCCTCATCAGCTGGATTATTGACAATTCTTTTTCCTGTCAGAACACGCGAACTCTCAAGTTCAAATACTTTAAACTTTTAATTCAAAATGCAAGTGGTTTTTAGTTACATCCAAATCATTGAAGGCTCCTTCGGCGAGTATTTTGCCCTTGTCCATTATTATAATTTGGTCAACTGATTTAATAAACTGAATTTGATGGGTCACTAAGATGACTGTCTTGTCTACTAAGTATCTGTAAAGCAATTGCAATAAAATGTAACTACATATTTTCATTTAAGATACAAATCAACAATCTGTAGAATAGGTACCTAGTACATACGCGACATATTCGATTTTTTACAAATACCTTTTTATACATCTCTCGAATATATGCTTTGCCACTCGAGTGTCAACTGCCGACAGCGGGTCATCCAGTAAATATATGTCTGCCTTAAAATCATAAACGCAGTTTTACTTACAAAAGGGTACCTACTAGGTTCAAAAATATAATTTTTATGACACGTACAGTCAAACTCATAAATATGGATACATTTTAATACGTTGTCTATTTAATGTCATGTTTAAACTGCCATACCTATATGTCACAGCGATTAAAGTGACAAGTTACTAAAGTTTATACATATTTATGACCTTGACTGTACCTACGCTGAGTGTAGGGGAGACCGGGGATGGTTGACTATAGGGGCAGGTTGACTAACTATCAAAAACTCTTCAGACGCAAAGGCCTTGAGCCAACCAATATGGCACGAGAGTCCGCCACCTCCCCCCGCTCAGTCACCGGGGGAGGTAGCGGACTCTCATGCCTTATTGGTTGGTTCAAGGCCTTTGCGTCGGACGAATTTTTGATAGTTAGTCAACCTACCCCTATAGTCAACCATCCCCGGTCTCCCCTACTTATAACGCTATATCAAATAAAATTAACAATAGGTACTCGTAATAACAAGACAAGTAAAACGATTCCAACCAAATAAGTAGATGGATTTACTAATAGTTATTTAAGAGATCTCACGCCCACCACAGATTTTTATTGAAAAATATTTACACCGTTTGAAGAAATTGTTTTAGTGCATTTTTGGTTAAAATAAATAAATAAAATATCAGGGGACAATCTCATTTTTGGTTAGGATAAAGATGAAAAAGCGAAAAGCTTGGGTACCTAAGTATACAAATATAGGTACCTACTAAAAATCTGACAATATTACATTTATGTGAGGGAGGAGAACCCTATTTCTCAAAATGGTATGACTCTAGGCAGGAGTCGAACTTTTGGAGACGATGACGTCATGCTGCATAAAAAATGCAAGATAATGTCAGTCATATTGTGTTTTTACCCGGAAAGTTATGGGGTACCTAGTTGTGTGGTCACACTTCTCTTTTTATTGTATTTCCTGTCCTTGCTGTGTCTCTTCAGACCGCTGCGCCAACCTCAGATTCGAATTCAGCGCCCCAAAAGACGTATAAAATGGAATAAATCAAAACTACCCCACAACTTTCAAGCTTGGCGCTTTAGAGCACTAATTGATTGTATTATAATGAAAGTTTAAATTTTTGGTATCGGTATCGCGGTACCCAGTTATGCATACCTATCCTTATTATTTTTTTCGAGTTCATCGATCGACTGTAGGTACCAAAAATCATTTACTAATAGTCTCGTTAATTTTAGCAGGTAATAAATGTTAAATAACATAACCGAGTTAAATAACCCCCGACTTAATCGGGACCCCTACTTTCTCATCAGTCACCACTAACATAGGTACCTACATGGCTTAACGGATTTCCATCAAACCAAAGCTAATAACACTCGATTAAATCACCTTTTCTAACAAAAAAATCTAAATCCGTTTAGATAGGCGCCTACACTGATACACAAATACACACGTTAACTTATAACACCCCTCTTTTAGCGCCGGGGTTTAAAATATGTGTTGTTGCTTATTGCTGTGTTTATTTATTATTTTATTTAATTAATTTATTGCACAAAGGTGAACTTAATGCTATAAGCTTTCTCTACCAGGCAATCTTTAGAAGAAACAGAAATCAATAAGTAAGTAGGTCTGTATTAAAAGAAGTTTTGTTTTACATGAAGTTAAATTTAGATCTCTCTATTTTACCGCGATTCTAATTTACTGGTACCTGAATACCTGCTAAATAAGAGCACCCTGTGCGCAACATTTCGTCGTTTTGACGTTATCGATTCCAAAAGTTTGAGCCCCGTGTGGCACCAGTAATGGGCATAAAGACACATGATTCTTATTTTGAAGAAGATAAAGATTATTCATTTGTTTTGCAACAATCAATTTATAACCTGCGGAGAGTCAGAATCTTTGTTAAAAAGTAGCAGAAAAAGTTTTAATTATCGTACGTATCATACATGTTGGGATAGAAACAAATTTAAACCATACTATTTTTTAAACCCTTTTCACCCTGCTAGGGGTAGAATTTCCAAAAACGCCAAAACTTATATTTTATATTTTCAGTAGTCTAGAAACGTATTTCCGTATATCTAACTTCAAAAATAACTAAACTCTCTTACAAATTTCCACCCTTAATATCACCTCCTTAGGAGTAGTATTTCCAAAATCACCGAAAGTAATACTTTTAGTCTGTAAGCAGTCGCCAATACCCATTTCCACATTTCTAACTTCAAAATTGACCAAACCCCCCATTTCATCTCCTTAGGTGTAGTTTATCCCAAATAACCTAAAGTTATATTTTATATTTGTTAACCTAAATACTAATTTCCACGTTTTTAAGTACAAAAAGGACCAACCTCTCATTTCATCCCTTAAGGGGTAGTTATCAAAATCGCCGAAAATTGTATTTTTTATTTGTTAACAGTAGCCTATATAACAATTTCCACGTAGAAACGTAACTTAAACGTAAACTTAAAATTTGACCAAAATCCGATACAAACTTTCATCCCCCGTTTCATTCCCTTAGGGGTACTTTGTCCGAAGTCGCCTAAAGAGGTATTATTTATTTGTTAACAGTAACCTAAATACTAATTTCGTTTCTAACTTCAAAAAGGACCAACCTACCATACAAACTACCACCCCCCACCCCCCACCCCCCCTATTTCATCCCCTAAGGGGTAGTAATCCAAAATTTCCAAAAGGTTTTTTTATTTGTTAACAGTAGCCTATAGCCTATTCCCACGTTTTTAATTTCAAAAACGACCAAACTCCCATACTAACTTTAACTCTCCATTTTCTCCTCATAGGGGTAGTTTATCCAAAATTGCCAGAATTCGTTTGTTTTATTTGATACCAGTAGCCTATATACCTACCAATTACCACGTTCCTAACTTCAAAAATGGCCTAACTCCCATAAACTTTAACCCTTCATTTCATCCCCTTAGGGGTAGGTGTTTGATGATCTTTAAGTGCCCATTGCTTGTCAGCTTAAAGTGTGCAACACTGGTCCATCACCCTAGTTACCTAGATTGTAATAAATTTCTTTTTTAACACAGTTGCTTAAAAAGTGGTACTTTTCGTAGCTGTATATCGTGCGGAAAGTTGGTTTTCGCGAACTAGTGCTTTTTACTTTTCAAATTTTTTTAAATTTATACGTATTCCAATTCATTAGGTACTACTTATTGATGAGTGTTAATATTGGTTTCCTTTAAACATCGTAATCAACATAAAAATCTACTGTTAATGACAGAATACGAAAAATATACATATTTCATATTTTGTTACTTACCTCTTCATCATTATAACACGTTTATTTTTGAATATTGAACCGTTCTTAATAAGTAAGTTGTCTGAATGGAACGGAATAGCTGCCGTAACGCCTGTCAAAATTTTTACGTTATGAAGAGGCGTTTTTTCTTACTACAAAAATGTTTTAAGTTTCCAAAGGCAACATTCGATATTGTTTTTATAATAAACGATACACAAATAATCGTAAATAACAATACTTAGGTAATAAAAGTACAATGTTTTATATTTACAATTGTTTATGTTTATGTATAGAACATGCATTTGAAAAAAAACTTTCATTGAAGTGGGTTCAATAATAATAACAAAATCCATTTTAGTCGAATGAAAGCTAAAAAAACACCTCTTCATAATGTCAAAAATTTTCACTGCGAAAGATCGAACTTACAACAAATTTGTTTACCAATCTTAAGTTTTCAAAAAGTTGCTTATAAAATGAGTGAATCAGAGTTTGAAATTGATTTATTTTTTCGCAAATGTGTTAAAAAACGTCGTTCGTTACTCGTGCGCAAATGTCATTTTTGGGTCTATATTGTCTTCCATAAAGTTTTAGTTCCGTTTTCAAGATTCCATAACGTTTTTAGTCATAAATATTGTTAGTCATAATATTGATTGTCATAATATTTGAGGGTATAATTTGTATTTCCGATTATTCCTGGTCATATTTGTCAAAAGTCATAAAAACTTTATTAATAACTTTGTAAATCATAATGTATTACACCTCATAATGTTAAAGGTAATAATATTGCTTGACATAGTGATTATAAGGTCCAAACTTGTTTATCATAATAGTAAAATACATTAAAATGTAAGTTTTGCCTACTATATGTAAGTATTAGTTAAAAAAAAATTGTCCGGTTCTGGCGCTTCGCCGGCCGCTGCCGCGGCACGCTCGCTTCACTCGCTCGGCTCGCGCGCTGTAGGGTCGCAGTTCTACCTAACACTCCTCCTCGCTTCGCTCGTCGTCGTACCTAACGGAGACCTTCCTTTCATGTCTACATCATATTCATAATATCAATTTGAAATTAAAAAAGAAAGAACATTTGGAGTCATAAAAATTACATAATAATATGTACTGAGGCAATGAAACGGTATGAATAATAATAATTAGTAGTTTTAAATATATGTTTTAAAATAATTCTGTTTAATCATCAATATGCCTTTTAATGATATAGATATAATTTTATGACTTACGATAATTATAATCGTTAACATTATGGACTTTAGCATTATTAAGCATTATGCTTTACAATTTTTATGACTATCGATAGTGATGAGCATAAATAGTATGACAATCAATTTCTGACTTTCAAAATTCGATATAACAACTTTATGGGTGACAAAGGGATCCCGTCATTTTTCACTCGCCCCGAGTCTTGGCACTTGCCTACGGCTCGTGGCAAGATATCTCGGTACTCGTGAAGTAAGTATGACATACTTTCCGCACTAGCATCGAAATGTACTATTCCAATTGCATTACCTAGTGCGCTAAATTTAAGTCAATCCGATGAGCAGGTAAAACTAATAAAAGCATAAAGTATGTTATACTTATTCAAAATACTGCTACCCATCCACAAAGTCATCGCCTTACTTCTTTATACACAGCTCTTGCCAAGTTAATCCTTGCCCTTTGTCCTCCACTCAAAGAGACTCCTCGTTCGCCGACTACAGTTTTGTCTCCATGAGGAAACAATGAGATATCCCTCTCGAGTGCACAAACTCTGCATACTTCCATGTATCGCGCTTTAACGAACGGTTGGCCAAACAATATGTTTTGGCGCACAGAACCTGTAGGGCAATAATTTCAGTCGCATCACTCGTATGGTATTGTCGGACGGTGTACACCACTCGGTCGCACTCCAAACGCGTGTGTTAAACAATGCACTCGTGACGTCATAACCTTGAAGCATTCATGAACGAGCTTTTATTAAAGCGATCGAACTAGTAGGTAGGTACATAATACGCAGATTTTTATCCCATTTACCTAAGTACCTATTGCATAAAATGTAACTAATCTTCATATACAACGGTGATTTTAGCTAGTTTATTCCGCGCTTAAGTTATGATATATCGGTAACATAAAAGATAAGTTAAAAAAGATAAAAGATATTTATTCAGTAAGTAAGCCGCACGGGCACTTTTACCCATCAAAAACTACCAGGGCTTCCCACAGTCAAACTGTTACTCCAGTTTTGTGGGGCAATGCTTAAATGTTTATTTTTAATTAGAAATTGTACCTATTAAATATTAATAATACTAATAATAACTGCTTAGAAGAAGCGCCGCAAGAAACTCAACAGTTAGCCATTTTTTAAACATAGTTAACTTTATGAGTTATGACAATGATACTACTTATTCTAGCATTATATAAAACTGTAAAAATGATATAAAATATCTGCGTAGGTACTTGTGCAGGAAAACATGTCAGAATTGTTACGAGGGAAAAAACACACGGTACCTACAGATATTATACAGGGTGACTAGATATTCAATACATTCCTTTTAAGGAGGCATAGTAGAGCTCATTTGGAGCAAATTAGGTCATGTAGTACCCTGGCCGAAAATTATTAGTTTCTGAGATATTTGAGATTTTAGTTTTTTTTCGAAATTGCCGAACATATTCGAAAAAAAGATATAAAAAAATAATTTGCCTTTTTTTAATGCACGTTCATGTATTTTCTGAAAGCTAAAATGTCAGCGATTTCACGTAATGACAAAAACCTAATCACATAATGCTACATGTCATGTTATTTAATAAAACTCCAATAAAAAGACACGCAAAAGTAATTACTTCATTAAAAGACAGTGTTTTTTTTTTAAATAAATGTATGACATGCAGCGCACAAATCACTGGAAAAACTTCCTTGGTTTACTAGCTATCTAATGAGATATAGGTAATAGTTACCAAAAAATATTAAATATTCAAAATAAGCAAGTACTAATTAAAACTAAGAAGTACATTTCTTATGAATTTCCATTACTCTTGTACCTGGTACGAACTCTTCAGAAATCAGTATTTATCTTCAGATGCATACTTCAATGGCCGATATTATTGCACAGGAGAACTGAACTTAATTAATTAAAAGATAATTAAGAAAGAGTAAGTAATTATTCGCCGTCAAAAATAGATACTTGTAGATTAACTCATGTTTAGGGAATCAACCTACTGATTTTCAACCGTCACGGTCAACCAACCAACCGTCACGGTTGAGGCGGGTATTTTTTTTTAGTTTTTAATTTATTGTAGCTAAACAGAAAAGTATTAACATCAAGTCGAGCTATAGGTACGCGCAGGCAGACACCATCCCTTATGCCACTGTATTATAGACTTTCATAATTAAACAAGTTAATAAAAAAATCATTGAATTTAAGTTTTCAACCGACTTTACGTTCAAGTTAATGCTTTTTCCAAATCAGTAGGTTGATTTCCTAAACATGAGTTAATCCACAAGTATCCATTTTTGACAGCGAATAATTACTTATTCTTTATTAATTATCTTTTAATTAATTAAGTTCAGTTCTTTTTTGCAATAATATCGGCCATTGAACTATGCATCTGAAGATAAATACTGATTTCTGAAGAGTTCGTACCAGGTACACGAGTAATGGAAATTCATAAGAAATGTACTTCTTAGTTTTAATTAGTACTTGCTTATTTTGATTATTTAATATTTTTTGGTTACTATTGTACCTCATTAGATAGCTAGTAAACCAAGGAAGTTTTTCCAGTGATTTGTACGCTGCATGTCATACATTTATTTTAAAAAAAGCACTGTCTTTAAATGAAGTAATTACTTTTTTGTGTCTTTTTATTGGAGTTTTAGTAAATAACATGACATGTAGCATTCTTTCTATGTGATAAGGTTTTTGTCATTACATGAAATCGCTGACATTTTAGCTTTCAGAAAATACATTAAAGTGCATTAAAAAAAGGCAAATTATTTTTCATCTTTTTTTTCGAACATGTTCCGCAATTTCGAAAAAAAACTAAAATCTCAAATATCTCAGAAACTAATAATTTTCGGCCAGGGTACTACATGACCTAATTTGCTTCAAATGAGCTCTACTATGCCTCCTTAAAAGGAATGTATCGAATATCCAGTCACCCTGTGTATTATACGTGTAACCACATAAAAGAGTTGATATGTTTTCCTACATAAACCGTGTCCCCTAGACAAGATACAGCGTTTACATGATTTTTATGAGTTATTTATGAGTAAGCTATTAAGTAGTTAATTTTCTGGTTTAGGCCACGCATTTTTGTCCGTTAGATAGCCCTCGACCCTATAGTACGCTTTAGACATCAACGATTTTTTCACGAATACGATACATGTTTGTTTAAACAATAGGTAAAGAAGGGCTTACCCACAAACAGCCAGGGCTCCTGGCTGGCGTAGCTCACGGTGCCAGCGGTGTGCAGCGCGCCGGTGGAACACGGCAGCTCGCCCAGCACCATGTGCAGCACGGTGGACTTCCCCGAGCCCACGGCGCCGATTATTGTGGTCAACGACCCAGAATATATCTAAAAACATTTTTGGTGGTCTAGCTAGATTCACTTTTCACCTTATTTATTACACACATGTCATTTTAATCGGTTTAGATTTTAGAAGTTACTGTTTAATAAATATACATACATATACATGAATCCTAAAACATTTATCATATTGCACGTTGGGAACTTGCTTGTCAATCAAATCAAATTAGATACGTAAATAACTTGGTAAATAATATAAGAAACTAGCTTCTGCCCGCGGCTTCACCCGCGTGGCCTACAGGAAACAAATTTTTTTTTTTTTCAGAAACAAACATCATATACAAACGGCATGTATTTAAATTGTCATCTTTTTTAAAGATTAAACCTCTTTCTCTGAGCCATAAAATAAAGTTTAGGTCAGCAGAAAAATACATTTTGGTCAGCAAAAAAAAAATAACCAAAACCTAACTGACATAATTTTTCTGCCGACCAAAACTTTTTTGCGTTGCTCAATAATAATATTAATAATTTAACTGCTGATCAAATATAATAAAATAATTGCAAACCAGAATATTTACTCCCTATGTTTGTATAACAATATCCCAAACAAAGCAATAAGGACGAAGTTCTCCGTAAAACTGAACTAATGTCTGAGATGAGAGTAGTAAAATATTTTTATTTGTTGACCAAAAATGTATTTTATGTCTAACGGCCACACTCAGAGACGTCAATTAATGTTTAAGTTTCATTAAAGTTGCTGCTGTCACTTTCTTTGCTATAGCAATAGAATAAGAGGCAGCAACTTTAATGAAACTTAAACATTAATTGACGTCTCTGAGTGCGGCAGTAAGATTAAGAGGATCACTCATTAAAAAAGATGATCGTTTAAATCCATGCCGTATGGTTTTAACAGAACTCAAATCGTAATTAGGAGACAACCAGAAGTGGATAATAAATAATTAATATTGTTTACAACAAAATACTATACCGACCGCAATATTTCTTTGTAAACAATATTTTTTGTTTTTCCTTCAGGTGCTAGAATCACCATGTAAAAACCCCTACCCTATTTTTAACCTAGTCGCGGCTACATCAATTTGTAAGAAATTAATTACAATAAATGGACCTACCTAACCTAAATTAAATTAATTAATTAACAAAATGTAGCTTTACAGTATGGGATAGTATTAAAAATATTAGCTATTTAATGTGCTATATTAGTCAGTAACCATAATTAAAATGTGCAACCAAATTGTACCTACCTAACAAGATAATTAAAATTTATGAGATATTTAAGATATTAAATTATGGCAACCTTTTAACCCTACTTGTAATAATAACAATTAATAAGCTAAACCCATTGGTAAAATATTTAGTTGTTAATTTGGAATTGTTAAGTGTTCATATCAGAAATGATGTAAAAAGGAACCCTAAATTTATGAAGCTAGTTTTATTTATATTTTGGCCTTTGTTATAGAATGTGATCATCATAGTGGTATTACTCCTAGTTATGACAGTAGCAACCAAGTTCTTTTCAAACTAATTAAGACTTATAGTTTACTTTTCCTAACTTACCCAATGAACCTAATTAATACTTAATAGTCAACTTATAAAATGGAGATATACCTACTTATGTTTACTTTATGCATTGAAAGAGAAATGCCCTAACAACTTGTTTTACCCCATTATTTGAAAATCCAGCAATATTTTCAGTAATAATAAATGTTATCAGATTCTCATACTTTAATGACTTAATTGATTTGAGAACATCCTAAAATATTATTTAAATTTATATTTGCTCTACTATTATAGTATATTAACTCATTTGACTTTTATATTGACATATTAATGAATGTTAGCCAGTTGGTAACGACCCCGCCCACAAAGCCAGCAGTCCCAGGTTCAAAACCTGACGCAGGCAAATATTTGTGTAATAAGCAACCACATTGTCTCTGAGTCATGAATGTTTACTATACATTCAAGCATGTCTTTCCCCTTACAAGTATACATATCATTGTCTAGTACCCACAGTACAGTCAGAGCTTAATTTGAAACTAGGCCTAATTTTCATTATTATCTGTATTAAAAATGTTATATCTGAAGAATTGTTATTCTAATTTTTCTATAATAATTATAACATTAATTTCCAACCCCTGTTTATTCTATTAATAGGTACTTATTGGATTTGAATATGGTATACAGATGCAATCAACCAACACAGGGAGTCAACATTGTATCTCCGGCCCAAATTTATAGTTTTATCAGGGGACCCAGATTCCTAGTATCAGATACAAGTCTAGAATAACCATACCTAACCCTAACATATTAAGGCAACTGAGTAGCAGAATTAGAAGATGGTTTTACTTCATTGCTTTCAAGTAATAAAATCTAATATCGACTAAAATGAGTTTTATGGTTCTCGGTGACGCTAAATATATATAATGAAATGGTCTTAGGTTAGCCCCCCCTACTGAGTGGAGGGATTCCTGCCCCTAGCACCCGTAGGTATCTGTGCACGGCGGCGTCCCTACTGTCCAGTGCTCCACAACCTATCTATTTGTTATCAACAATCAAAATAATTTATGTAAGACTTTCTAGCCTTTTATTTGAATTTTACTTTAACGGTAAATTTGACCATTTCAATATATATAAGTAGTGCTTCTTACTTAGAGATGCAGAATTAGTGTGTTATCTAGGTTTCTACTTAGGTTTGCTCTCCTGACAAATGAAAACAATTTCCCTAGGTTAATCTTAACCTCAAGAAACATAATAAGGTTGGTAATTTGGGCTCTTTACCCACTACTTGTTTTATATTTAAAACTCATAGCTTGATTGATTCAGTATAAAAGGTAATATAACTGGTATTGATTCTGTCTGGAAATTTGCTTTCATTCTAAACAAATCTCGCCCTACTTTGTATGAAGTGCACTTGTATTCCATTCTACGGAAAAAAAGCAACGCTTCCAGGACTTCTGCCCGTAATAAGCCAAGACTGGTTTTATGAGGTTCATACTTAGAATCCTCCAGTTTCATAATGCTAGCTATGAATCAACCTAGCTGGAGTATTATTGATTAACTATTTGATCTATTTGATCACTTTTCAATCACTGATTTGACTTGGACAACGTTATATCACTTTTATGTTTCTCGGAGTAAGACTGCAGCTTAATTTAACTTGAAAACAGTCATTTTTCTGCTTTAAATCATCCAAAACCGGCTCGAAATCATTCTCAACGCTTTCCACCAATACATCAGTTTGACGTTCTAAGCGCCCTTCCCTACCACAGACAAAGTTAGTTGTCAGATGTCATTCAACTTACGAATTGACTTCACACAATATTTGCCTTTGCTTTTAACTTATTGAATTTACTCGCATAATATTTACTTTCTTATTATTTTAAATATAGTTAATTTTACTATAATCGTTATAATTTATTTAGTTATGTAGATACTTCAACTTTTATCGTTATTTTGTTGTTTTACGTGATCCGACGATTTCTTGCCTAGCTAAAGCACAATTATGTGTTTTAAAGCTCCTCACGGTGTAATGAGGAAACCTCTAACTACCTAACCAACCCTATAATTCTACTGTTTTGAACCAAACTAAAGAGTCACGTAACTCTTACATTTACAATTAATCGTGTAGATGTGTAGTGTCAGAATATCTCGGTGTAAAGATACCCTGCTAGACCAGCTAAACCTATCATGACAAAGTCTTCGGAACTAGAATTCCTGTGT
Organism: Tortrix viridana; assembly: GCA_963241965.1. Lineage (NCBI taxonomy): Eukaryota > Metazoa > Arthropoda > Insecta > Lepidoptera > Tortricidae > Tortrix > Tortrix viridana. The sequence goes on along the minus strand of OY725171.1, from coordinate 38,952,332 downwards.
GTAATCCTAAGACTGTTCCGCCGGCTAATGAAAGCCTTAAGTTGGCATCCGAGTCGGATAAATACCTAAGGTGGTCGATATATAAATATATAAATAAGGGACTATCACTAATACATATTCTGCATACCGTCTCCACTGCCAAAGCATCGGTTCCAGTTACGGTACCTAAAGAGCAAATTTACAGAATATTGCTAGTGATATCTGACGAAACGCGAGTTAACAGCCGTCAGAGCCGTACGCGAAAACCCTTAACTTACTTGGTTAAAAGATAAAATCTGATATTCAAATATCCCTTAACCAAAATGTAAGTGAAGTTTTATAATTGTTATCAACGTCTGCCTGGATCTCAGCCCAACGACTACCAAGTATGTCGAACAAAGCGGAGATCTGGAATTAGAAACAAAATTAACACCAAGCAAAACACTCACTATAAGTTAAAGACCTAGAACACAGTTATTAAACCTTAGATTAACACAATTAAATAATAAACCCCAAGTCCCGTGCTGCGACTTCAACGTACTCCTCCGAAACGCCCATCAGAAAGATCCCAAATATTTATATCTTAAATTAACCCAATAACTTAAATGATAAACATACTTTACACACGCGAACAGATATAATAAAATCAAATATAATTTCCAACCTCCAGTACCTAGCAACAACAACTCACCCAACCGAAGACCGTCAGAAAAAAGATTATTATCCTAGTATCGGCTACCACTTACTCCTCTGAAGACCGCCATAAAAAGATCCCGAGCGCCCTTATTCACTCCTATTTATCCTTTTTCGAAACCGCCACGTTTTGCAAAAACAGTAACCATTACCACCCTTTTTTATCGCTTTAAATCCTATACTATAAACTTCCGTATAAGGTTCATATTCTATCTAGGTATCTAATCCACTTCGAATGCAGGTGTCCAAGATGGCCACCGTTTCCTAACTACATTGTCAATTATATTGTAACGACTAACAATTAAGGCTCATTTTGATATCTCTTTCCCCGACATAGATGTGCAAAGATGGCTACTCTATTTTTCTATGTTTATTGTCAAATATATCGCATCACCCAAAAAATAAGGCTCATTTTGTTTTTGTTAATTTCAATTCAATTCCGCTTAGCAACAATAATTTACTCAAAGCGTCCTTCACCTCCAGGAATTTTTGAGCACTCTGCTAACATTTTGTACTGATTTTAAAACTTCGTTTTATTCACTTTTATTTTTAAGTAATTGTTGCCCAATCTTGCGTTCTAACTTATTTTACATACATTATAAATTGATTTAAGTTTGATTATAAGAATTACAATGCCCTTTTATAGTATTGACTTATTTGCTTTTAAGTTATAATATTTTTAGTATTATTTATTATTAGCTCTTTTCGTCTGTAATTTATTTTGTGAAGTGACGAAATAGCTTAGATGAAGCTGGTTCCGTTACATCCAGGCTGCTCCGTGAGCTTACTCTTTCATTTTAGTGCTTTGCAATAACCAACATGGTTCCACTTTGAGATGAAGGACCCTATGCAATTACATATTTTTTCACGTCTCACTCTAAAAGTACACTCATTGTTTATCTTAGAAGCGGGTTGAAAGTAATGCATGTAAACCCTAGGGAAGAAAAGTAATTAGAAAAAAGCCGGTCAAGTGCGAGTCAGACTCGCGCACCGAGGGTTCCGCACAAACTTTTAGGTAATGTCCCAAAGGACTCGAGCCTTTTGGCTCTTTTTTAGGGTTCCGTACCTCAAAGAAAAAAACGGAACCCTTATAGGATCACTTTGTTATCCGTCTGTCTTTCTGTCTGTCTGTCTGTCTGTCTGTCTGTCTGTCTGTCTGTCTGCCTGTCTGTCTGTCTGTCTGTCTTTTTCTCAAGAACGCGTAGAGGTATCAAGTTGAAATTAATATCAAATACTTAAGTCTGCGATCCCTTGGATCACTGAAAAAATCAAAGATCTAAGTCAACGCTATCAAAAGATACGGCCGTTTATGTCACATATTGAAGGGAATCTCAAGGGAATCAAAACCTATAGGGTACTTCCCGTTGACTTAGAATCATGAAATTTGGCAAGAAGCAATATCTTATAGCACAAGTAAAGGAAAAAATCCGAAAACCGTTAATTTGTACTTAAATCACATAAAAACAATGTCCAATATAAACTGACACTCACTAAGTACGAAAGTGCATACTTATTGCGTGTCAGTTTATACTGGACTTTTTTTATATTGCATGAAATTCCCGTGATTTACAGATGTAGTTCAAAATGATTTTTCTTCGTACTTTATCGGAAATGTTCGTATTTATCATGCTCTCTCAATTAGCTTCACTACCCATCATACCACCGTAGGGGTAGGTCGCATTCAGCAGCCAATATGTGTATAGAGTGGCTATATATAGTATTCGCTATAGTTTTGGTTATAATTACGGTTTACGTATATAACATTTGTATTATCATGCCGAAACTACAAAATAGAAGAAAACGCTTAGGTCCTCCAGTCCAGGAATTTATATTTAACATATAGCTGTATTTTTTTTTCAGAAATAGCAAATTCGGAAATAGCAATGATTCTCAATATTTTGGCAAAGTTCAACAACGAATTTAAGACGCGACGGGCATTTCTCGGCCAAACTAATAAACAAGAAAGAAGATAACAAGAAAAATAAAAATTCATATCCAAATAATGTTAACTTAGGTAGACCACGATAAAATTTTCTTTCTAGATCTTGATGACTTTGATTACGCAGTAATACGACATATGGTTTATAATTTCCATTCTAAGATCCAGGCCCTTAAGTCTAAATTGATGGAAACGATGAATTTTAAAGGCTGTGATTTTACATTAAGAAAGATACTTCGCCAAATGGGTTTTCGATTCAAGAAAATTACAAACAATAGATGAATGCTGATGGAAAAGGATGACGTTAGATTAAAAAGAGTAAAGTATCTGGACTTAATAACAAAGTATAGATCTGAAGGGAGAGAAATTGTGTACATTGACGAAACATATGTTCAAATGAGATTATGTAGAAATGAGTAGCCGGAAAACAGTAAATAAGTATATTAAAGTATTATCAAAACATTTAGAACACGACGTACAGACGTCAGTCACCGAACCAGACGGTAAAACTCAACATTCTAGTTGCTTAGTAACTATTCAAATTATGGCACATGTAACTCGATTAATATCAGCTAAGCAGCCAGTACAAGCGCTATACAGCCTCCAATACGCCCCCTTAATCTATTACATGTCCCTAAACATACATACAGACAAGATACAACAACCTACAGTACTGCTTCAGTACTTGCCTGTACACATCGAACAATGCCGGAAAACAGTAAATAAGTATATTAAAGTATTATCAAAACATTTAGAACACGACGTACAGACGTCAGTCACCGAACCAGACGGTAAAACTCAACATTCTAGTTGCTTAGTAACTATTCAAATTATGGCACATGTAACTCGATTAATATCAGCTAAGCAGCCAGTACAAGCGCTATACAGCCTCCAATATGTTCATACATCCCATTTAACAGGAAAATGCTGGGCGGATTCTACGGATAAAGGAGTGAAACAGTTAATTTCAAAAGGCCAACGTCTTATTATTGTACATGCAGGTAGTGCCAAAGGATTTGTTCCGGGTGCTCTGCTTATGTACAAGTCTACTGATAAGACCGGTGATTATCACGATGCCATAAATAATGTAAATTATGAAAAATGGTTACAAAATCAACTTATTCCCAACTTGTCTCCAAATTCTGTATTAGTAGTGGATACTGCTGCTTATCACAATAAATATGTGGAACGCCCACCCAACTCTAATACAGCAAAGCCGCTAATGATAAACTGGTTAGAAAAATATAATATTCCCTTTGATCCATCATTAACCAAGGTACAACTATATGAAATTATTTGTCGTCATAAACAAGACTGTAGAATATTCAAAAGACAAGATTTTACATCAACATGGACACACAGTGTTAAGGTTACCGCCATACCATTCCGACTTCAACCCAATTGAAAACATATGGTCCCAGATAAAAGGTTACGTATCAAAAGAAACATAGACATGAATATGACTTATATGACTACGGCAAAAAACGCCAATAAAATACATTTTTCGTAGGGGAGCCCCTTTATTTCTTTGAGTTTAAGTATTTGTTGTACAGCGGCAACCAAAATACACAACTGAATATGTTACGTGGTATGCACATTAATTTTGCAAATTAATGTGCAATTAAAATACTTGCATAGGTCTTGAATTATTATAATAAAAAATAAAAAACAAAATAAAATTCAACCAGTTCCAACTTAGTTAATTCTCTTCGCACACACTCATTCAAAAATAAGATGCGATTGAGAAAAGGAAAAACAAAAAATAAATAAACATATATAGAGATATTTGGTATGTATATATAAAATCATAAATAAGCAGAAACAAATTTACTTTTTTCATCGCAAATACCTGTTGCAATAATTTTAATCCGACTACCTAGTTATGACGATAGTGTTTATTGAAACGTCACGAAGAGTTTTTGGCTCATATCTTATGGATCCGGATCCATCTTGTCTAAATCCCATTTCGTACCATTTTGGAGCAAGTAACATTTTAATAAACTTTATACGTTTGTGACAAACGTAAACGTTGGTTGGTTAGTTACCTACCTATCTACCTATGTAGGTAGGTAACTAACTACCTATTTCTTCAGCTGCTTTCATTCTACTTCCTGGCTTACAAATACAAATTATATATTCTGTAGGTCTTGTGTCTTGGTGTACTTACAGGGGCACTTTTACAAGTCACAAGGTCAGCGGCTACAACCTTAAAGAAGGCTTAAACCTTTAAAAAAGCTAAAACCCTTCAAATAAGCCTTTTTTAAGACTACGGCCTTATTAAAATCACTAGCTCTTCGAAACCCATTCCATTAAGCCAGCTCTAAAAAGAGCTCCGGAGCTTCAAAATTCGGGCTAAAAAGGCTCGAGTCCTATGGAACACTACTTGTGAACTATTTACTTACGAACTATTTACATACCTAAATAGTTCGTAAATCACGGGAATACAATATAAACAGAGTCCAGTATAAACTGACACGCGATAAGTATGCACTTTAGTGCTTAGTGAGTGTCAGCTTATACTGGACTTATTTTTTATGTGATGTAACTACAAATTAACGGTTTTCGGATTTTTTCCTTTACTTGTGCTATAAGACATGGCCTCTTGCAAAATTTCATGATTCTAAGTCAACGGGAAGTACCCTATAGGTTTTGATTCCCTTGAGATTCCCTTCAATATGCGGCATAAACGGCCGTATCTTTTGATTGCGTTGACTTAGATGTTTGATTTTTTCACTGATCCAAGGGGCTGCAGACCTAAGTATTTGATATTAATTTCAACTTGATACCTCTACGCGTTCCTGAGAAAAAGGGTCTTGACAGACACACAGACAGACAGATAGACAGACAGACAGACAAACAGACAGACAGACAGACAGACAGACAGACAGACAGACAGACGGACAATAAAGTGATCCTATAAGGGTTCCGTTTTTTTCTTTGAGGTACGTTACCCTAAAAAGAACTAAGTATGTCTATGGACTCCTGTGCAGTAGCAGAAACCTATAAAGCCTCTCTGTAGTAAGATTATTTAAAAAAAATCCGGGCAAAAACATGTAGGTATGTGTAACACAAACACAAACAACAATCTAAAAAAAACATTAATAATACTTATTTAGCTAATTTTCTATTCTAAGTTATCATAGGTGATTTTCAGTAGGTATAAAAAGTTTAGTCGCCTGTAACTCAAGAACCAATGAATATTTCACAAACTGATCCCTTGTCGAACAATTTTTTTGAGTCTCTGAGCTAAGCTGCGGACGGACGGACAGACGGACGCACATGGCGAATCTATATGGGTTCCTAGTTTGACTACGGAACCCTAAAAACTAAGCCTGTACTGTGCTATGCTAAAATCTTATCTTACTTTTTCAACAAAAATCCTTTTGAAATGTCAGTAGGTCTAAATGTCTAGAAATCGAATTTAAAAACTTTACGAAACCAAAGGCGCACCTGCGGGCGGCGTCATTGCGCGTGAAACAAGGAGGATATTCTCAATTCGTCGGAATATTTTTTATAAATTATATTTTTATGATTTCCTCATAATCGAAATTAAAAGAAGTGTGTTTAACTCGAATGAAAGTCACCATTTATTTCACACTCGAAATATTGGCGCTCTCACTTTGCTTGAGCGCCAAAATATCTCGTATGAAATACTTAGGTGTCTTTCATCCCTTGATTAACAATATACTATTTCATTTCATCTCACCAACTCAAAAAGGCCTTCTTTTCCGCACAAAATCTGCGTGCAAAAGTCCACTTTAACCACTAGCAGAGATTAAATAAGAGTTACTCTACTACGAGTAACAGATATTTCGCTTCTATTCAAAACGACAAAGTAGGTACGTCCGATAAATATCTACAAAGTATTGTATAGGCGCATCAAATTAGCAAAACCTTGACATAATCCTATAACTGTAATTTCCGTTTTCTATGATATTAAGTGATTAAGGGTGTTAAGTGACGGGAATTTAGTATTTTTTTTAAACCATGGTTTATGAGCCCACGTAAGAAGTATAACTTTTAAAAGTTATACTTCTTGTAATTTAAGCCTTTTTTCCCTTATAGGTTTAGTACGAAAATGTCACTTCAATCTTTTTTACTTGATCCAAATAATTAAACATCCGACTTTAACGCGTTTTACCTTAATCAGAGTTTTGAAATGTAGTTCCTTAAATCTTTTTGCTTTGAACATTCAAACATATAGCTGTCACTTAAATATTTTTCCTTTGAACATTTAAACATATCGATGTCACTTAAATCGTTTTGCGTTGAACATTCAAATATATCGCTGTCACTTAAATCTTTTTCCTTTGAACATTTAAACATATCGCTGTCACTTAAATAATTCTTCCTTGACCTTTTTATGGACCGATGTTAGTTGTGCTGTTTTTCTTTGAACAGTATTTTATGTTTATGACTGTTGAAACTATTTTTTTAAAACGGAAAAAATAAATCTGCTCGTGAAAAAATGTTTTAAGTATAAGTAAAAAAATAAGTAAAACAAGTGTTGATTGACAAAACAATGTTTTATTGGAATTATTTTGGCCAAAAATGAATAATTCATTGTTTAGTGACGTCTACTAACTAAGGAAAACTGACTTAAAAGCCTAAGTACTTTAAAGTATGGTTATTCCATCAATATATTAAGTTATATTAAGTTATAATTGAGATGTCCTTTCAGTCGTTTTTCCTTATTTTTCAGTTTTATTTAATTATTTTACCTAAATCAGATTTTAATAAATCTTTCCAATAAAGCTTTTTGCCTTTAACCTGATGTAACAAATGTGTAATTTAAGTCATTTCGGCGTGAACAGTTTATAACTACCTTGCCATCGTAAATCATTTTTCTTAAATCCGTCGTAGGCTACTCTTGCACTTAAATCTTTTAAAATTGATCAGATAATTTAAACTCATTCCCTTAAATCATGTTGCTTTGATCAGATAATTCGTATTCATGCACTTAAATCCTTTTACCTTGATCAGATAATTTGTACTCATGCACTTAAATTATTTTACCTTGATCAGATAGTTTGAACTAATTTACTTAAATCCTATTGCCTTGATCAGATAATTCGTGCTCATGCACTTAAATCTTTTGACCTTGATCACATAATTGTGCATAATGGCTTAAGTTACATCTAACTCTGTAAAAAAACATTATTTATTTGTCATATATATATATCAAATTATAGCAGGCTTAACGATGTTTTATAATTGAAGAGTGTGTTTACGATTAAGTAGATACACAGCGTGCAGTGATTTTTTTTCTAAAAAAAATAATTTTAAATTGCTCTCCTGTAAAGTTTCCAAAATGGCGCTTGAATCAAGTCGCCTTTTAACCGTCGATATGTATATAATAATATAGATATACAGGGTGACTGGATATTCGATACATTCCTTTTAAGGAGGCATAGTAGAGCTCATTTGGAGCAAATTAGGTCATGTAGTACCCTGGGCGAAAATTATTATTTTCTGAGATATTTGAGATTTTAGTTTTTTTTTCGAAATTGCGGAACATGTTCGAAAAAAAAGATATAAAAAAATAATTTGCCTTCTTTTAATGAACTTTAATGTATTTTCTGAAAGCTAAAATGTCAGCGATTTCATGTAATGACCAAAACCTAATCACATAATGCTACATGTCATGTTATTTAATAAAACTCCAATAAAAAGACACAAAAAAGTAATTACTTCATTAAAAGACAGTGTTTTTTTTTTATAAATGTATGTCATGCAGCATACAAATCACTGGAAAAACTTTTTTGGTTTATTAGCTATCAAATGAGGTACAATAGTTATCAAAAAATATTAAATATTCAAAATAAGCAAGTACTAATTAAAACTAAGAAGTACATTTCTTATGAATTTCCATTACTCTTGTACCTGGTACGAACTCTTCAGAAATCAGTATTTATCTTCAGATGCATACTTCAGACAGAACAACAGCGTTGTGATCGCTCTGCGATCGCAACACAAGCTGAGTCAGAGCCTCTTCATCCACACACTGCTGGCTCCTACCATAAGTACCTGTCTTTCTGTATGTGTTCGAATTTTATTATTATATTTTGTATTTAGGAAGTTTTCTAAATACATGTTACAGATACTTCGTTGTTGACTACGGCGAAGCAAAGTAAGGGTAATGATTTTGACACCCTATCGACGGGTAAATAGAACAAAGGCCTATCTGCAAAATGTCTATTTTTCAGGAGAGGAGTACAAAGATTCAATCGTGTATATTTCTAAAAGTATTTAAGTTAGCGTTTTAAACTTTAAAGAGGTGGTTAATAGTAAGATAATTATTATGTTATAGTTATACAGTTTTTTTTATTGTTATTATTTTCCGAGTTATCGGGTTACATGTATACATGGCCCGTTCTATTACGGAACTGCAGACGGCAAATGGTAGCATAGCGCGTTCTTCGACGGAACAATGTGTGTAATATTTAGACATAGCTCGTTGTTCTTTGGAATTTCTTTCAAAAATAGTGTCCTAAGTGAATAAAATAAGGATGAATATTCAAAAATCAACTTCTTTTTTTAATTTTGGACTATTTCATTAGGTACTACATTTATCAATATTAAACTTATCTGTCAACGTTACACCATTTTTAATTAATAAGACCATTACTATTTTAAGCGTAACTTTACAATTATCGATGGAATTTACACCTTCGATTGAACACACTTCATTTTGGTTAATATTAGTCACTAAACATGAAATTTTTTTCGCCCTTGTATAGACATTTTGACGCGCACTCTCCGGTGAACATAGCTCGAACTGACGTGTGCGTTTCGTTCGTTGTTCTACGCATCAGGATTCACATCGTGCGTTTTACGAACCAATTATCCCAGAAATTAATCGTGATAAAAAATAGATAGATCTCCAAAAAAGGAAATAAACAATTGAAAAAAAAATGATTTCGTACTAAAATCACATAGATCTTTGTACTACGGACCCGTCGCTATGTATGTATATATGTATGCTTGTATGTATGTATGTATGTATGTATGTATGTATGTAAGTATGTTCCACTCTAGCGTCGTTCCTAATGAACCGATTTTGAAAAATGGGGTATCGTTGGAAGCGTGTTGATGGTCCGGTGGTTATAGGCTATAATACTTTTCGAAATTCAACCCCCAAGTGGTTAAAAGCGGGGGTGGAATATTGGATGAAAGTCATTCATTTTTGAAGTTAGAAACCTGGAAATTGGTATATAGGCTACTGTTAACAAACAAAAAAAACTTATTTCGGCAATTTTGTATAAACTACCCCTAAGGGGTGGAAATAGGGGGTTAAAATTTGTATGGGAGTTTGGTCGTTTTTAAGTTAGAAACGTGGAAATTTGTACATAGGCTACTATTAACAAATAATAAAAACTATTTTCGGCAATTTTGGATAAACTACCCCTAAGGGGTGGAAAAGGGGGGGTTAAATTTTGAATGCGAGTTTGGTCGTTTCTCAAGTTAGAAACGTGGAAATTGGTATATGGCTACTGTTAACAAATAAAAACACTGCTTTTAGTGATTTTGGATAAACTATCCCTAAAGGGATGAAATAGGGGGGTTAAACTTATAGGCTACTGTTAACAAAAGAAAAAACAACTTTTGAAGTTTTTGGATAAACTACCCCTAAGGGGATAAAATGGGGGACGATATGGGAGTTTGGTCAAATTTGAAGTTGAAGGCCTAAGTGCGATGCACGTTGCTATAATAATTCCTGGCCTTCGACTACGAACAATATTTTAAATAGCTTCCTAGCAGGCAGGATGACGAATGCAATGGATGAAGTTCCACTCACAGGTAATGCCTGCTGCCAATGTCTTGAATTTTCCTAAATTTGGACTCTACGTCATCATACGAGGACTAGGAGTGGTTCTATTGTAAATCAGATAGCGAATACCATATGGTGGTATGTATGTGTAAAGGTCCAAACTTGTTTCGTTCTTTTTGCAGTCGGGTTTTAGTTTTGAAACTTATTTTAGATTACATTACAACAGATTAATAGCTTTCTTTTGATTCATTTAAATCCCATTTACCTCTTTAATTGCAGCCGCTGTGGCCATTTATTTGCTAGCGGCCTTTATTAATATTATATTTAAGTAAATAAGGTCAATTTGACTGACCTAGCCATGGAATCTACTAGAGAGCTCGGCACAGCCCCCTCCATGAACCCACTGAGTTTCGCCAAATCAGACTACTATGAAAAAAGTTATGGAAAGCTTTTGAGCAAAAACTTAACATACTCGTGTTTTATCACTGGACGGAATTCGTCACTAGAAGATTTAAAGTATTAAAAAACTCCTGACAAAATCGGGATCTGAGCTCATAACGTTTAACGGCTAAACGGTATTTCATAAAACTAAGCTTAGAACTCTCTGGATTATGTTACCCATCACACAAACAATCTTAATTACACTCTGTCCATCTGTTTAGGAGCTACGATGCCACAGACAGATACAGAAATACACACGTCAAACTTATAACACCCATTTATTTGCGACGGGGGTTAAAAATTATTAATAAGATCACTTTTTAAAAGCGTACATTTGAAGCAATATATCAATAGCTTTCTTATGAGATATCAAAATCCCATTTACGTCTTGAATTGTAGCCACTGTGGCCATTTATTTGCCAGCGGCCTGAAATATTTTATACGAAACTGTGAAAATTTAAAAAAAAAAGTTTATTCATTCCTTTTGCTATTGATCAATGTGTCGTATTAATTGCAATATGTTGCGACATCAGGCTAGTTCTGAATCAATCAGGAATTGGATTGAGGGGTATGACGAATTTTCATTTGATGGTGTTACATTTGCTTGTAATATTGATATTGACGCATCTCGAAAGTCTAATTTCATCAAATATTCAAAAACTATACCCTATACTAAGAATCTATACCCACCACGACGGATGAGTCGATAATCCTTGTTAATTGATCATAACTTGTTAAATCATGCGCATTTAACATGATTCATTCGCTTCTACCTAGCAGTTAAAAAATCACTTTTAAAGGACTTCCAGCCAGATATGGATTGGCAGACTTATTTATTCTTAAAGGCACTGTTATTTCAAAACGTTTATAATAATTTTCGTCAAGATGTCACATAACGTATCAAGTGGCCATCTTTGGCACCGTCTGTCAAGTACTTCCGGCCATTTCAGAACTGGCAGACTTATGTTGACTCTCTCTACGATTAAAAGGCTAAATGACTTCTAAATGATGACAGGAGTGTCATAGTGATGTCACATGACGTAAATATAACCTTAAAATTTTGACCGGAAGTGAAGGATTTTCTCAAACTTCCGGCCAATTTTAGGTGCAATACTCTTTTGATCCTCGCTCAGCATAACTTTTCCGACCGTGTGCCATGCATTTTATCGTGATGTCATTGACGTAGGCAATTTTGGAGCGGGCTCACGCCGGTAGCACACCTCCGCCGCGGAACTGTAGTAGCGAAACTGGCAACGAAATAAAGTTCAATTTCGTATTAAATATCACGATTCCGCCACAGTTTCGCGGTTTCGCGGCGGAGGTGTGCTACCGGCATCAGGGACTATAACGGAGAATAGAATGAACAAAACCGTGGTATGCTAATAATACGGTTTTTCGACTTCTCATCTTAGAAAGCCGCCAAAGTGCATATGTAAATCTGTTTATTTTATTGCAAACTGTATTTACGTGTTTTAACGCGGGTAGTTGGTAAACTCGTACAGTACGTAAATAAGCACCGGCCTTCTCCAGTCTACTCGTGACCACGACCGTTGCAACATGATGGTTGAAACGTCGAGGTAATTAGAATGTGTACACGCGATTAAGTCCCGTTGTCAATGATATTAATCATGAAAGTGAATATCACGAAAGTTTAAAACAAACAATAATATTAATGAATTTGTATTTCTAAGTAATTACTCAAGCCTACCCAAGCCTTTTCAAAACCAAAAAAATAGTCACTTTTTGATACGACTAAAAACTATTTCAAACCAATGATGAGTCTCGTGTCTATTACTTTAACCCATTTTTTTTAAGTAATTGCTTTGAAAATTATATATTATTATATTTTCCGATGAATACAGACGCAATGGCCACGACGCAGCACCTAAATAGTACCCTGTGCTGATGTTGAGTCCGCGGAAAGAGAACGCGACGTTACCTTAGGCCATTGTTCCACGCTTGCGACCCCCCCGCGCCCTGATCCCGTGCGGAGAAAGGACCTTATGCCCCTTGTGACTTAGTTCACCGGAATAAATCGTGCCTAGACAGCTGCGCCCAAAATTAAAACCTGTATAACTTGGTCAAAATTACGATTTTACCTTTTTTTTAAAGTCAAAAGGTGTAATAAAATATTAACTTAGTAAACTGTAGTTCTAAAAAGATTACCTGGAATATCCATCTCTTGAAATTAACGAAAAAGAGCGACTACTTCCTCCCAACATTAATCGAATTTTAATGAATGAATATTTTTTTAACATACACTTCAAACACCTTTCTTTAAAGTTCAAATAACAGCGGCACAAACATATTTCTTTATTGCCTATATAGAAAAGAGAAAATATAATTGAGTACTCGTTCGAATTGTATTAGACCATAGCTTTTCCCCGCGACTCCGTCCGCGTAGTATTCATTTCAGGCAGTCACCCAGAAATTACGAACCATATTGCGCGGGTAATCTTTTTGCATAAAAATACGGGGAAAAGGATTTTTCCCAGATATGAGACCCAGCTAGATCTAACTTTCGCCCCCGTAAACCTGCATGTCATTTTCATCGAAATCGTTAGAGCCGTTTTGAGAACGTGAGTACAAATACTAGATCGTTCAATAAGTCCCGAGACTAACTTGGAGATAACGCATATATTAAAAACTCTTTTGATTTTTAGAAAGTACTGGCCATAAAATGATATGTGTCAATTTTTTTTGAAAATCGGACAATAAAATATTGAGTTACAGACATTTAAGTGACGTTACTTTTGTAATTTTGAAACAATGGAAAAAACCGACTTTGGTGTGTTGATAAAACATTGTTTTTAATGGGAAAAAATGCCGTTGCTGCACAGCAGTCGCTTATAAAATGTTATCCGAAATCTGCTCCGTCTAAGCCAACCATTTGTCGGTGGTAAGTATTCCGATTTCAAACGCGGTCGTATGGACACAAATTATGGTGAACGCTCAGGTCGTCCAAATGAAGCAGTGACTCAACAAAATATCAACCAAGTCCTGAAAATCATAGCGGAAGATCGGAAGGTGCGCGAGATACTTAGCTGAGATAGTGAAGATTTCAACTGGTAGTATTTTCACTATTTTACATCAAAATTTGGCCATGAAAAAGCTTTTTTCCAAGAGGGTGCCGCGTTTGCTAACAATTGAACAAAATCAACGATCAACGATCAGAAGCAAATGATGGCAAAACTAAACGAATTGGGTTTCGAATTACTTCCCCATCCACCTTATTCTCCAGATCTGGCCCCCAGAGATTACGATGACGTGACGATGAGTTGAAGGAGACTACGATGATGAATAAAAAATAATTTTATCAAAAAAACTTTGTTTTAGTATTTAGTCTCGGGACTTATGGAACCACGTGTTATATATACAATATAGCGACCCGCCTTCGCTTCGCTTCGATTATATGTGAATTTCTGTAAAACACGTAGGTACATAAATCAGAATGAGTTATACATAACGGCCCGTCCCGTATTTACCTATTAGTATTTTGTTTAGACATTTTTAAATTCGTAATATGATTTGAATGGGATGTCTGATTTTAATAACTCATAATGTAATCTACAGGTATTGAGACAGTCTTGAACACAAATTGATTTATTTGGATAAGGATTAACTCAAAAGTATGGATAACAGCTATTTTATTCTGTTAACGCATCGTATGTCGCTTGTTTCACATAAGGTCTTATGTGAGACCAGCGACTAAATGAATGTGCAGGCAGTTGAATGTCATTTACCCACCTTGACGGACGACGTAAATTCGCCGGCTAAGTATTCATCGAATGAGTAGAACTGAACGACGATGTGTTAACAGAATAACATAGCAGGTCTGATTTTGGTCAGCATTTCTATCAACTTTTAAAATGTAAAAAAGTTGTTATAGTGACATAGCTACAATAGTTGGAAGTATGGTATCGCGAAGTTTTTTGTAGATATTGATTATGTTCTTTAATATTGTAAAACATTCGTTTGTCATCAATAGTTTCCGCAGCGCATGCGTTGAAAGACATTTTATGGCTAATTTTTTACACCTTGGGTTACATTATTGAAGTTTTAGTAGAGATCCCTAATTTTTTCTAGTTATAATATAAGCAATGTTACTCAAGAATAACGTAGCACACTAATAGTGAAAGAATTTTTGAAATCGGTCCAGTAATTTTTGACTTTATTCGTTACATACAAAAACACAAATCTTTCCTATTTATAATATTAGTGTAGATGTAGATATAAATAAACCATAACTTTGATATACCCTCCCCACGACGTATTCTATTTACTTACTTCAATATTCGGCATGAGTTCGCTTGTGAATTTACGATATTCAGTAGGCGACAGTAAAAAAAAATGCCATATTTTATTTATTATTTGTATAATTTGTTTGGTGATAATATCTATGAAGAAATATCATCGTAGTAAAGTCAATGTCAAAAAATAGGTACATTATTTTTTTTGAACTCATTGTTGAATCGATCACAAAATTACAGTGTACCAATATTTCTATAAAGTAAGGTTTTTATATAATAGATGAGATTAGACAATTTTTAACATGTTTTGGCCCTGAGAACATTAAATATAAGTTGGAAAAAGTACTCAATTGAAATCTGAACTTCATTGAAATAAGACAGGTGGCAAGTTCTCAACAATTTGACAATTTAACATTTTTATTTATAATGTAATCTTTTGGTGTTATATAAATGAATGAGTATGAGTATGAATATGACTAGTTTTAATTTTAATATCGACTCCATAGTTTTCTTTCATCTTACCGTGCGATGAAAAATCCGAGCCCTGCAAATAACTATTAAGTACCTATCACAAAACGTTGTAATTTTTTATTTACCTGCAAGTTAATGTCTTTTACGTCGTCTTTGTTGTTAGACTTAATCCATCGGCTTGAAGCATTATCAAACAAAACTGTGACTCGATTTTTGGATATATCTAAAAAATTGAAATATGAGTTATTTTTTACGCGTGGTATGTGGGCAAGAAGAGTTTGCTTTGGTTTTCGTAGCCAATCTCGGAACCCATATAAGGTAGCACCACGTACCCTAAACCCATGCCTTTCCACTGAGGCGAACACGAGTGAAGCGGAGCGGAAACGTGCAAGAAATAGCATTGGTTGAAATCCACATATCGTCTCCGCTCCACTTTAATAGATATTCAGACTCGTTGACGGCGGAGCAGATCTACCTATTTTAAAACCCCTCTCCGCTTCCCTCTGCCTCAGTGGAATCACCTACCACTTTTTACAGCTCCGCTCCTTTCGACTCCGCTCGTCTCCGCCTCAGAGGAAAGGCAGCCGTTTATGAGCATACATAGAACCAGAGACTATCATCGGTAACCCTCGAGTAGGTACCAGTAGAACACACTCTCTATCAAATAAAGTCTTCATCAAATTGTTATACACGGTGATACTTACCGCCTGTTTCACAGCATATCTGTCAAATAAATTTAGACCTTTCCATTTCTTACGCTTGAAAATAGACAAGGAGAGGGTTATCTTTATTTGACAGATTAATTTACTTGTCGATTGTGAAGCAGGCCCTTAATGACATAAAACGAACGTCCGAATGGGTCCGTAAAATTATTCGAACGGACACTGTTACGGCGGGGCGCGGTGACCCAGTTCTTCTCCTCTTGTTCTTCTTAGTTTAGTTGTAGGAACTCGCAATCAGAACGGGAATGAAAAGTACCGTCAGCACAGCAGTACATTAAATAACTTACATGAACACTTATATTACATCCAGTCATAGAAGTTTCAGTAGCTTGAATGAAATTTACCTAGGGATTTCCCAACGAAATACTATTTTATTGATAAATTCAAGGTAATATATGTACGTATAAATTCAATGTAAGATGTAGGTAGGTATGTAATAGAAACCAGTTAATTTCATGTTGTTATTTTGAAAAGTAATCATACCTATAAGCGGCAGGTTAATACTTAATTAAAATATGGTTGTTAAAATTTAAAAAAAATCCCTTGATAAAGTGCAGAAATACATATACTCACCGGCTAATTTAGCAGAACATAAAAATGGGTCTAATTTTTAACGTTACAATTTTACCAAACTTAAAAACAGAGCTTGTATATTTTTTTCCCGCTAAATTTGCCGCCGGTATGTATATGTATTTTATTTAAGATAACATTGATAGTGAATACAGCTTAACCTCGTGCCTACAAGACATCAAAGAATAAATGATAAGTTGTTATGTAGAGTCCTTCGGGCCAAGAGCACGCACTTTATTTTTGACGGTCTCAAAGATCTATACAGAGTAAGATATCGCGGACTTGTTAAGATATAAAATTGGTAAAATATTTAATATATTTTCTATATTTAGGTAAATTTGCCATAAAGTTGCCATGGAAGAAGGAAATGATTGAGGTTCATGAAAAACTAACTGACTATAACGAAAAAGTTGAGGACCATGAAACACGCCTCCAGGCGGTGTGAAACGACGTGGAAAAAATTAGAAATAAAAATGGCCAGCGGTATTTGTGGATCTGAAACATCTGTTCCGGTAGCTGAAAGATTTAAGACCTCCTTTTGATGGAACTTCGTCATGTACTGCTTCGTTAGAGCTGCTGTGCGACTGGGACATCATGGGAGCTTGAAGGGTGCAGTTCCCACGCCCTAGAAGTAGAAGCTGTACGCCAGGACACGAGGCCTTGTATGGTTCGGGAATTTTCAGCTAGAGATCCGACTGCCCCTCGCCGTGAATTCGGGCCAAGATGTTACCAGTGTGGATAACGCGGGTACATACAATCTGGTTGCCCTTAAGAAATAGAATACAACGAGATCCAGGCCCAACGGAAAGGCCAGCAACAGACTCTGATATATCAGAGCCACTTCATGGAAACGAATAGAAGCCAGGACTAAAGGACGAGTGCTGGTTGGTGGTCAAGATGTCCCAGTTATGATCTTACAGGTGAATGACGGGAAGAGTTTGGTCGTCAAAAGAGAAATTGGTGGAAAATCGTGTCATCTCACCATCGACACCGGAGCTTCTCGGACTGTGATCAGTTCTCGGCTATTAAAACACTTAACCAGAGATCATCTAGTCCGACCTAAGCATCTACAGCTGCAAACGGCTACCGGCCAGTACATTTCCGTCCTAGGCGAGCAAAGAGTGGCGGTAAAAATTGGCGAAAAGAACTACTGGCACAAAGTCATCGTCGCTAACATCATCGTTGATTGCATTAATGGATTGGATTTTATGAAAAGACATAGCTGCAAAATAGACTTGAAAGGTGGAGTCCTAAAATTCGGTTCTGATGAAGTTTCTATGGAAGGTGGAGTAACCGGACATGTTTACTGCGCTAGAAGGGCTATATTCCAACCAAGATCACAAGCTCTAGTTCCTGTGAAATTACCGTATGAGGAGAAAGGATCTCATCGCTGCGTATTACTAGAAAAGATAGATGGGAGTCAACCGTGGATAACAGCCCGCACGATGGGCACAACGTCATCTGCAGCATTTATAAGAGTCCCAAATCTAAGCTACACTGATTATACCCTTAGCAAAGGAGCCCTTATCGGGTCTTGTGAGAAAATTTCTTGGATACGAAGTTGCCAGGAATCGACTGAAAGTGGTAAACCTGCAAGTACAGGGGTGGACGCTAGAGGATTACTGGATGGTTGCCAAAATGATCTTACAAAGGAAAAACTCCTGAAGGCGCGTAATTTACTGCTACGATATATATAGGTTATAGGTTATAGGTTATAGCGGGCTAGTTTTCCGCAACTCGACGACTAAGCGCCTATTTTAGCCTAGAATATCATGTATGTACGCAAACACATACATGAGTTTAGGCATAACCGCGACGTTCATAATTTAAATACTAGAAATAGGGATAAGCTCGCTCTTCCAGGTCACTGTCTCCGTAAGGTAAGCACTTCGTTTGCGGGGAACTGTGTACGTTTCTACAATAAGATACCATCTGATATCGTCAATATGCCGTTCAATAAATTTAAGTCTCACATCAAGCGCTGCTTGATGGGTAGGGCATACTATACTGTAAATGACTTCATTGGTGACCAAGATGTATTTAAGGAGTGTCTAGGCTATTATTTATTTAAGGTATTTTCTTAAGTCTAGGATATTTCTGACGTTACTATCTTGAAACGTAAAATGCCTTTAAGCAAACTGTATTCAAACACAAAATTGTATGTATTTACTTTTGTACTCTATTAGTTCTTGTGTATACAAGACGCTTTTAAATGAGAGCACACTGTGATGTTTCTCGCCGGACAGCTATTTCACACAATATTACTTTTATGTTGTCCGGCAGCTTGAGCACGTCATGCTCGCTCAAAGGTCTTTGCTTACGGCGGCGTCGTTGATCGGGTCGCCACCATCCCGAACATATGGTTGAGGGAGGCGATGGCTGAGATACGCGTCATACTCGTGAACGGGTGCTGTTTGTGGGGTCCGGTCTGTTCACGTCTGCAAGGACTTGTTCAGTTAATTATTCCAGTTATGGATTTTGACGAAGAGCCCTCGTCGTGTTGTTCTCCTAGTAATTACATTTAGTATAACGTATTTGACCTTACATTTGTAATGTTTTCATTTGTGCTAGTTCTAATAATTAATATTTGTTACTTTATAACCTTGTAATGTAACTTACTTTTAAGTATTATTGTATTTTATATTGGAAAAAATGACCTTCTGCTGGAGTTTCTTGCGGCGCTTCTTCTCCGCAATGATGGTCTTGTCCGAAGCGCTGGTAGATTCACTCTATATTACTGACGTATAAAAGAGCCCGTATGTGGCCAATTTACTGAATAAATATTTGAATTTGAATTTTGCGTGAGTGGGTTGGGGGAGGTTATTCCTGCCAACCCAGTTCTACCAGGAAGCCTAGCAAACCCTTGATGTTGCCGACGACCTCTGGTAGCGACCTCGGTGCCCCGAGGTGACGCGCCCGGTATGTTGCCACCTCCGAGCATTCCATGATGACGTGGGCTGCAGTTTCTTCTGCCATCATGCAGGCTCTGCACAGGGGGCTGTCTTTACTGCTACGATGTAGCAATATCTTCTCTGCGCACGATTATGATATTGGAAGAACTGGAGTTGTACAACATGAGATCGACACTGATGAAATCGTGCCTATCCGACAACATCCTAGGCATGACATGATTGAGGAGATGAAGAAGAACAGAGTTATTGGACCTTCAAAAAATCCTTGGTGTTCACCGGTAGTTTTGGTAAATAAAAAGGACGGGACCATGAGATTTTGCGTTGACTATCGACGACTTAATGATGTTACCAAAAAGGATGGTTATCCACTGCCACCAATTGACGACACGTCTAAACGCGATGAAATGGTTTTCCACGTTAGATTTAAAAAGTGGCTACAACTAAAAAGTTGAAATCAAGGACCAAGTCAAGGAGAAAACGGCTTTCTCAACTGGAAAGGGGCTCTGGCTGTTCAATGTTATGCCGTTTGAATTATGGAATGCACCAGGAACATTTGAGAGACTGATGGAACAAATACTTGCTGGTTTACTGGGAGATACCTGCCTGGTATCTAGATGACATCGTAATTGTTGGTAGAGACTTCGACGATCATCTTAGAAAATTGGCGCAAGTTTTAACTAGGAGATGCGAACTTTTAACTGAGCCCCAAGAAATGCTCGCTTTTCAAGCGTAAGGTGAATTATTTAGGACACGTGGTTTTAAGGGATGGTATCCAGACAGATCGTGAGAAGATTAGCGCTGTTTGTAGTCGACGTCGACGTTTTGTGAAAAGCTTCTCAGATAAAGCAGGGCCCTTGCACCAGCTGACAGAAGAAAACCGATGGTTTGACTGGAATGAACACTATGCAGCAACTTTCACCGATCTCAAAATAAGGCTTTGTGAAACACCGATATTAGGATATCCAGACCCAGATAACGACTTTATTGTTGACACGGACGCGAGTAATACAGGTATCGGAGGAGTGTTGTCACAAAGAAAAGGAGATCAGGATGTTGTGATCGCCTACTTCAGTAAGTTAGTATCGCAACCAGAGAGAAATTACTCTGTCGCTCGGAGAGAATTGCTGGCAGTTTTCAAGACGATGCAGCATTTTAGTAAATATCTGCTTGGACGCAAGTTTCGTATCAGAACTGACCATGCTGCATTTAAGTGGTTGTTGAAGTTTAAAAACCTCGAGGGTCAAGTAGCGCGCTGGATTGAACAACTTCATCATTGAACATCGCAGTGGAAAATCACGTGGAAATACAGATGCCCTTTCCCGAACGCCTTGCCCGGATGATTGCAAGCACTGTTTAAAACAAGAGGGTAAAGAACAGTCTTTTACACAGGTAAAAAACTAACACTGTTAGCGAAGAATGGAGTAATGAAGTCATGCAAAGAGCGCAGCAGGAAGACCCTAACATTAAACCCATATACGATTGGATTAAAGCAGGCGTATCCAAACCAAAATGGTGTGAAGTAGCTAGGATGAGTACAGAAACAAAAAGCTACTGGGCCCAATGGGAAAGTTTGCTGATGCATAATGGCGTACTATGCAGGAAATGGGAGTCCGCGAATGGAAAGGATGTTCACCTACAAGTAGTTGTTCCGAGAAAAAGGGTGAGCGATGTTTTGAGATCGTTTCATGACGGAATTTGGTGTAAAGAGGACTTAATTCTGCAACGATTTTATTGGATTCACTGCCGCGAAGATGTAGAAGACTGGTGCAGGAAGTGTACTAACTGCTCATCAGTTAAGGGGCCGCAGACGCGCAGTAGAGGAAGGAAAATCGCCGAAAATATCCCCGAATTGGGAAGGGCCGTATAAAGTAGTCATTAAAATCAACGACGTCACTTATAGGCAGGGCTCGGATTTTTCATCGCACGGTAAGATGAAAAAAAACTATGGAGTTGATATTAAAATTAATACTTTTGTCATATTCATACTCATACTCATTCATTTAAATAACACCAAAAGATTACATTATAAATAAAAATGTGAAATGCCACGCCATGTTTATTAAATTATGGGCCAAATAATAAAAATAATAATAAGTAAGCTCCTAGTTTGTAATATCCATAGAGCATGTAGCTACAGGAATTAGTGTTTCAAAATCTAGACAAGGTGTGACGTGTGTATTGTCTATTTCAAAATCACAATTGTAAAATGAGTAAATAATGGCCATTT
Source organism: Tortrix viridana (assembly GCA_963241965.1). Lineage (NCBI taxonomy): Eukaryota > Metazoa > Arthropoda > Insecta > Lepidoptera > Tortricidae > Tortrix > Tortrix viridana. The sequence continues at coordinate 38,930,357 of OY725171.1, read as the reverse complement.
TCTCCATAGTTTTAGGAGCAAAGCTGCTATATTCGATGAAAATCCACTTGTGACTTGAAAAAGATTGTTCTACATCAACGGACGTTAGTCACAAATTCTAGTATTCGCTCAAATTGTTGAGAACTTGCCATCGGTCTTCTAATTTCAATTAAGTCCAGATTTCTATTGAGTACTTTTTCCAATTTATCTTTAATGGTCTCAGGGCCAAAACATCTTAAAAATTGCCTAATCTCATCTATTATTTGAAAACTTTGCTTTATAGAAATATTGGTACACTGTAATTTTATGATCGATGCAACAATGAGTTCACGTCTACAGTCGTTAAAGACGATTAATTTTGATAATGCGGCCAGTTTGGTAAAGGTCTATTGCAATAATAAGTATAGTCTCTAAAACTAGGTACGTAATTAAGTTGAAATAGTTACAACATGATAAATATAAAAGACGGGACGAAGAATATGAGTGAGTATGAGCATGAATATGACTAAAGTTTTAATTTTAATATCGACTCCATAGTTTTCTTTCATCTTACCGTGCAATGAAACATCCGAACCCTGCTTATCGGATTCAGAAAATTCAGCGTACTCCCTTGAAGGTTGTCCAAATTGACCGGCTGGCGAGACACTACGGAGTTAGAAATGCTCGGGATGTGTTACGCCGGTGGATTACGGTGTTTAACTTCAATCGCGATTTTCGGTGCTTTGGAAGCGTTTTCAGCAGGCTGAAATATCGTTTCAGTCGGTTTCAAAGAAAGTTTTATCACATACCAGATTATCAAAATTTCGACCCAGTTGCCGTTGTTTTCAGGCGCCTGAAACATGTTTTCAGTCCGTTTCAGGCCACCCTCTACCAGATTACGCCATAACCTGAAAACCCGTTTTCCGGCGTTTTCAGGACCCCTTATGGGCCTTTGAAGTACATTTTTTTTCCGACGAAGATTCAGTCTACGATGTAGCGAGCTCACCCAGAAGATAGGCATCTTAATATATTATATTATAATCACCCTAGCTTTAAATAGGTTCAGATTGTATGCACTCGGAAATACAGACGCCGGAAGCGCATTCCACTCTTTCTTCTCTCTCTCTCGCTTTTTGTACTTTTCAGTATTAAAGAGTATTCAGACATAAATTTGAAAAAAATAAACTATGTGAGAAAGTATGCATGGAAGTCGTATCTGGCTGATTGGAACTAGGCGAAGAAAATAAAAGAAAACTTTCTTGTTAATTGACATTGTTTATAGGACTTTCGCTCGGGGCGTTGCCGACAGAAGACTGGAGATGAAAAAACGACGATCGACTACATCGATTGTATGCGCACCTCCATCGACTAAATTATGTGGAATTCATGAGAAGTAGGTATAGTACGCGTGCGATCTAAGTGCAGTCGGGGTATGAGGTAGGGCGTCCCCCCGCCGTCGACACACCTCGCCTCGCTCGCCCTGTAGTGTAGGGCCGTGCTGACCTTGATGTCTCTAGCTTGAATTCGTCAGAGCTGCACTCAGATCGCGCGCGTATTATACACAACTCGACTAAACAGTTCAGTCGATGCAAAAGTCGATAGTATGCGGCTGGCATTATGCTGCTTCGAGTGAAGTGAGGTTCAACTCTCCGGGACTCCACTACTTTCCTAGTCATCTATCGCCAGCTAAAGTTCGAGTACTTTATTATTCTGGTACTGAAACTGTTACTTTACCTTTAACTTTGTTACTGTTCGTATTTGATGTGCCTGCTTCACTTTGGCTAGGATGAGTAGGAGCAGTCGGGTTCACTGGAAATAATAATGTAATAAATATATTACGCTGTACTTAAGTAGGTACTAAACTTTGAAATTTGTATATATTACTTAAGTAAAATGCTTAGGAGGATTAGTCGTGGTGCACCTACTGTAGCGTTACCGCCACATGCGCCGCGATATTTATCGCTAAATTTTATCGCAGCGTTTAGTTTTATTTTTCGTCTGTGATATAAACCTTTTGGGTTTGATACTTATTGTCTAGACCGTTTAGCCAAATACAAGGCTGGTTATACTCATCGTATTGGTTTGAAATTTGAATTTTGGTAGTGCGGTTCGTGAATGTTTCTTGTCATTACCGTTCAACGTCCCGACGAGACAATATTTCTACGTGTTGAAACACACATCCGTTTTTATGTGAGCAGTTGTGATCATCATTGTTTCCTGAATATCTCTCAGAAGGCCGCTTGTTTCCTGGATTAAGCGGGTATGTATTCTAGACTTCGGTCGATTCGCTAGGTTGTGGCTTTTAGGCTTGGTCGTTTATTCGTACTTTTGATGTCAGCGGATTCCCCCAGGCGGCATATTTGACTGTATGCCAGCCGTTCCGGTTGAACCCTCGCAGCTGGGCGCGTAGAAGCAGTCGAAATTCCTGCCTTTGAAGTCCTACCGGTTCGCCCGACCAGGGGCCGTAGCATGCTTGAGCCAGATAAAATTTGACAGGTGTTAGGGAAATCAATACATCAATTCCATATTCTAACGTAAGACTTAGCGCTTAAGGTTTAGATTAAAGTGTCCCGTTCTGACTTTTGTTACCTTTTATTACTAAGCGTGTCAGAGAATTTTATCCGGTGTGGCTAGAGTAATGAAATAAATCGTTCAAATCTATTGAGCTGTTCGGAGAAGATCACGCAACCATAGAGAGTAAACACAAGGCCATTATAAGCCTTAATACAAAATAAGAATAAGTACCCTGCTTAGAAACCGGACTATAAGAAACAGCAAAAGACATGTATTTGACCTTTTTCTATTTATGGCATTCATAACGAGTTAGAAAGAGATGTCCTAACAGGTATTCATTCGTTTTCCTTCGTGTTATCACAAGGATCTGTTGACGATAGTGTTGTTGCTGAGTCAACAATAATATCGATATCGATTCAATTTCGCAGCTTTTGTACCACATTTTTTGCAAAATAAAGATATTTGTATTTGTAAGCATGTGGCAGTAAAAACTACCTACTTTCCTTTTTTTACAAGTGTTCATTTAACTTGCAATGTTCCAATGTAAATAATAATAAGTAACTTGTCCATTTCAAAATTTGCAGAACATTTTTCATCTACTTCCCTGTGTTTAATTGAACTGAAGTTTGGAATACTTATGTAAAACCGATGACAATGTAATATTATTGTGTCAATGAACAAATCTGATGATAGAACCGGAAGGTGGCAACAGGATCCTCAGCTGTACTTAACGTAGACCCACCGTTTGGTCTTGATAATTTGATAATTACAGTGAAAAAAAATACAGTCGTCAATAAAAACTTGGATGATTGTATATTCATTTGCTGACGTAGTTTGTAAATTATGTATAAAAAATGCAAGTGTAAAATCAAGTTCAATTCTTTGTTTACTTTCTCCGTTTCTCGAGGAACAATAACACTGACAGTGACATTAGTTCTCTATGGTTATTTGCTCACTTTAAGCGCGTCAGACACGGAGCTACAATTTATATTTTGGTATATTAATATAAATATATTATAGCCAGGCATCTTACGATATATTTTAGTACAGTTTAGGTATATTTTCCGTACTAGTTGACAGAGTTATAGCTGCGCGTGTGGACTCTGTCAACTAGTACGGAAAATATATCGTAATTATACCGACCTATTATATATACATATATTATAGCTCCGTGTGTGACGCGCTTTACGCGATCCGCCTGATCGTCTCCGAACATCATAATAACTTTGAAGAAAAATAATATTTAATTACTCTAGCAACGTTTTATTCGTGCTGTCATTTTATCTGTGACCAAGCATGCTACGGCCCCAGAGAAGGATGCCCAGGGCGACTCTCCTACATGTATTGAGGTCGTCATTACTAACATAATTACCTTAGTAGCATAAATTATTGTCGTTTAACACTTATAACCGCACAGTTCGTCTGAGAAGTCGCGACGCCGTCCATTTTATCAAATTCCAAGGTACAATACCGCCGATAGCAAGCAGTTCAACTTATTAATATTAGTTTTACTAATATGTAGCTCTATTTCAATCAACAAACTGGCCTTTTTGATGATATGAATTGAATAGGAACATAATCTGTTAATTTGGGTCTCTTTTCCTTAACCGCTGCTTTATATTTCAGCAATATTGTACGTTTTTAATTATGACCGCATAACATGTTTTACTTCTTATACGGCCCATGTTAGAATAACTCCACATTTCGACCTTTTCAAAACAAATTTCCATCGGGACCTTGAACGCGTAATATTTTTGTTATTATTTGTTTGATATTGTTTTTATGCTCTTAAATTGTTTTGTGTGTATTTGTCTATTTCTTTTTTAGGATTAAATAATTGTTCTTTAAAATACGGCGTTTTACTTTTTAGTCGTGGCCCAAATTTAACGTAATAAGCACTCCTAACGGATGTGTTTGTTTGTTTAAACAATTGTTCGCCCTAACCAGTAAACAGTTGTTTATACAACACTACCTATGAACCCCCCTAAAGAGAACGCCATCGCCGTTTCAGCAGGCAGCTGTTTATCGGTAGGTTCTTTCGGTATGAAATGCCAACTGTATATACATACATACTTTTCTATCTATCTTGCCTATATCGAATGTAATTAAGCAGGAGCTATACGCAAGAGAGTCGGATGCTATAAAAAACGCGGGGGCAAGAAAGAACGGTGATGGAGGGCACTATCCAACAGATTACATGGTATTGTAACATACTGTGTGCTAAACTGCCGGTTACGGCTCAAATTAATGCACTAGTCGCAATAATTGGATTAAATGTCAACAATCTACCTAGTGTCAAACTTGGCATTTTATTAGATGTCATATCACTTTTGCTGTAAATTTCAAGAGTCAGTATCAAAATAAGCCGTTTTTGGTAATAAATAACTTTTTATAGGATAATTATAGAGCTTTGATTTTTTACTGCGCTTTAAGGTCATAAACGTATGAGTAATCTCTAACTAGCTGCGCTGGGAAAAAACTTAAGTTAAGTTATGACGGTGGTGGGCAACCCCTAGCGCAGGCCCCGCAGTCAAGACCCTGTCTGAGCATTTCTCAAAATTTTGGTCACGGTGAGTGACATCTCCAAATTTAAAAATGTTAGTGCCAGAGGTTAGAGTACTTGAAACTATGCTATAATTAAATAATATCCCCATGTGTCCCAAAATATTTGTATGGGAAATTACTTTTTTGTTATGAATCTCGGTAACAAAAAGTAATTTCCCGTGCGAATATTTTGGGACACATTAGGATATTATTTAATTATTGCATAGTTTTTTTTTATTTGGAGATGTCACTCACCGTGGCCCAAATTTTGAGAAATTCTCGTCTACCTTTTGTAATATTTCATTCGTGCAATAAACTTTTTAAGTGGTTTTTTTTCATGCTTAAAATTATAGCTTGCTTGGGACGCGTAAGAGTGTTTTGGTCGTCGAAAATTGTCAAATATTTACTACATGACATGTTATATATCTGAATTTTTAATCTCACGGAAAAAATTTAAACAAAGATACGTCACTGTCAAAGTGACATTTCAGGGGATCTCAAAGTATGGGCGGGTAAATTTCCGGGCGTTTCAACCGCTGTCATTAATGTTTTCAATATATTGGCGAAAGCAATGACACCAGCAATTAATGATATAAACAGAAGCAGAACCGTGGGTGTAGTTTCTATTAGCATCAGAAGTTGCTGTATTATTGGTTGGACAATTATTATAAACGTGTTTAAATGTGTTTAACAACATGTTTTTCTACATCTCCGATAAAGAGCAAAGACGTGGTCGTTTCTTTATAGGAAACAACATAATAATAATAGTCTTCCTTTGACCGAGAAGTACTCGGACCAGGTCCGGTCCATCCTTCCACATAATAGTGAACGAAAAACAACGCAAAACGTAACAATTAACAACTTAACAAAAATAGAAAATGTAACAATAATAAAAATTTAACAGAACTGTCACTGGAAAGCGATTACGGGATCACGGGAGCATTCAATCTCGAATGTTAAGTGAAGCGAGTGACGTCTCACGTTAAGCGGCCCACAACTTTATGAGCCGGGTGTATCGAGACAGTGATACGAGTGCAATAAATAAATTATGCATACGAAAACAGTATTCTCTCTTTAAATTGATAAAACAAAGAGTTTATGTCAAAATAAAGTTTGCCATTAACAAATTAAATTATTTTATCTTGATTATAATATACATTTTATTTATACAAAGTCGATTTCTTAAAAATTAATGAAATGCTAAGTATAAATATCCTCAATGTTTCAATTTTTTTTCGTTAGCGGCGACACCTTTGTTTACATTTTTTCCGTGAGATTAAAAATTAGACTGTACATAAAATTAAATACTAACTACTTAAGGGGCAGATCTAACATAATGGAGGATTTGACCATTGTTGTCAAGAATAAAAAAATATGCACAAAAATTAGACACTATGACCTAAGGCAATGTGTGATCAACGGAAGTATTTAGAGCGACATACTTTTTATCTTTGAGGAGATAGCTTTTCGCTGTCCAAGGTAAAAAAATCTGGCCGATGAACTGTAACTTTAAAGTAAATTTGTTTAAGATCGTCTTATATTAAGTATAAAAATCATGTAAATCAACAAAAAAATCATGTCAATCATGTAAATCATGTCTCTTGTCTAGGGGACACGGTTTATGTAGGAAAACATATCGTGAGGTCAATGAGTTTCTCACTTTGTTTTATATGTTGCCCCCACGTACGTTACGACATCGCATCGTGTAATTGTGTCTGGTCCTTTCAGTTACATCAGCCATGTGACTCTGTTGAACATTTCGCCTCTCACATTGCGAGACGAATCATTAACCGGCGAATTTACGTAGTCCGTCAATATGTGTAAATGAAAATGCAGGCACAAATAAAATTTTCATTAAGTACGTATCATAAAGGGACAGACTTTCCAAAAAAAATTGTAATGTTTCCTAACATTTGTTCGCTTTTAAGTGTTTATTTAATTATTATGTGATAATGTATTACACGCAGCACATATACACAACATTCATGCCATTCTTTAATGCCTATTGCCAATTCTTCATCACTCTTGACAAAATGGGGCTATCCAATATAATATGCAGGGACATTAATCGCTGAAGAACTCTCCTGGTACTTGGCGAAACTTCTATTTCACCACATTCATTAGGGGCTGTTCATTTATTACGTAAGACAATTTAAACCAATTTCTGACCCCCCTCCCCCTACGTAAGCCAAAATTAGACTTGGATGAACCCCCTCCCTCGTTTTTAATCTTACGTAAGATCAGTATCTACCAAAATTGCAAAGAAAAAGTAGCAAAAATATATAAACGCTTTAATTTGTGCTTGCTTTTGTGATCTTACGTAAAAACATCCTACCCCCGTGTAAGAAAAAATAAGACTTGTTCAGACCCCCTCCCCCAAATCGTCTTACGTAGTAATAAATACACAGCCCCTTACAAATGATGGGCAAAAGTAGCGTGTTGTGAAATACTTATTATTAAGGAGTTCCGATGGTCATGTCTGGTCATTAATTTCACTTTACCAAATGGTGCTTTTGGAATGTAAATGTTGTTTGAAAATAGCTGTATGAGTCCTTTAAATGTTTGAAGGGTGCCGTCAATTTACCTGGGATTCCATTATAAGAAAGCTCGTATTTTATATCTAGTAGTCTAGAAACCAATTTTCATATATCTAACTTCAAAAATAACAAAACTCTCTTACAAATTTTCACCCCCTTAGGGGAAGTGTTTCCAAAATCACCGAAAGTACTCTTGGTTTGTAAGCAGTAGCTTTAACACTAACTTCATTAACTTCAAAAATGTCTTCATTCCCATTAAAACTTTCACCTCCCATTTCACCCACTTAGGGATAGCTTTTCGGAAATCACCAAACGTTTTATTTTTTATTTGTTAACAGTGCCTTTTATACCATTTTCCACGTTTCTAACTTCAAGAATGATCAAACCGCCATACAAATTTTAACCCCCCATTTCAGCCCTTTAGGAGATGTTAATCCAAAATAACTGAAAGTGTTTTTTTATTATTTCTTAATAGTAGAGAATATACCAATTTCCACGTTTCTAACTTGAAAAATTGACCGAACTCCTATACAAATTTCTACCCCCCATTTCACCTTTTTAGGGGTAGATGTTTCCAAACACGCCAAAAGTAATATTTTTTATTTGTTGACAGTAACCTTTATACAAATTTCCACATTTCTCACTTCAAAATTGAAAAAAACTCTCATATAAATTACCACCTCCCATTTCATCCCTTTAGGGGTAGTTAATCCAAAATAGTCGAAAGTGGTATTTTTTATTTGTATACAGTAGCCTAAATACCAATTTTCACGTTTCTAACTTTAAAAACAACCAAACTCCATTATAAACTTTAACCCCCCATTTCATCCTCTTAGCGGTAGTTTATCCAAAATCGCCAAAAATTGTTTTTTTTGTTAACCCATAAGTATACCAAATTCCACGTTCCAAACTTCAAGAATCACCAAACTCCCATAAAAATATTAGCCCCCATTTTATTACCTTAGGGGTAGTTTATCCAAAATCACTGAAAGTTATTTGTTAACAGGAGCCTTTATACCAATTTCCACGTTTCTTACTTTAAAATTGACTTAACTCCCATACAAATTTTCACCCCCCATTTCACCCACGTAGGGGTAGTTTTTCCAAAATTGCCAGAAGTTGTATTGTTTTGTTATTTAACAGTAGCCTATATACTAATCTCCACGTTTCTAACTTCAAAATTGACCACACGCCCATACAAATTACCACCCCCATTTCATCTCCTCAGGGGTAGTTTATCCAAAATCGCCGAACGTTATTTTTTTTCATTTGTTAACACTTAACAGTAGCCTATAAGTATACCAATTTCCGCGTTTCAAACTTGAAAAACGACCAAACTCCTATACAAACTTTAACCCCCCATTTCATCCCCTTAGGGGTAGTTTATCTAAAATCACCGTAAGTAGTGTTTTTTATATGATAATAGTATTCCTATAGCAATTTCCACGTTTCTTGCTTGAAAATGACCATACTCCCATACAAACTTTAACCCCCCATTTCATCCCCTTAGGGGTAGTTTATCTAAAATCACCAAAAATAGTGTTTTTTATTTGATACCAGTATTCCTATAGCAATTTCCACGTTTTTAACTTGAAAAACGACCAAACTCCCACACAAACTTTAACCCCCCCTTTCCACCCCTTAGGGGTAGTTTATCCAAAATCGCCGAAAGTAGTTTTTTTTAATTTATGATTTTAGGTATATGTAGCAAGTTTCAAAGGTCAAACTTCATTGGTTTTTATTTTATAGTTTTATGACTTCCAGTAATTTTAAACATAAAACCCTCTTTTTTGCGTTTTTGGATGAGATTAAAAAAAATACTATGAAACAGGTATTTCTTTATTTTTATTAATAAGTATTTATTCTGAGTTCAATGATCCTAGAATAATCTAAATTAGTTTTCCCATACAAACTTTACCCCCTCTTTTTACCCCTTTCTTCGAACTTTTTCCAAAATTTATATAGCCTAAATGTTATTCTGATATTATATAAATAGATTTATGAAAATTTCATCATTATCCGTTCAGTAGTTTTTACGTGATGCTCAGTCAAATAAACAAACAAAAATTTTAAAAATGGTTTTAATATGTTCAGTTACTTATTATAAGTCGCCCTGATCGGTTTTTTTTTTTTTCTTCAATGTACAGACTTTTTGGTCGTAACGATTTTATTATATTATTATTTATTATTTATTATTTATTTTATTATTTTTATTTTTATTTTATTTTAAGGCTGCAAAGATGTTATTTGGCGCGAGAGCCAGTATTGAATCCCGAGTTAGCGAAGGATTCTATAATTGAGCCACGAGCCTAGCGAGGGGTTCAAAAATAGAATCCTGAGCGTAACGGAGGATTGAAAGCCTTGAGACCCAAATAACTTTGCTGCCGTGCGAAACACGATTTATCACCTCAATTTAGCGAGGAAAACATATGTTGTTGGAAAAACAATTATACGAGCGTCACATCAGTTGTGACCGTCCTCGCGCAGCGGCCGCCTCCGCGCACAGCACCAACATTACTTTCCGCACGCTAGCGGTTAAAATGGACTTTTGCGCGCAGATTTTGACAGACAAAGATAGCCTTTCTGAGCTTGTGAGTTGAAAATGTCATTTCATAGAATGTATTACTTGGCCAAATTTTCTTTTCATCAACAGGCATTATTTCCACGTGCAGGAGTTACAATTTTTTTTGTTTACACGTCTCTCCAACCTAACCTTACGTAGTGGGTAACGTACCCATGCTTAAGATAACCTGAAAACAATAAGGTTACAGCAGAAATAAGATTTCGATGAAATGAAAATCGGTGAAACGATAAATTCGATGAAATGAGTGTCTGCAAAACAAGGGGACACGAGTCATTTACATATTGACAGACGACTTTAATTCGCCGGTTAATGATTCGTCCAACGATGTAAAAGGCGAAATGTTCATAAGAATCACATGGCTGTATGTATGATGCTTTATAATAGCGTCATTAAATATTACGTAATTATTTTTTGCCCATTGCTGATGGGGGCCCGGGCGCTTCTTCGGCGTTTTAACCGCCGTCATTGTTGTCTTCGCATATTAATCCAAATAAAACAAACAAGTTTATTTTAATTTTGAATGCAATGAGAACTACTCCCGGTGCTTTTTCTATTTACATCGGAAATTGTTGATAGTAATCGTTATTTTCGTCAATATATGCGAAGACGACAATGACGGCGGTTAAAACGCCGAAGAATCGCCCGCCCGCGTGCGTAAGTCTCAAATTGTTCACGTTATGATAGCTCTTACTCTTAGGTAATTGACAGTTTTAAGGCAGCCGATCATAAATAAACAATAAGTACCATTTCAAATTGCAATAGGGGTCAAAAGAAAGTTGAAAAGGGGTCCTTCGGTACCTTGTCATTTCGTATAGCAGACTTACTTTAAAACCTGACGTTAAAGCATCAAAGTACACAGTGATTAATCACAACTTCTATGAAAACGTCAGCTACTTATACGTATACTTGTATAAGTAGGTAGCTCACGTTTTATAGAGGGAGAATGAGCTAGGTATAATGATTCTACTTGCGTATTTTAAATTAATTTATTGCTTTGATTTGCCTTGAATCGCTAACCAACTGGAGAAAAGAGTCTACCTACTTGCTTCAAAGAGTGATCAATAACCAGCACATTTCGGCTTCTGTCACCCGGGCGGGGTACTCACCCACGATGGTAACCCGTTTTCGCGCTACATATTCTGGGGAATGTTTTTCAGCAGGTGTTCTAAGGGGCAGCTCACATTGTTCACTTAGCAAGTAGTCTCTTATTCGCTGGACGGCTACGTTCATTTCTGCTATCTGTTGGTGAATCGTATTGATCTGTGAAAATGAGGGGGCACAGGCGACGTTAGAAGGCCATTGCCACCTCCAAAACCTGATTCTTTGGATCATTCAGCAGGAGATATTTTACACGGCTGGTTCATAATATTAGCCTTTTAGTGGTGCCCCCCTCCCCAATTCTAAAGCCGCCCGCCGTTGGCGAAGCGAATGGCTCGGTTAGGTTCCCGTAGATACAAAATGGTAGGTATATATTATGTTTCATTTTTAATATCTAAGTACAAAAAAATGTGGTAGGTGAAAAATCAACCTCCCTAGGAGAGACCGTAATATCAGTAGGTAGTAGGTAGTTATGACTCTGTGTCGTGAAAACTTTGTACCCTTGTGGCGCAGTCTCTATACAATACATGCTCACTACGGCGGCGTGGCGACACTGCTTCGAAATGAGTGCATGTACAGTCAACATCATATATATCGTATCAGCCAAAGTGGCCAAATAGTTCGTCACACCATATAAAATATATGGTGTTAGAATTATTTGGTCACTTTGGCTGATACGATATATTTGATGCTGATTGTACATACATCCGGATTTACCGGAGGGTAAGTATCTATTATTATTGACTATCGTTGTTAAAACAAGAATCAAAATGTAAAAAATATGCAACCTTTCTGCGATACCTACCTACTACAGAACTAATTTTCGTTTCTTCTTAAACATTATCGAGTATGTGAAGAAAAGGCAGTTAAAATCAAGAATATACTTGTCCGACGGCCTGAGGAAAGTACAGCGTCATGGTCTGCTTCATGATGTTGTAGTAGCAGGTGAGGAAGAACACCGTCTCCACCGTGACGCGGCTGGCGTAGCCCACGTACAGCAGCACCGTAATGAAGATGCCGAAACGGGACGTGAACATTATGAACGACAGAATCACCCCGCGGATGTACGAAGTCATCTTGATGTTATATATTTCTTGTCTGCGTTAATAAACAATTAGGTATTTCACTTAATTATATTATAGTTGAGTATGAACATGTACAGAATAATCTAGGAAAAGTAAAATCATCCCAGTGCGCTTATAACGATATTTATATAGTTGCAAATAATTCAGTGCGCCCTTTCGCTATACTCAAGGTAGGTACTATCGGCAAAATGGAACCCTGACCTGACCCACCATAGAACTGTGATGTGATGTGTGATCCATGCTTCTAAGATTTGATGTATAATGTCACATTATGATACATCAAATCTTAAGAAGCATGGATCAAAGAATAGTATTGTCAAGTTAAGTGAAATTTCACAAAAGTCAGGAAATAATTCTAAGAACATTTCTGATAGTATTGTATGAGTTAGAATTGAACCTAATACAGCTCTTAATAAATTTACCCCTCGGAAAGGGGTGAAATTGGTTGAAAACTATGCAATGATCTTAACTCACGAGAAAATGGTGAGCTCGGTGCAATGTGACTTAAGCCTGGGCCACACCAGATGCATTGCGTAGACGTGCACGGGCGCGTTCGCGTTCCACTGCGTTGTATAGTATGAATCCTCACATGAGGACGCAGCTATACAACGCAGTGGAACGCAAACGCGCACGTGCACGTCTACGCAACGCATTCGGTGTGGCCCAGGCTTTACGTTTTAATATACCCCAATCTACATTAGCAGTTAGCACGTGTTATTTAATTTAATCCAACCGACGGAAGATATAAAAAAATCAATATAGCTAAAAATTAAGTATTGGCCATTGCGGCTCTGGGAAAAATATAACACGGTGCAAATTCAGGAAATTATTAGAAAAATTATCTAAATACAATATCAAATTTGCACCGGGGTGCAGCGATCGGAAAGTAGTTTTCCATGTTTTACTGTCTTTGTACTTCGGGGGTAATCTTGAAACTATTGAAAGTCGTCACAATCATACTCGTTTTGTTTGCTTTACTTTCGCACCCCGTAAAAAATTGGCATTTTTATACGGTACATACAGTTTTACGAATTTTAGGGTTCCGTACCAAAATAGTAAAAAAGGAACCCTTATGGCATTGACTTATATAATACTAGCGTAAGGACCGGGCCTACGGCGCGACAAAATGGCACCAGCGCGTTGGTGTTAAAATGAACATTTTGATTCAGTCAGTAGTCCGCGGGAGACCGTCATTGATAGACGTCGTTCGCTCGTAATAAAAATGACTGCTTGTGTAGTTAAAGGCTGCAATAATCATTATACCAAAGTAAACATGAATATCGTATCATTGGTAATCTTACATTATTTTTATTGCATGTCAAACAATTAAATAAACCCTTTTTAAAGCCATAATATTGGTATCAAGCCCATACTGGCGTTCAATGACGACTCAATGTAGCGACGCGGCTCTCTTTCGCGCCATTCGCGTTATGATAGATGGCGCTAGTAATTCCTTGTATGAAGACTGTGTATGCCAAATGTTCGATGGGGCGCATCCTTCCTTTTGAAATCATTGCCTTATGGTGAGACTTCGTTGCCTATCTGTCTGTATGTCACAGTAGTCTTTTTCAGCAACTACACAAGCTATCAACTTGAGATTTGGCATAATTGTAGGTATAACTTGCTTACCCGCATCTGGTTTAAGTAAAAAATATGAAATTATTTTTATAAATCATTAATAAGGGGAGAGGGTTGGAACTACTACTACCCTTAGGGGTAGTTTATCCAAAATTGCCTAAAGTGGTATTTTTTATTTGTTAACAGTAGCCTACATACTAATATCCTCATTTTAAACTTCAAAAAGGATCAACCTCCATACAAACTACTCCCCCCCCACTTCACACCCTACGTGGTAGTTATCTAAAATCACCAAAAGTTGTATTTTTTTATTTCCATGTTTCTAACTTCAAAAATGACCAAACTCCCATGCAAACTACCACCCCGCATTTCAATCCATTTGAGGTAGTTTTTTCCAAAATCGCCGGTAGTACTTTTTTATTTGTAAAAAGTAGCATATATATACATTTCCACGTTTATGACTTCAAAATTGTCCGAAATCCCATACCAACCACCACCTCCCATTTCATCCCCTTAGGGGTAGTTTATCCAAAATCGTCTAAAGTAGTATTTTGTTAATTCCATGTTTCTAACTTCAAAAAGGACCAACTTCCTATGCAAACTACCCTTCCCCCCCATTTCATTCCCTTAGGGGTAGATTTTCCAAAATCGCCAAAATTAGTTTTTTTAATTTGATACCAGTAGCCTACATACCAATTTCCACGTTCCTAACTTCAAAAATGTCCAAACCCCTATACAAATTTTAACCCCCCATTTCAACCCCTTAGGAGTAGTTTATCCAAAAGGAAGGTAGTGTTTTTCATTTATAAATAGTAGCCTTTATACCGATACCCACGTTACTATCTTCAAAAATTGATGACTTTCATACAAACTTCCAACCGCCCTTTTACCCCCTTAGGGGGTGAATTTCGAAAAATCCTTTCTTAATGCACCCTTAGACCTCATAAACTAACCTACGTGCCAAATTTGGAATCTTTAGACCCAGCGGTTTGGCCTGCGCGTTGATATCTCAGTCAGTCAATCAGTCGGTTTCTTCTTTTATATATTTAGAAGATTTTGTTTAGACTGACATTTTTAAATTTGTAATATCTTTTGAATGTCCGATTTGAATAAATCAAAAAGTAATCTACAGGTATTGAAACAGTCTTGAATGCGAAATGATTTTTTTGGATAAGAATTAATACAAAGATATGGATAACATGGTCTAGTTTTGGTCAGCATTTCTATCAACTTTTAAAATGTAATAAAGTAGTTATAGTGACATAGCTACAATAGTTGGACATATGTTATCACAATTTTTTTGTAGATATTGATATGTTCTTTAATATTGTTGAAAAATTTTTTCATCAATATTTTCCGCAGCGCATGCGATGAAATACATTTTATGGCTAATTTTTTTACACCTTTGGTTACATTATTGAAGTTTTAGTAGGGATCCCTAATTTATTCTAGTAATAAATATAGCCCATCTTACTCAGGGATAAGGTAGCATTCTAATGGTGAAAGTATTTTTGAAATCGGTCCAGTAGTTTTTGAGTTTATTTGTTACATACAAAAATACAAATCTTTCCTCTTTATAATATAAGCTAAAACTAAGGCATACCATCCCGCGCCATCCATGTCATTATGCGGTACTCCATTGAATCGTGTGCAGCATTTTAAGTACTTGGGCCATTGGGTCACTGAGGATCTATCTGACGACATGGATATTGAACGGGAGCGTAGGGCGCTGTCTGTGCGATGCAATATGGTGGCTCGCAGGTTTGCACGTTGTAGCGATGAAGTTAAAGTGACATTGTTTAAAGCTTTCTGTCAGTCCTTCTACACGTGCAGCCTGTGGGTCAACTATACGCGGCGGGCATACAGCGCTCTGCGCGTCCAGTAGGTACAATGATGCGTTCAGGATGCTGTTTGGACTACCGCGGTGGTGCAGTGCGTCGACTATGTTTGCAGAGAGGCGGACCGAGAGCTTCCATGTGATTATCAGAAGGAGATCTGCGTCACTGCTCCATCGCTTTCGCAATAGTGCAAACGGCATCCTGACCACCCTACAAAATAGGTGGGATTCACCAATGTTGCGGCACTGGATTGGGCTACACGTCTCGGGCCTTAGCATGCATAGTCACAGATAAAATGACAGCATGAATAAAACGTTGCTAGAGTAATTAAATATTATTTTTCTTCAAACATTATTATGATGTTCGGAGACGATCAGGCGGATCGCGTTAAGCGCGGAGCTATAATATATATATATATATATATATATATATATATATGGGTCGTCGGTATATTATTATTATTATTAGGTAGGTCGGTATATTATATATTTTTAAGTATTTTTACATAATTAAGTTGGTATCGCATTGGGTTCCCTATAATGGTAGTGTAATGTATCTTTGATAAATAAATAAATAAATAAATTACGATATATTTTCCGTACTAGTTGACAGAGTCCACACATGCAGCTATACTTCTGTCAACTTGTACGGAAAATATACCTAAACTGTACGAAAATATATCGTAAGATGCCTGGATTGCCTGGCTATAATATATATTAATATACCAAAATATAAATTGTAGCTCCGTGTCTGACGCGCTTAAAGTGAGCAAATAACCATTGAGAACTAATGTCACTGTCAGTGTTATTGTTCCTCGAGAAACGGAGAAAGTAAACAAATAATTGAACTTGATTCTACACTTGCGTTTTTTATACATAATTTACAAACTACGCCAGCAAATGAATATACAATGATCCAAGTTTTTAATGATGACTGTATATTTTTTCACTGTAATTATCAAATTATCAAGACCAAACTAAAGAGTCCCATCTCGGTGGGTCTACGTTAAGTACAGCTGAGGATCCTGTTGCCACCTTCCGGTTCTATCATCAGATCTGTTCATTGATTCAATAATATTACATTGTCATCGGGTTTACATAAGTATTCCAAACTTCAGTTCAATTAAACACAGGGAAGTAGATGAAAAATGGTCTGCAAATTTTGAAGTGGACAAGTAACATTGGAACAAGTAACACTTGTAAAAAAAGGAAAGTGGTAATTTTTACTGCCACATGCTTACAAATACAAATACAAATATCTTTAATTTGCAAAAAATGTGGTACAAAAGATTTATTTGGCAATTAGAAAAATTTGCCTTTAGAACAAATTACAACTGCGAAATTGAATCAATATCGATATTATTGTTGACTCAGCAACAACACTAGCGTCGACAGATCCTTGTGACAACACAAAGGAAAACGAATGAATATCTATTAGGACATCTCTTTCTAACTCGTTATGAATGCCATAAATAGAAAAAGGTCAAATATATGTCTTTTGCTGTTTCTATGCAGGGTACTTATTCTTATTTTGTATTAAGGCTTATAATGGCCATGTGTTTACTCTCTATGGTTGCTTGATCTTCTCCGAACAGCTTAATAGATTTGAACGATTTATTTCATTACTCTAGCCACACCGGATAAAATTCTCTGACCCGCTTAGTAATAAAAGGTAACAAAAGTCAGAACGGGACACTTTTATCTAAACCTTAAGCATTAAGTCTTACGTTAGAATATGGAATAGATGTATTAATTTCCCTAACACCTGTCAAATTTTATCTGGCTTATGCATGCTAAGGCCCGTGCATAGCCTATGTTCAGTGCTGCTGATGGATATATAGGTAAGGTAGTTTGTAAGTTTTATCTCTAATGTATTGGTAGGTGGTACTAACATTAGCTATAAGTTCTTGCGATTTCTAACACATATATGGATGCATAATCCGAAATAAAGATTTTTTATTTATTTATTATTTTATTAATATTATTTAGTGTAGATTAGCGACTAGCCCTCGCTTCGCTTTGGTTACATAAGTTAAAACATAGCCTATAGCGACCCGCCCCGCTTCGCTCCGGGTTCTATTATATACATAAACCTACCGTCAGAGTATACATAGAAAAGTAGTCCAACTTCAAACAAAGGTACATCGCGCGGCTTGCATGTGTGCGTACGCGCCTGTGAGGAAAATGTCCAGAAGTTAATAGTTAAGCTCTTGAGAACGTACACGTTATTTATTACTAGATCGAACCAAAGTAAATGAGATTATGCTGTGGATGGCACTTGATTTAAAAATAGAATAAAACATGATATTTAATATTTTACTAACAAATATCTATTTAATCTACTTACATAGAGTATGTGGCTGCTGTACCAAAGGTACAGCTTATTGTTCTGTCGTACACTCCTTATAATTACTTTACAGCAAGTAAAGAATACTTAAAACAAAGTCCTTTTTAAAAAATAAGGATGACTTGGAGGTGTGGAGTTTAGTAGACGATCTGATCTGTTCTTGTCCAGTTACCGAGCAACAAATGTTCCCTCCACCAGCAGACACCCCTTTTTATGCTAAAATCCCCGCCTCCACTCGAACTAATCAAGTCAAACGGATATCCGGTTGTCTTGATCGGTTTTTATCAACTTAAATATGTTTTCAATTATTGTTAAAATAGCAAAATAATCTATATAAAATATAACAACTAATAACATTATAAATTATAATCTAACACGCCCGTACGGCTGTGGGCGGCGCTAGCCACGCACACGAAACTACATCTCGGGACTGATTCGTACTGATTGAGTCGGGGCCGCAGCGTCATTGCGTTCGGTCACGTTTGGGTGAGGTGCGCGTACCTATTTAATTCCGAGCGACTATGTCGTCACCGAGAGGTCGTATTAATTGTTCAGTGTACGGGTGCACAAAAAATGGTACCTACGCAAAATCCGGAGCTATCGTTTTTCAAGATACCTTTGGAGTCTGAAAGGTGTACCTACCTATTTAGAGTTTGTGAAGTAGATATGCGGTTTATATTTTGATATTTATAAAATTTCAACTTCAAAATTGACCAAACTTTTATACAATCTTCCACCCCCCTTTTAACCACTTAGGGCTTGAATTTCGAAAAATCCTTTCTTATTCCTTGTCTACGTCTTAAAAACAACATCTGTGAGAAATCTTAGCTTTCTAGGTCCAAGGGTTTAGGCTGGGCGTTTATGAGTCACCCAGTCAGGACTTTGCTTTTTATATATATAGATGATATAATAGATGATTAAATTTGATTTCAAATTGAAAGGGTTAATTAAAGACCGGCCTCCTAGGAGTCCTAAGAATGCCTATTTAGTGCCAAACAGTAGGTACTTAAAAAAATCGAAGTCGGTGGCAAGAATCATGTGTCATTGCTATTGTGTATACCTACTTGACACCGGCTTGGATATATTTCATGTATCTACCTAATATAGGCATAGGCATATTTCCAATCCAAATCTGAGACTCAAAAATCGGTGGATTGTTACGAAAATTCATTAGATCTGTAGATATACCCTGAATTCCGTAGATCTCCTAAAAAATTAGGAGACCTGGAAAACACTGATCGAGGCTGTTACCCACACGGCGGATCCATAAACATGGCGACTAACCTGCCGGGCAATCACGGCCGCGGTAGAATGGGGGTGCAAGGATCATAAAGTTTGGTCAATTACATTTCCCGCGCTTCAAAAATTTGTCTACTGCGCAGGTACATCGGTAAGCCATATCAAGTGCCGCTCGTACGTACATACAAGCGATTTGGCTTACTATCGG
The DNA here is from genome assembly GCA_963241965.1 of Tortrix viridana. Taxonomy (NCBI): domain Eukaryota; kingdom Metazoa; phylum Arthropoda; class Insecta; order Lepidoptera; family Tortricidae; genus Tortrix; species Tortrix viridana. The sequence continues at coordinate 38,910,828 of OY725171.1, read as the reverse complement.
CTTACTATGGGTGCGTCAGTTTAGCGACTTTTACCATCCGTTAGTTTTATAGACCGATGATAAGAAATGTCACAACACATTGTAGTATTAAGTCATTGTGACGTAGTTTTATGGTAACAGGATTCCATTTTGCCGATAGTATGTAGAGTCAACATTTACAGCATTAACATACTTGACAATCTTGTTTGACATTGCTAACGTGGCTGTATATAGCGACAAGGTACAAAACTGTGTATCTACTTTTGATGTTGACTGTACATTAGAACCAAAACTATGTTACTTATTTATTATTATATTATACTAAATTATTATTAATCTGTCGCTCACCTTCTTACCCTATCAATGATTTTTCGGAACGGTTCCTCCCACGTGTACATTTTTATTACCTCCATTCCCATAATAATCTCTTTCATTAATCTAACTCGCTCATCCGACTTCAGTGCAGTGCATTTTCTATAGTGTGCTGTCCGAGTGCCGAGAAAAACTACGGAGGAGCGGAGAAAATTAATTCACGTTATGGCTCCATTGAGCGTGCGCCGGATGCCCAGGGGAGCACTCATTACAACTTTATTATTTTGTTTTCATTTTTTTAATAGATGAAGGACAATTTGTTTTAAACATGACTACAAAAATTGAAAAAAATATACTTGGTTGCCGCTCTTTTTCGTTTTAAGTTGATTACATGCAGGTTCCATTAGGCTACGTAAAAAATCCATATCTATCCATACGAATTCATACTGTTAATATTGATAAGGGTGAAATGAAGAATAGGTAGGTACTTAAATCTTTTCTGCATTTCACTTTATCAATAGGTAGGTAACAGTTTTAACAAAATTGTAACTAAACTGAGATTGAAACTGAGAAATACTTAGTAACGAAACTGACAATGTTAAGGCAAGCTCATACGTCATGTTACTGAATAAGAATATTTTGTTAAAATAAACTTATTTTTTATGGAAATGTGTACCTAACCGAATCAAAATAACTTATTGAATAAAACTAGATAATTTGAAATGTCATTTTATTAAAGTAGAAAATTATTATTATTAATTTGGCAAAAATATCTCGTTTTTATTTATTTTGTAATGCCACTTTATGTTATGAGTGTTTTGGGGAAGATCCGGACAGTTTTTGTACTTCGGAACTTAATTGTATTATTAAAGAATTTGATGCCTGCTTTAGTCTGAAAAATGTTAAAGACAAACAAGGTACGAAATTTAGTGATTGGGCTACACCAGATATTCTTGAAAAGAGGTACAAATTGTATGAGTTATATGCCTTAAGAGCTGTCGATCATAGGCCTGAGTTTCTAGAGTACGTAAAAATTATTCTAAAGAGTTCAAGCAGCTTTGTGCTGCTGCGAAGTCTGAGTATTTTTCGAATAAAATTTGTAACTCTGACAACAAGATTAAAACCGTCTGGAATGTAATTAACACTGAAACTGGTAGAACTAGAATTAGGGACCCGCACTACAGCCTGCAAGTTGAAGATACTCTAGTAAACTCAGACCTTGATGTAGCTAAAGAATTTGAGCGGTTTTTTACGAACATACCTTTGGAGACCACTAAATCTTTACTACCATCTCCTGATAAGGCTGAAACATTATTAAGATCCAATGTGAAGGAATGCACAAATTTGTTTAAATTTCATCATGTCAAAAGTTGTGATTAAAACTTTTCGGTCTCTTAATATCAAAAAGACTGATGATCTTTGGGGCCTCTCTGTTTCGGTACTACACTCCATTACCTATAGAGTCAATTGCGCCTTACCTAGCTACTATGTTTAACAAGTGTGTCGATGTTGGAGTATTTCCTGATCTGATGAAACACAGTAAGATCATTCCCTTGTTTAAGTCAGGAGCAAAATCAGACCCCACAAATTTTAGACCTATTTCGATACTACCAGCATTAAGTAAAGTTTTTGAGAAATTAATTCTTAATCAAATATCCTCACACTTTAATCAATATAAGCTACTTCATAGCAGTCAATACGGATTTACCAAGGGACGGTCTACAACCGATGCCGGTTCTACTTTAGTGAAACATATCTTTGATGCCTGGGAAAAATCACTAGATGTAATTGGAGTTTTCTGTGATCTGTCCAAAGCATTTGATTGTGTTGATCATGTTACGTTAGTGCGGAAGTTAAGCTACTATGGCATTAAAAACATTGCACTAGATCTTATTACATCTTACCTTGCTCACAGAACTCAGCGTGTAGACATTAACAGAACACAATCTTCTGGGTCATCAGTTGCCATTGGAGTGCCTCAAGGCTCTATTCTAGGTCCATTCTTGTTTTTAATCTATATTAACGATCTCCCATTTGTAGTGCGCGAAAAACATGAAATAGTCTTGTTTGCTGATGATACTTCACTTATATTTAAAGCGGATAGGAAACAGGATAATTTTAATGAAATTAATGATGCGTTGTCCACACTTGTTGACTGGTTTACGGCCAACAACTTACTTTTAAATGCCAAAAAAACTAAGTGTATTAAATTTTCATTGTCCAATGTGAAACGAGTGAATGCGGCTAGTTTAAGACTGAAGAATGAGACACTCGAATTCGAACATAGTACAGTATTTCTAGGTATCACTCTGGACTCAAAACTGCAATGGAGTGCCCATATATCCACACTTGCAAACACATACTTGAGTTTAGGCATAACCGCAACGTTCATAATTAAAATACTAGAAATAGGGATAAGCTCACTCTTCCAGGTCACCGTCTCCGTAAGGTAAGCACTTCGTTTGCGGGGAACTGTGTACGTTTCTACAATAAGATACCATCTGATATCGTCAATATGCCGTTCAATAAATTTAAGTCTCACATCAAGCGCTGCTTGATGGGTAGGGCACACTACATATACTGTAAATGACTTCATTGGTGACCAAGATGTATTTAAGTAGTGTCTAGGCTATTACTTATAAGGTATTTTTTTAAGTGTAGGATATTTCTGATGTTACACATCTTGAAACGTAAAAATGCCTTTAAACAAACTGTGTATTCAAACACGAGATTTTATGTTTACTTTTGTACTTTATTAGTTCTTGTGTGTACAAAACGCTTTTAAATGAGAGCACACTGTGATGTTTCTCGCCGGACAGCTATTTCACACAATATTACTTTTATGTTGTCCGGCAGCTTGAGCACGTCATGCTCGCTCAAAGGTCTTTGCTTACGGCGGCGTCGTTGATCGGGTCGCCACCTTCTCGAACATATGGTTTAGGGAGGCGATGGCTGAGATACGCGTCATACTCGTGATCGGGTGCTGTTTGTGAGGTCCGGTCTGTTCACGTCTGCAAGGACTTGTTGTTGAGTTAATTATTCCAGTTATGGCTTTTGACGAAGAGACCTCGTCGTGTTGTTCTCCTAGTCATTATATTTAGTTTAATGTATTTGACCTTACATTTGTAATGTTTTTATTTGTGCTAGTTCTAATTATTAATATTTGTTAATTTATTACCTTGTAATGTAACTTACTTTACTGTAACTATAACTTACTTTTAATTATTATTGTATTTTATATTTGAAAAAATGACCTTCTGCTGGAGTTTCTTGCGGCGCTTCTTCTCCGCAATGATGGTCTTGTCCGAAGCGCTGGTAGATTCACTCTATATTACCGACGTGTAAAAGAGCCCGTATGTGGCCAATTTACTGAATAAATATTTTGATTTTGATTTTTGATTTTGATTAAAGAAAGAAATTATTTATTTACTTACTTTCTCGGCTCGGAAAGGCTTTCTTTGTCGGTCAAAATCTGCGCGCAAAAGTCCACTTTATCCGCTAGCGTAGAAAGTAATGGTGGTGCTGTGCGCGGAGGGGGCGCTGCACGACGACGGCCACAAAGTTAGTTGGGTCTCGAGGCCTTGAATCCCCGTTACGTTCAGGATTCTATTTTTGAACCACTCGCTATAGGCTCGTGGTTCAATTTTAGAACCCTTTCCTAACTTCGGGTTTAATACTAGCTCTCGCGCCAAATAACAACATCACAGCCTTGCATAACAAGTAACTATTTCATTGTGAACTGAGCCCTAGAGTAAATTGTCACGCAATTGAGAATAAATCCTGAGAAAACCTAACTTTAAATTTTTATTGCACCGGTTGGTACTACGTTACTAAATAATTGACAATAATCCCATTGCACAATTAATGAATGGCCAATGAAAATTAATAAATGATTGACAAATTAAACTTATCGGAGACTTCATTTATTAATTTACAATCTAAAATATTTAAGGGACTGATCATACTTTGAAAAAAAATATGGTTAATGAAATCTCAATCTCATTTTATTTAATCAATCTACTTGTTAACATACCTACATTCGTATAAAGAGAATTGATTCATGTTATCAAGCCAGTTCGATAGAAAAATACTCAAGAAATAAAGTTTATTCAACAAAGCACTATTGGTTAAAATGATAAAGTATTTAATCTAATCAACCATATCGTACTTGTTAGAGTTAATACTGACATTGCTGAAAGTAATCATTGTCTTGATTGATTTAGCTAACGAGAATGATTTGTTTAATTACGGTTCTTTATGTCTTTAACAGTGTAACTTGATTGATATCACAGTTATCGTCTAAATGAATATTCCTACATGTTTGAATAAAATATGCCTGTTAGTTAAATTAAGAAAGATATTTGTAAAATCTATCACACAACTTGTTTATCTCAATAACTCTTCTTTGTTATTTTCATTTTGTAGGTAGATTGATGTGTGCTTTATTAGGTGTGTGTGTATGTTGCTATTAAATTAGTTAACCTAGTTGAAATTTAAAAAAAAATTACATACCCATTTGTATTTCGTCCATATAATGTGCCAACACTATGATGTAGGTACTAATCGAAAAAGTTTAACAATAGAAAAGCCGCTGAGCCCTATATACATTCAGTCAACAAAGTATCGGGAATGGATGATTTGTTTATGGTTCCAAATTCAAATTTTTGTTTTTTTTGTTGTTGTTAGATTGGCACAACTGTTTTCTATTTTGGCGCGGAGTTTGAGTTGCATCTGTTATTTATATTAAATACAGTGCTGTTTTTAGTTATATCATATCTAGTGTGTATTGCGAATTTCATAATGGACAAAAACATTGAACAAAGAGTTTGTCTTAAATTTTGCATCGCCAATGGAATTTCGTGTTCGGAGTCACTGAAAATGTTACAGAAGGCTTACGGTGATTCGACTTTATCAAAAACACGTGTTTATGAGTGGTACAAAGCGTTCAAAAGCGGTCGAGATGTGATGGAAGATTTGCCTCGCTCTGGTAGGCCATCAACGTCTGCAACTGAAGTTAACATCGCAAAAGTGAAGGAAATAGTGACTGAAAATCCTCATTCAACTTTGAGAGAGATAGCCGCCGAACTTTCTGTATCTCACGAGTCGATCCGTACTATTTTAACTAATCATTTGGGTATGAAACATGTTACCGCTCGGCTAGTCCCAAAAGACCTGAATTTTCTCCAAAAACTCAATCGCATGAGAGTCGCTGAGGACATGCTAGAACGAGTCAATTCCGACCCAACATTCATGAAACGCATTGTTACTGGTGACGAGACGTGGGTTTACGAGTTTGACATGCAAACTAGTCAACAAGCTTCGGAGTGGCGCCTTCCAACTGAACCGAAACCGAAGAAACCACGCCAAAGTCGATCAAAAGTCAAAGTCATGTTGACTGTTTTCTTTGACTATCGCGGTGTTGTGCACTCGGAATTCTTGCCGGAAGGTCAAACGGTAAATAAAGAATATTATTTGAGCGTTATGCGGCATTTAAGAGAGCAAATTCGACGAAAAAGGCCAGATTTGTGGAATGAAAATTCTTGGATTTTGCACCACGATAATGCGCCTTCGCACAAGGCCATCATTGTGAAAGAATTTTTGACCAAACACTCAACAAATACCATCGAGCAACCACCATATTCACCAGATATGGCTCCTGCCGACTTCTTTCTTTTTCCTAAACTCAAATTACCACTTCGTGGCACCCGTTTTCAATCGGTAGAAGACATAAAGGAGAATTCGCGCCGAGAACTGAATTCAATTCCGGAAACAGCGTTTAAAAAATGTTTTGATGATTGGATTATTCGTTGGCGTAAGTGTATCGTTTCTGAAGGAGCATACTTTGAAGGTGATAAAATAAATTTGGATGATTAACAAACAGTTTGTGTATTATTGATCTTTTCCCGGTACTTTCTTGACAGAGTAGTATTATATTAAAATTAAATACATTTTAAAACATATTTACAATGATTCCATTCGATTTGTCGTCTATTTGAATTTCGAGCGGTAGTTTCGGTTAAATGATGCACTGTGCAATGAGACGAGATAAAGAATGGTGACTTGTGTGAAAGTTATGAAGGCTTTAAGCTAGAAGATTATTTTCTTCAGCGATACTTTTATTTAAATATATAGGTATTTATGTGTCAAAAAAAAACATGTATTGTTTATAAAGTTATTAAAATAAATTGGGTATGCTATATTATTTTGCAAGATATTTAGGGGAAATGAAGGGTTGGATAAATTTTGAGGAAATACGTTTTTCAACAACGCTCGCTTGAATTTAATTTCGCAATAACGATATAGGGCAGAAAATACCGTGGTTTTTAATGGAACAATATTATTTATAAAACTACAACACCTTTAACTACGTCCAGTTAACATTTAGACAAAAATTTAAGTTGCTACCATAAAGTAATATGATCAGGATCTGTTATTTGAAGTTTATTCTAAAAATATCCAAGTCGTTTGAATCGTTTCTGTTATATTACACATGGACAATAAAAGCGATCCATGTGCCCTGGATCCTTATTGTTTTTTTATACGTTCAAAGTTATTCGTAGTGGATCCGTTTTGTTTATTAAATACGATGACAATAGTATTTATCAAAATGGATCCACATGTTCTGGATCATTTTTGTTATTTTGCAGATATTTTGTTCTTTGAATACAAAAAAGTTATTTTCCAAAAACAATTCAAGCAGACTGAATCCTTTTTATATACCTAATGTTGTTGTACACCGGTTTCATTGAAGAACCAATAAATCGATACGATTCAAGATGGTTGAATTCTTACTAACGATTTTAAATGCAGTCCCCCCAACTTGTGGGACGGTACCTTATGTGGTTTTAACATGTTAAACCGTCATATTTCGCTGGACTCTCTAACTACGTCCAAATGGTTTAAATAATGAGCAATTTATTAGATCAATCAAGCCGCAAAATAATGTAATAATAATGTTACTTGTTAGCTTTAAACACTATTTTCTTTGTACAATTTTTAATCAAATCTTGTACAAATTTTAATGTTGATAATTTTGATTAAGTTACATATATAAGGTGCTAACAAATTAGATACCGATATTTTTACTGCTGATAGTAGGTACTCGGCTCTCGGAGCAGATTTAAGTATAAAACATTTAAGGTTTTATGATAGTTTTTGGAAAAAATTAGGGAAATAACTTTGTTACGTAAAAACACCCTGTTAATTAGATAATTACACGGAGAAAAAAATATTTTACAATATTACCAGATTTTATTGTAGTTATGATTCTGGTGTAGGAAAACAGATTTCAGCTATGGTTAACAGATTTTATTTTAATGACAACAAGTCATATTTTTGTTAATACTAAAATATTCTAGTTAAAATATTGTAGTACACGAAAACTTTGATATTGTAGTGGTTACTATTTATTAGTTACAGAGTAAAATATGCATTTAGCGTCCAACAGGTTTTGTATACAAAATTTGTTTCCTACGATACTAGGTAAATGCTAATAGGTACTTACTAGAAATTATGTTGTACAGAAGTTGAATTTTATATTAATGTGTAAAAATGTGTGTATAGTTGTCACATATAATACAATATTCTGTTACACGAAACTAGATTTTTTTCTCCGTGTAATAGTTACTGATTAAGACCTCTTTGAATATCTTCTAGGACCTCTTAACAATCACTTGACTGGCCACTTCACATTGATAAATTAAATACTTAAATGTCAATGTCATGATATTTGTTGTGTCTGGTTGTGTCGGTTGCTATGTCTAGCTTTAGAGCGAGACGGAGCGTAAGTGGCGTGATGCGCGAACGACCTGCGCAAAAACCGGTTTTCGATTCGCCGCGCACCTGTAAATATGGCGTGCGCTCGAAATTCTTCCTTTACCGACGACATCTCAACAGTCGGCGACGTCAAGCTGGGACTTTTCATAGGTCTATGAACCCAAACTTTGCAGCCAAAAAGATGCAGCGCAGCCTTGACGTCCTGCCAGAATGGCTCTCCAGTAGAAACCGCCTCAAAGTGCTAGGCACTAAAAAGGCATTCCCACATCAGTAGGTGTGAGAAGACGAACGAACGAACGAATTCTTCCTTTCTGCTCCTGGCCGTCGCGGTGAACACACCTCGTAGCTCCGCTGCGCTTTCGCTCCGAAGATGTACTTGCGGATTGTGAAGATGACTGCTGACTTCGTTTATAATATAAATGTTCTTTTCAGAACACTTTCGACGTCAATCAATCAGTCTGTTTCGTGTAGAAAACAGACGTTAATATCAATCTGCTACAAATGCATACAACAAAAGCCAGAAAGCTATGTATGTAATAAGAACCTACCGGTATTCAACCTAAACAATAACAAGGTCCCGTGCGAAGCCAAATTACTGGGTCATCAAACATCAACACCGTGTGATGTAAAGAGCGGCGCGCGTCATGCAGGGACGAATGGATCGAATTACACGCAGCAAACACTTGGCTTGTAGCTTGCTGCAACACCTGCTCACTGCGAACCATATGTGATAATGTCGTAACAGCACACACTATAAAGTCGTCTGGAATCGTAACTTTACCTCAAGGATGTGTGCTCCAGTCCCCATATCTTACGATTCACTCTCACAACCAGTACAATAGTAAAATTACAGTTGATTACAATGTCAACGTGCCTACTTTGAACACGTCAGTAAACCGAATTGTGAACCTGACCCGTATCAAGATATCTTCTACAATCTCAGACAATCTAGATGAAGCTGAGATCGAGAAAGACTTGATCGTACAACGTGGAAATGAACATGGTCTACCATAATGAGCTAATGTTAACTGTTGTAGCTCCTATCATTAAAAATAAGACGGGGAACGCCTCCGATATGTCAAATTACAGGCCAATCTCACTAGCTACTATTCTAGCAAAGGTGTTGGACGGTCTGCTTGATGGCCATCTAGCCCAGCATATTGAGTTATCCGATACTCAATTCGGATTTAGGTCTGGTCTTTCCACCGAGAGTGCTATATTGGCTCTTAAGCAGACTGTTCAATATTATACTTGTAGGAAAACGCCTATTTTCGCCTGTTTTTTGGATCTGTCGAAGGCGTTCGATCTAGTTAACTATGATGTGTTATGGCAGAAGCTCAAAAATGAGACGAGGGTTGCTCCTGAGGTTGTTGCTTTGTTGAAATATTGGTATGGCAACCAGAAGAATAGCGTCAGGTGGGATGGCTCGTACTCGGAAGTGTACTCCCTGCAGTGTGGGGTGAGGCAAGGAGGGCTGAGCTCGCTGCGCCTCTTTAATGTTTACATGAACCAGCTGATGGATGGGTTCAGTAGCACCGGAGTTGGCTGCCATGTAGATGGAGTTTGTGTCAATAACATAAGTTATGCAGATGACATGGTGCTGCTGAGTCCATCTATCGGAGGTCTAAGGAAACTAGTATCCATGTGTGAGGTGTACGCGATGGCCCACGGGCTCAAATACAACGCCAACAAAAGCGAGCTCATGGTTTTTAAGGCGGGTAACAAGACCTACGCCGAAGTACCTGAGGTCCTACTCTGCGGCGCTCCGATGTCTAGGGTGACTAAATTTAAATATTTGGGCCATTGGGTCACCGAAGACCTGAAAGATAACTTAGACATTGAAAGGGAACGAAGGTCGCTGGCTGTCCAATGTAACATGTTGGCCCGCAGATTTGCAAGGTGTACTACTCCCGTAATAATAACGCTTTTTAAAAGTTACTGTCAAGCGTTTTACACGTGCAGTCTGTGGGTCTCGTTTACGCAGCGGACATACAGCGACCTTCGCGTCCAGTATAATAACGCGCTGAGGGTGCTGCTGGGGATGCAGTGGCGCTGCAGCGCATCGGGCATGTTCGCGGCCGCGCGCGCGGACGGCTTAGCGGCCGTCATGCGCAAGCGGTGCGCGTCTGCGCTGCGGCGCCTGCGTGCCAGCCCTAACAGTGTCCTTCGCGTGTTCGCGGACCGGTGGGACTCTCCTCTCCTGTGGAGATGGATGCAGCTCCACACCGATCTTTAAGATTTAATTAATTAAGATACATAACTAATAACATAGCTTTTAAGAATTTACTAACAATTTATGGATTATTTTTATCTGAATTAAACTTTTTATTATTATCATTATTATTATTATTATTATTATTATTATTATTATTATTATTATTATTATTATTATTATTATTATTATTATTATTATTATTATTATTATTATTATTATTATTATTATTATTATTATTATTATTATTATTATTATTATTATTATTATTATTATTATTATTATTATTATTATTATTATTATTATTATTATTATTATTATTATTATTATTATTATTATTATTATTATTATTATTATTATTATTATTATTATTATTATTATTATTATTATTATTATTATTATTATTATTATTATTATTATTATTATTATTATTATTATTATTATTATTATTATTATTATTATTATTATTATTATTATTATTATTATTATTATTATTATTATTATTATTATTATTATTATTATTATTATTATTATTATTATTATTATTATTATTATTATTATTATTATTATTATTATTATTATTATTATTATTATTATTATTATTATTATTATTATTATTATTATTATTATTATTATTATTATTATTATTATTATTATTATTATTATTATTATTATTATTATTATTATTATTATTATTATTATTATTATTATTATTATTATTATTATTATTATTATTATTATTATTATTATTATTATTATTATTATTATTATTATTATTATTATTATTATTATTATTATTATTATTATTATTATTATTATTATTATTATTATTATTATTATTATTATTATTATTATTATTATTATTATTATTATTATTATTATTATTATTATTATTATTATTATTATTATTATTATTATTATTATTATTATTATTATTATTATTATTATTATTATTATTATTATTATTATTATTATTATTATTATTATTATTATTATTATTATTATTATTATTATTATTATTATTATTATTATTATTATTATTATTATTATTATTATTATTATTATTATTATTATTATTATTATTATTATTATTATTATTATTATTATTATTATTATTATTATTATTATTATTATTATTATTATCATCATCATCATCACTTTCTAGCAACGACATCCATCAATTCCCTATCAGCTATCTGTTGCTGGGGGCAGCAGTACTCTGGTTCATCTTTTGGGCTGTGAAGCGACGCTTTCCAAAACTGTATACAAAACATAACCCGCCAAGTCAATGTTCACTCAAGTCAGTGCCCACTACGAAGACATCGAAATGCAGCAAATTTCGGAAAAAAAGAACTCACAGACTCAGGAGAAGGAAAGCAAACCATCCACGAGCCGAGCTGACCGTCATCGACGAGACTACGCGACAGTCGAAAACGTTGCATTCAACTTTAATTAATGATTGTTTATCGGCGGTCTTCCTTTCTCTTGAAAATCATTTTTCCTTTTCTTCTTTGGGGTTGCCAATATGTACGGTTTTATCACCGTACATTTGTTTATGCTTAGTCGCGACCTACTTTAGGCCACGCGGCAACCAAATATTAGTAATAAGTGTTAATTAAAAAGACCAGAGTGCAACTAACTACGAAGCATTACGCATCAAGAGAAAGAATCACCGACTCCTTTTAACTAATATATATATGTATCTTTACTTAACTTCAATAAACTACTTTAACTTCGGCTATCTCTCTCTGCACTCCACCAACTAACTACTTACAACCTACAGACAAGTGTGAAGGCTAAACTGGCACTCACAGTAGTCTACCTATAAGCAAATCTCAGTTTTAGTCCTTTGAAATATATTTTACTTACTTTGAAAGGGAACTACTGCCATGATTATTATAGCACCATATAAAGCTGCAATACCCATCTCCCGATACAAATACATTGCCATTAGCTGAAAATAATTTCCAAATAAGTACTATAGACAAATAAATCTCACGACAATTTTCAAACTGTTTATCAGATAGAGATAAAACTTTGTTAAAACACCTTTAAACCGAACCCGTGGATTCTCAGAAGTCAGCGTTCAAATGTCAGTATAAGTAGGTACCTACGTAGGGTTCATAACGGTCCGGCATAAACTTTACCTGATAAGGTAAGTACCTAATTAGTAATAATAGACCGCTGTCCAAGGGCTAAAAAAGTAGTGTTTAAATTAGTAAAAAAACTAGCCTTGGATACATGTATAGTGCCGTAGACCTATACCTACAGAAGCCCAATATTCATTTCTTACGCGTCAACTAGGAAGCTCTTGAAAGTTATGGGGTCCGAAAAATCCGGAAATTTGTAAAAAAAAATATCACATTACCTACTAAGTTACGACAGTACTATCACGTGAGACCCGGTACCACCAATAACACAAAAAACCATTTCTTATGAAGTTTTCAGGAAGCCAAGTGCGAAATCAGAAGGTTCAAAGTTTTGATTTTTTATACAACTTTGTTCTTAGCTTGCAATAATAGTCCAATTTTCCTCCTATGTTATCTGAAAAATATGATAATTGACTGACCTTTTATTGATACGTGTAATTAATAGTTTGATATAATGTAATAGAAAAGTAAAAGTAAAAAATAACTGGATATTTTTTCAATTAATGTATGAGGTAAATCGGACTATTGTTGCATGCTAGGCACATAGTTGTGTGAGTTTACGTATATATTACTAAACAGGAAAGGTACCCAACTGTCCGGCTCCGATTTGTTTTAATTTGATGTATGTTAGAGAGTAGTCTAAAATAACTGACACGTATTTTTTTTGCCTGCCCAATCTCAACCTATTGGAAGAAATTGTCCTCCAAAGTAGTGAAAAGTGACTAAACCCTGAACTTCTGTAGAGTTTTGTTTTTGTTTTCTTTTTAGTTAACTACTGGTTTGATTATATGTTTGAGAACATAAAAAAAAGCACGTGTTTTGTTATATCGGCTCAAACTCATATTTTGCAACAAAACACCCTTCAAAGTTTTATATTTCTCTGTTTTTTTTTAGGAAAATATGAGTTTGAGCTGATATAACAAAACACCTGCGACGGGTAAATAGAACAAAGGCCTATCTGCAAAATGTCTATTTTTCAGGAGAGGAGTAAGTACAAAGATTCAATTGTGTATATTTCTAAAAGTATATAAGTTAGCGTTTTAAAGAGGTGGTTAATAGTAAGATAATGATTATGTTATAGTTATACAGTTTTTTTTATTGTTATTATTTTCCGAGTTATCAGGTTACATGTATACATGGCCCGTTCTATTACGGAACTGCAGACGGCAAATGGTAGCATAGCGCGTTCCTAAGCATAGATCCATGGGCTTCCGAGGAAGTTTTCGTTATCGAGCATCGAAAATCTGGAACGACTTGCCTCCCCCCCTACGTACTAATATGTCGCTACCAACCTTCAAAATTAGCTTTCGAAAAGTTTTATTAAATAAACAACAAAAAGAATGATAAATAGAAACCCTCATCCGCAGAATGCTCTGTTGCACGGCTTGACCGAATTGTATACCAAATTGTAATAGACATAGGTGCAGTCACGTCTAAAAATATTACTCGCTTGTTTAGACCTATAGTAATACGGTACTTTCCTCATGGCAAATCAGCAATTATAAGTTATTTAGTAGCTATAAATAGGTAGATACAGCTTAGTACAGTGTAATGTTCCCTTGTAACTCGCTGAAATGTAACCGAGAGCTAAGTGCAGGCTGAAAACCAGCGCTGTGCAGCTGACCCAGCTCGCAGCTTATGCTGAGACCTGAGCCTGTTGTCACAAAGTTTATACATGTATTAGTTAACAATATGTGTTATAATGCCGTGTATATTTTTCTATGTGACAATAAATCATTATTTAATTTAATTTTAATTTAATTTAAAATAAAAAACTCTCTACAGAAAATTAGGGTTTAGTCACTTTTCAGTACTTTGGAGGACAATTTCTTCCAATAGGTTGAGATTGGGCAGGCAAAAAAAATACGTGTCAGTTATTTTATTTCTCTAAGTTTTCGGTATTTTCTCTGGATTTCTTTTAATTTTTCGACTGCTTACCGACGATAATAACAACGACGCTCTTGCTTTGTACCCTGAACCTAACCTTGATAGCTGCTACGACGACTTGGAACTGATACTGGAATTAGAAAACTGCAAAATATGAATAGAACCACATATTTTGCTTTAAAGGTCATCACGGCAGTCTTATGTAGAGAGTGCAGTTGGCTATGTTGAGGTGAAAAGAACTGGAAGTTTATGTGATGTGATGTACGAGCAAAAATCGGACATATAAAATTCACAAGCGAAGGTTATGTTGTTTATTTCATGACAAGGTAGCTGTCAATGGCACATCTGTCACTGTTTTTTTTAATTATGTGACGGACTAAGGTTAGTGTCCATCTTAGTCCGTCCCAGATTGAATAAACTGTTTTTATTTTTTATAATTATATGACGCAACCAAAAAATCTGATATTTTTTTTATTTGCTTATAAAAGTCTATTCTTTCGAATAAAAAAATAAAAACAAGTAGTTTTTTTTTAGGCGATCCCCAATTGTGGTTTAAGCGTTTTAAGTCTGGAAATTTTAGTGTGAAAGATGAGGTTCGCTCTAGACGCCCTGTTACTGATAAAATCAATGCCATCTATGAAAAAGTGGAGCAAGATCGACATATTAGTAGTTACGACATTGCTGAAGAACTGGATATTGATCACAAAACAGTGTTACGTCATTTACAAAAGTCTGAAGGAAACATAATGCATTACAAGCTCACAGCCACCAAGCTCCACAGACAGTGGCAAAGCCCGGCTTAACTCGGAACAAAGTGATGCTGTGTGTATGGTGGGATTGGAAAGGAATTGTCCACTATGAGCTTTTGCCGCCGGGTAAAACTATCGATTCTGACCTCTACTGCCAGCAACTCATGAGATTAAAAGAAGCCGTTGAGAAAAACCGGCCGGAGTTAATAAACAGAAAGGGCGTAGTCTTTCATCATGATAACGCCAGACCGCACTCATCTATAGCCACCCAGCAAAAATTGAGAGCTTGGCTGGAATGTGTTGATGCATCCACCGTACAGCCCCGACCTTGCTCCATCGGATTTCCACCTGTTTCGGTCACTTCAGTATTCTTTAGGAAGCATAAAGTTAATATCAAGAGAACACTGTCAAAACTACCTGACAGATTTTTTTAATCAAAAATCTCAGAATTTCTACAGCAATGGAATCATGGCACTACCCACATGATGGCAACAAGTCATCAATCAAAACGGCATGTACATATTATAAATAAATAAAAAAATACAACTTAAAAATTATTTTTCCTTTGTACGAAAAATACGAAAATACTTTTGCCCCGACCTAATATATTTCATAGGTTAACAAATGGGTCACTTTTACATTTTATTGTTTTACATATTTTAAGTAGTTATCAGATTTCGTTACGTTTGTTTGTTATATGTATTACTGCAAGACTGTGCAGCTCACACAATTAGACTCAAATAGTAATATTCTTATCAAAATATTCCTAATACTTAAGTCTGAAACAATCCGTGAACATGAACCTATACGGCTAGGTATAACTTAATATTTATTAATTACTTGGGCGATGGGTGTTCATAGTGAACAAAAAGCTTCTGATTTTCAAGAAAGTTTCCCAGTATCTCCGTAAGCAATGGTTTTTCTATTTATTTAGATCCTCCTGTAACTCCGGATAGTACTCCCGTAACTTAGTAATATGATACATTTTTTTACAACTTTGACCCTTCTGATTTCGCACTTGGCTTCCTGAAAACTTCGTAAGAAATGTTTTTTTGGGTTATTGGTGGTACCGGGTATCACGTGATAGTACTGTCGTAGCTGATAATAGTAATATGATACATTTTTTTGCAAATTTTCGAACTTTTCGGACCCCATAACTTCCAAGAGCTTCCTAGTTGACGCGGAAGAAATGGATATTGGGCTTCTGTAGGTATAGGTCTACGGCACTATACCTACATGTACACTGTACCTACTACCTACATGTCTCCAAGGCTAGTACTATGATACACTTTTTTAGCCCTGGGACGGCGGTCTATATATGAATAAGAGGGTAAACAGATGTAGTGCAAAATGATTTTCCTTCGGGAAAACTCGGATCTCAATCTGAATACGATGGCACCCGGAATGTCAATCAATGATTGTATTAAATAAGTGACGTTTTCATATCCATTAATATGTAACTTTATTGTTTAGTGTCAAATGTCAAAATGAAAAATGACAGCATATGGCAATGTATAATATAGAGATGTTATAACCTCCTTAAGAAACTTAGAAATACACTCATAGATAAGTAGTATTTTAATTGTCATTCGTAAACGAAACACTCTTCTTACGTTAAAATAAAATGCAGCAAAATAACGCATACGTATTTTGAAATATTTACAATAATAAAACTCAGGACGCTTATACGCACTTAAAACATTACCTACTTATTAAAATATTAATATTACCTATTGAATATTTGAATCAATATTTTCAACATTTTCCATTTCCCAATCTGAGTTACACTCAGACGTGTCATCGTCAGTACTTTCATTGACGTGAATGAAAATACTATCAATATGATCCTCCATCGAGTGTTCTTGTGAACGATATTCATTTTCACATTTGATGGCATGATCACAAACTTTCTTCCATTCATCCGGGCCAATCATATTTATTTTTTCCTCAATCATTTTTTTTTCTATTTATTGTACCCATATTCATGTCTACCATACGTTTTCAATAGGGTTGAAGTTGGGATGGTATGGCGGTAACCTTAACACTTCGTGTCCATGTTGATGTAAAATTTTGTCAATGGAATATTCTACAAAGTCTTCTCTATGTCGACAAATAATTTCGTATACCTAGTTGTATTTTGGTTAATGATGAATCATGGGGGATAATGTATTTTTGTAACCAGTTTAACATAAGAGGCTTAGCGGTATTAGAGTTGGGTGGGCGTTCCACATACATATTTATTGCGATAAGCAGCATTGTCTACTACTAATACAGAATTTGGAGACAAGTTGGGAATAAGTTGATTCTGTAACAGTTTTTCATCATTGACATTATTCATGGCATCGCGGGCAATCACCGGTCTTATCAGTAGACTTGTACATAAGCAGAGCACCCGGAACAAATCCTTTGGCACTACCTGCATGTACTACAATAAGACGTTGACCATTTGAGATACTCAATACTCAATCGTTTATTGCTTTCCATAATGTGTATACAGATGGTACTTAAACTAACTTAATAGTTGTAGGATCATTATGGACCCTGTAGGGCACAACAATATTTTGACGAAATTAACTGTTTCACTCCTTTATCCGTAGAATCGATCCAGCACTTACCTTTTAAATGGGATGTATGAACATAAACTTATGTTACTTAAACTTGTGTATACCTACGGACGAAACTTCGTCCGTAGGTATACACAATATCTCTGCCTTCAGATCTGTACTTCCTTATTAAATCTAGGTACTTTACTCTTTTAAGTCAACTTTTTCCATTAGCATTTTTCTATTGTTAGTTATTTTCTTGAATAGAAAACCCATTTGGCGTAGTATCTTTCTTAGTGTAAAATCACAGCCTTTGAAATTCATCGTTACTATTAATTTGGACTTTAGTGCTCTTATTGTAGGAACTTGTTTATAAATCAGATGAAAATTATAAACCATTCGTCGTATCACTGCGTAAACAAAGTCATTGAGATTTAGATAGAATTTCTTTCATGGTCCACCCAGCTTAATATTGTTTGTGTTGATACTTTTATTTTTCTATAATCTTCTTCCAGGTTCAAACATTTTCTTATTGTAGGTTTAGATATGCCCGTTGCGCCCGAAATTCGCTGCTGAACTTTGCCAAAATACTCTTGAGTTATTGCTATTTTTGAATTTGCTATTTTCTGATATGAAGTACAGGTATATAGGTATTAAATATAATTCCTTGGACTGGATTTTTAACCGTTTTCGAGGTTTCGGCATAAGTAAACTGTAAATATAATCAAAACTATAGCGAATATTTGAATTGCGTGTTAGTCACTCTATATATATATATATATATTGGTCTGCTGATGCGACTTTCCCCTACGGCTGTAAGATGGGTACTGAGGCTAATTGAGAGAGCACGATAAATACGAACTTTTCCAATAAAGTACGAAGGAAAATCATTTTGCACTACATCTGTAACCTTTAGTCGCATGTCGTGCCGTTCGCAATTTGTCCCGTTCGCAATTCGTCCCGTTTGCTATTCGTCCCGTTCGCAATTTGTCCCGTTAGCAAATCGTCCCACAAACGCACCTCGTCCCGTTAGCATATCGTCCCGCAAACGCTTCTTGTCCCGCAAACGTACCTCGTCCCATACGCAGTTTGTCCTGCGAGAACCACATCGGGAAATTGGGAACACCGTTACAGATCTTACAGTCACAGTATGTACGCTTTTGAAGATTTGTTTTAACATTTTTAGGATTACGTACCTCAAAGAAAAAAACGGAACCCTTATAGGATCACTTCGTTGTCCGTCTGTGTGTCTGTCTGTCTGTCTGGCTGTGTGTCTGTCAAGACCCTTTTTCTCAGGAACGCGTGGAGGTATCAAGTTGAAATTAATATCAAATACTTAGGTCTGCAGCCCCTTGGATCAATGAAAAAATCAAACATCTAAGTCAACGCAATCAAAAGATACGGCCGTTTATGCCGCATATTGAAGGGAATCTCAAGGGAATCAAAACCTATAGGGTACTTCCCGTTGACTTAGAATCATTATATTCTGCAAGAAGCCATGTCTTATAGCACAAGTAAAGGAAAAAATCCGAAAACCGTTAATTTGTAGTTACATCACATAAAAATTAAGTCCAGTATAAGCTGACACTCACTAAGTACTAAAGTGCATACTTATACTGGACTCTGTTTATATTGTATTCCCGTGATTTACGAACTATTTACATACCTACAAGTAGTGTTCCATAGGACTCGAGCCTTTTTAGCCCGAATTTTAAAGCTCCGGAGCTCTTTTTAGAGCTGGCTTAATGGAATGGGTTTCGAAGAGCTAGTGATTTTAATAAGGCCATAGTCTTAAAAAAGGCTTTTTTGAAGGGTTTTAGCTTTTTAAAGGTTTAAGCCTTCTTTAAGGTTGTAGCCGCTGATCTTGTGACTTGTAAAAGTGCCCCTGTAAGTACACCAAGACACAAGACCTACAGAATATATAATTTGTATTTGTAAGCCAGGAAGTAGAATGAAAGCAGCTGAAGAAATAGGTAGTTAGTTACCTACCTACATAGGTAGATAGGTAGGTAATGTAACGGAACCAACTTCAGCTAAGCTGTTTCGTCACTTCACAAAATAAATTACAGACGAAAAGAGCTAATAATAAATAATACTAAAAATATTATAACTTAAAAGCAAATAAGTCAATACTATAAAAGGGCATTGTAATTCTTATAATCAAACTTAAATCAATTTATAATGTATGTAAAATAAGTTAGAACGCAAGATTGGGCAACAATTACTTAAAAATAAAAGTGAATAAAACGAAGTTTTAAAATCAGTACAAAATGTTAGCAGAGTGCTCAAAAATTCCTGGAGGTGAAGGACGCTTTGAGTAAATTATTGTTGCTAAGCGGAATTGAATTGAAATTAACAAAAACAAAATGAGCCTTATTTTTTGGGTGTTGCGATATATTTGACAATACACTTAGAAAAATAGAGTAGCCATCTTTGCACATCTATGTCGGGGAAAGAGATATCAAAATGAGCCTTAATTGTTAGTCATTACAATATAATTGACAATGTAGTTAGGAAACGGTGGCCATCTTGGACACCTGCATTCGAAGTGGATTAGATACCTAGATAGAAAATGAACCTTATACGGAAGTTTATAGTATAGGATTTAAAGCGATAAAAAAGGATGGTAATTGTTACTGTTTTTGCAAAACGTGGCGGTTTCGAAAAAGGATAAATAGGAGTGAATAAGGGCGCTCGGGATCTTTTTTTGGCGGTCTTCAGAGGAGTAAGTGGTAGCCGATACTAGGATAATAATCTTTTTTCTGACGGTCTTCGGTTGGGTGAGTTGTTGCTGCTAGGTACTGGAGAATGGAAATTATATCTGTATATCTGTTCGCGTGTGTTTAGTATGGTTATCATTTAAGTTATTGGGTTAATTTAGGATATAAATATTTGGGATTTTTCTGATGGGCGTTTCGGTGGAGTACGATGAAGTCGCAGCACGGGACTTGGGGTTTATTATTTAATTGTGTTAACCTAAGGTTTAATAACTGTGTTCTAGGTATTTAACTTATAGTGAGTGTTTTGCTTGGTGTTAATTTTGTTTCTAATTCCAGATCTCCGCTTTGTTCGACATACTTGGTAGTCGTTGGGCTGAGATCCAGGCAGACGTTGATAACAATTATAAAACTTCACTTACATTTTGGTTAAGGGATATTTGAATATCAGATTTTATCTTTTAACCAAGTAAGTTAAGGGTTTTCGCGTACGGCTCTGACGGCTGTTAACTCGCGTTTCGTCAGATATCACTAGCAATATTCTGTAAATTTGCTCTTCAGGTACCGTAACTGGAACCGATGCTTTGGCAGTGGAGACGGTATGCAGAATATGTATTAGTGATAGTCCCTTATTTATATATTTATATATCGACCACCTTAGGTATTTATCCGACTCGGATGCCAACTTAAGGCTTTCATTAGCCGGCGGAACAGTCTTAGGATTACACACAGGAATTCTAGTTCCGAAGTTTTTGTCATGTTAGGTTTAGCTGGTCTAGCAGGGTATCTTTACACCGAGATATTCTGACACTACACATCTACACGATTAATTGTAAATGTAAGAGTTACGTGACTCTTTAGTTTGGTTCAAAACAGTAGAATTTTAGGGTTTGTTAGGTAGTTAGAAGTTTCCTCATTACACCGTGAGGAGCTTTAATACACATAATTGTGCTTTAGCTAGGCAAGAAATCGTCGAATCACGTTAAACAACAAAATAACAATAAAAGTTAAAATATCCATATAACTAAATAAATTATAACGATTATAGTAAAATTAACTATATTTAAAATAATAAGAATTTAAATATTATGCGAATAAATTCAATAAGTTAAAAGCAAAGGCAAATATTGTGTGAAGTCAATTCGTAAGTTGAATGACATCTGACAACTAACTTTGTCTGTGGTAGGGAAGGGCGCTTAGAACGTCAAACTGATGTATTGGTGGAAAGCGTTGAGAATGATTTCGAGCCGGTTTTGGATGATTTAAAGCAGAAAAATGACTGTTTTCAAGTTAAATTAAGCTGCAGTCTTACTCCGAGAAACATAAAAGTGATGTAACGTTGTCCAAGTCAAATCAGTGATTGAAAAGTGATCAAATAGATCAAATAGTTAATCAATAATACTCCAGCTAGGTTGATTCATAGCTAGCATTATGAAACTGGAGGATTCTAAGTATGAACCTCATAAAACCAGTCTTGGCTTATTACGGGCAGAAGTCCTGGAAGCGTTGCTTTTTTTCCGTAGAATGGAATACAAGTGCACTTCATACAAAGTAGGGCGAGATTTGTTTAGAATGAAAGCAAATTTCCAGACAGAATCAATACCAGTTATATTACCTTTTATACTGAATCAATCAAGCTATGAGTTTTAAATATAAAACAAGTAGTGGGTAAAGAGCCCAAATTACCAATCTTATTATGTTTCTTGAGGTTAAGATTAACCTAGGGATATTGGTTTCATTTGTCAGGAGAGCAAACCTAAGTAGAAACCTAGATAACACACTAATTCTGCACCTCTAAGTGTTAAGAATCGTTTAAAAATAATTATTTTTAATCGTTAATTCTTATTTTATATAATTTATTTCATCAATATTAATTTTTATTCTTAAATCAGCATTATATACATTATTTACAATATTCATTTGAATCAAATCAAATGATAATCAAATCTAATAATCTTTAATGTTTAATCTCATTTTTTACTCACGTAAAAAGGATTGTATACTTTATTCATGGCAACATTTGTAACGTTTTTAAAAAGTTAAGATTTCCGTTATTCAACCGTTAACCTCGCTTCTCTTTGTTCTCAACGACTGTAACGATTTTTTCAATATTTTAATTCCGAATTATACCAGCTTAATCTACAGTCCACTATTTATTCAAGACCACCATATCCTGAAGAACTTTATAAGTTAGAGGATGTTACATGGTCCTTTACGAACCTTCGATTTGGAAGAGGAAGATTGAAGAGGTCGGAAAAGGTCGAGCTACTCCCACGGACTTCCTACAGTAAGCCGTGATTCAGATTGGCTTCTTCGGGCACATCCAGCTACGTGCAAGTTGCAAGCTGACACTCATCGCATCACATCCCAGCAGTCAGGATTATTCAGCGACGGGTGAACAAGGCCGGCCAGCACACACGCAGCGTTCCTCTTAAATAGGAAGCAAGTGCCGCGACCAGGAGACAGTCGCGACAGCCCACTTCGTACCGATCATAATTACCAGGAGCATAGCAAGACAAGCGAGAAACTGGACAAAGGAATCATCAAAAGTGGAGCCATTCAAGCAGTTGCGCAGATAAAGAAACAGTTATTTGGGGATACAGGACATAAAACCGTGAGACCGTTCCTATTCTCCTTATAATCACTCACTTCATTTTTATTTCTTAGTCGCTTTGCATTCCATCCATTTTCCTCAACTTACATTCATTATTTAGGCAATATATGACGGCCTAAAGACCATTCCATCAATTCACTAGTTTACTAGATGCTTATTTTCATTGCACTCATATCTCAGTAGTTGGATATCAATCGTACTGCCATCTTACAATCGTTTGTAATTAGCATAACCTCACTTATTACTTACTTGTTCATATTCATACAATTTAACTACATTAATTCATATTCATTGCAATCAATTCACGGCAGCACTAATTTAAATCAGTCACTAGTCAACTTATTTGATTTCACAATCACCATTTCAACGCACAAATAGTTAATTAATTAACATTTATTACTAAGTGTTATCTTTCTCGCAGGTTACCAATCAGCTGTTTATACATATGTATGCATCTAAACCGGTCAGTCGATTACTTATATTGCAGTTAGCGACGCCTGCGCGTATTTAATAGCAAAACGTTGCTGTTGCAGTATTGCGTAATTATTTGTCAAGGCGCTTGTATATTAATTTCCCATTGCATTTTAACTTATTTTATTTTACCTTTTTTAATATGGCTGATCAAGCTTTAAAAACGCTTAACTACAAACGCGGTGCTGTAAAAAGCAAGCTTACAACATTCCAAAGGTTTCTGGATAATTTATCAGCTGAGCCTCAGCATAGCGAGTTACAGCTTGCCGAACTTCAGTTACGCTATGATAAGATTGTTCCTATATTCGATGAATTTGATGCGTTACAGACTGAAATTGAGATGCTGACGGAGGCTGCTAGCGGCGGAGACATCGGAGAGGAGCGCAAGCTCTTCGAGGATGGCTACTATGCATGCATGTCATCTGCTCAAGTTTTAATTCAGAAGTACTCTCAGAGGCGTAACTCGTGTGGCAATGAATCTGAGGTAAGCTCTGTATCGACAGTTGTCAAAACACACAATCGAAATTTCATTAACCTGCCCAAGATTGATTTACCTCGCTTTGAAGGTGGTTATCATGACTGGCTAGCATTCAGAGATACCTATAAACTGACAGCAGAAGAACGCACTTGTGAGGAGCACTTCATCAAATCGACGTCACGTAACCCTGAAGGGCGGTTTGAAGTCTCTGTGCCGTTGAAGGACTCGCCTGATGTTTTAGGAGACTCTTATCAGCGCGCTTTGGCAACCTTTTTGTCGGTAGAGCGCCGGTTAGAAAGGAATCCAAAACTCAAGGAACTTTACGTAGAATTTCTCACAGAATACGAGAGTTTGGGTCACATGAGCAAAAGTAAAGACAATAACGAGTCAGTTTCATGCTTCTTGCCCCATCACGGAGTACTTAGAGAGGCTAGCACGACAACTAAATTGAGAGTCGTTTTTAACGGGTCCTCTCCAACTACATCGGGCAAATCATTCAATGACATCCAAATGATAGGGCCAACTATTCAAGATGACTTGCTGTCAATTCTTTTACGTTTCCGTCAACACAATTTTGTTGTGACTGCCGACGTAGAAAAAATGTACCGCCAAATTCAAGTCGTAGAATCGCAGAGGTCACTACAAAAGATTCTTTGGAGGTCACATCCGTCCCAGCCTATCGCGGAATACACTCTAAATACGGTCACGTACGGTACAGCATCCGCGCCGTATTTAGCAACCAGGTGTCTCACTCAGTTGGGATTAGATTCAAAAGACAACGATGTCAAGCAAGCCATTTGTCACGACTTTTACGTCGATGACTTTTTATCAGGTAGGGACACGATCGAAGACACAATCACATTGTGTCGCAATGTCATAAAAAATTTGGAGTCTGCTAAGTTAAACCTTAGAAAGTGGCATTCAAACAACAAAGTAATTTTGCTTGCAGTTTGCAACGATAGTGAGTATTCGGACTCTGTTAACCTCAGCGTTGACGAGTCATCCAAAACCTTAGGTTTAAATTGGCAGTGCTTTCAAGACACACTCACGTTTTCTATACACGTTAACTTAGATGGTAAAATCAATAAACGCTCAATTCTCTCCACAATCGCTCAAGTGTTCGACCCACTTGGTTTGGTCTCTCCATGTATCGTAGAGGCTAAAATTATCATGCAACAATTGTGGATTAGCAAGTGTTCGTGGGACGAAGAGGTTCCTCAATCAATCAAAGAGTCATGGCGTCATTTTGCCCATACTCTACCGTACCTCAATCACTTAGCTATACCTAGATGCATCAAAGTAAATAACCATGTTGACGTCACAATTCACACATTCACAGATTCAAGTGAAAAGGCATATGGAGCCTGCATCTATGTACGCAGCGTAGACACCGAAGGTAGCGTTTGTGTCCGTCTTTTAGCTTCCAAGAGTAGGGTGGCTCCAATTAAACCACAAGCAACTATTCCTCGTCTCGAACTTAGTGGATGTCTTCTTGGGGCAAGGCTGTGTTCTAAGGTGTTATCCTCACTTACCTTGGAGTTGAGGGATTGCGTATTTTGGGCTGATTCAACCATTGCATTGGGGTGGATCGCTTCTTCACCTCTCCATCTAAAAACTTTTGTGCGTCATAGAGTTAGCGAGATTCAAGAGCTTACTGCTGATTGTAAATGGTGCTATGTCCCTTCTAAGGACAATCCAGCCGACCTAGTGTCAAGAGGTCTTAGCGCTGATCAACTGGATCATTCCGTTTTATGGTGGACGGGTCCACAATTTCTTCAATCAGATCCGTCAGCATGGCCAAGAAATCCAAATACAGAATTCAAGGCTAATCTGCCCAAAATGGTAGAGCATGCCCATGTTGTCACTTATGAGCAAAGTGACATTAATATATTTTCTCAACTAATAGAAAATTCATCAAGCTTTACAAAACTTACACGAGTAGTGGCCTTTGTGTTTAGATTCGTCAACAACTGTCGTAAAACCAAAAGCAAGCAGGAAGGCCTACTCTCGTTGCAAGAGCTCCAATTTTCAGAAAATTTTCTTTTACGCAGGGCTCAACACGATTCATTTCCTGTAGAGTTTGCATTGCTGACGTCAAATAAACCTTTGACTCGCAGAAGCAATCTTCTTTCCCTTTCACCTTTCATTGGTGAAGATTTTCTCATTCGTGTGGGGGGAAGACTGAGCAATTCTAGCTATGATTATAGTGTCAAACACCCAGTATTGCTCAGTGCCAAACATCATTTGTGCAAACTGATTTTTCAGATGTTTCACATCATTTTTATGCACGCTGGTCCGCAGCTTCTCGTGGCCACAATAAGGCATAAGTACTGGACTTTAGGAGGGAGAAATTTAGCTAAAAGTACAGTTCACAAATGTTTTAAATGTTGTAGATTCAAAGGTAAAACTGTACAACCTGTCATGGGGAATCTACCTAAAGAACGCGTTGAGTTAGAGTTCCCATTCCTCGAAACAGGTGTCGACTATGCTGGACCAGTCATGATATCCAACCGAAAAGGTAGAGGCAGTATTCTAGTTAAATCTTATATTTGTGCTTTTGTGTGTTTAGCAACGAAGGCAGTGCACCTCGAGCTAGTCACTGATTTAACAAAGGACGCTTACATTGCTGCATTAAACAGATTCATTGCTCGCCGGGGTAAACCTCAAACATTATATTCAGATAATGGTTCAACATTTCAAGGTACCTTTCATGAACTCTCTAACATATTAAATCAATCTTTATCAACAGACGTGAGTGAACAAGGTATTAAATTTTCATTTATCCCTGCTTACACACCACATTTTGGTGGACTGTGGGAATCTGCCATTAAATCTATTAAACATCATCTCAGACGTGTCCTGGACCAAACCCACTTGACATACGAGGAAATGTCTACACTACTGATTCAGATAGAGGCAATTTTAAATTCAAGACCCCTTACCCCAATTTCAGACGATCCAAACGACCTGTATCCTTTGACACCTGCTCATTTTCTTATAGGACGGTCGATCAATTTTGTGCCTCATCCACAGATAGCAACTACCAGCGTAACTTCTCTTCAACGTTGGAAACGCATCGAGCTACTGAAGCAACAGTTTTGGCATCGCTTTTCTAATGAATATGTTCTCTGGCTTCAGCAGAAAACCAAATGGCGCACCTCATCGGGAGAGCTCAAGGAGGGCATCTTAGTTCTCATCAAGGACAAGACTCTACCGCCACTTCTTTGGCAGCTCGGTCGAGTCGTTCGTATCATCCCTGGAGCTGACGGCGTCGCGCGGGTCGCGGACATCAAGACGAAGAAGGGAGTCATCCGTCGCGCGTTCAACAACATCTGTCCACTACCTACTACTGTTGAAGATCTGCAGACTTCAAGGCCGGCAGCATGTTAAGAATCGTTTAAAAATAATTATTTTTAATCGTTAATTCTTATTTTATATAATTTATTTCATCAATATTAATTTTTATTCTTAAATCAGCATTATATACATTATTTACAATATTCATTTGAATCAAATCAAATGATAATCAAATCTAATAATCTTTAATGTTTAATCTCATTTTTTACTCACGTAAAAAGGATTGTATACTTTATTCATGGCAACATTTGTAACGTTTTTAAAAAGTTAAGATTTCCGTTATTCAACCGTTAACCTCGCTTCTCTTTGTTCTCAACGACTGTAACGATTTTTTCAATATTTTAATTCCGAATTATACCAGCTTAATCTACAGTCCACTATTTATTCAAGACCACCATATCCTGAAGAACTTTATAAGTTAGAGGATTTTACACTAAGTAAGAAGCACTACTTATATATATTGAAATGGTAAAATTTACCGTTAAAGTAAAATTCAAATAAAAGGCTAGAAAGTCTTACATAAATTATTTTGATTGTTGATAACAAATAGATAGGTTGTGGAGCACTGGACAGTAGGGACGCCGCCGTGCACAGTCTTCTGCGGCGAAGGGGCAGAAAGACCCTCCCCTCAGTAGGGGGGGCTAACCTAAGACCATATATCATTATATATATTTAGCGTCACCGAGAACCGTAAAACTGATTTCGGTCAACATTGGATTTTATTACTCAAGATCGAAGAAGTAAAACCACCTTCTAATTCTGCTACTCAGTTGTCTTAACATGTCAAGGTTAGGTATGGTTATTCTAGACTTGTATCTGATACTAGGAATCTAGGTCCCCCGATAAAACTATAAATTTGGGCCGGAGATACAATATTAACTCCCTATGTTGGTTGATTGCATCGGTATACCATATTCAAATCCAATAAGTACCTATTAATAGAATAAGCAGGGTTTGGAAATTAATGTTATAATTATTATAGAAAAATTAGAATAACAATTCTTCAGATATAAAATTTTTAATACAGATAATAATGAAAATTAGGCCTAGTTTCAAACTAAGCTCTGACTGTACTATGGGTGCTAGACAATGACATGCATACTTGTAAGGGGAAAGACATGCTTAAATGTATAGTAAACATTCATGACTCAGGGACAATGTGGTTGCTTATTACACAGATATTTACCTGTGTCAGGTTTCGAACCTGGGACTGCTAGCTTTGTAGGCAGGGTCGTTACCAACTGGCTAACATACATTAATATGTCAATATAAAAGTCATATGAGTTAATATACTATAATAGTAGAGCAAATATAAATTTAATTAATATTTTAGATTGTACTACAAATCAAATAAAGTCATTAAAGTATGAGAATCTGATAACATTTATTATTACTGAAAATATTGCTGGATTTTCAAATAATGGGGTAAAACGAGTTGTTAGGGTATTTCTGTTTCAATGCATAAAGTAAATCATAAGTATATCTCCATTTTATAAGTTGACTATTAAGTATTAATTAGGTTCATTAGGTAAGTTAGGAAAAGTAAACTATAAGTCTTAATTCGTTTGAAAAGAACTTGGTTGCTACTGTCATAACTAGGAGTAATACCACTATGATGATCACATTCTATAACAAAGGCCAAAATATAAATAAAACTAGCTTCATAAATTTAGGGTTCCTTTTTACATCATTTCTGATATGAACACTTAACAATTCCAAATTAACAACTAACTATTTTACCAATGGGTTTAGCCTATTAATTGTTATTATTAAAAGTAGAGTTAAAAGGTTGCCATAATTTAATATCTTTAATATCTCATAAATTTTAATTATCTTGTTAGGTAGGTACAATTTGGTTGCACGTTTTAATTATGGTTACTGACTAATATAGCACATTAAATAGCTAATATTTATAATACTATCCCATACTGTAAAGCTACATTTTGTTAATTAATTAATTTAATTTAGGTTAGGTAGGTCCATTTATTGTAATCCATATTATTAATTAGTCCGGGTCATTTACATTTAGTGTGGCCGTGACCAAAGATTAATATGTGTTAAGTGATCTTTTACAGTAACTAACCAACCAACGTTTACGTTTGTCACAAACGTATAAAGTTTATTAAAATGTTACTTGCTCCAAAATGGTACGAAATGGGATTTAGATGATGGATCCGGATCCATAAGATATGAGCCAAAAACTCTTCGTGACATTTCAATAAACACTATCGTCATAACTAGTCGGATTAAAATGATTGCAACAGGTATTTGCGGTGAAAAAAGTAAGTTTGTTTCTGCTTATTTATGATTTTATATATACATACCAAATATCTCTATATATGTTTATTTATTTTTTGTTTTTCCTTTTCTCAATCGCATCTTATTTTTGAATGAGTGTGTGCGAAGAGAATTAACTAAGTTGGAACTGGTTGAATTTTATTTTGTTTTTTATTTATTGTAACTTCGATATAGTAATTCAAGATCTATGCAAGTATTTTAATTGCACATTAATTTGCAAATTAATGTGTACTTATACCACGTAACATATTCAGTTGTGTATTTTGGTTGCCGCTATACAATAAATACTTAAACTCAAAGAAATAAAGGGGCTCCCTTACGAAAAATTGGCGTTTTTTGCCGGTTTCAAATATAAAATGGTTTAAGTTAATTTAAAACACCGCACCAAAAAAGCGTCGAGTTTATTACATAAATATGTTTTATAAAACTCAAACATATTTTAGCCTTCGAGCCTAATGCAGCTTGGAGGCCTAAATATTTTCAAGTCTCAATATTTTGACAAGGATTATTATAGGCCTTTAGTAAGGTAACGAGCTCCAAGAGTCTAGGTTGCTAAATGTAAACTAGGCTTGGGGGCTAAAGAGCTTTATAGGCTAAAGCCTGAAGCCTGAAGCCTGGGCTGAAAAGCCCTCTAGGCGTCAAAATCGAGCCAGCCTTAAAAAAAAGAGCCTTTTTAAAAAGAGGCTTTTTTTTTATTACGTTTGTTGATTAATTTCCAACCTTACTTTAGTTCACTGGCCTCTTTAATGCGAAAGAGGTATTACTTAGTACCTACTCGACATTATTCTGATAAGTAAAATAGACAGACAGTGTCATGTAAAACATTCAGAGAACTGATGCTTTGTTTGTCGCAATTTCAATATGAGTGATGATTTTCCAATCAAATTTGCTGAGACTCAAAGAGGTAAAAATACTTTACCTTTCCATGGTTACCGATATAATTTGAATAGAACTAATGCAAGTGGTTCTACCCAATGGAGATGCGTGAAACGAAATGCAAGTTCTTCGTCAATCACTATAAATGAATGACTCAATGACCGAAATCCTACGACCTCCAGACCAGCACAGCTGTGAATATGACGAAACTGAAAACAAGATTTATTTGGCAATGGACTAGACAAAGAAAGACGTTTGTACAGATTTAGGTCCTATGGAAGAAATATTTGACCGAAATTTTGAAAACATTGACGGGGTGGAAGTACCGCATTTTATATCAAAAAAAGATACCTACTCTAGCAAGAAGTCGACGACGGTTTTTAGATACCAATAAGTTAACATTTAATGACATAAATGAAATAACATTACCGGAATGCTTAGCAAAAGATTTTCACTTAACACCAAAATCTTATTGTTTTGCCCAATTCTTCGGCGACGGAACCTTTAAGACTGCTCCCAGGCCCTTCTATCAGGTGTACACAGTACATGTAGAGATGTATGCTCAAACTCTAAATGCTCCAACGTAGTGCCAGTAATATTTGCCTTACTTCCTGATAAAACGGAAAATACTTACACCAAGCTATTCGAACTAATAAAAAATAAACTAAATGTCACAATAAACCACTTTAAATGCGACTTCGAGGTCGCTCAGATCACAAAATCAGTCGAAGGCTGGCACAGCCGATTCAACAAAAAGCTACCAAAACGTCCGGCATTTTATTATTTCATTCAAAAATTAAAAAAGAATCAAAACAGTCCGACAAAAAAATAAGAACCGGCCTAACTTGCCCACTTGCCCTTTGTGAAAAAATCGAAGAAACAAGGATATTGTTTAGCAAAAAATACAACAAACTAGTAACTGCGGAGAGGAGAAATGTCTGTGCGTGATTTTATGAAATCTAAATTTACTACAACTTACATTAGGGTAGTAAATGTAGTGCTACGTTAGTTTACGTTAAACAGAATTGAGGTTTATGTTGTACAGTGTGTATGTTTTAAATATTTCAATTAATTTTAAGTTCAGTCATTGAAGAAAAAAGAAGAAGAAAATTGTTCAAGTATTGAGTAGGTATTTGTTAATTATTAATAATTATTATTTTGCCGAAGTATTCCGAATTTAATTTATTGTAATAAATATGAATTATAAGTTTTCTGTGTATACATATATAATTACGAGTACATAAAGAGAGAAGTCCTGGATTGACTGACTGAATGACTGCAACTGACAAATTGCAATAGGGGCAAATTGCGGATGGGGTGAGGTGCATTTGCGGGACGATTTGCTAAAGAGACGAATTGCGAACGGGATGAGGTGCGTTTACGGGACGAATTGCGAACGGGACGAGGTGTGTTTACGGGACGATTTGCTAACGGGACGAATTGCAAACGGGACAAATTGCGAACGGGACGAACTGGGATCGGGACAAATTGCAAACGGGACGACATGCGACTAAAGGATCTGTAACTATTACGCCAGCCGAACCGAGCCGAGCGGGCCGTTCAATCAAGCACAAGGAGCTATCGAAAGCTAATAAGCCATATAAGCCAGTCGAATAGAAAATACTCGTACAAAATAAAATTACAACACCACCGGCTTGGCTTAGTGAAATGGCTCGCTAAATGACTTAGTGTATACCTAAACGCTACATACCACCCTCACTTCGTTCGAGGTCGTACTCATAATTTTGCCTATTAAATAGCGCTAGTGTTCGACTGTTTCTGAATGATAACTCGTTAGTAATCGACGTTTGAAATGTGTCACAGTGTGGGGATCTGTTAGGTATAGTATAGGAAACAAGATTTGTGCAATTTATGGGATTTTGGGTCTTTGGGAACAATAGTAACGCTGGCTGCGTTATTATTGTCCGCGTGCACCGGGGTCATTTGTAACGTTACATTTAACCCCGTGTTACATTACAAATGACCTCAGGAAATAATATTTATTTTAAAACAATTTTATTCATATTTGATTCAATCAATGTAACTCCCTACCCTATGTAACAGTTTTATTTAGGAGACGGATGTGTTTAAAACACAAAGATGGAAATAATGCACGTACTAATTTGTCAATTTGGAATCCCCATTTTTTTACTTTAGTCGCCCTTTGCTTGTTTTATCTACAGATGCCGAGAAAAAGAGAGCCAAAAACTAACAGAGGTACAAAAGATCTATTGCTCTACGAGCAAGCGTATGAAAAAACGCTAAAAGTTTTATCTATTAATCAGCATAGCAAAAGGAATAATTGCCATTTTTTACCTCTGGGAAAAAAAGCCGTGGTTTGACCTGCCGACTCTCAAGCAGAGGGTCGTGGGTTCGAACCCGGGCTCTCACCTCTAAGTTTTTCGGAATTTATGTGCGAAATATAATTTGTAATTTAGCATGAGCTTTTCGGTGAAGGAACACATCGTGAGAAAACCTGCACACACCTGCAAAGCAATTTGACGGTGTGTGCGAAGTTCCCAATCCGCACTGGGCCCGCGTGGGAACTATAGCCCAAACCCTCTCATTGTGAGTGGAGGCGTGTGCCCAGCAGTGGGACGTATATAGGCTGGATTATTATTATTACCTCTGGGAACAACTAGGAAGAACTTATAATAGTTCCCATTTGTTACCACTGGAAACAACTGGGAAGAAATTCAAAAACCATTTAAATTGTGTTTGAAAAAATCAACATAGGTAAATGCTTCATAAAAATAATGTCATTGAGTTTTCAGTTTCATTTTGAGTTTATTGAAGAAATAATTATTTTTCATTATTTTTTAATTAATTGATTATTTAAAAAAATGCGAGCGGGGTTTAGTTGTAACAGGGGGCCATGGTAACTATATAGAAAAAAATATAGTTAAGTAAATTGTTAAGTTTAGGGTTTTTAGTACAAAAAAATAATAAATAAGAGTGCTGTTAGTATCCTTTCGCTGTATTGATTAATAATTAAACTATATGTTTGTTATAAACTGAAATATTTAAGTCAGTGTTTTTTCAACTTAAGTGTTGATCTCTTTTGACACGTAAGACTGATGTAACTTGACAGACTGATTAAACTAATGAAACAAATAATAAATATTTTATGATTAATATATTATTCTTGGTTTTATTGTCTTTGGAATTTTTGTTACAAACGCTTAGGGACAATTGCAACACGAGGAATCGATGAATAGAAATACGAATTTCTAGCGTTCTGTTATTATTAATTCCAAATTAAGTACTTATAAAAATATATAGGCCATGAGCCTAGAATATCATGTGAATGTGCTGTTTTTATTCAGTATCTTTATATTCTGAACTAGACGCTGTTATTCCAAAAACGGTTCAATTGTCCACGGTCTACCCTAAATGATTTATGATGATTATGATGTTAGGTATTTGCAATAAATGTCATACATATATAACAACAAATTAAACATTAATAAAATCGCTATACACTACCTACAGACATATTAAATTTACATTTTACGTTATAAAAAATTAAACTCTTTCGAATAGCTACTTAATAGCTTATTTATAAACCTATTGTTTCATGATACATTCAGTGCTATTCCATAGGACGTGTTACTTATCTATTAGAAACTAGCTAAGTTATGCATCTCGTGTGCTTATTTTCATTTCCGAGAAGCTCCGATAAACCAAGATTTGCCGGTGACCGGTGGGTATACTTGGAGTAAGTGTCCGCGCGTATACATATACCTACCTAAGTAATTCAATATTTTGAACGTTAACCGTCAGTTTGAAGTTGGTTGGAACAGTTGAGTTACCAGAGTCTCGACGGGTCCGATCCACAGGTAGTGCGCGAACAGCGGGCCGGTGTCGAACCTGTTCACGTCATTCGCCATGAGGTTCAGCACCAGCCCCGCGCCGCTCTCCGACATTGCCTGCAGGCTCACATTCAAAGCCTTCATTAACACAACAAATTAGAAAATGTATCACTAAAAAATTGTACCTATGTACCTACTTATTAAAAAGCAGAAACCACCTTTCTGTAAATAAGACTGCAAACACCAACTCTCATTTTCATGCCGATGTGCATGGCGCCCATCATGAAGGGGTGCTGGACCATGATGTTAAACACGCTGCAAAGAACCACGCCGGAGGAAAAAAATACGGCCTCGCCCCAGCTGACATCTCCATCCATCTTGTAATACGAAAAAAACCGAGAAAAGTACGTTGACTTCCTGTCACAAAATAACAAAGACAAAATTATGTAAGTACCTACGACAAGATATATAATACGTACCTACAGATATGTTAGCGAGAGCCCGGAATGGCGTATGTAGTAAAGCAACAAATAATTTTTCACCTTACCAGCTAGGAAAGAACTACTTTGTCGCTCAAAATCTGCGTGCAAAAGTCAACTTTATTAACCGCTAGCGTGGAAAGTAAATTATAGCTGCTGTCGCGGAGGTCGGCACTGCGCGAACACGATAACTGATGTGCCCTCGTATACTTAATTGTTTTTCTAGAAACTAGTGTTTTCCTCGCTACGGTGAGGTGAAAAATTGCGTGTTTCGCACGGCAGTAGGTAAAGTTATTTGGGTCTCGAGGCCTAGAATTCCTCTCTCTTGCTACGCTCGTGGTTCAATTTTAGAATCCTTCGCTAACTCAGGATAACTGGCTCTCACGCCAAAACACAATTTTGCAGCCTTGCATAACAAATAACTATTTATTTGACTTTGCATGGTTTGATGTTTGTCTTATCTTTTTAGGGTTCCATACCCAAAGGGTGCCTAACGGGACCCTATTACTAAAAGCCTACGCTATCCGTCCGTCCATCCGTCCGTCCTAACTATAAAGAGCTATATCTTTTAAAACGTAAAAGACAGCGCGTTGATATTTTTTCATAATAAAATAAATAAAATCATAAATATCAGAGGACAATCTCACACAAATTGACCTAGTTCCAAACTAAGGTCTAGGCTTGTAGGTACCTACTAGGCAACGATATACATACTTATGTTGAAAAATACATACCACTTAAATATACAGAAAACATCGATGACTCAGAAACAAATACTCGCGCTCTTCACACAAATATTTGCCCATACCGGGATTCGAACCCGGGACCACTAGCTTCGTAGGCAGGGTCACGACCAACTAGGCTAACCGCGTCGTCAAATAATATATGATAAAACGGCGGATTTCCTAACGGACAAAAAAAAAGTAAAATAAATAATTGCCATTTTGAAATACTCGAGCACGTCAGATTTACATAAGACGGTTCACCTTGAGGTCCTGGTCGTGCTGATCCATAATCAGACAATTATTTCGAGGGATTTTCTTAATCTGACGTTTTGAAAAAAAAATTAAAGATGGCAGAGGAAGCTTCTATTGGATTTTTCATTACTTAACCATCTATACAACATATAAAAAATTCAGAACTACTGGACCTTTTGTAGGATAAAACTTCTCTGTTCACTGATCTTTACTCATCATTTTTGTTAATTCCGCTTGTGGAAATCGGTAGATTATATTTTTTCTCGTTCACGTTCACGTCACGCTCAAATCGTCAGATTATTGAAATGCACACTTTTCAGCGTGTAATTAACACACCATGTCTTAATCTGACGCGCTCGAGTATTTCCAACAATCGATTTTTTTACTATTCTGATCGGCTGCCCTACCTAGTCGCGCTGCTCTATAGAAATAGAATAGAATCCCCCACGTTAATCTGCCGCGCTTGAGTAATTCCCAAAATCCCCTATTGGGCTCCCCTACCACAAGGCTCAAGCTACCGGTGGTTAGGGCTGCAGAGAGAGGAACCTCCTGACAATGCGTGCCGTGTCGAGAAGTACTGCTTTCTGCATCTGACCCGCGATTCAGCCATCTAGCGAGAGTCTCTTGAACGCAGTGTAATTCCGATATCGAAGCAAGATGTGCTTAACCAAAGTGGTACCTCTAGGCCTACATAGAGACTAGAGCTGCGTGCGTCAGCACTGCAATCAATCCTGACCTCAAGATTGCATAAGGAGGTTTCGCACCGCATCCCATTTGGATCCCAGAAAATAAGGACCGACAATTTTATACTATGAAGCTTTCCGCCCGCGACTTCGTCTGCGGAGAGTCAGTAATTTCGTTAAAAAGTAGGTAGGTACAAATAAAATTTTCATTAAGTACGTATCATAAAGGGACAGACTTTCCAAAAAATAGTAATTTTTCCTAACATTTGTTCGCTTTTTAGTGTTTGTTTAATTATTATGTGATTATGTATTACATGCAGCACATATACACTACATTCATGCCATTAATGCTTATTGCCAATTCTTCATCACTCTTGACAAAATGGGGCTATCCAATATGCAGGGACATTAATCGTTGAAGAAGTCTCCTGGTACTTTGCGAAACTTCAATTTCATCACATTCATTAGGGGCTGTTCATATATTACATAAGACAATTCTAACCAATTTCTGACCCCCCTCCCCCTACGTATGAAATAATAAGACTTGGATGAAACCCCTCCCTCCTTTTTAATCTTACGTAAGATCAGTGTCTACCAAAATTGCAAAGAAAAAGTAGCAGAAATATATAAACGCTTTAATTTGTGCTTGCTTTTGTGATCTTACGTAAAAACATCCTACCCCCATGTAAGAAAAAATAAGACTTGTTCAGACCCCCTCCTCCCAAATCGTCTTACGTAGTAATAAATAAACAGCCCCTTACAAATGATGGGCAAAAGTAGTGTGTTGTGAAATAATTATTATTAAGGAGTTCCGATGGTCATGTCTGGTCATTAATTTCACTTTACCAAATGGTGCTTTTGGAATGTAAATGTTCTTACAAAAGTTGGAAAATCGCTGTATGAGTCCTTTAAATGTTTGAAGGGTGCCGTCAATTTACCTTGGATTCCTTTATAAGAAAACTCGTATTTTATATTTAGTACCTAGTCTAGAAACAAATTTTCATATATCTAACTTCAAAAATAACAAAACTCTCTTACAAATTGCCACCCCCATTTTCACCCCCTTAGGGGTAGTGTTTCCAAAATCAACGAAAGTACTCTTGGTTTGTAAGCAGTAGCTTTAACACTAACTCCATTAACTTCAAAAATGTCTTCATTCCCATTAAAACTTTCACCTCCCATTTCACCCACTTAGGGATAGTTTTTCGGAAATCACCAAACGTTTTATTTTTTATTTGTTAACAGAGCCTTTTATACCATTTTCCACGTTTCTAACTTCAAGAATGACCAAACCCCCATACAAATTTTAACCCCTCATTTTAGCCTCTTAGGGGAAATAAATCCAAAATAACTAAAAGTATTTTTTTCATTATTCCTTAATAGTAGCGAATATACCAATTTCCACGTTTCTAACTTGAAAAATTGACCGAACTCCTATACAAATTTCTACCCCCCATTTCACCTTTTTAGGGGTAGATGTTTCCAAACACGCCAAGAGAAATATTTTTTATTTGTTGAAAGTAACCTAAATACCAATTTCCACGTTTCTCACTTCAAAATTGACGAAACTCTCATACAAATTAACACCTCCCATAACACCAACCAAACTTCATTATAAACTTTAACTCCCCCATTTCATCCTCTTAGGGGTAATTTATCCAAAATCGCCAAAAATTGTTTTTTTTCTTAACCTATAAGTATACCAAATTCCACGTTTCTAACTTCAAGAATGACCATACTCTCATAAAAATATTAGCCCCCATTTCATTACCTTAGTTTATCCAAAATCTTACTTTAAAATTGACTTAACTCCCATACAAATTTTCACCCCCCATTTCACCCACTTAGGGGTAGTTTTTCCAAAATCGCCAGAAGTATTGTTTTGTTATTTAACAGTAGGCTATATACTAATCTCCACGTTTCTAACTTCAAAATTGACCACACTCCCATACAAATTACCACCCCCCATTTCATCCCCTCAGGGGTAGTTTATCCAAAATCGCCGTACGTAATTTTTTTTATTTGTTACCACTTAACAGTAGCCTATAATTATACCAATTTCCGCGTGTCTAACTTGAAAAACGACCAAACTACTATACAAACTTTAACCCCCCATTTCATCCCCTTAGGGGTAGCTTATCCAAAATCACCGTTAGTAGTGTTTTTTATTTGATAACAGTATTCCTATAGCAATATCCACGTTTCTAACTTGAAAATGACCAAACTCCCATACAAACTTTAACCCCCCCATTTCATCCCCTTAGGGGTAGTTTATCTTAAATCACTA
The DNA here is from genome assembly GCA_963241965.1 of Tortrix viridana. Taxonomy (NCBI): domain Eukaryota; kingdom Metazoa; phylum Arthropoda; class Insecta; order Lepidoptera; family Tortricidae; genus Tortrix; species Tortrix viridana. The sequence continues at coordinate 38,872,171 of OY725171.1, read as the reverse complement.
ATATTAGTGTTTTTTATTTGATAACAGTATTCCTATAGCAATTACCACGTTTCTAACTTGAAAAACGACCAAACTCCCATACAAACTTTAATCCCCCCTTTCCACCCCTTAGAGTTTATCCAAAATCGCCGAAAGTAGTTTATTTATTTGTTATTATAAGTATATGTAGCAAGTTTCAAAGGTCAAACTTCATTGGTTTTTATTTTATAGTTGTATGAATTCCAGTAATTCGAAACATAAAACCCTCTTTTTTGCGTTTTTGGATGAGATTAAAAAAAACTATGAAACAGGTATATCTTTATTTTTAATAATAAGTATTTATTCTGAGTTTCATGATCCTAGAACAATCTAAATGGTTTTTTCCATACAAACTTTACCCCCTCTTTTTACCCCCTTCTTCTAACATTTTCCAAAATTTCTATAGCCTAAATGTTATTCTGATTTTATATAAATAGATTTATGAAAATTTCATCATTATCCGTTCAGTCGTTTTTACGTGATGCTCAGTCAAACAAACAAACAAATAAACAAATAAACAAACAAACAAAAAATTTTAAAATGCTTTTTATATGTTCAGTTACTTATATAAGTCGCCCTGATCGGTTTTTTTTTTTAAATCTTCAATGTACAGACTTTTTGGTCTTAACGATTTTATTATATGTATAGATGATGGACTGATCACCGAAGTCACCCAGCGGAAATTAAGATCATTGCGTGCCGTTTACTTACGTGCCGTTGTGTGCATCTTGAATCGGGCTGTAGTAGCGCAGCAACAGGCCGAGGAAAAGGGGCTGCTGCAGTCTGTATCAAAAACTAATCGTTATTGCAAATTGCTGACCAGACCCTGCTCAGAACAGGGAAAACTGGAAAAAGTGGGGGAAGTCAGCAGTGGGACAAAACAGGCTCTTAAGAAGGGGACTGGAGGCGTGCTGTTGAACGTTCATGTGAGGCTATTGAACCAATGGGGCCTATTAGGTAGGTACTATTTGCCCGGAAGACATAAGTTGTGCAATTCAAACGGCTCAGAACTGGAAATGTCCTGGTCCGGACGGATTGTACAAATTTTAGATTAAATGGTTACAGTTACATATGGGTATTGAGGTTTCGCAGCACAATTCCAAGACACCCTTACTACTCGTACTAAGGTTCTAAGGAGCTCCTCCTCGTAGACATGACCATTTGCCAGCAAGTTAGGCGAAAGAAGGGGGCCCTTTCGGCTGCTTTGATTGACTATACGAGTAAGAAGGCTTATGACTCGGTGCCTCACTCATGGCTGGAAAGGATCTCGAAACTTTTTGGTCAGTGTCACAGTCCTTCGTCAATCAGGTGGTCGAGACGTCTCCTCTGATCCTTGATACTGATGAACTTGATTGAACGAGGCATATTCCAAGGTGACAGTTTGAGTTCCTTGTGGTTTTGCCTATTGAATCCTCTCAGTTTTTTGCTGAAGGACTCCGGGCTGGCTGTCGACTTCGTAGAGAGGTTGAAATAATTTCTTACTTGTTGGATGGTACGTGGATGACCTCAAACTGTTTGCATCAAAGTGTCCGTCTGATGTACTATTGAAAATCACACAAGATTTCAGCAGTGCCGTCAAAATGGAATTCGGTGTTGGTAGACAAGAGCGCGGGCATGCATGTTCAGCGGGGGAAAGTTGTAAATTACAGGTCTAGCATTTAACTTAGGAGGTTCCTGCGGTAGTGGAGCGGTGCGCGAGGGGTGTGTTTTTCTTACATCAAATGACGCGAGACTTCAGTCTGGCGCCGGCATCGCCGTCGTCAACAACACGTGTTTGTTGGCCGCTTTAAACGAAACTCACACGAGATTCTACAACCAACGAAGGTGAGTCCTCCGATTGGGGATCAAACTAAACAAGTTGTTTATAAAGTGTACGAATATTTTCAGGCAAGAAAATCAGATCCCAATTTTACTGAGCATAAAGGTAACATTAATGTACAGTCAAGGTCATAAATATGTCTACACGTTTAGTAGGTACCTTGTCACTTTAATCGTTGTGACATTCCCAGGCCCAGCATACAACGCAATTTGCCAATGGAATATGAACCTATTCTGAATAAAATAGAGTATATTTTCTAATTTAATTATCAGTCATAAAAACAAAAGATATTCCACTCTAACTCCTTTGCAATGGAACTTTATTCCAATGGCCGTATTATGTACATTTATTGTACAGTCACCACACGGGATTGTTGAGCCACTATAGAACCCTCTCACAGAAAGTCGACGGAAAATTTCGACGTAATTTCTTTTGAGTGACTTGACGTTGTCATTATGACAGGGTTCTATGGTGGCTCAACAATCCAGTGTGGTGACTGTACAAGGGGCCTTAGGAGGATATTGCAGTTCAAACATAATAGACAAGGTAGTAAAAGGTCATTGATTTAGTATATACACAATCCCCACCAAAAATGTTGTTATAAACTGTCCCAAATGACATTGTCAACTGTATTCAGATACATGCTAACATCGCTATTTTTACCTTAAACATTCATGCAAAAAAAAATTCAATATACTTACTAGCTGTCAAGTGTCAAATTTGCAAACGAACGTTTCAAAATATTTAAAACTTTTTAGTGAAATTGCCATTGTCATTGTCATTGTCATTGTCGCCGTTTACGACAAAAGTGAACATCGGACGAATGGAGTCGCATTTTTCATTTTTATATTGTATTAATTTTAACGAAATGATAAATTATAAAAAAAAAACTACACACATGAACCCTGAAAACATTTACATTACACTCCTTTACTTCAAACAAAACAAGATCTTATCATAACTAGCTAAACGTACAGTAAAACCTAATTTCCTTGAAATAAAGTTTAATTTCTTATATAATTGTCTTTTAAACCTACATTTACTTAATTTGTTTTCTTTTTTTGCAATGTAATGTAAACGGACGGTTAAATATCGATCGGTAATATATTTAATTAACAGAATTATATGACTGGGTCCATTTCAACATTTATGATTTTCGTCTCATTTCGGTGTTATTTTTAAGTTTTGTATATTTCTGAACGTTTTTCATTTTAAATTACGCATTGAAATATATTCTAGACGTAATGTTAAGGGGCACGCAATATTATGAATAGTTTATGAGATATACCAGATAGAATATTTTATGACACACCGGAATGATTAATATACACCGAAATGATAAAATGTACCCACCGAAGTGATAAATACCCACTGGAATGATAGAAAAAGACCCACAGAAATGAGATCTTATCCACCGGAATGAAAAAGTTAATAATCTAAGTGAAGCTACTTTTGTATCATTCCGGTGTTGCTTATCATTCCAGTGGGTTATTCATACACCGGAAACATCGGAATGAGAACATGGGAATGAGAAAAACTGAACAAAAATATTATAAAAAAAAAAGGATTTCTCTTTTCTTAAACTAACGTTACTCCAGAAGGAAGAAACACGACGTACGTGTTGTATATTAACCTTAAATAAAACAAATGAAAAACACCAAAAATAAATCGAACGTCGGAATGAGGTTTTTTTGTCCCCACCCCACCGAAACCAAGTAAGGTAACTGCGCCTATTACCGCGGGTATCAAAATCGGCGTCCATCACCGTGGCATTTTGAAATGTGCATTTTATAAACAAACCGATCGATTTCCTAAAATATATATTTTACATGAACGAAGCTTATTTACTTGACTAACGGACCTATTAGCGCTATTATGTGTGAATTAAACAAAGTGCTCGCAATTCGTCAGTTTCTGCGAAGGCAGCGCAGAAAAAGATCGCGCCATACTAACGCGTGACGACACATGTAAGGGAACTCGAATCTTATTTAGTATTTTACGTAATACTTATGGCAATTGAACTAATGTTATTGTATTTAAATGGTTGTTTATTGTTTTCTGCACGACTTCTGAGTACTCTGTATATATTTTTAAGCCTGGAAATACGATTAAAATGGAAAATAAAATACATCGGTGATAGACGCCAATTTTTGATGTGGTTACTAATACCGTGGTATACCACGGTAATAGTTAGTGGGGATTTTTTTTATTATGCTTTATTTTTGGTATTTGGATCGGTTATACTTATACTTTCTTACAGTTATTCTAATCTTGATCTATTCACGCTATTAAAGAACTATTTCCGTGGTATGGAAAGTATTCAACAAACCCTTAATTTTTAACCAAAACTTCAGTACTGAATTTGTAGTTTCTATAGAAACCTTTAGTTTGTGAAGTTATTTAAATATTGAGATAAAATCATATATTTACTTACCAGATAAGTGATTTTGGTTTTATACCAAGGTCTTTATATATATTATTGATTAGTAATGACAATACAACTGTACCCATTTGTTTTTATGGGTCGGAATTAGGTTTTACAACACTCCAAATTAAGACTATTACCGATGGTACGATCAGATAACCCTCGGTAATAGGACGTATGGGAACCTATTACCGACCCATTCAATATTTGTTTGGGTCGGTGATAGGTTCTTAAAGAAGTATCTATTACCGAGGGACATTTTAGACTTATATTCAAATTAATCACATTTAGGGTACTGTAAGAACAGATTTCTTCGATAAAATTGACATTTATTAAGATTTTCAATAGTTGTAAATACTCGTATGAATATGTACAACTATTGAAAATGACTATTGAAAACTGAATCGTATTATTTAAATATGTTTCTCATCTTCATACGTGTAGTGAAAGGAGATGAATAAGTATTACAGCAAAATTGGTTACCTATTTAAATTTAGATTTATAACATATATTAAAAAAAATCCTAAATATAATCATATTTTAACATTTTATTTATATTTCCTTAAAAAACTTGACGTACAAAAATAATATACAGAACCAAAGCGGTTATTATTTTATTAACCCTCGGTATTAAGATCCGAATCGTGAGTTGGATTTCTATTACCGATGGTAGAAAGTTGCTGCTTTTTATACCCTCGGTAATGGAAGCTGAATTCGCGATAATAGAATCACAGCCTGTCCATTACCACGGTAATAGAAGACTTGGGTATTTTAGTTTCAAAAATTATTTTATAAGATATAATAAAATAAAATGAGTCCAAAAAGTTACGACGCTGAGAGTTCAATAAACACTCTTAAATAAAAAAAATATTATCGGTCATTAAAGAGCGTTGATAACCTTAATTTCTTGGACTCATTTGAAAACTTCCTTAAGTACCACGGTAATAGGCGCACTTACCTTACTCACCTTTATATCTGATCGACATAAATGCGCACAGCACAACTGCTCGTACCTACCAAACTCTTCCGTGTGACTAACTCACAGACTACTAAGAGATACTAGACTAACTCTAGGAGTGCGCGGGAGATGGGTTGCGTATATATTGAAGCTCAGCAGATATAACGCACAGAATATTTGTCGGTGGTAATGAGAACGTTTCTCCGGACAAACGTATTTACTCGTACCAGACGGTATGTGTAATAGATAAAAAAAAAGTAAGGGCTTCTTTTTGTACATTTACTATATAGTATTTAAACTAAGGTAAACGTTTTTCATAATCATAAATAGTATTCAATGTATTCCATGTTTTGCAATCAAAACGGGGTTGCGGACAGCCCACCGTGATGAGAAATGAGGTCTTAATTATTATTTTTTTAATTATTATTTGTATTGATATTTTAATTCTAATTAATGCCCGAACTAGGCTACTGCGTGAAGTTTTCAGAAAAAAATAGCAGTTTAATATTTAAACTTTGCTCACCCACGTTTTCAGCTCCGCCACCTTAAATTATTGCTTGGGAAATTGACCCGACTATTATTGTGGTCTTCTTCCGTAGTCGCATTAAAAATATCTACTTGCATAAAAGTTTTTAGAACATTTGATATTATTTTAGTATGGTTCTGTGTTTCTCCCGTTCGTATGTTATTTCTAATGAAAGCCTCTGTTTTCTTGCACACATCAAATACATCTTGAGATGCGTAAAAATCTCACCTAAATTTTTGATGTCAATTAATTTATGAAAATCGTGCCTTTCTTTAGCTAAAAGAGAATTTTTGCATATGTTGCACCGAATTGATTTTATTAATTTCCGAACTACGCTACTATACTTTCTTTTGTTAGTCATTGTTTTCTAACGTGGGCCCATAGGTGCCTGAAGTCTACCCGGGGAATTAGATTTGCTAGTTTTGCCGGATTACCTCCTAGCATTCGCGGCTTTGCCAGTGTGCAGCAACTCGGTTTAAGGTATCTTCCCATTGCAGTGAAATAGCTGAATAATTTTACGGTTATTTTTAACAGCAATTTTGATGGCGGATATCCCAACAATATTTTTTATAGAAGTGAAAGATTAAAATGTGTCTGTCCCAACCCAATGTGTGTGTGTGTGTGTGTTTTTGTGCAAGTCAACATAAATTTAGCAATATAAATTAAATAAAAATCTACCCTGAATTGCGAAAAAATAATAGTAGATTATTCAACAAGGGACTAAAGTAAGCCATTATGACACGAGATATTTATACACCCGAGCAAAGCGAGGGTGGATGAAGTTAATGTCATTAGGGCTTTTTAGTCTCGACTCTACTTTTCACTTCGAATGCGAGGAAAAATAACGACGTTCTATACAAAATTACAATATAATAGCAAAAAAAATTGTTCCGCGGTTTTTAATTTTAATTTGTTTTGTAAAGTGACGCTTTAAATGCTAGCATATTTAGCCAACAGATTCTAACTTGAAAACTATTTTTTCAAAACTAATCACAATTTATTATGCATGGTCAATGCATAATAAATTAAATTCATCCTTAATAATAGGTCGGGGTAAAAGTATTTTCGTATTTGGACCGTATAAGTTGTAATCAAACCTCTTCGTCTATACTAAATGTACCTGGCTGGTTTTAATACCATTAAAATCAACATTCTGAAATACAATAAAAATAAAAATAAACTGGTTCCCGGCATTTTTCAATTGTTTTTGAGCTATCAAAATGGACGTGTGTGACGAAGAAATTCGGTACATTTTAAAGTTTTATTACAAAAAAGGCAAAAATGCGACTAATGCCGCGAATAAAATTTGTGCGGTTTATGGACCTAATGCGGTATCAATAAAAGTAGCACAATTGTGGTTTAAGCGTTTTAAGTCTGGAAATTTTAGTGTGAAAGATGAGGTTCGCTCTGGACGCCTTGTTACTGATAAAATCAATGCCATCTATGAAAAAGTGGAGCAAGATCGACATATTATTAGTAGTTACGACATTGCTGAAGAACTGGATATTGATCACAAAACAGTGTTACGTCATTTACAAAAGTCTGGGTACAAGAAAAAGCTCGATATTTGGGTGCCACACGATCTCACTGAAAGAAACCTAATGCAACGTTTTTCAATTTGCGATTTATTGTTAAAACGAAATAAATCCGAACCATTTCTAAAACGGTTGATTACGGGTGATGAAAAATGGATTACTTACGATAAGAACGTCCGATAAAGATCGTGGTCGAAGCATGGACAAGCTCCACAGACAGTGGCAAAGCCCGGCTTAACTGTGTTAAAAGTGATGCTGTGTGTATGGTGGGATTGGAAAGGAATTGTCCACTATGAGCTTTTGCCGCCGGGTAAAACTATCGATTCTGACCTCTACTGCCAGCAACTCATGAGATTAAAAGAAGCCGTTGAGAAAAACCGGCCGGAGTTAATAAACAGAAAGCGCGTAGTCTTTCATCATGATAACGCCAGACCGCACTCATCTATAGCCACCCAGCAAAAATTGAGAGAGCTTGGCTGGGATGTGTTGATGCATCCACCGTATAGCCCCGACCTCGCTCCATCGGATTTCCACCTGTTTCGGTCACTTCAGAATTCTTTAGGAAGCATAAAGTTAATATCAAGAGAACACTATCAAAACTACCTGTCAGATTTTTTTAATCAAAAATCTCAGAATTTCTACAGCAATGGAATCAATCAATCAATCAATCGTTTATTGCAAGAAAGTGAGTACAAAAGGTGTTACATAAATTGTATTGATCTGTCACAATCTGCTAGTGTCTAGCATGCAATGCAATAAATACTAAGATAATTCTTAATATCTACTAAATACCTATTAATGACTAGGTCAACTTAATTTGTAGGGTAAACTTAATTTATATATAAAATTACAATTAGGTACTATGCATATTAAGTATTATCATTGTCATTTACATATTCATCTATCGAATAGTAGCTTTTCTGAACCAAGTATCTATTTAACAGTCTCTTGAACTCTATAATATGCTTACATGTTCTAATTGCCTTTGGTAGGCTGTTGTAGATCCTTGGAGCCATTCCTAAAATACTTTTGGACAAGAGAGCTGTATTCATTGAGATGGCACGCACTTTATTGCGGTGTCGTTCACTACTGAAATTTTGAAACAAATCTGGATTACATTTTACAAATACAGCCACTTCATAAATGTACAAGGAAGGAAAATATTTAAACTGTTAAAATGAGGTTTACAAGATTCTGTGGGCCATAAATTGCACACGGCACGCAAACATTTCTTTTTTTTTCTTGTGATCAAGGTCATGGCACTACCCACAAGATGGCAACAAGTCATCGATCAAAACGGCATGTACATATTATAAATAAATAAAAAAATATAACTTGAAAAATTGTTTTTCCTTTGTACGAAAAATACGAAAATGCTTTTGCCCCGACCTAATATAATTAAATTGATTCATTTTCGTAATCATTAATCGTGTTTCACGAAACTATTTTTTTTTTAAATATTTTTGCACAGTTGTCATTTTGAGGTTATTTCCACGCCCTAAAATTGTCTATACCACAGAATAAGTAAATTGTCTATGCCATAGAAACCGAACTATAAGAAACAGCAAAAGACGTATATGACCTTTTTCTATTTATGGCATGGCATTCATATCGAGTTAGAAAGAGACGTCCTGCCTCCCGCCAGTATTGCTGCTGAGTCGACAATAATTCTAGTATCAAGTTTTCATGTTTTGAAAATCTGAAAATATCGATATATATTCACAACACTATCAGACTAATAAAGCTACTAAATGAAGAAGTCACCCTGACACAAAATTAACTATTCACATATCGACTTTTTAATTTTGTAGTACTGTAGGTTCGTGTGGCGGGCTCATCGCATTTTTGAACTTAAAAACGTGGAAATTGGTATAAAAGGCACTGTTCACAAATAAAAAATAAAACGTTTAGTATTTCCCAAAAACTATCCCTAAGTGGGTGAAATGGGAGGTGAAAGTCTTAATGGGAATTAAGTCATTTTGAAATCTTCCATAGACTTTTTGGTCTTAACGATTTTATTATATGTATAGATTATAGCTGTGTGTGGACTCTGTTATCTATTACGGAAAATATATCGTAATATACCGTGCTATAGTAGGTATATAGGGTTATTTTTTTGTCAGTGCACAAATTTTGGGGGTTAAATCAGTAGGTAAGTCATACTGATCCACTTTCACTATGGGACCAACCCCGAAATCGCGAAAAATAATCGACCCTCCCATACATTTAGCTAGTCAGCTGACGATGTTTTGTATGGGAGGGTCGATTTTTTTTTCGTGTCGTTTCCAAAATTACGCGAGACGCGAGAGTAGATAACGCCATCCCACTCAGTTTGTTGTTACTTACCGCGCGCCAAAATTGCGTATATTTAGAAACGATTTAAAACGTTCGATAACTTATTTTGTATGTATAGTTAAGTAATTGTTATTAAACAACCGATACACATAAAAATTACGTTTGACTATATACGAATTCAAAATAAATTCATATTTTAGTGAAACAAAAACTTACTTATGTGAATTTACGCCAGAAAAGTTTTATAAATCCCGCGAAAAAATTACGTGTAAGTTATACTTATGCCAATATGTAATTGCGCAATTAAAGATAAGAATTTTGGGTGTGAAAATGTCTCGAGGATTAAGTGCGTAACTCGACTAACACAAAAAAATTATGAAATTGTTTTCCGAGTAGAACTACTTATTTCCACATACTTCCGAAGTTAATGACGCATTGCCGCGGAATAAATATGCAAGTCTATTTACACTTTTTTTCATATTTTCGAGTTTCGTAACTATTACTTACATAGTTTTTGCCAACAAACATTTTTATAAAATAAAGTCGTACTGTTGGTTTATTTTTGCGATAACTTTCTTAATTTTGTTTCTAAAAATCTGAAACTTTCTGAGGTTATGTATTTTTTAATCCTTTATCAGGAGTGAAATAATGGCAAAAACGAGTAATTACTTAATTACGTAAATAAATGCTGATTTTATTTTTAAAACATCTTTTAAGCGAGAAATAAAACATATCTATAAAATACTTAAACCTAATTTATTTTTTGCAACGATTCTTAATACTTATCAAAGAATTATCTCGATTTTTCGAAAGAAACTTTCATGTTGCAGCCAACACCGAACTTTACACTACAGACGCGCACACCATCTTTGTCTATTCCATATAACTGCGTATTACTAGCGTATTAGTGTAAGAGAGACAGATATAGTATGTTTGTTCAAATATTATTGATTTCAAAGCTACTTCACGATTATTAGTTGTTGGCACGCTTACAATGGGATAATATGGATGTTAACAATGGCGTTTCGTTCTGCATTCCATTTTTTATGATAAATTGTTACCTAGAACTGTTTTAGTAACTATTGAAATTTGCATGAAATTTGTAAACATTTAACAGTAAAATTCACAAACTATTAACGCCAATCGAAAAAAGCCGGTTAAGGGCGAGTCGGACTCGCGCACCGAGGGCTCCGCACAAACATGTATGTAAACAGGTATGTTAATAGTTCGTAAATCATAGGAATACAATATAAACAAAGTCCAGTATAAACTGACACGCATTATGTACCTATGCACTTACTGCCGCACTCAGAGACGTCAATTAGTTTTTAAGTTTCATTAAAGTTGTTGCTATCTTATTCTATTGCTATAGCAATAGAATAAGACGCAGCAACTTTAATGAAACTTTAAAATGAGTAGGGCAGTTAAGTAGTGAGGGACAGTTTATACTGGACTTTATTTTTATGTGATGTAACTGCAAATTAACGGTTTTCGGATTTTTTGCTATAATAAGCTATAAGACATTGTGTTCGCACCGAGCGTAATACTACACAAAAACACCACTATTAATTAACACAACATTAAACTTTAATAAATGCGTAAATAAACCAAATTTTAAATTGAACTGAACAAACAATAAAAAGTTGGAGAGGTCATCAACGCCGGGGAAATCTTAATAGCGCGAGTTAACGAATGTAACAACGCCATCTTTAGAACCATTTGGAACTATAATCTTAGTTCTTAAGTTTTCATATAGATGACTCTGTGTGTCTGGCTTTTTGTCATGAACATTCTCCGCCGCCAAGGACAATCTTGACCTTGCTTAATCTGGCAGACGACATAGTTTGCTGATCGAACGTTGAATGATGCCAGCTGTGGTTCGCACATCATACATTCGGGTTAAACCGTCTGAGCCTGAATACTTTTTCTCGATTCGGCCTAACTTCCAGGTGGCGGGAGGCAGTCGTGTATCCTTCACTAAGACTAGCTCTCCATGTTCTAAGTCCTTCTGTGGGTTACGCCATTTTGGACGTTGTTGTAGTCGTGACAAGTATTCCGATTGCCAACGAGTCCAGAAATCTCTAAACATTCTTTGCGTCAATTGCCATCTGGACAGACTGCACATGTTCTGCTGTTGGCAATTTCTATCTAAAGGAATGATTAATGGTTCTCCAACCAAAAAATGACCGGGGTGAGATAATCTAACTCATCACCCAGTGGTGCCAGTGGCCGTGAATTCAAACAAGCTTCGATTTGTGTTAGGACTGTAGTCAGCTCCTCAAAAGTTAATGTTGACTCTCCCATGATGCGTTTGAGATGGTATTTGGTAGACTTTACACCTGCCTCCCATAATCCACCAAAGTTAGGGGATGCCGGTGGAATATACCTCCATCTCGTTCCTCGATTATCCAAAATCTCTTTTAGTTCATCAGGTAGGTCGTTTCTGCCTTGTGTCCACATTTGAAGTAATGTTTTTTCCGCCAATATGAATGTGGTACCATGATCGCTCCAAAGTTCTTGACAGTGACCTCTTCTAGACACAAATCTCTTAAAACAGGCTATAAACGCGTCTGTGGTCATATCGCTAACTAATTCCAAGTGAATAGCTTTAGTTGTCATACACACAAATACCGCTATGTATGATTTGAACGTTTTGGCTCCTCTGCCTTTACTCATACGACAAAGGATGGGGCCTGCAAAGTCAACACCGCTGACAAGAAATGGACGTGACGGATTTACTCGAACTCCAGGTAAGTCGCCCATCATCTGATGATTTGTCTTTGCACTGTATCTTGTGCATAATTTACATTTTCTATAAAATGTTTTGATTGCTTGACCACCTTTAATAATCCAATACTTGTGTCGCAGGTATGACGTCATCAACTGTGGACCGCCATGCAGAGTCTTTTTATGCGCTTCTCCTAGTAACACATTTAACAATACATTATTCTTTGTAAGTATTATTGGATGTTTTCTTTCAGGTGCTATGTCGGCGTTTCTCAAACGACCTCCAACTCTTATAATGCCGTCGTCGTCTAGGTAAGGATTTAGTGATAATAATCTACTACTTTGTTTAATATTTTTCTTATTTCTCAGATTAGCTAGGTCGTCTTCGAATTCATGTTCTTGCGAGATCTTCAGACAAATGATAAGTGATGCTTCCCTTTCTTCACAAGATATATGTTTACTAATATTTTTCTCTTCTTTCAGGACTTTCAACCATCTTCGGCAATAAGCGACAACGTTCAGCAAATTCTCTAGGGTCGAGTATTTCTTTAATAAAATAATTCGTTCGTCTTCCTCTTTGTCGTCAAATTTAGAAGCAAGACTTTTACATGACGTTCGTTGCTCCAATGTTGTTACCGGGACAGACTCCGTTGGTATTCGATAATCTGACTGTCGTAGAAATTCTGGACCATTCCACCAAATTTCATGATTTTTAAGCTTGCTGGGTGATATGCCTCTGGATGCTGGATCAGCTGGATTATCTTTTGTGTTGACATATAACCAGTGGGTGTCTAGAGTATTTCGAATCTCAATTACTCTGTTTTTTACAAAAGGGGTCCAACGATTTGGGTCTCCTTTGATCCAGGCCAATACTATCTTTGAATCGGTCCATGTATACGTTTTCTCTAACTGAATATTTAAAGTTTTCATCACATGCTTCATCAATTTACACATTAGAGTGGCTCCGCATAACTCTAGTCGGGGTAAAGTAAGTTCTTTTAATGGTGCAACCTTAGTTTTTGCCGTGACCAAAGACACACGTATTTGTCCATCTGATTGTATTACTCTACAATACACCACCGCAGCATAAGCAGCCATAGAGGCATCAGCAAATCCGTGCAACTCGACGACTTGACTCGATCTTGCGGTTCCCATCCATCTCTCAATCTTTATCTCCGCTAATACAGGTAAGTCTTTTTTGTAATTCGTCCATGACTCTTTGAGATCTTCTGGTAGTTCTTGGTCCCAGTCGAGCTTTGCCAACCATAACTTTTGCATTAGGATTTTGGCGACTATTATCACAGGTGCTAACCAACCCAAAGGATCAAAAAGTGATGCTATCTGGCGTAATATTTGTCGTTTGGTTATCACCTCATGAGTGTTGTTTTCTAAAGGAGTTTGTGCTACCTTCAGATTATCTATATTTACTTCCCAGATTATTCCGAGTGTTTTTATGGATTCCTTTCTATGCACATCTAGTTCATTTAACTCTTCAGGATCTACAGCTTCCATAAAAACTTGACTATTTGAAGACCACTTTTGTAAGTCGAATCCTCCTTTGCCCATTATTTGTTGTAATTGTTTCAGTGCCACAATAGCTGTTACTTCATCATCAAAACCGGAAAGCACATCATCCATATAAAAATCTTTGTTTAATATTTCACGCGCAATAGGGTAAGCTTCTCCCTCATCTATGGCCAACTGCTTTAGCGTTCTTATAGCTAGGTATGGTGCAGATGCAGTACCGAACGTGACCGTAAGTAGCTTGAAGTCCTGAACTTCATCGCCAGGTTTAAATCTATACAGGATTCTTTGATAGTTTGTGTCACTCTCTTGCACTTGAATCTGTCGATACATTTTTACCAAGTCTGCTACAAAGCACACCTTGTGAGTCCTCCATCTCATAATTATATCGCGTAATTCTTCTAGTAACGACGGCCCAATAAGCAACTCGTCATTAAGTGATACTCCATTAGAGCCCTGGCATGATGCATCGAATACCACCCGTACCTTTGTTGTTTCTCTGCTTTCCCGTACGACTGCATGATGTGGTAAGTAAACTGCGTTACTTTCAATTTGCTCTTCATTTACCGGTTTCATATGGTTTAAGGTAAGGTATTCTTTCAACACTTTATCATATTCATCTTTCAGTTTAGCATTGTTAGCTAGTTTTCTTTCTAAACATTGTAAACGTTTCAAGGCTATATTTCTCGAGTTTGTTGGTATAATCGGAGTGTCTCGTGCAAAGGGTAAACCGACAATGTATCTTCCATCAATATCTCTTGCGAGTGTCTTCTTGTATATCTCTTCCGCTCTGGCTTCGTGAGAGGTAAGAGTGTGTTTTTTGTCAGTTTCTATTGTCTCCGATTCCCAGAACCTTTGCAGCATGTTGTCGAGGGATACATTTAGATGCATGCTAACAATGCCACCATTCTTTCCGTGTTCTTCAACGGATACACCTCCTGATAATATCCAGCCTAAGTAGGTCTGTTGTGCTATAGGTGTCCCGGGTATGCCTTTCAGTACACCGTTCATCAGAATGTCCGTGTAGACATTCACACCCAGTAACAGATCTATCTTTCCTGGGGTGTGATACGTTGGATCGGCTGGTTCCAAACCATGTAGTTGAGTCCAATTTTGACAGTTCATCTTCACAACGGGCATTATGTCTGTCACATGTTTTATTACGTAAGCGGTGCAGTGTAATTTAAACTTCTGGTTTACTCTCGATGCTATTTCTAGCTCCGCCGCGTATTTGATTGGGGTCGACATATTCCCAACACCTGTTACTTTACCATTGACACTAATTCGTTTCAGCTGTAGTTTTTGAGCTATACCTTCACTAATGAAGGATTCTTGCGAGCAGGGATCGATGAGAGCTCGGGCAATTTGAGGTCCTCTACTCGTCAGAATGTGAACTATGGCTGTCGCTAATAGTGTCTCTTGACCTTGTGTCGTGACATGGGCTACCGTGTTGACTGTAGGTGCTGTGACGTTTCCTTGTTGTTCATTTATTGTGTTTGTATTTTCAGGTAAACCTGATCTCGGGTTTGTGCTGTGCAGTAGTGTGTGATGTCGTCGTTTACAACGCAGACACGAAGTATTACGTTTACAAAATCTCACACTGTGTCCAGGCCATAAGCAATTGAAGCATAGACCTTGACCTTGTACGTACTCGGAGCGTTTCTCTGGATCAAGTTTAGCAAACTCATGGCATTTGTACAGATAGTGATTTTCTTTACAGTAGGCGCATTCTGTGTTTGTCTCAGTATTTGAAGTGGAATTAGTTGCATGAAATGTCTTTGCCTTTAGGCTAGGTTTATCTTTCAATTGTGAAGCGTGTATCATTTCCAAAACTCTAAATCTTCCCTCTAAAAACGTAATTAAGTCTTGCAATATTGGCAGCTTGTCGAACGATAACGATTTTAACTCTTCTTCCCATAGCTTGTGTGAATCATGATCTAGCTTACCAACTGTCAGATGAATAATTATAGGATCCCAGTTTTCAGTGTTTATATTATTATTCTTCAAATTGTTAAGGCACTCTGTCGTAGTATCAAGAAGCTCCTTTGTACCCTTTGACGTTTCCGAAATTAACTTTTACTGTCCAAACAATCTGTTTAAAATGGCGTTGACAATCATTCTCTTGTTATTAAAGCGTTGATTTAATGTATCCCAAGCTACTTGATAGTTCTTGTCGGTAATTTGGACATGTTTCAATAGTTGTTCCGCTTCACCTGTGACGCTACTTTTTAGATAATGAAGCTTCTGTACATTGCTTAATGAGCTGTTCTGATGGATAAGAGACGTATATAAATCTTTAAAGGTTCCCCAATCGTTGTAGTCTCCACTGAAGGCTGGTATATTTATCTTTGGTAACTTTACTTCTTGACATGAACTTTTCGTCGTTTTTGTTGTTTCTGTCTTTTCTTGTTGTATTTCTTCACACATTTCTTCCATGTCCGATTTCGTATTTACATATTCCTCTTCAGCTATCATAAATATTTCACCGACAAAATAATCATGCTTTTTCCTCTCTTCTTTTGTGGCTGCCTTCAGAATTTCTTCATGGGTTTCTCTAAAAGATTTCCAATATGAATCTAAGTTCTCTATTCTGACTCTTAGATAGGTTTTTGTAAGTCTAGATTTTGGACATTTTCTCAAGTTGACGGACGTTTTCAATATTGCAGCTAAGTGCCCTTCTTGTACCAAGCACAATTCTTCCATTTTTTTTCTATGTCCAATGAACTGTTGAATTTCTAAGTTAAAATCACTGCATCTATGCTCAGAGTTAAAGTCCTCCAATCACGAAATATTCTAAGTTAAACTTTTACTACAAAACCACTAAGTCTTTTTTAAACTCGAAAATTTTACACGTCCCAAGTATTCACAAGAAATTATTCTAAGTTGAAATTTACTGATTTATTCTAAGTCCTTTTTTGTTTACACGAAATTATTAAGAGTCCCAAATTACATCTAACAAGTCTTACTCCACGTCCTTATAGCAATCCACATAAGGTTCACTTTCACTTCACATCACTTAGTCACTTCACTTTGTCACATAGGGTCCACTTTCGCCTAATCACACCATGAGTCACTAAATCCGGTTCGAAGGACCAATTTGTTCGCACCGAGCGTAATACTACACAAAAACACCACTATTAATTAACACAACAATAAACTTTAATGAATGCGTAAATAAACCAAAATTGAACTGAAAAAACAATAAAAAGTTGGAGAGGTCATCAACGCCGGGGAAATCTTAATAGCGCGAGTTAACGAATGTAACAGCGCCATCTTTAGAACCATTTGGAACTATAATCTTAGTTCTTAAGTTTTCATATAGATGACTCTGTGTGTCTGGCTTTTTGTCATGAACACATTGCTTCTTGCCAAATTTCATGATTCTAAGTCAACGGGAAGTACCTTGGTTTTGATTCCCTTGAGATTCCCTTCATTTTGCGGCATAAACAGCCGTATCTTTTGATTGCGTTGACTTAGATGTTTGATTTTTTCACTGATCTAAGGAGTTGCAGACTTAAGTATTTGATATTAATTTCAACTTGATACCTCCACGCGTTCCTGAGAAAATGAGTCTTGACAGACACACAGACAGACAGACGGACAATCAAGTGATCCTATAAGGGTTCCGTTTTTTTCATTTGAGGTACGGAACGGAACCCTAAAAATGAACGCGCGAACTGACTTTGCGCGATAAACCGATTTTTGACGAAACCCCTACGCCTACGTTCCTTAAACAAACTTATTACAATTACCTTTTTGCACCTGGGGTTAAAAATTTCGAACATTAAGGGAGACCAAAACAGGATAGATGGTGACCGCCTATAATCATCGCCTATAATACGTCAGTAGTTACGTCTAGCTAATTTGTTTTTCACTTCTCATGCTCTTAAAATGTTACTTTAGTCTCTGCATATCGGGACTAAAGCTCCTTATTTAATCCCTCGGGATTAAAGTATTTTTTTTATTTTACTTTGGAAAGCTCTAAACAGCCAATCACAGTGTTTGTGAATGGAGGATTATTACAGAATAAGTACTTGCATAGAAACCGGAATGTAAGTAAGAACAAATGACGTAGGTTTGACCTTTTTATATTTATGGCATTCATAACGAGTTAGAAAGATATGTCCTTATAGGTATTCTTTCGTTTTCCATCATGTTGCCAAAAGGGTTTAGACGTCAAATTCGAATGGACCGCGATGAGCCCGCCACACGAACCTACAGTACTACAAAATTAAAAAGTCGATATGTGAATAGTTAATTTTGTGTCAGGGTGACTTCTTCATTTAGTAGCTTTATTAGTCTGATAGTGTTGTGAATATTATATGGATATTTTCAGATTTTCAAAACATTAAAACTTGATACTAGAAATATTGTCGACTCAGCAGCAACACTGGCGTTGACAGATCCTTGTGACAACATGATGGAAAACGAAAGAATTCCTTTAAGGACATCTCTTTCTAACTCGATATGAATGCCATGCCATAAATAGAAAAAGGTCATATTAGTCTTTTGCTGTTTCTTATAGTTCGGTTTCTATGAAAGTACTTATTCTGTGGTATAGACAATTTTAGGGCGTGGAAATAACCTCAAAATGACAACTGTGCAAAAATATATTAAAAAAACATTTAGTTTCGTGAAACACGATTAATGATTACGAAAATGAATCAATTTAATTATACTAAGGATGAATTTAATTTATTATGCATGGACCATGCGTAATAAATTTTGATTAGTTTTGAAAAAATTGTTTTCAAGTTTGAATCTGTTGGCTAAATATGCTAGCATTTAAAGCGTCACTTTACAAAAAAAAATTAATGTAAAAACCGCGGAACAATTTTTGGCTATTATATTGTAATTTTGTATAGAACGTCGTTATTTTTCCTCGAATTCGAAGTGAAAAGTAGAGTTGAGACTAAAAAGCCCTAATGACACTCTAACTTCATCCACCCTCGCTTTGCTCGGGTGTATAAATATCTCGTGTCATAATGGCTTACTTTAGTCCCTTGTTGAATAATCTACTATTATTTTTTCGCAATTCAGGTTAGATTTTTATTTAATTTATATTGCTAAATTTATGTTGACTTGCACAAAAACACACACACACACACACATTGGGTTGGGACAGACACATTTTAATCTTTCAATTTTATAAAAAAATATTGTTGGGATATCCGCCATCAAAATTGCAGTTAAAAATAACCGTAAAATTATTCAGCTATTTCACTGCAATGGGGAAGATACCTTAAACCGAGTTGCTGCACACTGGCAAAGCCGCGAATGCTACCTAGGAGGTAATCCGGCAAAACTAGCAAATCTAATTCCCTGGGTAGACTTCAGGCACCTATGGGCCCACGTTAGAAAACTATGACTAACAAAAGAAAGTATTCAGACCTAGTACGATTGCTACTTGACGCACCTTATAATGAATTCCATAGCTGCTAGAATCAATCCGTAAAGCATCAGCTCCGCACCGAACACCTTAAAGAGGACCCTCCACAGGCTAGGCGTCGCCTGCGCAGCGCGGCCTGTCTCCACCTCGCGCTCCCACGCCCTCTGCATCGCGTCGCCTTCAACAGTTCAGTTTTTCTGTTACACAATTTGTCGACGAAATATCAACCGGTGAATGTAAGTTCTCTCGACAGAGCGCTTAATTGCATTTCGGTCAATTTATAGGTTGATCCCTGTGATGTGACAGCCATATTTCTATCAAACATTTACTATTCTTGCAAGAGTCGCAATCAAGGCATGTACAATCCAGTTAGATATGTACCTACACTGTCTTGATGTTAGTTGATGCTGGTATGTAGTTCCAGGAGTGCAGAGAGAGAGAAGAACCTTGAGTTAAGTTGAAGTAAGTAGTTTATGGGTGAATTTCACGGCTCGCGGCGGCGCGGCCAAAGGCCTCAAATTTTTTATTTTACATGAAGTTTAAAGAAATTCGGTTCATTCCCAACAAACAAAAACGTCGTATAAGTCTTGACTTATACGACATAAAGTTGGATAGCAGTCTTATAATGGTAATGAGATGACTACTAGGTCCTATAGACGTCTTTAATTTAACCTATTAGTCGTGCGACGAATATGTCATAATACACTGGTCTTAGCAACGTCGGTAAGACTAAACTATACGACGTTATATTACAGTCTTAGCTTAAACGTTTGTACGACAACGCAATAGTCATACTAACGTTATAGTCCATTAAACGATTTGAACTGACCAAATTAGGTGTTTGAAAAACCTTTATATGACATTTATATAACGTAGCATTGTATAGACGTTTTTACAGTGACGTTTATAAAACGATCACTATCTTGTTTTTCTGCGGTCAATTAGCGACTCTTAAATGACTTGGTTGTTTATCTACGACTCAAATATAACGTTTATTTACATGATGTCCGTTTAATGTCATTCCCTGACTTTAATCAAACTTGTAGTCGCATTTAAGTCAGGTTTTGACTTTAAAACGTCTAGGCCGCCATAATTTCGTTCCGTACGTTTGATAAAAACTACGTAAAATGGAAGCAAAAAATTCGTGGAGAAGACTAAAACGTAGTGGAACTTTCAAAAGGAAAGTTAATAGAGATTTCCTTTTATTAAAAAGTACAACGCCAACCACCGCGACATTAGTCACAAATGTTGAAGAAAAAAAGTGTGTAACACATGAACAACCAGAAGGTTCAATATCAATATTTTTTTTTCTGGATTGATTCGTTTTTAATCCGTAAATTTTGAAATGATTAATGTATACTTATGCTCAACTATGAAAATGAATTTAATTATGTTTACATCATGTGTCATGCTATACTGTTTACTCATTTGGTAAATTGTACTTAGATGGGTATATGATTTTATTCACCAATTTAAATTTTTCACAAGATTAAGAGACAGAAAATAATGGGTAACTAAATAACATATACATTCTATCATCTTTGCCTGAAATATAACAATCCAAGATTCGATTTTAACCAGTACGTGACTATGACTGTAATGCTCGGTTCTCCTTACTCGCTGATGCTAGAATCTGATTTTTTACATTGCATTGCAAACAAATGCTCCCTGGTGAGGGAGCACCTTAAGAAGAACCCCTAAAGAGGGTAACAATATTTGTCGAATAGTTTTCTACTAAACGAAATTCGGGCAAACGTTTTTAGGACTTAAGATAGGTACCCAAGACATCTGAGCGGTGCTCCGGCAGCGGCGCGTACAGGTCTGTGCCGCTAATGTCGCGGTTGTACCCCAACTTAAACGTCTCCAACGTCCATCTTAAATAACGATAAACAAATTTAATGTATACATTTTCTAACAAAAGAATAATTTGCAAAGTTGGTTCAAAATTTACGGAGAAATCGGTGGACATACATAAAAAAAAACATTAAAAGATAAAAAAAAGATATTTATTCAGTAAGGGGCACTTTTACACGTCAAAATCTACCAGCGCTTCCCAAGAGAAGACCACTGCTAAAAAGAAGCGCCGCAAGAAACTCAACAATTAGTCATTTTTAAATAAAACTTATGACATTGATATCACCTACTTATTCTAGCATTATAGTATAGTATAAAACTGTAAATAGTTATTTGTTATACAAGCGGGCAAAGTTGTATTTTAAACGCGAGTGTAGAATTGGCTAGGTAAAGTTTTTGGAAGAGATGTAAATTATATTTTTTTTTTCGATAGTCGTCATCCTAAAGATCAAGGAACTGCGGCTCTTTTATTTTTATTTCCTCTAATATGACCGACAAGCTTGTTGCCTTCGTACTTAATGAAAAAGAAAAAAAACTGTCACATCTATATCTGTCATTGTCAAGTCAAACCAAAGTAAACAAACGATTCAATACTAATTCCTTATTCAAGTCCAAATATGGAGTTCTGTGACAAGAGTGTTGGTTGCTGCACGTGTCGATTATTTTGTCGCGTTTTTTAGTGCCTCAGTGGTGTTGAAGAGCTCGGTGGAGTGGTCAGCACGAGCGGCGGCCGACACTCTTGCCTCTGATCTCGGAAAATATAACACTCTAAATGTTTTAATAACATTTTCAAGAACCGATCATATGTAACCTCAAACTTTGACGTTGGCAGAATTGTCCTCATGGACAGACGCCATTTTAACAAAAAATTTAATTGAATTGAAGTCCAAATATCGTACAAAGGTCGTAGAGCAAGCGGCAAAATCGAAAGTCCGGAGTTCGTTAATAGTAGATTGTATTACAAGGGAGCAAAATGCAATATTTCATCGAGGGTTAGCGTGTTGAATCCCGAACGAAGCAATGGATTCTAATATGGAATCCTAAGCGTAGTGAGGGATTCAAACCGCCACGCCCGAGATAGAAATAATTTTGCTACCGTGTAATACACTCTTCTTTTCACTTCTCCTATGAGAAAAAATATTCATCCAATAAGTAAGTAAAAGAAAATAAATCATTCAAATAAATAAGTAAGTAAAAGATCAATCATACATTAAATTAAAAAAAAAAAAAATTATATAAAATAAACAAAAAGTATATTGATAGCACATTTAAAAACTATGTAGGTAGGTACATAAATACATCGTGTGAAGCAGTAACGCGTTCAAGGAGACGATAAATTTTATTAAACTTTCAGCGCTCAATGAAGAAAAATAGCGCGCTTTTTGAACTCCTACTGAAGCAGTCACCTTGAACACCGTTCTAAAATTTGTTTTTTTTTTATTGTTCTGTGGTGTCTCAGGTGTATAGTACCACAGAATAAGGTTTCTAAGCAGGTACTTATTCTGTGTGTAGAACGCTTACTATGTCATATTTTAAGTTTTCTTATATCTGTGGTTTCACTAAATGAGGAACTTGACAGCAGGGGGCAAAACGATTTTGCTCCCTGTCGGCAGGGCAGAAATGAAAAATTAAAAAATATAAATTAAGAGGGAGCAAAAACGAGTTTTGCTCCCTCTAAACGGGCTACAAAAGCCTTTTTTTCGAATAGGAGAAGTGAAAAAATATTTCTAAAAACACTGATCACATGAAACGCAAGCAAACAGAAAAGAGTAGTTGAATTGAATCGTATGTTTACTTTGATTTGACAATGACAGACATAGAAGTGACAGTTTTTTTTTTAATAAGTACGAAGGCAACAAGCTGGTCGGTCATTAAAGTACACAAATGTCAACTTAATAACTAAAAAAAATATTTCTAAAATATTAGAGGAAATAAAAATAAAAGAGCCGCAGTTCCTTGATCTTTAGGATATCCTATCGAAAAAAAATATAATTTACATCTCTTCCAAAAACTTTACCTAGCCAATGGATTCTAGGGTTGAAGTACGAGCTAGTGAACGGAGTCTATGGTTGAACCACGAGCGAAGCGAGTGTTTTGAAAATAGAATCCTGAGCGAAGCGAATGGTTCAAAAATAGAAACCTGAGCGTAGCGAGTGTTGCAACACACAAGAGGTAAAAAACATTGCAGCCGTGTGTAACACAAATCTTTTCACCTCACTAAAGCGAGGAAAATACTACATAAGAAAAACAACTGAAATATGTAAAATCAGCCTTCATGAGTTTTCATGAATTTTGAGTTTGCACTGTTACATATGGTGCGTTCAGAATAATTAAAATGGGTGGATCAAAATAAAAGTTCTTGTAAGATTTTAAGTGTTTTAATGTAAAATCATGTACTATTAAAATAGTTTGCACTAGGTATATGTTTTTAATTGAATACAATTCAATATATGCGTTTGCAATACATGCAATATACGCAACTATTTTTGCGTCCACACCACCTTGTTTGATCAGACAATTTAATCAAATGGGCGAAAATTGTCTGGACTGACTGACTGGACTGGCCTTTATTATGTTAAAAAAAGTAACAAATAATACGTTCGGATTTCTATAGTAGATTGTATTACAAGGGAGCAAAATGCAATATTTCATCGAGGGTTAGCGTGTTGAATCCCGAACGAAGCGATGGATTCTAATATGGAATCCTGAGCGTAGTGAGGGATTCAAACCGCCACCCCCGAGATAAAAATAGTTTTGCTACCGTGTAATACACTCTTATTTTCACTTTTCCTATGAGAAAAACTATTCATCCAATAAGTAAGTAAAAGACAATAAATAAGTCCAATAAATAAGTACCTAAGTAATGATACATTTAATTAAGAAAAACAAATAATTACATAAAATAAAGAAAAAGTATATTGATACCATATTTAAAAACAATAGGTAGTTAGGCATCGAAATACTAAGTATGGAAGGGTATCCTCAAACAAAAACGACTGTAAAATCCGCTCCAAAATACCGACTTTTCGAAATGAAAAGATCTTATGTGTCGAGTGGTTTCGATAATCAGCTAAATATTTATTAAGTTAAGGTTTGAAGTCATTTATGTCAGATATTGATATAACGTTTGAGTAGACAGTAATTTCAGTAAGGTTTTATACCGTTTGAAAGACAATAATCTGCAATTGGTTACAAGCTCTCTGACACAAGAATTTTATTTAACAATATTTTTATTCATACAGTTTACTTGAACGCGGCCAAGTATTTCAACATTTGACGTGGATGGTTTAATACAAAAATAACACAGTAATTGAATAATGAATTAAATTTAATACTTTTTAATAGTAGTGTTTTGACAAACTTACTGATTAAAGGGGAATACCCTTTAATCATTTAACATTCTTATGTTACACTAATTTAAAGTTGGAAAAGAGTATATCTTTACAGTCAGCATTAAATCATAAATCATACGTACATACGCGATTAAACGCAGTTTTTTTTGTTGGAGCGGAAAGGTTCTAGAGTGGCGACCACGAACAGGCAGGCCTCCCACAAGGTGGACCGACGATCTGATAAAGGTCGCGGGAAACCGCTGGATGACAGCAGCAGAGGAGCGATCGTTGTGAAAAACCTTGGGGAAGGCCTTTGTCCAGCAATGGACGTCTTGCGGCTGATGGTGATGATGATGATGATGAATTATGTTTTTGCGAGAATAAGATTATACATAAGCATGCATGCATGTCGATCATAAGTTAAGCAGGATCAGTACCTAATAGATGTGTGATAAACCACTCGACGTCTGATATTCATTATAACGTTTTTAATATTATTGTAAATAAATGTTGACAATGTAATATACAATTTGGGACTGCTGTGACTTTTAAAAAATGTCTTCCAGTTTTTGAGATGACATGATCCGTTTTATCAAAATGGATGCTGCAAATCCTGCAATGTTTTCGCTACTCAATTCGCGACGAACTGCATCCACCCAAGCCAGACGGCGTTCTTTTTTTTTGGAAAACTTAAAAAGATACGATGGTAAAAATGACATAAAATTTAATTTCCTATTCATTCGAAGTAGTTGCTTGTAATTCACGCTTTTCAACGATATATTGCATAACATTGGCCATGACATTTTAGTATGGGAATATTTAAATTTCAATAACTTACTAAACTAAATAACTTACTACTAAAATAAATATCGCTTTGTTTTGCATCTGTGTAGGTCATGCAACAATGCAACATGCAACAAAACAATGCAACTTGGCATTTTTGCAGCATTATTTAAATCCGGTTATCATTAAAACCGAATTATTTTTGTTGTAATTAAGTATAAACAACTGTTTGACACTACGTCAGAAAGTCTACTGATAGACGGCTGGGCACTAAGTATTAGCTCCACCCCCGCCGGCACTAAGTCAGTGTGGCCGATTTTCAGCGTCAGTTAGACTTCCATACCTATTATATTTCGATGTAGTGAGGTACATAAATATATCGTGTGATGTGTGATGCAGTAACGCGTTCAAGGAGACGATACATTTTATTAAACCTTAGCGCTTAATGAAGAAAAATAGCGCGCTTATTGAACTCCTACTGAAGCAGTTTCCTTGAACACCGTTCTAAAATTTGTTTTTTTTTTTAGTGTTCTGTGGTGTCTCTGGTGTGTAGAACCACAGAATAACTACCTGCATAGAAACCGGACTATAAGAAACGGCAAAATACTTCAAATACCTGTCTATAACTTTAAGCTGCTAAAGTTTAGCTTAACATAATTGTAATGTTTAAGGGCCGATTTTTTTAGTCTCCAGATAACACTTTCTGTCAGATAAATTTTAGCTCTCTTCTCTTCTTTCATATGACAAAAAGCTGCTGTAAAAAATATTTTAGGACAAGTTTTTATTGACAATTGTATTTTTTTCTCTGTCATTATCAAATTATCAAGACCAAAAAAATATATAAATGGACAAGTTACTTATTATTATGAACATTGGAACATGGTCCATGCATAATAAATTAAATTCTTCCTTAAAATAATTAAATTGATTCATTTTCGTAATCGTGTTTCATGAAATTAAATAGTTTTTTTTTAAATATTTTTCAACAGTTGTCATTTTGAGGTTATTTCCACGCCCTAAAATTGTCTATACCACAGAATAAGTACTTTCATAGAAACCGAACTATAAGAAACAGCAGAAGACGTATATGACCTTTTTCTATTTATGGCATGGCATTCATAATATCGAGTTAGAAAGAGATGTCCTTAAAGGTATTTTTTTGTTTTCCATCATGTTGTCACAGGGATCTGTCAACGCCAGTGTTGCTGCTGAGTCGACAATAATTCTAGTAGCAAGTTTTCATGTTTTGAAAAACTGAAAATATCGATATATATTCACAACACTATCAGACTAATAAAGCTACTAAATGAAGAAGTCACCCTGACACAAAATTAACTATTCGCATATCGACTTTTTAATTTTGTAGTACTGTAGGTTCGTGTGGCGGGCTCATCGCGGTTCATTCAAATTTGACGTCTACAACCTTTTGGCAACATGATGGAAAACGAAAGAATACCTATAAGGACATCTCTTTCTAACTCGTTATGAATGCCATAAATATAAAAAGGTCAAACCTACGTCATTTGTTCTTTCTTATATTCCGGTTTCTATGCAAGTACTTATTCTGTAATAATCCTCCATTCACTTACACCGTGATTGGCTGTTTAGGGGATTCCAAAGTAAATTAAAAAAAAAAAACTTTAATCCCTAGACATTAAAAAGGAACTTTAGTCCCGATATGCAGAGACTAAAGTAGCATTTTAAGAGCATGAGAAGTGAAAAAGATTTTTTTTCGAATAGGAGAAGTGAAAATATTCTTTGCACTCTTGTGGATAAAATGCAGTTTTGCTATCTGTTTTTAAAGAATAAAAAGGGGCTTTCCGAGCTAGTGAGGTGAAAAATAATATAAAATATCTGCGTAGTTCTGCAAGAAAACGTGTCAGAATTATTACGAGAGACAAAAATATATACAGGGTGTCCCAATATCAATAGACCACATTGACACTGGAGGTAGACCAGCCTAAGATGGACCGAACCAGACACTTTTTTTTTTTTAATTTATTTATTATTTTTTAACGTAGTGGAAATGCGGTACACATTGTCCCCACACCGAACCAGCGTCACATGACCTTAGTAAATATCGCATAGTTTTCAAGATTTGCCAGTTTAAAGTTATTTTCCGGTACAAACTTTAAACTGGCATATCTCGAAAACCATGCGACTTTTACTGAGGTCATGTTAGGCTGGTTCGGCATCTCTTAAGCTGACCTACCTCCGGTGTCAATGTGGTCTATTGATATTGGGACTTGGGACACCCTGTATACATAACAGGTGAAATTAAATTCAGTGTCCAAATTTTGGGGGGTTAAAACCCTACATACATACATTTTGGGTAGTCAGCTGACGATGTTTTGTATGGGAGGGTCGATTTTTGTTTTGTGTTTCGGGGTTGGTTCCTTATTGAAAGTTGGTCAGTATGACTTACTGATTTAACCTCCAAAATGTTGACACTGAATTTAATTTCACCTGTATAAATATACAATAACAACAATACAATAAAAACGAAATCAGTATAAACTGACACGCACTAAGTATGCACTCTCGTACTTAGTGAGTATCACTTTATACTGGCCTTTATTATTTATGTGAGGTAACGATGTAACCTACAAATTAACGGTTTTTGGATTTTTTTCCTTTACTTGTGCTATAAGACATTGCTTCTTGCCAAATTTCATGACTCTAACTCATCGGGAAATACCCTATAGGTTTTGATTACCTTAATATTCCCTTGAATATGTGGCATAAACGGCCGTATCTTTGATTGCGTTGATTTAGACGTCTAATTTTTTTACAGTGCTAAGGGATTGCAGACCTGAGTAGGTATTTGATATGAATTTCAACTTGATACCTATACGCGTTCTCGAGAAAAAGGGCCTTGACAGACACACAGACAGACGGACAACAAAGTGATCCTATAAGGGTTCCTTTTTTCCTTTTGAGGTACGGAACCCGAACATTGACCTACAAATGATTTATATACTTTACGGACACGAAATTTTAATGATTTATAAATTAAGCAAGCTGTCTCAACATTGGTGAGTTGTCTAATTTTACTAACGGCGTAAGCTGCCGAACTTAATTTGCCTTTTAGTACTGCTATATGGGGACTCCACTGCAAATTCTTGTCTATAGTTATGCCAAAGAAAAGTGCCTTATAAACCATTTCTAACACTCGCCATTAAGGAAAATACTAGAATTTACCGGTTTAACATCAGGCAAAACGAACCTAACACATTTAGTTTTCTTAGCATTGAGTAGTAAATTGTTACTCGTAAACCAATTAAGTACTTTAACAAGCGCGGCGTTTATCCTACTGTAGTCGACGGATTTTCGGTCTACCTTAAAAATTTGTGATGTATCATCAGCAAATGGTACATCACACAGTTTATCTACTAACGATGGTAAGTCATTTATATAAACTAAAAATAAGAAAGGAACTAATATAGAGCCCTGAGGCACACCTAATTTAACTGCAGCGCCAACAGACTGCGTATTGTTTATAACAACCGTTTGTGTTCTATCACTGAGGTAAGAAGACATAAGTCTTTGAGCATTATTTGATAGACCATAATGTTCTAATTTTAAAATAAGGGTCACATGATCAACGCAATCAAAAACTTTGGAAAGGTCACAAAATATTCCTACTGCATCACAAGATGTCTCCCAGATGTAAATATATATATTTAATTAGTACAGATGCTGCATCAGTTGTGGATCGTCCCTTGGTAAAGCAGAAGTTATTACTATTAAGCAGTTTATTTCTATTGAAGTGACCTAACATATCATTCAACATTAACTTCTCAAATACTTTACTCAGAACGGGTAGTATAGAAATAGGACGGAAATTCGTTAAATCATTCTTCTCGCCTGCCTTAAAAAGGGTATGACTTTACTTTCATTAGCTTTGGAAAGACCCCCTCTGATATGCAATTATTGTAAATTAATGCTAAGTGGGGTGTGGGGTGCAATTACGAGTACATCTATGATATGATGAATAGCTTTACCTGACGTTCCCCATAAATCCTCGTTTTTTTTTTAAACCGAGCGATTTAAATGCCTTTACGAGTACAATATAGCAACTGAACCTACTTGACTAAATTCAAAGTTTATTTACATTAACTGACATTATTACAAAGTAAAGATTGAGCTTCAATCGCGGATGATTGAAGACATTTTGTCGTATTCATGGCTATGTTAGAAAAAAAATCTTCGAAAACTAAGGCTACGTCTGTAATGTAACAATGCAATTGATACAGCCTGCCTTGATACAGAATGAACATAGAACCTACTCCTTTTTTGAAGACGTATTATTATATACAGCTTCTGTCGGGGTGCACTGGCACTATCAGCCAGGTC
Source organism: Tortrix viridana (assembly GCA_963241965.1). NCBI lineage: Eukaryota > Metazoa > Arthropoda > Insecta > Lepidoptera > Tortricidae > Tortrix > Tortrix viridana. Next base: position 38,842,630 of record OY725171.1, on the reverse strand, counting down.
TAAAATATGGAAATGCTTCCGGGGGATATATAGGTACTTGGAAAGTATTATAGTTCGAATTCGAAGTTACCTAAAACCTCGAAAATGTAATAAAAGGAATGGGGTATCCGAACTATCGAATTAAGAGCTCTTAACTCTAAAGTAACCATTAACTACGAAAAAAAATGAAATCTTTCGTCTCTAATTTGATTACATTTGTGAAATTGAGCTTTCGAAAAGAAATATCGTCGGTTTAGTTCTTGACTAGCGTACCGCCCTCGCTTCGCTCCGAATCCTGTTATATACATAAACCTTCCGTACAAAAATTATCTAACTGATGGTGAAAACCACATCAGCTAGTCGATATTTGGAAACTCTTGTCACTACAAGCTCAGTGCAGCATATTGGCTAATTTTCATGTTAAATTTAGATTATTAAGTCAGTAAGTTAGGTCAAGTTAAATATGTCGCTGTCTTATTTTCTCGTATAAAGTAACAATAGCTATGTTCGATTTAAAATACACGTACCCGAAAGTCAGGATGGAAAAGACGTTTGCTTTGTGTCGAGGATTTGCTTGGCGTCTCTGTTTAGGGCCCGTGTCCATTTTGATCGGTTTAAAATCAATATGGTCGCGGTGACGGACGTACCTACGCGAATCGTGTAGGTATCGAGGTGCCCAGCCCAAAGCCCATCGCTAACATCTATAATCATTCGAGAGCAAAAATTTCGGGTCACTTATTTATAATAATAATTCGAAAACTAATACACCTAAGCTAAGTAAAATAAATTGAACCTAATAGACAATTTTATCCTCCTTAATTACAAGTATTAAAACTTACTGGCTAATATGAAATAATGACATTAAAAAAAAGACAAAACAATATGATCGTTTTTGAAAAAGATAGAACTTTTAGTTCTCCCATCTGTCTTTGCTTTTGTTTTCGTTCTGTCATAAAATGTATACATACCCTTATAATCTGTGATGTATACACCGTGCCCGGGAGGTAGCCGAAGGATTTTAACAGCAGATTCCTGAGGTCATAAGAAGTAAAAAATGTTATACGATATGAACATAGGTCCGATTCGCTTTTTTTTAGTTTTCGATATTTTCATATAAAATAAATCAAATATTTTTGCTTCTCTAGGAAACAATGCTTTAGGCCGAGCTGGCAACGCTTTTTACTGCATTTCTTACGTACCTATTATGGGGATTCTCCTTGACATTTAATTAACGTTATTTTGTCTCCTTTTCTAACCAGTAATGTTAGAAAAGTCAAGTGAAAGAAAGAGACAAATCCGTGTCATGAAAAAGGAGATGATTGCGTAATAGGCATAGATTATTACCAAGTAGAATCTATTCACTTTTACTCATAAATCCTTTTTAACATAATTATCATAAGGCATGCCCCTTAAGCAAAGGTAGCCTGGTTTTCAGACTAGAATTACTTATCATTACAAAAATAAATAAATAATGCGTGGATTGTGAGGCCTACTTAAAGCTGACTGGAGGGCCAGTGATGGTTAATGAGAAAAGGTGAGAAAAGTGACAGGAGGTGGCCTAATGTAACATTTAGTGCTTATAAACGTTTGTGCCACTGGACAGTTTAGTCGTGAAACTATCTATTTAACCGACTTGAAAAAAAGAAGATTATGTATGGTGGTTTGTACAGTCGGCCCATAAAATTAGGTACTTAGAACCCTGTCATTGTAACTTTCATTAGCTATGTCCACACCTGTGCGCTTTCATGTTCATCTTACGCCTTCAACTTTCAATTCGTCTTGCGTCAAGCGCATGTAATACGAGGGTGACACTGAATCTTCAATAAAATCCAATGTTTTGACTTTATTCTTCCGCCATTTTATTTGCAAAATGTTGCATGTCAACCCAACGGTGACGGATCAGCGTGCGCTACGGGCATGCGCTGCTGTCAAACCAGTTTGAGCGCATGCGTTATTGCTCTCGCTTTGGTTGCAGAGGCGGCATGCGTCAGAGGAAAACGCTAGATGATGGTGAAAGCGCACTGGTGTAGACATAGCTATTATCATTGTCATGGTTGTCATATGATTTTCAGTTCGAAGTTTATTATGACAACGCACTAAATTGCTCAACATTTTTGGTTGGCCAACTGTATCTTTGCGATTACTTATCTCGAAAACTACTGCACCGATCTTCGGGAATGTAATTCCCGTACTTTCGAGGTTGTTCTTAGATATAATACACTATGACTTTCACATAGCGTTGCTTGTCCGCAGAGTCCGCGTGAATCTGCCCATTATCTCAATAAGTAGGTACGATACCGCGATTTGAATGATCCTTTCACCAATATAATTCTGATACTTTTGTGATAGTTTTAATAAACAATTTCACTAGTTTTCATGAGAGGTTGATTGCGGAAGACATAAAACATCCTAGAATTCGCGTGATTTTGTTTATCTTTGCGATTATCTCAACAAGTACCTACGGTATACTTATTATGATTTTATGATAACACTGAAATAATAATTAAGTAAGTCGGTTAATTGGTTTTTAAAACATGTTTTTTTTTACTTATCGTAGTTACTGATGTAGCTAAGTCGGATTTGACGAGACTACGTCTAAAAAGTATGGCTTTGAAACGTCTTGATTTATTTTTGTTGAGGATTTTACTGGTCCAGCATTTTACCTACTATTGGTAATAGATTTCTGTTGAACTAGGGTCTAGGCTGGGGCTAGCAGGTGCACTCGGAGAAGTATTGGCGGCTAAAGTGGACAGAATCAGATACGTCAGGTACAGTCACCACACGGGATTGTTGAGCCACCATAGAACCCTGTCATAATGACAACGTCAAGTCACTTAAAAGAAATTACGTCAAAATTTTCCGTCGACTTTCTGTGAGAGGGTTCTATAGTGGCTCAACAATCCCGTGTGGTGACTGTACATTGTCGTGCAATCAACTTCTAATTCTGCCCATAGAAGGGGAAGTTCGAAGATGTTCTAAACAACAAATAAATTATAAGGCACGGTAAAGATCCAACTTAATTTAATAAGAGATAACATGTCGGACAAGCGATTTACACCAAATCAAATAATGAGCCAATTATGGCTTGGCTTGTGGACTTTTCGAAAGAATAAAAAAGGTTATCGTTTTAATTGGTCAGTTGTATCCCACGATGGTAAAAATCTAGCGTGTCCAGTCCACTTTCCATGATAAAAGAAGTCCTGCATGTTAGTATCCTGAAATATACCACTGCTAGGCACAGGCTTCGCTCCCTTTTTACTTAGCCATAATTACCTTGGATAATCTTCCACCATTCTTAATCGAAGGTACCAAGTTCATTCTGATAACGTCACTTTGGTCGGCTGTGACGCTGGCTTTATTGTGCAGGATTTTGTATCCACTTTTGCCCATACGGAGAGTCACGTGATCTACCAGTGATGCGATTGGTTTAAAAACGAAACGAATAGAAACGCTAGTTAGCGATGGGCATCTTGGCTAAGGGCTCCTGGGCACAATTCGTTATTGTATTTAAGCCACTTAAGGGGCCTTAGCAAGCTAGAGCCAGATAAAATTTGACAGGTGTTAGGTTAATTAATACATCTCTTCCACATTCTAACGTAAGACTTAACGCTTAAGGTTTAGATAAAAGTGTCCCGTTCTGACTTTTGTTACCTTTTATTACTAAGCGGTTTTATCCGGTGTGGCTAGAGTAATGAAATAAATCGTTCAAATCTATTAAGCTGTTCGGAGAAGATCACGCAACCATAAAGAGTAAACACATGACCATTATAAGCCTTAATCGATACTAATATTATAAATGAGAGTCTGTCTGTCTGTCTGTCTGTCTGTTACCTTTTCACGCTTAAACCGCTGAACCGATTTAGATGAAATTTGGTATGGAGATAGTTTGAGTCCCGGGAAAGGACATAGGATATTTTTTATCCCGGAAATCATCCCTTAAGGGGGTGAAAAGGGGGGTGGAACTTTGTATGGGGAATCAGTCATTTCTTCAGTAAGGTATATAAAATTTAGTATGGAGATAGTTTGAGTCCCGGGAAAGGACATAGGATACTATTTATCCCGGAAATCATCCCTTAAGAGAGTGAAAAGGGGGTTGGAAGTTTGTATGGGGAATCGATCATTTCTTAAGTAAGGTATATACAATTTATTAGTATGGAGATAATTTGAGTCCCGGGGAAGGACATAGGATATTTTTATTCCGGAAAATTGGAGTTCCCGAGGGAGCAGCGATAAACAACTTCTGCTTTGGAAGCTTTTTCAGCAGGCTGAAACATCGTTTCAGTCCGTTTCAGAGGTAGCTCTATCACATACCAGTTTATCAACATTTAAACCAAGTTGCCGTTGTAATCAGGCGCCTGAAAAATGTTTTCAGGCTGATTCAGAGGTAGCTCTATCACATACCAGTTTATCGTATCGTATTGAGTTGAGTATCAATCGTATTGAGTTAGCTCGCCGCGTCTAATGTGTGCACACTTGTATCGTAAGCGCTCTCGCTTAAGAAAATCTACCCGCCCAAGTCTTAAAAATAAAAATGACTAATCAAAAATGCGTGAGTTGTAACAAAAGTATTACGAAGAAATCACCAGGACTGGAGTGTAGCCGGTGCTCTAAGATTGTGCATGCAACACCGGCCTGCTCCAAGATCTCAAATAAGCTGCTGACCGCCCTCCGGGCAACAAATGGCCTGGAGTGGAGTTGTGAGGACTGCATGCGCAATATGTCTAAACGCTCATCATTTCTCACCCCGGATGAGGATACCGACGCCGAGGATAATGATATGATGGTTGATCTAGGTAGACGTACCAGTGTTATTGACCCACAAAAGCTAGCGATAGATATCAGTCGCGAGGTGAAGAAGGCTCTCAAAGATGAACTGGGTAACCTTCAACATTCCTTGGAATTCATAGGTGACCAAGTCAGTAACATCGACAGGGCTGTGCTGAAGCAGGAGCAGGAAATAAAAGCACTTAAAAAATACAACCAAGACTTACAGAACAAAAATAAAAACTTAGAACTGCGCTTGTCGGTCCTTGAGCAGCAAGTATTAGCAGTGACCCAAAAACAGCTATCTAATACGCTAGAAATCTGTGGGATTCCTGAACTGCCGCAACAGAAAGCTGAAAGTGTGGTCAAACGAGTTGCTGAAAAGCTTGATCTGGAAATGGACAACCTACAGTACGTAAAACGTCTACCGGCCCGAAATGACCAACCGGGTCTGCTGGTTGCCGAGATGAAAACGAAAATGGCCTGCACCAGTTGGGTATCGTCAAGTCGCAACAAGGAACTAACCGTAGGAGATGTATTTCCAGAAACTTCTAGGGAGAAGGCTGCCAATCGTATTTATGTCCGTGAAGCCCTCACGCAAGAAATCAAATCCCTGCTGTACAACTCGAAGCAGAAGCTACGTAGCTCCTTCAAATACATCTGGTGCAAGGAAGGGAGGGTGCTGGTTAGGAAAACGGACGGTAGTAAAGTGATTCCCATTCGTTCCCTACAAGACATTGAGTCCTTAGTAAGTAAATAAGTAGGTTGTAAGTTATTATATAATTGTCCAAACTTAATTAGAAACAGCGATATCTTATTTGAAACGAATACTACTTAGGCACATTTAAGTTTATTTAACATGATCGAAGTTAAAGAAATTATAAATTGTGGTAATATTAATAACTTTATCGGTCAGTTACCAAGTCGATGTAAAACTAACCTTTTTTGTATTCACATAAATATACGGTCTATGATAAAGAACTTTACGAAATTATTACAATGTATTGATTATTGTGCATACCCACCCGACATTATTATTGTCACGGAAGCCGGTATTTCGCAAGACAGCTCTAGTCTGTTCAATATTGAAGGGTATAAAATGCACTCACAGTTACGAAATAATAGGAGAGGAGGTGGAATTATAATTTATTCTAAAAACAATGTAAAGTTTACCGCGATTGATATTTTTAAAACTAATACCTTTGAAAATATTTCCGGCATAATTAAAACTGATAACGAACTAGTAACTGTGTGTGCTATTTATAGACCGCCATCCACGAACAAAACACTATTTGTGAAAGAACTTGAGCAGTTACTTAGTAAGATTCAGCCGTCGGATAATCTTCTCGTTGCTGGGGACATAAACATCGATCTCAAAGTGGCATCCTCATACAGAGACTCTTACTTAGATATGCTGGCTGGCTATGGATTAATGACGGCAATCACAGACTTCACCAGAATCGAATGTGTGCAAAATAAAGTATCGAAATCGTGCATTGATCACTTTTTTGCTCGGTTTCCGTCATTAGATCTATACTCGGCCGCTATCGACACTGTACTGGCGGACCACCGCATGATTGTTATTGCTTGCTTGAACGTGAGTGAACGGCCACTACCACTAAAAATAGGAACTTCCCGACAAAAGATTATTAGACGAAATATTAAAAATGTACACGAGGAACTGAGCAGAATCGACTGGTCATTAACTAATAAGATGACTTCCCCCATCCAAATACTTGAATATATCCAGGATAACATAAGTAAAATTTACAGTAAAAACGAATTTTGTCATAAAAAAGCCATAGTCGGAAGGTGTCGCCTACCATGGATTAATGAAAATATTTTAAAACTGTGTGATAAAAGGGATCGTTTATTTCAAGCCTGGAGAAAAGATACTAACAATATGTCACTTAGACTTTTATTTAACAAAACACGAAATAAGGTGCATAAGGTTACAGAATTCTATAGAAATAGACATTATACAAAGGAAATAAATTCAAACTCAACGAACACAAAAAAACTATGGCAAATTTTAAATTCTATACGTGGCCGGTTTTCCAAATCCATTGATCAGACTATTACAAATGCTTTCACCTCAAAAAATCTAACCAAAACTGATATAGCAAATAGATTTGCAAATGCTTTTCACAGTGCCGTTAAAAACATCCTACCAAGTTGCAAAACAAAACTACTAAAGACAAACGAATACGCGGCAAATGTAACCCTTAACTTTCGAAAAAGCTCCCCCCAAGAAATAGAAAAGATTCTCGCCCATTTAAACCCCAACAAAGCCCCAGGACTAGATGGCATAAAAATATTAGACTTGAAAAAATGTGACAAGTCCATAACTAACGCGATCTCAAATCTTATCAATTGCAGCGTTAAAACCGGAATTTATCCAGATGCGCTAAAAAAAGGCTGCATTAGACCGGTGTTTAAAAAGGGTAAGCATGACGATGTATTTAACTATCGCCCAATCACCTTGCTTTCTTCGATCGACAAAATAATTGAAAAATATGTATGTAAGCAAATACATTATTTTTATAAGAAACACTCAATTATAAGCAATAACCAGTTCGGATTCCAGCAAGGAAAAAGCACTGCATTGCTACTATCTGCTTTTACTGACAAAATAAACAGTTACCTTAACAGTAAACAACATGTTCTTGCCTTATTCATTGACTTCTCTCGCGCATTTGACACATTGGACCATAAACAATTAATTAAAAAACTTGAGAACACCGGGATACGAGGCCCGCTTCTCCGCTGGTGCAAAGATTACCTGCGGAACCGTTCTTACTGTGTCAGGATAGGGCAGGACTACAGCGACACCGTGCACAGCACCGAGGGGACAGCCCAAGGGTCCGTGATTGGACCGTTGCACTTTTTGGCCTATGTCAATGATATGCACAGTTACATCCAGAACTGTGATACGTACCAGTTCGCTGATGACACGTGCTTGATATCAGCTGATAAAAGCGCAGAAGGTGCAATGAAAAAAATGCAGTCAGATTTCAATGCTCTCAACAAGTGGTGTCATGATGCTGGATTGGTGCTAAACGCTCAGAAAACTAAAATGATCCATATTCGGTCCCCGTATCTGAAAGGCGCCCCCCGGAGCGCGCTAGTGGCGCACGAGCACGCGTGCTTGCACGGCGCGGACATGGGCGCTGCGCCGTGCCAATGTCCCGTCATTGAAAGTGTTCCATCTCACGTATATTTAGGGTTGACTATCGATCGAAAGTTCAATTGGAGCTGCCATATAAATCGCGTGTGTAACAAGCTCAGAGCTTTTTTAATAAATTTGCGCATAATTAAACACCGAATCCCATTTAAAATTAAAATTCTATTATATAATGCTTTAGCAGATTCAACAGTCTCCTATGGACTCAGTAGTTATGGAAGAACATACAAGTCTTACCTAGATATAATTTATACACTGCAGCTGCGAATTCTTAAAGAAATACTTCCTCCTAAAATTAAAATAAAATATGCTAACGATGAACTACAGATCTTTAAACACTGCAAGAGTCTACCTATACACCAAACAGTCAAGTTTAACTTGATTAAGGAACAATTTTTTGACACAACCTACCAAACCTTAAAATCTAACATGAAATGCACTCGAGCAGTCTCCAACAGAAAATTAGCCACTACTGGATATACCAATGTCTATGGGCAGAGAACCAGCGCCTACTTGATTCCTCGTCTCATAAACGACCTTGATGTTAAATTTAGAGATAGCGTTACTCCCAATAACATTAAGTATAAACTTAAATCTTACTTCATGAATAAGCTGTAATGTAATGTAAATAGAAGTGTGTGTGTATTATGTAATTCTGTAATATTTTAGAGCGTATTACCCTCGCACAAACCCTTGAGTGGTTTATGAGGTGTTCTTTTGAAATGTAACTATACCGTTATTGTACAGTAATAATAAAAAAAAAAAAAAAAAAAAAAAAAAAATCAAAATTTTAACCAAGTTGCTGATGCTTTCAGGCGCCTGAAAAATGTTTTCAGGCCGTTTCAGAGGTAGCTCTATCACATACCAGTTTATCAAAATTTCAACCAAGTTGCCGTTGTTTTCAGGAGCCTGAAAAATGTTTTCAGGCCGTTTCAGAGGTAGCTCTATCACATACCAGTTTATCAAAATTTCAACCAAGTTGCTGATGTTTTCAGGCGCCTGAAAAATGTTTTCAGGCCGTTTCAGAGGTAGCTCTATCACATACCAGTTTATCAAACATTCAACCAAGTTGCCGTTGTCTTCAGGCGCCTGAAAAATGTTTTCAGGCCGTTTCAGAGGTAGCTCTATCACATATCAGTCTATCAAAATTTCAACCAAGTTGCTGATGCTTTCAGGCGCCTGAAAAATGTTTTCAGGCCGTTTCAGAGGTAGCTCTATCACATATCAGTTTATCAAAATTTCAACCATATTGCTGATGCTTTCAGGCGCCTGAAAAATGTTTTCAGGCCGTTTCAGAGGTAGCTCTATCACATACCAGTTTATCAAAATTTCAACCAAGTTGCTGATGTTTTCAGGCGCCTGAAAAATGTTTTCAGGCCGTTTCAGAGGTAGCTCTATCACATACCAGTTTATCAAACTTTCAACCAAGCTGCCGTTGTTTTCAGGCGCCTGAAAAATGTTTTCAGGCCGTTTCGGAGGTAGCTCTATCACATACCAGTTTATCAAAATTTCAACCAAGTTGCTGATGTTTTCAGGCGCCTGAAAAATGTTTTCAGGCCGTTTCAGAGGTAGCTCTATCACATACCAGTTTATCAAACTTTCAACCAAGTTGCCGTTGTTTTCAGGCGCCTGAAAAATGTTTTCAGGCCGATTCAGAGGTAGCTCTATCACATACCAGTTTATCAAAATTTCAACCAAGTTGCCGTTGTTTTCAGGCGCCTGAAAAATGTTTTCAGGCCGTTTCGGAGGTAGCTCTATCACATACCAGTTTATCAAAATTTCAACCAAGTTGCTATTGTTTTCAGGCGCCTGAAACATGTTTTCAGTCAGTTTCAGAGGTAGCTCTATCACATATCGGTTTATCAAAATTTCAACCAAGTTGCCGTTGTTTTCAGGCGCCTGAAACATGTTTTCAGTCCGTTTCAGAGGTAGCTCTATCACATACCAGGTTATCAAAATTTCGACCAAGTTGCCGTTGTTGTCAGGCGCCTAAAACATGTTTTCAGGCCGTTTCAGGCCACCCTCTACCAGATTACGCCATAACTTGAAAACCCGATTTCAGGCGTTTTCAGGACCCCTTAGCCCAGGACCCCAGGGCATTTGAAGTACATTTGAAAATATGGTGAATTTTCCAGAATGAGTGAAAGAGATAGCATGATTAGAAAGAGATACCAATACTGAGAACCTTCCAGAATCGTCGCGATCAAAAAACGAGATAGAGACAGCTATAAAACATTCCAGCAACGACTACTGGAACATTCCCGACGGCGGGTCGAAGAACGTCGATTATTCTAGAAAGGTCACCTGGAATTGTCTTGGACTGGGCGATCAAAAGTTTAACTCTTAATTATCGGTTTAATTGTGCATTTCTATTAGTTACCTATCCCCACGTACGTAACAACACTTTTAACCCGGGAAAATTTTACAAATTCCTGTGGGGTACCGATAAACGACTTCTACGCAGACGGAGTCGCGGGCAAAAGCTAGTACAAAATAATAATAAGTACCCTGCATAGAAACCGGACTATAAGAAACAGCAAAAGACATATATTTGACCTTTTTCTATTTATGGCATTCATAACGAGTTAGAAAGAGATGTCCTATTAGGTATTCATTCGTTTTCCTTCGTGTTGTCACGAGGATCTGTCGACGCTAGTGTTATTGCTGAGTCAACAATATTATCGATATCGATTCAATTTCGCAGTTGTAATTTGTTCTAAAGGCAAATTTTTGTACCACATTTTTTGCCAAATCAATCTTTTGTACCACATTTTTTTGCAAAATAAAGATATTTGTATTTGTAAGCATGAGGCAGTAAAAATTACCTACTTTCCTTTGTTTACAATTGTTCATTTAACTTGCAATGTTCCAATGTAAATAATAATAAGTAACTTTGTCCATTTCAAAATTTGCAGACCATTTTTTATCTACTTCCCTGTGTTTAATTGAACTGAAGTTTGGAACACTTATGTAAAATCGATGACAATGTAATATTATTGTGTCAATGAACAGATCTGATGATAGAACCGGAAAGTGGCAACATGATCCTCAGCTGTACTTAACGTAGACCCACCGAGATGGGGCTCTTTAGTTTGATCTTGATAATTTGATAATTCCATTGAAAAAAATACAGTCGTCAATAAAAACTTTGATCATCATCAGTGTTGTGCGGCGTATGATAGAGACTGATAAAAGAGTGACCTATCAGCAGATTCGGACAAGCTTAGGAATCGGTATGAGTCAAGTGCACAAAATCCTACATGAACATTTAGCGGTCAGGAAGCTTTGTGCCCGGTGGATACCTCATAATTTGACCGAGGCCCAATAACTCCATCGTGTTGATTGGTGCCGTGAAATGATTGAAAGATTTAACGCAGGTGACTCAAATGCTGTGTTTGACATACTTACGGCTGACGAAAGCTGGATTTACTGTTATGATCCCGAAACCAAAAGACAATCTGCTCAGTGGGTGTTTCCTTCCGAGGAGTTGTCAACTAAAGTGAAGAGAGGTCGAAGCGTGGGAAAAAAGATGGTGGCCTCGTTCTTCGGAAGGACAGGTCATTACGCGACAATTGTTTTAGAGGATCGAAAAACAGTTACTGCAGAGTGGTACACTAACAATTGTTTGCCACTTGTCTTGGATAAAGTTCGGGAGAAACGACCTCGCAGTAGAATCCTCCTTCACCACGACAACGCCTCGTCGCACACCGCCAAGCGAACGATCGACTATTTGGCGACGTCAGACGTGGAATTACTGGGTCACCCGCCGTATAGCCCCGACCTCGCACCTTGCGATTTTTATTTATTCCCGAAAATAAAAGAAAAACTTCGAGGAAAACGTATTGTGGACGCCGAGGAAGCTGTGGCTGCGTTTCGACGAGAGACCTCTAAGGACGAGTGGGCAAAGTGCTTTTCTCAGTGGTTCCATCGGATGCAGCGATGTATTGACATGAATGGACACTATTTTGAAAAGATATAATAAAACGAATAACTTGCTAGTTTACTCAGTTTTTGATTTTCTAAGAACTTTCAGTTTGACCCTCGTAGTTTCTTTTTTAGGTGATTCCCAATTTGCCTAGTACGTCTCACCTCTATTGTACCCACTATCTCTTAGTAGTCTGTGGTACCCACTGACTGTACTTACACTAAATGTAGATTTATCTAACTTTTTCCTGCTAGTGGCACTTGTAATAGTACCTACTTAAGCTTATTAATTGCATTGCATGCATAAAGTACTATTGCATGGATCACACCCATGTTTAGATCGCGCCCCATGATCGCGAGCTTTAGAACATAAGTATAACGTTATTATATTATTATCTGTGACCCGAGCACGAACAAACGAAAGGAGAAAGGAGTCGTTGACGTTTAGTTTAGATTAGATTTTTGGATTTGCGGTCTTATTCGACTAGAAAATAACATGCCCTTTTATAGATAACAGTGTTAATATACCCGTGCTCTGGTGATTCGACTTTCAACTCCCAATTTAGTTATGTATCTGATGTTTCATGTAGTATCAGTCTACTTCTAACATCCAACGGACTTTAGCAAATCATCATTAAAAACTTTTTGCTTGCGTTAAGTGACACTATGACTTCAGAAAGTGAACTCCAAAAAACAAGTGAATTGCTCCGTCGTCGAAAGTTACGACTTCAACAGGTTTGATTACTTATCATGAAAATATCTAGACGGTTGTTATTTAACTAAATTCTGTGAAGTGTAACAACGTTAAATATGGGAGTTACGTTTTAGGTTAGAGAGCAGTCTAAAGATATTGCCAAGATAATTAGACAACGCGCGAAAGTTGAAAATCTACGGCAGGTCGTTAAACTTGACGCGAAGAAGGAAAAAGATTATTTACAGCATCAAGAGAAAGTTGTCAAAAAATTGGAAGAGCTACATTCAAAAGGTTTGGGTAATGTGGGCAGTAGTCACAAGGACGCCAGCAGCCTAAGGCAGCCAGGTAGGTATTCAAACAGGTTTCAAAGTATTTATTGGGTAAAAATAAGCTTATTCCATGCTTTGTGAAGCCAGTATTTTGGATTTATCACTTCTCAGTCATTTAGTTGATATTAAAGAGTATAAAATATTAATCTTCTTGGTCTCTTTGTTACGATGTAAACTAGTTAGATATAAAGTCTGTTTAATAAATGAAACAACTCGATATGTATAGGAGCCCACATATTCCAAGTCATTTGATTTAAAAGACAAAGTGTGTTTTATTATTTTTGCTGGACATATCCTACTCACAATATCCAATTACAATAGTTTCAGGGACTGATTTCCCTTCAATAAGCTTAATCATTTATTAGTTTCAGATGTGACTTTCTGTGTGTGTGTGTAAAAGGTTTAATAAATTTATTTATAAATCGATGATCCCTACATACAATGCTGTGTGTTGTACAATTTTAATATATTCAGTTAAGTTAATTTATTTAGGGACTGTCGAAATATGTTGATCTTATAAGATAATAGAGATAATTATTATAAATATTGTAAGTGCCGATAGGGAATATATTTCTGCCTTATCTAAGCAGGAAGGACTGTACAATATCTGACGTCGAGTTGAGAGTTCATATTTTTTTTATAGATAGTACTCATTAATTGAAGCCTCCTCGTAAAATTTCAAGTTGCGGAAACGCACGGTTCGCGAGAAAAAAAATATTAAAGTTTCCGTATAAACTGGTAAATTAACACTAAATTTGGACGCCATGACACCTGATTCCCATTACAAAAATCTAATCTGACAGAGTCGACGGAGCTCCGCTTCGCGGAGCTCCTATTTCTGAATTGTTTTGGCCCTTCGGGCCTGATCTAAAAACGAACCTAACCTAACCTACCTACGTACCTATTGGGAAAAATTGGGAACGGAAAATATGCGAAAATTAAAAATCACTAACATTAATAAAAAATCACAACATGACGAAAGAAACACAAATAATAAAATTAGTGATTATGAAAGATCGCGATAGGTATGAAAATTCGCTACAATGCGTTTGTGAAAATGATCTTACAAACCTATTTACTTACATTACAAACTGCGTTTCGTTTCACGCATTTTTTTTTAAATTGTAATATCATATTTTAAATATAAAACGTACTAAACGGCAGTTTTATTAATAACTTTAATTATAACAACCGATTCTCAACAAATAATTCGTGATTTCGTAATTAATTCTATTATAATTGCATAAAATTACGCAAAATAATGTCACTATGGTATAATCAAAATCAACACAAAAAACGGAAAGAACCAGAATCTCGTCTGTGACGTTTGAATCAGGTGTCATGGCGTCCAAATTTAGTGTTAATTTACCAGTTTATATGGAAACTTTAATTTTTTTTTCCGCGAACCGTGCGTTTCCGCAACTTGAAATTCTACGAGGAGGCTTCTATTAATGAGTACTATCTATAAAAAAAATATGAACTCTCAACTCGACGTCACATATTGTACAGTTGAGCCTCTAAGCATTTAAGAGTGAGTCTGTGTCAGTCTTTTGTTTTTAACACTTTCAGTGCCAAGAACCCCTCTCACGAGTTCTCTAAAATGTTTTGAGGTGCTGAACGACTCGCCAGGGGAGTTCTTCAATACTAGCTATAGATTGCTGGAAGCCATGCCGAACGACACCCCTGGCTGGTTCCAATTATTCCGTCGGGTAGGGTTGTCGCTTATAAAACTGATTTAATGAATAATATATATGTAATTGGTGCAACTCTTTCAAGGCTTGAAAACTAGGGGAGGCCTACGCCGCAAGGCAAATTACCACAATAATACTGATGTCAAAGAAGATTAGTATTATTTAGATGACACGGTTAGCCTAGTTAATCATATTATCTACTAGTTAATCTAAACATATTATTTTACATAGTGGTGATACTAAAAGGTGAGATGTTATAATGTGGCAGTGTTTGGCATGGGGTCCATTGTTCTCATTAGAGATGGTAATAAGCGATCCACTGTCGCGGGCCAGCAGAGATGCTGCTGATCCGTGGTATTTAAAAATTGGGGCCCACCCCAGTGAATCTAAACACTGCAGCTAGAGATTTTCGGCATGTGCTTTTATCGCAGCTCAGCACTCGCCAGGAAATTCGACGGCATAGAGATAACTGAACTCGCCTGGGGAGTTCTTGGTGTTTAGTGTCAGTTCACACTACAAGCGCGCAATTGGACTCCCCTAGCGAATCTTATTTAGCAATTTGTCTTTAGGCAGGCATTCAACGATTGTCTTGACCTGGCAATGAAAGTTAATCCACAAACTTGCAATTGAGGTAAAGGGCCAGAGTTCAGTTCAGATTTGGTCCTCATAATGGTTCCATCAAAATGTCATCACCTTTGCATAGACAAAGATTAAAACTTGAATCTGGCATATCATGTCACATATTATTAGATTAATGGTTCCTTGAAATATTTTTGTGACAAGCTAGGGAGACAGAAAAATGAGTGTTTTATTCTTATTCTTATTCTTATTCTTATTATTTTTAAGATGATATTAGCAATGGCTGCTGCTTTACTAAACCAGATTTCCTATGAAACAATTGTAATATTTGTAACCTCATTACTAATTGTGGAATTTGAATCTGCTTTATGTACCTATTGTATACCTATATTATCTACTATCTTTCCGCCTGCGACTTTGTCTGTGGTGAGTCAGTACTTTTGTAAGTTAAAATATAGTCAGTGTCCAGAAAAGCCCTGAAAGTCTATTATAAATATTGGTGAAAGAAGTTTTGAAAGCAGTAGTTTTTGAGTTTATTCATTACAAACATACAAAAATACAAAACTTTCCTCTTTATAATATTAGTGTAGATAACCTCCTGCTGGCAAAACTTTGCTTTTTTACTGTTTTGGCTCTGCTCTTTGATGAATGGAATATATTGTCTGTAATGGGTGGAGTTCATTAATTTATTCTCACACTTGTAAATTATCTTTTGTTGCTTTCTGTTGGTGGGTAGGACGGTGGGTGGGTGTCGGAAAGCTCATTCATGACAAGTTACATTCGAGTTTTAACTGTCTCTGCTATTAGATGTGCCCGTGCCGCGTTGTTCCGACGTTTGAGCGTTTTCAAAATTAAGTGTACCTAGTTTAGGACTAAAATTAAGAAACCGTAACTTTTCCTATTTGTCACAAAAATTAACTATACTGCTATAAGACAAATGGTGGTATCTCAGTCGAACCTCCTGTAGCAAGTGCAACCATATTACTAACGGGTGAGGATTGAATCTGCTTCGGTTATTGAATTTGAGATAGGTACTGCGGACCGCCTATTGGCGTATGAGGGCAGTATTTATATACTGCCCTCAATATTCGAGAGTGGATTTGTTTAGTTGCAAACAGGCTTAACCTTTTTAATTTTAAAATACGAGGGGTGATCAATAAGTTTTGAGAATCGGTATGAACCATCTTCATAATGATATCATTTTAATGTAGACTATACCATGGCACTAATCAACCTCAAAAGAGACAAAAAAATGTATTATTGGCATTTGTTTTCCTGTGATAGCTAAACAAAAAACATCTGTATGAACAATTTTACAAGACTGCAAAAATGTAATTATTTGGAGCGTTGCACTAATAAAAAATGTTATTGAAAATGAAACCTTGGCTTATCATAATGATTTAAAGGATAAACAGGTGGTCTTTGCAGTGGATTTATTTATCTCCTTATTTAGCTCTGTCACCAAATTTTTAGGTGGTTTTTTCGGACTTTTCCAAGATTATTGAGGCCTACAAATAAATACTGTGACATTAGCTTTTAGCAATTGCGCTCAAATAACCTATGAAAATTATATAACATTATTCTATCATAGTTATGGAAAAATATTAAAATAAAGCTGGAACAAAAAATTACGAATTTGCGGCAAGATTTGCGCTTTAAAGCCTTCTAAATTCACAAGGGTGCTGCTCTCCGACCAAAGTTCTGAACTGATAACCGCTCTCAATGTTATTTAGCCCTTACTTTCGACTACTACTTCTCATACACTAATGTTCAAAACAACTACATAAAAATCACGAGCTGATGATGACTAAGGGCCGTACCGATACATCAAAGTAAACGTTAATCCATAGAAAACTGTAAGTTTTGACGCATCTTGTGACGGGCATCTCAGCCAAGATCAGTTTATTAATACGGCCCTTAATGAAGGCACGTGAAAGTACATTTGACCTCCAAAAGTAAAGTAATTTTTATAGCGGTAAAGTTGTGGCGAATTGCCTAGCATCCAAGGCTGAATATAATCATAACCTATCTGTGGTTGTGTAAGGAACCGGGAGAGACTTGTTAGAAGTCAGAGGGTTTTGATCTAACGTTCCCACGAGTTATAACATTGTTAATACTGTACCTATTGTTTTATTGTTATACTACCGTGATTAAAGTGAACTACATATATATCAGTAGACGTGTGCGTCTTTTACTTGCACCAATAACACCCACGAAGAAAGTCGTACGCCGTGCGACTTACAATGGTGACCCCAGACTCCGCTGCATTTGGAGTTTCTATTTATACTGAAGTGGCTACAAATAAATAACATCGCCTGAAGCGATTCATCGGGCCAGCAAGCACCACATATTGTTCCTGATAATTCAACAAGGAGTTTGCATTGACCTTGGCGGACCCGGCGTTCTTACTACAAGGCCGGATCTCGCATCGTGGATCGTATTTCATCGGCGACGCCGCTCTTAGTATTGGACATACATAGTGTTGTGTTGTTTATACTTAGTGCGCGTGTGGTGTTAGGGCAAAGTGCGTCCATTATTTTCGTTCGTGTACGATTTCAAACATTCAACCTCGTGTTCGACGACGTGCGCGCCACCCGCGACCCTCCGAAGAAACTTTCAAATCTCCAAACGTCAGTTGACATTGACATTGACATATCTGTTAGTCAGATGACGTTTCGCCCGTTTCGGTTCCGCAAGTATTGTTTTGTTTAGTTAGTGTATCAGTTGTAACTAGCATGATTTTCAAGTTGGTGTATGTTCTATTGGGAAATCGGTACTAAAAACTTACCCTTGAAGCCTACATGTATGTTAGTGAAGTCTAAACTTAGTTTAATTTTAACAACAACTTATTGTTTTAAGTTTCTTTTATGGGACGTGGTTTAAACAATGTTTTAAAATTGTCTGTTTACAATTCTGTTTTTATGGATGGTTTTTTGTTTTTCATTAATCTAACTGGTTTGAACTTAACAATATTTTATTTTGCAACTTTCAAACTAATTTCTGTCTGATAAGTTCGTGTGTTTATATAATTTGCATTTACTGTGTTGATTGTGTGTTCTGCATGTTTTGTGCTCTTATTTGTGTTCTCTATAGTTATATGTGTTGTTCATATACTTACAGCCTTGGTTGCGGGTGCAATTATTAAATTACTAACTTCATTATTTTTCAAGTGTTTTGTTTAGGTTTTGCTTTGGGATACGGATACATTATTGTTATTTCTCAATACCCAATATCTCGCTTAATGCAATGGCTGATATAGAGACACAGCTTAAGGAGCTACAGGAGCGTGTGATGGCTCTGTCAGGTGATTCGGTGCCCCAGGTGAATGAGGTCAAGGTGAAACTTCCATCATTTTGGACCGAAAAACCAAAGCTCTGGTTTGCACAGGCAGAGGCACAGTTTGATATAGCAGGAATTATTTTTTTTTGCCTTCATTTTCTGCGTGGGGGGGTGGTGTGGCGAATTGCCTAGCATCCAAGGCTGAATATAATCATAACCTATCTGTGGTTGTGTAAGGAACCGGGAGAGACTTGTTAGAAGTCAGAGGGTTTTGATCTAACGTTCCCACGAGTTATAACATTGTTAATACTGTACCTATTGTTTTATTGTTATACTACCGTGATTAAAGTGAACTACATATATATCAGTAGACGTGTGCGTCTTTTACTTGCACCAATAACACCCACGAAGAAAGTCGTACGCCGTGCGACTTACAAAGTAAAATAATTGAATGACGTTAATAAAAGTTCGCAAATATAGAATAAGAAGAAGAAGAAAAACATTTATTCGTGACAAATATCAGCAAAGGACAGAAAAATACACACAGAAAGAATGTAGTCACGAAATGGACCCAACTCAGCGTGATGCCGGCATTAAAGTCAGCGCTAGTCTTCCGTTGGAACCATCAGGTGAAACCACGGAAGGTTACACACACATAATTTTGACAGGTACATAAAACATAAATGCATAATGTTTGCATATTCCAATTAAAATATAACAATTTACATATCTCCCATATTTATTTAATACCGATTCTCAAAACCTATTGATCACCCCTCGTAGGTAACGAGGGGCACAATTGAAAATGAAATGAAAATGAAAAAAAATATTTTATTTCCTTTTTTTGTAAATCACATATACAATTTTGTGGTTGGGACTTCCTTTTAGGTGAGTGAACCTGTGTCAGGATGCCCCGCTCTTCCTTAAGCTATGTCTACACCTGTGCGCTTTCATGTTCAACATGCGCTTTCCTGTGACGCATGCTTCTGCAACCACAGCGCATGCAAAAACGCATGCGCTCAAACTGGTTTGATATCAGCGCATACCCGTAGCGAACGCTGATCCGTCACCGTTGGGTCGACGTGCAAAATTTTGCAAATAAAATGGCGGATGCTAAAGTCAAAACATTGGATTTTAAGATAGTAATTAAACAAAATGCCCCGAGCTTATCCTTATACGAATATTCAGCGAATGGATATGTTATCTTTTTATTTTACGTCACGAAGTACCGTACGAACTCAAGCATTGTTTCATGAACGACACCCTGACTGCCCAACTCCTACTCGTGTTCTAATAAACTCCATTGTCCAAAACGTAAGAGATTTTGGACAGTTTACTGTCCCAGTGCACGCTCAAGCTCCGGGCCGGCGGCCGCGGTACTCGCAGACGTTTCGGAGACGAGTTCTCGATTATTTTAGCCACCACCCAGAGGCGAGCTCAAGGGACGCTGCCGCAAGATTCGGAACGAGCCAATGGTTTATTTGGCGATTACTGAATGCTGAAGGAAAGTATCCGTTTAAATTCCAAAGGGTGCAGGATATCATATTAGCCGATTATCCTAGAAGAGTGCAATTTTGTCGTTGGCTGCTGCAAAATCTACACTTGAACATTTTATGGACCGACGAGGCAACATTTACAAGAGTAGGCATGTTCAACGTTCACAATGAACACTGGTGGTCTGATCGTGAAGCAAATCCTCACGTAACTCGCAGGGACTCCTACCAGACACGTTTCTCGGTAAATGTTTGGGCAGGAATACTGAACGACTGTTTGATTGGTCCTCATTTCATTGACGGAAATTTAAATGGACCGAAATATGAAGAATTCCTGAGAAATGTGTTACCGGTATTGCTACGAGAGGTGCCGCAGCAAAATTTGGAGGCTCTGTATTACCAGCAGGATGGGGCACCAGCTCATTTTTCCCTGCGTGTGCGAAGCTACTTGGACCAAGAGTTCCCTGGGAGATGGATTGGACGCTGTGGCCCAGTCGCTTGGGCTCCTAGAAGCCCTGATCTCACACCTCTCGACTTCTTTTTGTGGGGCGAAATAAAAAGGAGAGTGTACGCACGGGAAACAGATACTGTGGGTGAACTTCGCCAAAAGATAGTTGAGGCATTTAATAATGTAAAAACCAATGAATTTGTTCTCCACAGATTGAAAGACAATCATAGGCGACGGGCAGAGTTATGTATCCAAGAAGGCGGGGATCATTTTGAGCACATTTTAAAAGTCGTTTAAGTTTTACAATTTTGTATTTTGTACTGTACGTTATTCAACAATAAATTATTTTTAATAATTCACTCATTATTCAGTTATTCACTTTATCAGATAATTTATTAGGGTACCTACTTAAAACTAAAGGGTTGGATGGATATCAGCACCTAGTTTATTAATAATATCGAGTGATAGATACAGGAATGGAAATTGAGACACATTTTGTTCCTTGTCGCTTTGGGTGGCAGTGCGTCACGTTGAATGTCCACTGTCATTATCTCCGTCGTTGTTGTGACAGAGTACAAAATGGTGCGAGAATCAATTTCCTTGTCTGTACGACAGATATGCATGACGTCATTTAGGTTAACCACACTTGGGATTTTAAATTATTTTTATTATTTTGTTTTGTTAGAAAATTAACGATAATTAAGGAAAGCTAACTTTAACAACTGAGTTAATGCAATACACTATTAGTGATTAACTGAATCATAATCAAGTATTTTGTATTACCAATTCGAGGTCACCCTGTATATATATATAAATTTTCTCGTAGTCATTCTGACATGTTTTCCTGCAAAACTACGCAGATATTTCATATTATTTTTACAGTTTTATATAATGCTAGAATAAGTAGTTACATTGTTATATTTTTTTATTAAAAAATGACTAACTGTTGAGTTTCTTGCGGCGCTTCTTCTCAGCAGTGGTCTCCTCTTGGGAAGCGCTGGTAGATTTTTGACGTGTAAAAGTGCCCGTGCGGCCTACTTACTGAATAAATATCTTTTATCTTTTTTTTTTTAGTCAATCGCATTTTGTACATTTTGACCACAGAGTATTCTGTCCTGAAAACTTCCAGACAAAATGACACTTTGACCATAATGAGTTCTATCGTGAAAACATTTCGAGTAGAGTACATTTAGTCAACCGCATTTTGTTCATTTTGACCACAGAGTATTCTGTCCTGAAATCTTTCGGACAAAATGACATCTAGACTATAATGAATGCTGTCTTGGAAACATTTTGACTAAAAGAAATGTTGACCTTTATGCCTTTATGCATTTTGGCATTTGTACCAAAATTACCTGTTACCGGGTGGACAGGGTGGAAGATGGGAAACAACCCATTTAATTACAAACTCTGAAAATATTTGTATTCGTTTTTTTATAGCGGGTAAATTTTCACCATTCGACGTCCTGCACCATTTTTAACCCCCGATACAAAAAAGGTGTATTACATTGAACGTAACAAAAAATCTTCAAACCCTAAAGGAAAGCCTGCTTATGATTTATACCTACCTGTTATTTTGTCTGCAACCTTCCAGGTTAAATGCAAATTAGCTAAAGAATTCCAAATGCGCCTTCAGGAAAATTTTAAGTCAAATGTCCGAATTGTGATGGTTTAGTTCTGTGTTCATATCGGGATCCTAACTTTAATAAATTATGCAATGTTTATTTCATTTAGGGCCTGTTTCATAATCGTCTAGTAAATTTATCTGACAGTAAAGTTTAGCCTTCTGCTTGTCTATTTTCAAGTGTAAGAAAAGGAAAGGGCTAAATTTATCTGTCAGATATGCTTTACTTGACGATTGTGAGACAGGTGGTTAATACCATAACCTCTAATTCTAGAATATACCTATTTCGCAATGTAATGAAACTCCTTACGGCTTATTGCCCAATGTACAGTTACTTACTAATGATATTCTACTAGTTTCAGGCTATAACTTAGATAAAACAAACTTATCGCGGAAACGCGGGAGGGAAGCAGCAGCAGAATTGAAAAGAAAGAATCAACAAAAGTTAGATGAACGAAAGAAGTCACTTGACAGAAAAGCACGCGCAAGGTAAGCTGTAAGCATAGAAAATCTGATAGCTTTTCCATACATGTTTATTTCGCAAGTCTTCCAGGTGAAAAGTTAATATTATAATAAATAAGTTAATATTATAAATGTGAAAAGGTGTTGGTTTGTTTGTTCCGTCTTCATGGCAAATTAGTTTTTTACCCGACTGAGCGAAGCCCAAAGAAGGGTAATGATTTTAACAGTCCATGTACAGTCAAGGGCATAAATATATCGCACCCCCAGTACAACACTGTATTATGTCGAAAAATTTCAACATAATTTTTTTATATTGCAATCACTTTGATATAACACGAGATAACGATTTTTCGTCGATTCTGAAAACATTACATTTTTGACTTAGTGCAGTGTTGTACTGGGGGTGCGATATATATATACGTTCCCAAGATCTCAAAAATATCTATACGCCTTTATGCCACTGGCAATAAGGTCGATGTATACATATATTTAACGCGATGGCTGTATAGATATTAATGCCCTTGACTGTACATACATGGATGTATGTGGCCAAAAATCGGTTGTTCCACTCCAGCTCCTAAACTATGGACCGATTTAATAACTTAAGTGTCGTGATTCGTCAAACACTTGGGAGTGTCATAGGCTATATAAAAATTGCAAAGGTACGTCATACTAGTCGCCAGTCGAGTTTTAGTTTGCAACTTTTTATTTCCACCGGTTGTAGCCTTTTATTTTTTACTTGGCAGACTTTCAAAAATTAACACGTAAAGGCATAATAGTAGAGTCGCTAGTTACCAGCTATTACTGAACACTAATACACACTTTTCGTTTTTTTGTACATTTTGCGTATTGAACTATTTGCTTATTGCACATTTTCCGTATTGTACATTTTGCGTGTAGTGTACATTTTTGCGTAATGTTCATTTTGCGTATGTACGTTTTGCGTTTTGTACGTTCTGCGTATTTCACATTAAGTATGCGTTGTGTACATTTTGTGTATTGTGCATTTTGCCATTGGTCACTTTTTGCGTGTAATGTACATTTTGCGTTTTGTGCATTTTGTTCCGAAAGGTTTCAAATAAAGTTGATTTATTTTTAATACTTATACATTTAGTTTTAGGGGAGTGTTTCTCTTTATCACTGAAGTTTTATATATAAGACTATTCAATCGTTAGACTATGGATATTCATAATATACCCAGTCAGTTTACGTAAATCAAAAAAGTCGCTCTTGATATAGGTACAATAGTCGCATCAAATTAGCTTAACCTGGACATAATTCAAAAACCCGTTGTTTTTATTATTTTATCGGATATTAATGTTAAGTATCAAATATTAATTAGCTATATTCATTAAAAAATCCGCGGTCGTAACCGTATATTATAAAAATCATGAGATATTGTAAACTACCTAACTTTTTGCTAAAAGCAAAATAGATAACCAAATACCTTGTTAGTATAATTTTGAGGTGCATTCGAATGCGATCACTTAATAGCAAAATTAAACTGAAACCAAATCTGCATGTACGTTTTTTTTCACAGTTTTCATCTGATCTCAATATCTAGATAAGCAAAAATGGTAACTATGATGATTGTATCTATTTAAACTATATTGCGTCTTATAAGACATTTAAGACAAAAATTAAACATTTATTTTTAACGTTTTAATAATAATGAATTACTCAGTAGCTAAAAATCGTAACTGTGAAATTTTTGTTTATTAATAGGTTTTTGTGTACTATAATCTATAATCATGTTTTCATCAAAATTTAACAAGTTAATGTCACGCTTAAGAAATTGAAAATGTAATTAAAAATACGCGCGAACTTGTCGTGGAGCGGGATGCATGCGGCGGGTGCGGGGCGGGGAGAGAGCGGGGCGCCAGCCAGCGGCGAGCGAGATACGGCGGACGGGGGGCGATTTTTGACTTTCAAGCGCTCGAAAGTTTCACTCGAAAGTGAGCAAAAACAGTGAAACTGTATTTTTGAAGCACGAGAGATAAAAAAATTAAAAACGAGTGGTCCACACCATTCGTTTTCATTTCTATCATTAGAAGTATGTTTTGACATTTTGTCTACCAAATTAATCAAAACGTCTTTATTAGGTATATACCATAGATATAATAATACAGGAGATGGGAGTTGTAGGCGTGGCCCGTGTCGCCATTTCCTGCACAGACGTTCAGGAACTTGTTTCTTTGTGTCAGTCGCCGGACAGTGGTTGCGTAGTAAACAAGTCACTTTTTGTGGCCAAAATGCCGGCTTGTGCAATTATAACGTGCAAAAATCGAAGTGATATTGTTAATTCCAGCAATAGCGGAGACACTTATCACAGGTAAGGCTATTTTTTATTAAAATTTTACTAAAAAACGATAGTTTTGCTCTAAGAGCAGCAAATAATGTAAGTGTGTCAATAAAATTGATATTTCTATTATAATGATATTCAATGCTCGTTTTGCTACTTACTACCTTATACGTCCGCGTAACTAACGCGCAATGAGCAGCAAACTTGCCGTTATCACAATGTTGTCGCAATGTCTTGGTACGGCTGCATCCGACATGCCAAATGTCCACAAACTGTCAAATGTTTTAGGGCGCACGAGTGATGGGCATAAGTGAATCAATAATTCTATCGATACTCGATGGCCTACTTATGTTTGTTGCGCTCAGTTGTATTTTATTATATATGCATTAAATATTACCTTTGTCCGATCGAAATTTTGTGTACGTGTTTAACTTTTTTCAGTTTTCCTAAAGATGCTACACATAAACAAAAATGGATTGAGGCTGCAGCAAGAGGGCCTGATTGGTGGTGATTGGAAACAATTATTTCTGAGGATAAAATTAAAGTCAATGCAAAAACGGTCAAAAACAACTGATTTCAAAGGCATTGCCACAATTTATAGGTTTAAATTTATTCGAAGAAATTGACTTTCACCAATTTGAGCAAGCGCCTATGGACAATCATATTAACTTACTTATAAAGGCAGTGATGGAAAAATACTTAGATACCCGTCTGCATTATCTAACCAAAAATGCAGTACCAAAACTATCACGAAGACAAGTACTTAATAAATATTTACATACTGGACAGTAATGGTCATTTCAAATATAACAATAAATGTTATAATTACGAGTTTATTTTATTTTATGTTACAATAATTGAAGTGTATTATCATATCTATGGTTTCGAACAAGTTTTATATGGTTATCGATATATTTAAAACAGTCATAGTAACATCCCTAATTGGATAGCAGAAAAATGACGCATATAGCTTGAAAAAGGGATCACTAGATGTCGCCGTAATGGTAGTCCTTAAAGTGCTAAACTTAAGAACTACTTATCTCAGCGCCATCTAGCGCTGAATAGCAAGGTTATTTCTCGTCGCTAGATGGCAGCTAAGCAAACTGGTAAACGTTATCTAACGTCGAGTAACTGAACTGCGATGGAAAAAAAACGACATTTCAGCATTTTCGACCTTGCTAAATGAACATAGAGCTTAATTTTGTGTTACTAACAAAATTATGTTATGGCATTTTTAGTTCGTAAGCTGTAACCAATTATGAGATGGTTGTTTTAGTTCATAGAGCGTAAGCGTAAAGACGCACACACTTTTAAAAGTGGCGACACCGGGTCTCTATTGAATTTGCGCTCATGGCCTATCTCCTTCTTTCTATGATCTGTGGTATATACTCTTTGGACGGAAGTTGACGGAACAAACCTCAAATATCATAGACAAAGAACCATCTAAATGTTTCTTTTATTCTCCCCTGTCATAACGAGTTTATTTAATTTCAATTATGTTCTATCGCCTGCGTTCGCGGTGTTCCACCTTTAGGGCGACAATCGTCTGAACGTAACCTTGGGCCCAAAAGCGATAACTTCTAAATATGTTTGTTTGTGTGCAACCAAAAGGGTTCGTTCACGTAAAAAAATGTTTATTGTTCGGATTACCCACTCCTGCGTCCACCCAGTATAGACAGTAAACATAGCAAAAACTGTTTGGCCACTTTCAATTGTTTGGCCACTTAAACAATCACAAAATCATTTCGATAGCATAATTAATTTAGCGACAGTTTGCGATTTTATGACAAACTCAGGTTTTCCTATAAAATTAAACTTTTAATCATGTAATTATATATAATTTAATATCATCAATCATATAATTTTTCAGAACTCAATTTTTGAAGTAAATTGTAGAATTTGCATAGAGCCCGATCAATAAATAATCAGTGAGCGCATTTTTTTTACATTCATTTGGAGGATGTGAGTTCAAATAAGGTCAAAAGTTCCAATTGCTGTTAATAAACGGTTGCAAGCCGATGCCGGTATCAAAACAAACAATAAATATTAATTTATAATTATTAATAGTATTAGTTTAAACTGGAGCAAACTTAACCCATTCAGCGCCACCCACGACACGTCGTGATCGCAGAGCGTACGCGAGACGCCGGTCACGACAACGTGTCGTTAATACTCATTTGCTATTAGCTCTCCGAGAGATGATTTTATTCAAAAATATTTCTTATTTTTGTGTACAAATGCCTTGTGCTATTAATTCTGCATATTCAGTTTAACATAATTTTACGAATGTATGTCTTTTTAGAGCTAAAGTTGCAATAGCCATAAAAACTTCTTAGTCAATATTTTTTATCACGACATCGTGTTGTGATGTGACGGGCCACGTAACGTAAATCTTGTTCAATATGTCAATGTAGTTACTTCATAATTTGTAAATGCGAATTTTAATCCTTAATGCTTGCGCATAAGGTTCATTCCTATTTGCATTCAATTTAAGTTAAGCTTTGTCTCCACGTGGTAATGGATAGTATTATGCAGTGTTTTGGGTAAACAATATTATATTTGTATAACAAAAATATACAGGGTAATTTTCAATAAAAAAAAAACAGATATACAGGGTGACTGGATATTCGATACAATCCTTTTAAGGAGGCATAGTAGAGCAATATATATTATATTTTCTTCTTCAAAATGTAACGAACCTTTTTTTTCTGACTGTAGAATGAAATTAAAATTTTAGAATCCCTGTAAATATACAAATACTACTACAAATGCAAAAACGTCTCGAAAGTAATTTACCTATAGTATACTATAGTGGCCGAAAATTATTAGTTTCGGAGATATTTGAGATCTTAGTTTTTTTTCGGAATTGCGGAACATGTTCGAAAAAAAAAGATATAAAAAATAATTTGCTGTTTTTTAATGTACTTTAATATATTTTCTGAAAGCTAAAATGTCAGTGGTAATAATAATATTAATATTTCTTGTTGTGATAATTTTGGGTTTTCTGTTCTTTTATGTTTTTATTTTTTATTTGTGTTGGCTGTGTGGCCTGCCGTGGTGTCACCAAATGGTTCCGGCGTAAGACCAGCTCTGGCCTCAAAACCAGTACCACGCTGAGTCGGAACCGTTTTGCGTCATCTGGCATTAGTGCAGTTTTTATTATTTTTGTCCATTTGTGTTTTTTATGTTCTGTACTTTTGTTAGATGTATGTAAATAAACGTTTTTTCTTTCTTTCTTTCTTTAATGACAAAAACCTAATCACATAATGCTACATGTCATGTTATTTAATAAAACTCCAATAAAAAGACACAAAAAAGTAATTACTTCATTAAAAGACAGTGTTTTTTTTTAAATAAATGTATGACATGCAGCGTACAAATCACTGGAAAAACTTCCTTGGTTTACTAGCTATCTAATGAGGTGCAATAGTTATCAAAAAATATTAAATATTCAAAATTAGCAAGTACTAACTAAAACGAAGAAGTACATTTCTTATGAATTTCCATTACTCTTGTACCTGGTACGAACTATTCAGAAATCAGTATTTATCTTCAGATGCATACTTCAATGGCCGATATTATTGCAAAAGAGAACTGAACTTAATAAATTAAAAGATAATTAAGAAAGAGTAAGTAATTATTCGCCGTCAAAAAGGATGCTTGTAGATTAATTCATGTTTAGGGAATCAACCTACTGATTTTCAACCGTCACGGTTGAGGTGTTTTTTTTTTTTTAGTTTTTAATTTATTGTGGCTAAATAGAAAAGTATTTACATAAAGTCGAGCTATACGCGACAGGCAGACACCATCCCTTATGCCTCTGTATTATTGACTTTCATAATTAAACAAGTTAATGAGAAAATCATTGAATTTAAGTTTTCAACCGACTTTACGTTCAAGTTAATGCTTTTTCGGAATCAGTATTTATTATTATATTATTATATGTCCAGCAGTGGACTAATATAGGCTGATGATGATGATGATGATGATGATGATGACGGAGTTTTAGTACTTTAGCGAAAGAATACTCTAGGTATCGCAGTGGAAAATACTTTAAATATGTATTTGTCACTCTATTGTTAAAAAAAGAGAAGATGCGAACAACGGCTGCCGCAATTACAAAAGACAATGTGAAATTCGCTGATAATCCTTATCTTCGGTTTCGAGTCTTACCTCGCCAACCTTTTACCTATACGCTAGATATTATTGCTACCTACACTATTATTGCACGGCCCGCTCCATAAGGCCATGCAGGTGTGAAAGAGATAGCATGATTCTGATGATTTATGAACCGCCTCGCCACTTAGTTTTGCGGATACTATAGTATGATATTATGTAACGCGCACTCTCTTTACACTAGATATGGCGAAAAACCAATGCCTTTTTATGATTTTTGACAAATATACTCCCGATAACCGCCACGCCACGCATCATACAAATTACCGAGGGACCCAAAAAAATAGATTAAAAAGTGTGTGATAAAATTATAAAAAACCGAGCAAGAACATGTCGGACCATGCTCATTGTAGGGTTCCGTCACTATTTTTACAAACACAAACAAATATGTGTTTTATGAAAATTTATCAACTTTTCTAGTTAAAGTTATCTTACCTGATTTCCGGTAGGTATAAACATTTAATAAGCATCAAGTAAAGAAAAAATTTGAAAAAATATTTAATGTTGTAAAAAAATGTTTGCTTGGTTTAAAAAAGTTTGCATGACACCATCCTTTACCTGTGACGTCGCATGCGGCAAAAATTGAGCACCGCTGCGGCACCGTTTCACGACACGTCGTCGTGACTCCTAACATGTTTTTATTTAAATCATTCTGTACAGAAAACTGAGAGCTTATAAATAGGTAAACGTGATTTCACGACAATAATTTATCTCATCCTGAACAATTTAGTTATTATCGATCTAATGAACACAATATGTCAATACATCTCCGCCGCCCTAGCCGAACCGTGGTGCACCCCACGTGTTTATAAAAGTTTGACAATCATTGACTATAAGCCTACGAGTATAATAAATGAATGCACGAGACGACTGGGCCATTCTTCGAGCGTTTCAACCGCCCTGATTCCCGTGCCCGCATTAATGTCTAAATTCCTGTAGCTTTGGAAGCATTTTCAGTTAAACTTTGTAGAAGTCAGGACACTCTACAAGATAACCGAAAATAGCATCCAAAGCTACAGGAATTTAGACATTAATGCGGCCACGGGAATCAGGGCGGTTGAAACGCTCAAAGAATTGCCCGACTACTAGACGAGAATCGCTTGCGACTCGCGATAGCACGGTCGGGAGTTGAGGCACAAAGAAATGAAGACCTTATTCTGCAATAAATAACGTTCATATTAAAACGTAAATAAGGAAACATCAATTAATTAATAACCGTGGATATGTTTTGTTTAATTTGTTTCTTACAGTACTAATAATATGTTGACGGCATAAATTAAACACTTTGGAAGTAGTTATGTATTTTGGTTTTCCAAAAATTACCAATATTTTAGACTTTGGAGATCCGCAAAGAGAATCTGTTTAATTTTTAATAATTTATCAACACACATAATATACTATTCAGAATAAATTGTCGAATTACAGTTATCTATAATTTCTGGTAACATAAGCCAGAAAATGTGTAACTTACTGAATCTTATTTATTAATGATAGTCCCGATTGATTAATTAGTTTATTTTGATTTCTTTAACTGGAATGCAGGTGTCATAACATAATAGAGGTACTTTTACAAAGTTAACTATTATGTTGTACTTATGAAATCAAAATGTGTATAAAATTTAGTTTTTTGTTTTTTTTTACATTGACGCGGAGACTTAAAATGTTTAATTATTTTTATTTTAACTATAAATAACAATACTTTATATCACAGAAAAAGAAAATTACAGTTATAGAATTATGTCCAGGTTTTTCTTATTCTCTGCGCCTACAAACCTATTGTTGTGATAAAAAATACCAAAAATAAATAGTTAATGTTTATTGATAAGTAAGCTAACCCTAACTAACATGTATGTTTTATAGGTTTTTAAAACAGTTTAATTTGTAAAAGTTGAAAGTGAGATTTAGTTAAATAAAAAATAAATTTGAGTATATTTTCTATATTATTATGTGAAGAATTAGTTCATGTTTAATTTTTTACAGTGTGGAGAAAGGGCAACGATTTTCTATAATATGTGCAATTCAATTAATAAATAAATGTTATTATTATAACGTAACAAAATAATTATATTTTCGCAGGTACACTATGTACTTAGTCAGACTTCAATGAACACGTAATAAATAGTTCCCTTTTTTGCATGATGGATTTGATTAAATATTAAGATAATTTTGTCAAGCTTAGCCTACACTAAGCCTCCAAATAATGTAACTACAGTTACCAATAAACAAAATCATTTTGCTTTCCTTCCTTTCCTTTAATCCTTTAATTTATGCTAAAAAAATTGACAGTGTCATTCTTCTCATCAAAGCATCATTGAAATCTCAACAATTGTCATTCTCCTCACACTTTGTCATTATTAGTGATCG
This sequence comes from Tortrix viridana, assembly GCA_963241965.1. Classification (NCBI taxonomy): domain Eukaryota; kingdom Metazoa; phylum Arthropoda; class Insecta; order Lepidoptera; family Tortricidae; genus Tortrix; species Tortrix viridana. Next base: position 38,811,338 of record OY725171.1, on the reverse strand, counting down.
GCCACCAGTAGCATTTTATGTCACTTTGATAACGAAAGTATTACATGGATATGACTATTTAATTTCGTGCACAATTTATATACCTATTAAAAATGTATGATTTTTTTATCGAGTCTTATTATCAGTGATCGGGGTTTTGGATGCAATTCGCGGGATTTTGAGTCGTAATCATAGTATGGATGTGACTATAATCCCGCGACCGTGTCGTATAAAAAATGTGTTTATTCAATAATAAAAACATTTATTTCAATAGTTGACCTGTAATTTCGTTTGATATCATGTAAAATAAAATAGAATAATTATCCTCAAACATCAATACAAATCCCGGGATCCCGGGCATATCCATTATTACCTAGCATTATGTTTAAGGTCAATCACCCCATTGCACTGGGTATTCGGATCACTATGATATATGACAAAAAACTCCTTTATCAAACCACACGAAGCCCGGAATCCCGGGGCATATCCAAACTAGCATAATGATTGAGGTCATACACCCCAAGTTGCATCCAAAACCCCGATCACTGCTTATTATTAATGGTCGGCGACATGTAGCAACTTTCCGACTAAAGAATATTATAGATATGATTCTAATCAAATTTTGAGTACGATTTTTGAGTTATAAATGTTGCGTACATTGAACTTTTAAGGCCAAATGTAAAAAAAATACCTAGTTTCTTATCAAATGTGAGGTTTTAATTCATAAATCTCGAAAAGAATTGTTGTTCTATAAGAAATGTACCAATATTTTGTGATACAAGTAATAAAAATAGCATTTTCGTAGTCGAGTTTTAGTTTTAATTTTACCTTCTTTACTTATACTTTAATTTAAACCATACCTAATATATCCATACTAGTCATTACGTTTGACGTGAAAGTGACATAAATTGCTCCCGTCAGCCGATCTTTAGTCATTTACATTTTTTTCGGTTCTGGACAAAATAAGCTTTAGCGACACGTGCCTCTTTTACAATTCGTTATTTTAGTCTCTAGTCTAGATAATATGATTACTTGAGTCGCGGTAACATGATATTTATCACGAATTCAAATGTTTCTAACAAAATAAATCATTCTCAAATATTCACCCTCGTATTTATCGTGCTCTCTCAATTAGCTTCATTACCCATCATACCACCGTAGGGGTAGGTCGCATTCAGCAGCCAATATAGAGTGGCTATTACGCAATTCAAATATTCGCTGTAGTTTTGGTTATATTTACGGTTTACGTAAATAACATTTGTATTATCATGCCGAAACCACAAAATAGAAGAAAACGCTTAGGTCCTCCAGTCCAGGAAATTATATTTAACATATAGCTGTATTTTTTTTATCAGAAAATAGCAAATTCGGAAATAGCAATGATTCTCAATATTTTGGCAAAGTTCAACAACGAATTTCAGATGCAACGGGCATTTCTCGGCCAACAATAAGAAAACTAATAAACAAGAAAGAAGATAACAAGACAAAAAAAAAATCAAATCTAACTAATGTTAAGTTAGGTAGACCACGCAAAATTTTCTGTGTAGATCTTGATGACTTTGATTACGCAGTAATACGACGTATGGTTTATAACTTCCATCTGATTTATAAACTAGTTTCTACGATTCAGGCCCTAAAGTCCAAATTGATGGAAACGATGAATTTTAAAGGTTGTGATTTTACATTAAGAAAGATACTTCGCCAAATGGGTTTTACGTCCTCATCCCTGTCCCCGTCCACATTTTGGGTCCTGAGTTTTATTATTGTAAATATTTCAAAATACGTATGCGTTATTTTGCTGCATTTTATGTTAACGCAAGGAGAGTGTTTCATTTCTAAGTTTCTTAAGGTGGTTATAACATCTCTATATTATACATTGCCATATGCTGTCATTTTTCATTTTGACATTTGACACTAAACAATAAAGTTCCATATTAATGAATATGAAAACGTCACTCATTGAATACGATCATTGATTGACATTTCGGGTGCCATCGTATTCCGAATGAGATCCGAGTTTTCCCGAAGGAAAATCATTTTGCACTACATCTGTACCGCATGCGACGTTGCCACGTTTATGGGTAACCGATACTCTAACCGAAATCATTGAGGTACCCGTTTTATCGGTCAGCGTAATTGTAAGGCTAATTTTTCGGTCAGGTACCTTTACTTGCAACGGTCAACCTTAGCGGTACCATTTTAAAAGAGTAACCTATTAAATTTTATTTATTCGGGTAGGTACCGTTACTTTTCGATACCTTTTCAATTGATACCTTTATTTTAAGTGACCGGTCTTTTGCGGTTTTTCAGTCCCTGGTTGAGTCAGAGACCCGTCGATATATGAGTTTCAATTTGAAATAAATTTGAATTTGGAATTCCTAACTAAACGTCATATATTTGGAATCAAAGTGGCCAGTACGATAAAACGCCAATTTCATATGTAAGGACTTAATATAAGCCGCTACTTAGTTTTCTACTTAAATAACAAAACCATAATAAAAAATAAACTGCTACTTAATTGAAATTTTAGCAATTATAATGTTTACACACGAAATGAGAAATGTTCTGAACATTGTTGGACTTTCTAATGTGGATAGGTTACGAAATAATACCATTTTTGTCATTATTAATTTTTATCTCCAGTTTAAAGCTGTATTAGAAAATGTTTTCTATCTAAAAGTTATCGATTATATTTAAATCACAATCTAATTCCGTTTTATCCAGAAGTTATAAGCATTTTTTTAGTTTTGGTCAGGGTTATCACCTTTCGATATCCGGATAAAATCCGACTTATGATATTTTGATCCGGGTAAACTCGATATCTTACTAACTAGTCATCATCTTAATTGAAAATGAACAAGTTTTCGTCATCAAGATCATCCGACGTACTGGCGGCTGTAATTTTTTGTTCATCGACAGGTTTGATGAGATTAAGTGCTAATGCTGGTAACGGACTTTTGTTTATTTTTTTTTTATTTTTTTTAATTGTAGTCGGAAATGACCGGGTCGGATGATACCAGAACCTCTGAAATAGATCGGATATTGTGGCTTCACGACTATTTTTTCTCGTGTGATGCTCCCGGTCAAGACGCCAGAACTTATTGCGCGATTCCGCTGCCTGTTCAGACAAGATCCCGACTGGTAATACTGACGAGGAAATAATTTTAGCACCATGAACTAAAACTTTATGTAACGTGATGGCCATTGGATGCCATTTATATTTTTCGACATACTTATGTGCCAGATTTTTGCAGAACGCGGCAAATCTGTCGGTATCAATTGGCAAGTTACTGGAGAATATTGTTGCAATAATATTTAAGTCATCTAAAAGCCATTTCTCGATACCTAAAATTTCGGCAAATGTTTCTCTGTGTTTGTCTGAAAATGCTGCTCTCGCAGTATTACCGTCGTTGGATGTGCCTGCAGTTGAGCGCACCACATCCACCAGTAGACCCGTTCTTTGCCTGATTTTAGCATGAATATTTTTTTTGCGCTTATCCATCAAACGGCCTTCTTCAGAAATTTTGCCGACCCGCCACTTTTTAATTTCTGCTTTATAGCCAAGCTTAAGGATGAACTCCAAGCACCGAAACCAGAAATGTAGAGGACTCACCCCGTAGACCAATAAACTGTTATCTGAAATTTGCTGCGAAAAGGCCTTTGCAATATTATTAAATTGTGTCGAGGTTAAATGGCAATAAGGGCAGCGCATTTGTGATGACGACACCTTCCCATCTATCGCTGCACAAAATAGTTGACAGACAGCTTTTACCGCCTTATGATTTTTTGGCAAGCAGGGGAGGGAGATTATCGATTTGATGTTGGATAGTTACTTTTTCGGAGAGTATCAATTGGCTGCATTCTTTTTTATATTGGACATGCAACGGCCTGTAGTAACGATAGGATTGTGGTGCAGGGTTCATCCAAATAATCTCATTCGTAATGGTGATAATTTGAAGCGGTATGAAGGTAGTAGCAAACATGCTATTTTCGTCTACTTCTGTATTTGAAAACGCTTGTATAAAGATTGTCCGGTAGAGCCGTCAAAACCCCATTTTCCTCTGAAAATGCATTCTATCGTATCGAGGTCATTTTTTATACAATATTTCTCGAAAACTTCTTCCGTCAATTTAAGGATGCGATCAGAAGCAGGGACTGAAAAGGTACCGTTAAAAACGGTTTTACCGGGTCTTTTTAAAGGTACCCGACCGTTAAAGCAGCATTCCGGTACCGTGTATCAATACTTTAGGTATCCAAACAAGCTTCCGTCCAAACGGTACCTTTAAATAAAAGTACCTCATCAAATAAGTAGGTACCCCAATTGACAATAGCAACTTTTTTTAAAGGTATGCTGAAAAAAATCAGGCTTATAGACATAATTATGTTTCAAAAACCTCCTAAATTTTTTTCAATTTTTTATTGTGGATTCGTTTATGAGAAAAAAAATATTGAATATTATCAGTGTTTAAAAGTCCTGCCCTGGACAAGTGGTCGGAATGACGTACTTCCGCAATAAAAACCGATTAACCGCGTTTTAATTTTTTAGTCTAGCGCTAGTGTTTTCCGACGTTTGCTGACAGTCATGGCAACGTCAAAACGTCTGTGTCTTGTAATTTTTGTCAGCTGCGATTGTTTGTTTGTATCTTATTAATTGATTTATGCGCTCTCTACGGACTTTTGACGAACATTGCATTCCTGATTGACCTGGCTTACGATTTTGGACCCGACGGACTCTCTTTATACGATTGGACTTGGCTGTATTGGACCTACGGAGTCGAGTGAAAATGGACTAATAGACCGGTGCTAACTACAACGAAATACTGCTTTGTGAAGGGGTGTAACAACAGGCTCAGGCTCGTTCGGTCCGTTTCCTAACATGTCTGCTTCCTAAAGTGGCCTTCTTCCCACATTGACCGTTTCCTATGATGTCTACTTTTGAAAATGTCTGCTTCTCAAAATAACCTTCTTCCCACATTGTCGCGGCTCAGGCTCGTTCGGTCCGTTTCCTAAAATTGTCTTCTTCCCACAGTGTCAGTTTCCTATGTTGTCTACTTCTCAAAATGTCTGATTCTCAATTCATTTTCCGGAAGGTTCCGGAGCCGGAAATAATAAGTTGTACTGAGTATAAGGGTATTTTGAGCTTAGGTGCTAATGTACCGGAAGCGATATATTTTTTTGTCGATAATATTTTGCTACATCACGTTCGTATAGATGCCCCGAAGCATCCCAGTCATGCTTATTTCAAGTACTTCCGGAAACTACTTGAATTCAGGGACAAAAAAAAGAAAACATTGTGAAAAGCAGACATTGTGGGAAACGGGCTTTAACACAAATAGTGGGCATTATAGGAAGCGTACATCGTAGGAATAGGACATCACAAGGAACGGACATTATAGGAAGCAGGTCAATTTTCGAAACGGATATAATAGGAAACGATCATTCTAGGACAGTGGCATGATAGGAAATCATTTACTGACATTATAGGAAAGAATCATTTCTTGGAAGAAGACTAGTTTGAGAAGCTGACATGTTAGGTAACGGACCGAACGAGCCTGAGCCTAACAACACCTCATGTGAGATTCTTTACTTTACCAGGGTACCGCATTTCCAAAATTTTGAAAAGTTTAGATATCTCGTTTTCGATGCGACTTTTACTAAACATGAGTTATCATATTTTGGACACTCCTGAGTTGAGCTATCCAGCCCTGTAAGGTTGGCCACTATTTCCCGGACACCCTGTAGAAAACTTTTTCTAATACAGCTTTAAACTAAACTGGTAAACTGCGACTGCACTGGGGAGTATGAGAATGGGGAGTCGGATGAGTGTGATTGATAAAATTATATATATATTTTTTGGATACAGATTTGAAAAAAATAACAAAATATAATCATAAACCCACACACATCAAGCTAATCCAGCCTTCCACGCCGCTGCGAAACCCAATATCTCGTCTATTGTAACTTTATACACATCTCCATGGATCTGATCGTGAATATATTTCTAATGAAACTCGGCCAACAGTTTTAAAGCATCATCCTCGGCCAACAAAAAATCCAACCGCATAAAATGTGCCTGAATTCTACCCACGTTATACGATCGCATTCTAGCGTCCAGGTTATTGGCCATGTCTACCAATAAATAAACCCGCTGCTTAAACATAGGGCAGGAGCAGCAATAAAAATACACCATTTTAATTCTATAATATAATGATTACAAACAAGACTCATAGATTATACCTAATACATTCAGATAGTGTCTCTAAAAACAACGTATAATCAGATTATCAGGGGGGTGTATATTATTGTTAATTAATAATCATAATAAATTATTAATCTTATTCATGTCTCGTTATACTAGCAGCCATAATTACACTTTACGCTGAAGTATGTCTTTCATGCGTGGGCCACGCGGTCGTGCTAACTGATGATGGGACGTTCTGAAGGTCTAAGGGTTTCGGTATCGCAGTACATTCGGCTCGGCCATATGGATGTATGACACACTCCGTGTGCGATGCTGAGGTGCTAGTGTGATCTAATGATGGCGTTTCCTGACCGGTGGCTTGCGAAAGATAGCTTGAGGTTGAGCATGTACATTAAAAATGGTTCGAAATCGTGAGCGGGGTTGCAATTTGTGATATGGGTACGCGTGACTAAACACGTTACTTGTACAGATGCCATGGATTGTCCCGTTTCTGATCTCGGTTCATGGTTAATGTTTGTGCTACAATAGCATTCATATTCTGTACGGCTGAAGCGGGTCCCTAGTCATAGGAGGATTAGCCTCAATGTGACATCAGTCGAAAGGTGCGTTTACATATTTATCCCACAATTGCGGTTCATATTGAGCCGACACACACGACCATACCCCATTGTAGTCCGCCGATACTTTTGACCCGCATCATAAAATATACAAATTCATTAACCACCATATTTCTGGGTTCGTATATCTGATGTCGATGTGGGTGAGGGGGATCTGTGTCCAGGTTGGGAATTGTTGCTTGCTGCATAGTGGGTGTGTGTGGGTTGGATATGGGTTCATTGTAATTTTTCCACACGGCAGGGAGAGTAGTTTAAAATTTTACGTAAATTGCATATACCATACACCCTGCACCCATAATCATAATAAAAAAAAATAAGCCCTCTGACTGAGTGACCTTCTGACTGAGTCAAATTCTCTCTTGGAACTTTGTATCAATTCCATCATTTGGCTCTGTATGTGTTATGCTGTGTGGCTTATTATATATAGATATAAAATTAAATCTCCCCCCTCTAGTTGCCTACTTTAATTCACCATCTTTACACAAAGCATACTAATCATGTTCAACCCCCATGCTGCCGTGTCATGACAAAATGATGTAACTATAGATACACGAGTTAGCAGTAACAGGTCTCCATCGTAATTCTTTGGTCATACTATGCTCCCCGTACAAGTATTTGACCTTGAGTAACTTCTTGTTTAAAGAAAAATGATATTAACAATGCACGTAACTCAAACTTTCCCAGGTGTTGTCCTGGCTACTTATTGTATCATAAATTACCTCAGGTAGGCGTGACAGAATGCTCGCCAAATAGACGCGTCAGTTTGCTGTATCTCGCAGTTAAATGCTCAGAGCGCGGTGACCGAACATCGAGTTCGCGTTGTTTACCTATTTTGACTAATCATTTTCTCGTTTACTTAACTTTATTTGAGGAAGGAGTTGGACAAGACAAGTGATTTCGGTTTTGATAATTGATTAGCGCAAAAATTAGCACTTTAATGCTTGATATTTCACAAACGGATCCTTTAATCTAAAAATGTTTGGCTCAAGCCCGGAATATTTTTGAAAGACCTATCTCATCTCATACCATGGGGTAGACGAGAATAAAAAGACCATCCCCACTTTACGTGTAGGGGACGTATCCTAACAAAAAATGTTTTTTTCAAGATTTTATTTTACCACTTTGTCGACGTGACTGATATGTATATTCATGCTAAATAACAGCTTTCTAGTACTAAGAGTCTCTGAGGTAAGCTGCGGACGGACGGACAGACACGGACGGACATGGCGACAGTATAAGAGTTCCTAGTTTGCTTACGGAACCCTAAAAAGCTAAGTGGGAGCTCATAAAGGGTTCTATATCATTATTTACGTTAGCAAAATTTAAAATTAATATATAAATCTTGAAAATTTACTAATTTGTTTCAATTCGCGCCATATAATTAAAGTATTTACCACAGGTATTTACTAGTATTTTTCGTCGTAACTTCTTTGACTTGAGCCCATATCACCTCTATCATATTATACTGACAATGATATGGTGGAAGTCGAATTACTTCGTGACCATGTTCATTTGCAAGTTGGTCCACTGCGTATATTTTTTTGGGTTGACAATGATTTTGATTCACCCAAGTCTCGTCCAAATAAAAACGGGATCTTTTGTCCCCAGAGGCTCGTAACTGATCCATTTTTCGTAAAAAGTCCACCCTGCAGCAACTATATCTCTTCGCTCCTTAATGTCTTTCTTCCATCCATTGTTTTCTTGAATTTATATCCTAAGCGTTTAATAATAGTTCTCATTGATGATTCTGAACACTTTAGATTGGGTATTTTTTCCTTGGCTGCGTCTAATATTTCTCCACCGTCGGGTACTATCCATTTGCATAAAACGACGTTATAGGTCTTTTTATAACCGATTTATCAAAGTCGTCAAGATCGGTAACCGTAGCAGATTTCTCGTACTTCTGTCTAGGTGAGTTCGGCACCCCTGTTTCCGAAACATCCTCCCGAATACGATCTAGAGTTCGTTCGCTCGTTCCACAAACTAACGCTGTCAGCTTTCTTGGTTGCTGAAAATCAATATTCCTTATGTCACCAGGGTCTTCTTTCAACTCTTGAAACTATTTATGAACGTTTAGAATGACCTGCCGGGCTTGCTGGATAACATCACTTTTTAACTTTGTCAAATTGGTTTTGCAAAAATGTTCCATTATGACGTAGCGGTTCACAGACAGAGTTCGTATAACGAATTGTTATGCATTTCGATATTAAACCTTTTATATTATAGTATATTTTGTTTTCAATAATGCCTAATGACCTACATGTTGCTATAAATTATTTGTACAGTCGAAGTCATAAATATGTTTACACTTTAGTACCTTGTCTATTCAACGTCGTGTTTAAACTGTCATATGAAATTGTCACAGCGATTAAAGTGACAAGGTACTAAAGTGTAAACATATTTATGACTTCGACTGTACTATAATTATTTAATGCATTTCTCATTATCTACTCCTACTAATCACGTATTTAGCTAATTATTTAAGAAATATCTTATATTTATTTATTTTATTTTTAGTCATTAAATAACTATGCACCTAAAAACAAATTAATAATGACATAAGATTTCATTTAAAAATATAATAATTATATCGACGTTTACATCATAATAAGTTATCGACATGTTACCATACCTACGGTAACTGACTTTTTTAACACAGTTGCTCAAAAAGTGGTACTTTTCGTAGCTGTATATCGTGCGGAAAGTTGGTTTTCGCGAACTAGTGCTTTTTACTTTTCCAATTTTTTTTAATTTATACTTGTTCCAATTCATGACTACTTATTGATGAGTGTGAATATTAGTTTCCTTTAAACAAACTAATCAACATAAAAACCTACTGTTAATGTAAGAATACGAAAAATATACATATTTCATATTTTATTACTTACCTCTTCATCATTATAACACGTTTATTTTTTAATATTGCATATTGAAAAACCGTTCTTAATAAGTTGTCTCAATGGAATGGAGTAGCTGCCGAAACGCCTGTCAAAATTTTTGACATTATGAGGAGGCGTTTTTTTTTTAAATGATTATGGCCTGGATGCTAAGTCCTTTAAGACATGCGTTTTTTCTTACTGCAAGCATTTTTTTAAGTTTCCAAAGGCAACATTCGATATTGTTTTTATAAATATACGATACACAAATAGGTAATCGTAAATAACAATACTTAGGTAAATAATAGTACAATCTTTTATATTTACAATTGTTTATGTCTTATAGAACATGCATTTGAAAAAAAAACTTTCATTGATGTGGGTTCAATAATAATAACAAAATCCATTCTAGTCGAATAAAAGCTAAAAAATCACCTCTTCATAATGTATAAAATGTTCACTGCGAAAGATCGAACTTACAACGAATTTATTTACCAATCTTAAGTTTTCAAAAAGTTGCTTATAAAATGAGTGAATCAGAGTTTGAAATTGATTTATTTTTTCGCAACTGTGTTAAAAAACGTCGTTCGATACACGTGCGGAAATGTCGTTCTTCACTCGTCCCGAGTCTTACCACTCGCCTGCGGCTCGTGGCAAAATATCTCGGTACTCGTGAAGTAATGACATACTTTCCGCACTAGCATCGAAATGTACTATTATTGCCCGACTCGCCACTTAGTTTTGCGGATACTATAGTGTGACGCACCCTTATACAGTTGACATTGTATTACATCTACAAACATAAAAATTCTAAATGTTACTTTTACTTGTTTTACAGGGAAACTGCCAATGTAATTAGTCGAGAAAAGTCGGCAATAATAGCAAACAAATTGTCCACGAAATCGTCAAGCAATAAATTGAGTGAAGAAAGCATACCCCACGACAAGCAAGCTAGCAAGAGCGACTCTGCTGATAAATCAGCTCTCAAGAGTTTGACTGCTGAAAATGAATGTACTATCAATGACTTGCCGAATGAAGTGAACAGAAATGACATGGCCACTCAGTGGGATGCTGAGTTATTACCCAATGAATGGGAACCTAATATTCCTACTCTAGCTTTACCAAAAGATGACAGCACCAAAGAGTATCTGTATCCTGAAATTGAAATTAACAGTCAAAGGCAAAATAAACCAAATTTATTTGCACTGAGTGATGAAATGCCGTCAAGTTTACGTGGCTCTCAACATCATGCCGATACAGGGCCTTCAAAGCCTTCTCTCACATTAGTTTCAGAGTACATCCAGAACAGGGCACTCCGTCTACGAGAACCAGAAATTAATAACACAAGCAAAAAGCAATCTGAGGATCTTCAAATCTTAAAGCAGACTATATTACGCACCAGGTCATCAAAAACTGAAGGTAGTGGTTTTAGTAACATTTGTCATGTGCTAGAAGGACAAGTGATTCCAGTCCCGACTTGGCATGCTGAAACTAATTGTCAAAGTTGCTCCCCATTTGATTCAAGGCATAAACAATATAACGATCAAAGACAGTTCCCCAATGTTACTAACTCTCAGATTAATAAGATTTTTAGTTCCATCCGTCAGCCGCGACCAGACTTTGCTCCGACTCCAGTTGTAAGAAGGATAAGGCCATTTGTTTGCCACAAATATTTTGAAGGTCTAAGACAATCAGGTGACAAGTACTTCCAATATAAAACGGCATACAAGCTTAAAAGGCGTTACGTATCTAGAAGCTAGTGTTTCTTGTTAATATGTAAACCACTACATACCTGGGTCGATTTAGGATGAATTATTATAAAAAGTTGAAGAAACAAGTGGTGGTAATACATACGAGTTTATATTATATAAGCTGTCACTGGGATTATCCTAAATCAACCAAGTATAGTTAACGATTCATACTTTTTTTTAAACTATGTCACATTGCTTCTTGGATTACGCCGATTACGGGCCTGCGCAAACCGGCGGACGGGAAGACAGGAGCTACCAAATTATTCAATATAAATTTAATGCTATTTCAATTGAAATTCTTACTTAATATTATAAAAGTGAAAGTATGATTCTTTATTTGTTCCGTTTCACGGTTCAACGCCACAATTGATCGACGTAAATTAAAAACATAGTTTTTAGCTTGGAGACAGACATAGGATACTTTTTATTCCGGAAAGTTGTAAAATCCCGAGGAGATAGCGATAAACGACTACTATGCGGACGGAGTCGCGGGCCAACGCTTGTAAGGTATATATTTATAAATAAGGACTATAGCAGCGGGTTTCTCTTTGCTGCATTGAAAAAGCACACTAGAAGATACCGCGGCGAGAGGCGCCGGTATGCAACGGAGTCCACCGGTATCCGCCAGATTACGCTGGAGTAACGGCGGTATTGCGAAATGGGCCGATGGGGCAGCATCAAAATGCCCAAAAGGAACTTTCATCCGGTCATCCGAGGCTGGTCTAAGACCATTGAGCCATTTTGGACCTTATTTTAACTGAAATAACATAATATTGATTGATTTAAACGGCGCTAGCGGACGTAAATCCTCTTCCACCGGTTTGCGCTGGCTCTACGGATCCATGTTTTATTTATAATGTGCCTACATACTAACATTGGCTTGGCTAGCGTATTCAGTAGTGTTCATATATATAAAATGTATGTTTCAATCAAATTTGTTAATAATGTAAACAAACCGATTTTGTTAATATTCCAACACAACGATTCACTTAATTGAACTACAAATATATGCACGTGTATTTCGAAGGTTTCAACTTGATATCCTATTACTTTTTCTAGCAATATTCGTTTGATTAATATTTTTAAATTTGATTTAAAAAATCATCAGATTATGAATGAAAAATTAAATTTAATGAATCAAGTAATTAAAAAGTTAATCAATTTGTAATTAGCTCTTAGATTTGTCATCATTAATCAGTCGACGGTCGCGTTGAAAACTCGTTTGTTTACATTATTAACAAATTAGACTGGAACAGACTATAGTAATAACATTAGCCCAGTAGTTTCAATCAAACTGAACAAAACACGTTTTTCAATTAAAATTCTATGAAAATTTTAAGTTTAATATGGTCTCACGCAAACAACAAAACAATTTTTTTTAAACTAAATTTATGGACATCTGCAAGAATCAATAAGCAATAATTTTGGTTATCAACACGTTTGCAACCAAGAACCCGCCTGGTAGGCACTCGGAATGTTTGCTCAGATGCCGGCTCATCCCGGTAGGCGGGCAGTAGCTATAAACCTACACGCCACGCCAAAGAGCCCGCCTGGCGGGCACACATCTTCGCCACCACAGGGTTGACACTAACAGAAAGGTTTTAATACTTCTGATTATTATGTGGTCGAAAAGTAGGTACAGTTAATTTTTAAATACACAGGCGGTGTTTTTTTTTCACCTAATGCGATTAAAAAATAAAAATTCTTATCAGTTGGATTTAACCTCTTTTTATATCTTTTTTTATTAATATTATTATACGATATGGGCGGAATGCTCACATCTATTTAAATACCAAATTTCAACTTAATGTGATCAGCCGTTCTCGAAATCGTTTATAGGAAATATATAAATATACATCTACAAGAATATACATGAAATGAAATGCTACCCCACTGGATGCATTGTGATAAAACGGGGGGCATAAATAGATCAGATAGTAGATTTAATTTTATTCACGTATGCGAAAGTTACTCGACACAGCCCTGAGCGTCCGCCTAGTGCCCGCCTAGCGGGCACGTGGCGTCCGGCGTTGCGTTGCACGTCGTGGAACGCCTAGCGAGTTCTGTCGGTTTCTGGTGTATTGTTTCATTTTTAGTCCGGTTGCGAAAGTGTTAACCTTTTCAACGCCATTGACGTATATATCCGCACCACTGGTTCAACGCCAACGACTGATATATCAGTCACGGTTGACAGCGAAAAAGTATGTTATGCCTAAACTTTTCAATTTCAGCATAAAATTCTCATGTATTTTACATTTACATTGTTCTGCAGGTGTATTTTTAAGCAGTAGTACATTAACGGTTCATTCGATCTGATAGAAGCCAGATTTAGATGTCATTTCTTTTCCCGTTCTAATCGTTTTTGCTGTATCTTTTGTACTCGTAATTCTTCCGCTTGAATTGGAGTCAACTTGGCCTTTTTCTCCTTCTGAATCTTCTTAATCCTCTCACATTCCTTTTTTGTATCCTGGATCTTCAAGGATTTTTTTCTGACGTAACTTTCGCTGTCTCGCTTTATTCGAGCTGTTAGGCGGTGGATCCATCAGAAACGCAGACAAATCAGACTCGTAACAAGGAATAAATATTTGTTTCTACGTCTTCCAATAAACACATTATGTAAGCGACCGTTATCTTTTAATGAGATATATGTAGCTTCTGGATTTTGTAGTGAAACCAACCTTTACTGATACTGCGTTTATTTTTGAAAAAAAAATATGAAAAAAAGAAAAACTTTACAAATTAATTTTCTTTGCAGTCTACACACGTCCTACGTTCGTAACAGTCGTCTTTCGTCTCTCTCGCTCACACACTCTCTCAGCCTTTCTAACCCCTTTCATTCAATTGCATCGGTCATCGGTCACTTAGATGATCCGTTTCACTCCTACACTCGGCCTTCCTACTTCCATGACTGTCCCCAGGCATTCCTTATCCTAGGTAAAATATAACATCTTAATCTAGTCACTTACACCCTCAACACACACACTCATACTCAACCATACTACAATAACACTTTCATGCAGTCTTGTTCATTCAATTTACACTTTACAAAGCTATACTACTTAGTTAAGCATAAGACCAATAAAGTTGTGCAACCGTTTTAAAACAACTTAATTGATACAAAACATCATTAAAAAAAAATATACAGTGAACTCTTAAATAGTTATAGAATAGTTATGAAGGCAGTCGGTTCGAGAGTGACTATAAAAAGTTACCTTATGTGCGGTGCAGAGGTCACTGACCCCAGGGCCACGGCTTCATGAAGTCAGCTGATGTAGAAGTGCGCAGGGGCCCCTCTGTTGAACCGTCCAGCTTCTCGACGTCGTACCTGTCCTTGCCTCGAACCGCTACTACCTCATATGGTCCCAAATATTTTGGTTTCAACTTTAAACAAGTACCAAACTGCGTCCTCGCGATGGCGACACGATCTCCGACCTGGTACAGCGTACTTTTCTTGCGCCTTTTGTTATAAGTTTGCTTGTTCTCTTCTTGAACCTTTAGTATCTGTATCTTCGCTGTATGCCGCAGCTGTTCTCTGTGCGCCATGTGTGCGTGGCGCTCTTCTTGTAACAACAACTCATAAACTTCTATGTCTTCTTTGCACCTCATTTTTGTACCTAGCATCAGCTCAAACGGCGTCGTGTCTATACTCCGTTGATACGTGCTATTCAGTGCCGTCTGCACTCTAGCGACATGTTTGTACCACGCTGCTGGTTCTGAAATGCAAAGTTTAGTGAGCACAGATGTCATGGTGCGGTGTATGCGCTCGACTTGCCCGTTTCCACGCGGCACTCCCGTCGTAATGACTGAATGCTGAATGTTCTCTGCAGCACAGTATCCCTTGAAATCATTGCTGGTGTAAGCTGCACTTCTGTCCGTAATCAGTCTTGTAGGGTTTCCAAAGGTTAGTTGGTGTATCTTCAATTTTTCAATAGTTTCTTTAGAGGTTGTTGACTTCACTGGAAACAGCCAAACAAACTTTGTAAATCCATCCACTACTGTCAATATGTAATTATACATTTTCTTTGTCTCTGACAGTGGTCCTATATGGTCACAATGTAATGTTTGCAAAGGAACACTTCCCTTGTCAATTGAGTTAAGAAAACCTTCTTGCTTCCCACTTTTCTTGGTTGCTAGTAAACATGGAACACAAGTAATCAAAAACTCATCTATCTTCCGAGATAAATCTGTTATGTAATAATCCTTAGTTATTGTTTCCATCATTTTCTTTTTCCCAAAATGACCATTTTCATGTACTTTCTTTATCACATAATCCTCCATGCCTCTTGGCACAACTAGTTGCAAGCCTTTATATAAAATCTCATCTTGGATGCTGTAGTCTAAGTAGGGTTTCTCTTTTATGACTTCTAGGATCGCCTTCAAACCATCGTCCAACTCTTGAGCCCTCTTAATTTGATCCCATAAAGCCCTTGTGATAGTGCCAATAAATGGTGTTCGACTCAGGGCATCAACATGCTTCATATGTAATCCTTTTCGGTGCTCAATCTCATAGTCGTACTCCTGCAGGAGCAACACCCATCTGGCCACTCGTGTACTCAAATCCTTTTTCCTTAATGTCAATTCAAATGCTTGACAGTCTGTGACTATTTTAAATTTAATGCCGAACAAGTACGGACTGAATTTTTTCACTGCTTCAATAATAGCCAACGCTTCTAACTCGTAGCTTGTGTACTTTTTCTCTGCATCACTTGTTTTGCGACTCATGTAGTGTACAGGATGCAAATCACCATCTTCAGAGCAATGCTGCATCAAGACCGCAGCATATGCCACAATTGACACATCCGTGTGCAACACAGTCTTCAAGCAGGGGTCATAAATTCTTAAAACTGGATGATTACCTAGTCTATGCTTTAGCTCTTCGAATGCTTCTTTCTGTTCATTGTCAAAATGAAAATTCATATCCTTCTTCAGTAGATCAGTCAAGGGTCGTGCAATCTGAGCGAAACATGGAATGAACTTTCTAAAATATGAAGCCAAACCGACAAAGCTATGAAGTTTCTTCAAAGTGGTGGGTTGTGGAAATCTCACCACTGCATCGATCTTTTCTGGTGAAGGCCTCACTGTCCCATTTTCCACCACATGACCAAGGTACTCCACTCTTCGTTGTACAAGTTGAGACTTCTTCCAGTTTACTTCTAAGCCATACTGGGATGCACGCAGTAGCACCAGTTTCAGGCGTTCAACAGCTTGTTTCTCATCCTCAGGGGCCTATTGCATATAAATACTGCTATTATAAACTTATAATATAAGACTCTTAAAAAATATTTTAGCAGTTGAGTTTTTCCTGTCGCATAAAAAATATTAGACTATTATTACGAGAAATAGACTCATATTACAAGTAAATTTTATAAGTGTTTTGTTGCATATACATTTTTACTAATAATAAAAGTTATTAGAAATTTTACGGGTATTATAAGCTATTATTACAAGTAAAACTGTGTTTCTGTTGCAAAAAACCTGCTTGCTTATATTATTTACTCATAATACAAGTAAATATTTCATAGGTGTTTTGAGTTTGTTAATAATAATATAAGTGTGACAACTTTCATTTTTAAGTCATCGAATTCCTTTTTAACCGACTTCAAAAGAAGGTACTAAATTCCACAGTATATACTGGGTGTTTTTTTATTCGTCGAAAACATTTTGGGGGTTAAATCAGTAAGTCATACTGATTAACTTTCACTATGGGACCAAGCCAGAAATCGCGAAAAAAAAATTGACCATCCCATACATTTTGGCTAGTCAGCTGACGATGTTTTGTATGGGAGGTTCAAATTTTTTTTCGCGATTTCGGGGTTGGTCCCATAGTGAAAGTTGGTCAGTATGACTTACTGACTTAACCCCCAAAATTTTTTCGACGAATAAAAAAACACCCAGTATTTTTCACCACAATTAAAAAAAATATAAAATTATATCTTCCGACAGTGATAGTAGTGACGAAATATCACTAAGGCAACCGCGGATGTTTAGAGACCGGCTGAGTTATATTCATTTACAAATATCAGAGACAATCTCACACAAATTTACCTAGCCCCAAACTAGGTTCTAGGCTTGTACTAGTCTATGGGTACTAGGCAACGATATACACATAGAGAAATACATACTTAAATATAGAGAAAGCATCCATGACTCGGGAACAAATACTCGCGCTCGTCACACAAATATTTTCCCATACCGGGATTCGAACCCGGGACCGCTAGCTTCTTAGGCAGGGTCACTACCAACTAGGCTAACCGCGTCGTTACTTATATTACAAGTAAAAGTTATTTTATAAGTTCTAAAAAATATTTATGCAATACAATTTAGCATACTTCTAAAATTATTTTTAGGACTGCTAACTATTATTACGACTATTAAATTTTATGCAACGCAGCACTATTATTATCAGTAAATTTTAGGAGTAAATAGCTTATAATATAAGCTATTATTTTTTATGCAATAGGCCCCTGCAATTATTATGACATCATCAATGAAAATTAAAATGAAACCCTTTTCTATCAAGTCCCTAAAAATTGCATTTATAAACCTCATGAACACCTTTGGGCACACCGACAATCCAAATGGAGCCCTCAGGAACTCGTATTGACCACTATGAGTGACAAATGCAGTATATTTTACTGAGTCTTTATGAACAGCTAGGTGAAAGTAACCATTCTTTAGATCCAACGTACTGAACACCTTAGCTTTGGCCAGCTTATCTATATGATCATCAATAATTGGGAGGGGATACTCATCTTTTACCATCTTTTTATTGACTTGTCTGTCAACACATATCCTTATACTTCCATCTTTTTTCCTCACCAACACTAAAGGACTTGCATACTCGGAATGACTTACCCGAATGATGCCTTCTTTAAGCCATTGTTTTACTTGTCTATCCACTTCTTGTTGTTCTGCGAAAGATAATCGCCGGGGTCGCTGCGCCACTGGCACATCGTCTTTTAAAATGATGTGCAACTGCACCGGGGCTTCATACACTTTAGTCGGCTGGTAGGTGTCCACTAGCTGCTTCACTTCGTTTTGTAGCGCCTGGTCGCCCATGTAACCTACAACATCAGAATTAACCACACCACACATAAGATTACCTAGCCAACTATCGAGCGATTTGAAAAATAGAACCCGACTGCCTTCCATAACAACAGTTACATTTACTAAGAATTCCTGACCAAGAATTATAGAAAATGGCATGACATCTTTAGGCACAATGTATAAAACAACGTCTTCGTAGCACTGACCGTCGATTGTAATGTTTGTTGTGAAATAGCCTAACGAAAACACACGCGTCGATGCTAGTCCCGTCAAAGACATCTCGGCCTTTACGTAATCTGGAGCACTTAGAGACACGTAGCAATCCCACGTAATTAAGTTTATATCGCTACCGGAGTCTATGAGAGCACAAACACTTTTATTGCACAACCAAATCTCTTTCATCGACTTACGAGATACCGGTATACTGCCAACATCGCCGCCATCTTTGTTGTTTACATTCATTCCGATCGCAATTTTGTTCATTCGGTCAGCCGCTCCGCTCTCGGTCTTCACTTCGTTCAACTCATTCGCCGACCTCGCCAACGTCGGATCATTGCCATTGGCTATGAAGTTGAATCCGATCCGCTCTGCTGGCTCTTCATTCAGTTCATTCGGCGAATCGTTCATCGTTTCTTTTTGAACGTACATTTGCTTCGAGAATCCGCCATCTTTATTACTTGCATGCGTATGATTTTTTCCAGGTGCAAAATTCGACTTGCTTGTTCCCGGTGTCGGCGGTGATGGACAATTCAACGCTATATGGCCAAACTGATTACACCGGAAACACTTTTGCCCTTTTTGCTTCTTTGGACAATCGCTTGAAACATGATTGCTTTCTCCGCAATTAAAGCACCTCTTCGTTATAACGTTTTCCCTCGGCCGGCTTATCTTCGTTTCATGCTTTGTAGTATTTTTCGACTTCTCTTTAATAGCTTCGTAAATTTTTAGCTTTTCCTTTAATTCTGCATACGTCGTCACGCCATACAGCATAATTTTATTGATTTCTTCGTCACGTATACCTTCTATGATGTACTTGATCGCGACATAATCTGGCATCTTCCCTCGTTTGCCAAGCTCCTTCATAATTAACATGTAATCTTGACATGTCTCGTCTTGTTTCTTCTTCCTGGCACTCATCATTTCGTGGATGGTTTTTACGTCAACTGAGTCTGGGAATTCCTTGGTTAAGTTAGTTTTAAGCTCCTCCCAGGTCTTGCAAATTCGCTCAGCCCGTAACCACAGCCCTGCAGTGCCCGTCAATGCACGTCGCGCCATGAGGAGCTGCTGCACCGCCGTCCAGCCAAAGACCTCGGCGTTGTCTTCGACATCCTGGATCCACCGGCTCACTGGATACGTCTTATCTTGTCCGGTAAATTTCGGAATTAGGCCATCCGTCAAGTGCAGCATCGCACCGCCACCTTGCGCCGCCATTGTTGGTTCCGTCGTTGCGTCTTCAAAATCTGCTTGCCGGCTACCCCGTCTTGAGTCTTTCGGCATTTTCGTCGTCGTCGTTTTAGGTCGTGCTGCGTCGTCTGAGTCGTCTTATATTGCTGCCACGTTTTCAAAACCCAGAGCCCGTTCTTCGCCACGTTCGTCGGCACGTTTTCGGTGAACTTTAATCTGCTTGGATCCTCTTGATCCCGGACGAGCCCCCAAAATTGTAGCTTCTGGATTTTGTAGTGAAACCAACCTTTACTGATACTGCGTTTATTTTTGAAAAAAAATTATGAAAAAAAGAAAAACTTTACAAATTAAAACTTCTTTGCAGTCTACACACGTCCTACGTTCGTAACAGTCGTCTTTCGTCTCTCTCGCTCACACACTCTCTCAGCCTTTCTAACCCCTTTCATTCAATTGCACACACCGTCAAATTGCTTTGCAGGTGTGTGCAGGTTTCCTCACGATGTTTTCCTTCACCAAAAACCTCATGGTAAATTTGCAAATTATATTTCGCACATAAATTCCGAAAAACTTAGAGGTGCGAGCCCGGGTTCGAACCCACGACCCCCTCTGCTTAAGAGTCGGCAGGTCAAACCATTAGGCTACCACGGCTTTTTTTAGTATAATAATTGTTTAACTGTCTATAAATACTTAAATTAAGCATTGCTAAATTATACTAAATGGTAAAGAAAAATTTTTACAAAAAATCCGTCTTCAAAAACCCACTAAAAAGGGTTAAATAAAGACCGGCCTCCTAGGAGTCCTAGGAATTGCCTATTTAGTGCCTGATAGGTACATGAAATATCCGAGCCGGTGTCAAGTAGGTAAACACAATAGCAATGACACAATGATTCTTGCCACCGACTTTTATATATTTTATGTACCTATCAGGCACTAAATGGGCAATTGGGGATCGCCTAAAAAAAAAACTACTCGTTTTTATTTTTTTATTCGAAAGAATAGACTTTTATAAGCAAATAAAAAAAATATCAGATTTTTTGGTTGCGTCATATAATTATAAAAAATAAAAACAGTTTATTAAATCTGGGACGGACTAAGATGGACACTAACCTTAGTCCGTCACATAATTAAAAAAAACAGTGACAGATGTGCCATTGACAGCTACCTTGTCATGAAATAAACAACATAACCTTGGCTTGTGAAATTTTTATGCCCGATTTTTGCTCGTACATCACATAAACTTCCAGTTCTTTTCACCTCAACATAGCCAACTGCACTCTCTACATAAGACTGCCGTGATGACCTTAAAAGCAAAATATGTGGTTCTATTCATATTTTGCAGTTTTCAAATTCCGGTATCAGTTCCAAGTCGTCGTAGCAGCTATCAAGGTTAGGTTCAGGGTACAAAGCAAGAGTTATCGTCGTAGTTATTATCGTGGGTAAGCAGTCGAAAAATTAAAAGAAATCCAGAGAACATACCGAAAACTTAGAGAAAGACGCGGGAATAAAATCACAAGCGAAGGTTATGTTGTTTATTTCATGACAAGGTAGCTGTCAATGCAGGGGGGGCACACTTAGGGCCGTATTAATAAACTGATCTTGTGTGAGACGCCCTTCACAAGATGCGTCAAAAATGACAGTTTTCTATGGATTGACGTTTACTTTGACGTATCTTGAGACGGGGATCACAGTTGAGACGAGTTTATTAATACGGCTCTTTGAATGGTTACCATTTTCATTGACATTGACATTGACAAAACGTCAACTGTCAAACATGTGTCAGTCCAATGTCAGTCAGTCAAGCGTTGTCTGTGCGGAAATGCGTTTCTCCTAGTTCTCTCAATATTAAAATGTATTGCTGAATACTTTGTTATTGTGACACCATAGAACCGAGTCATAATAAAGTGACATACTGAGAGGCGCAAAATGGATGTCACTTTATCATGAAGAGTTCGGTTCTATGGAGAGTCTCAATATAATGTTTCGGTGGTAAACTCTACGACACATGCCTAGGTACGTATATATATATATATATATATATCGTATAGCTTTAGTTCAACCACAGCTCTCTAGGTGGCAGCACTTGTCATACATGCAAGTTTGGCCATAGAGTTGCCACTCTTTTCCTCTATAGTTACTTTACTCTTTGTGTCAATATGGCACATCTGTCACTGTTTTTTTTAATTATGTGACGGACTAAGGTTAGTGTCCATTTTAATCCGTCCCAGATTTAACCTTTTGACCGCCGTAGTCTGATATATAAGACACCCAATGTCCAGCCACTATCGCCGTAGTCTTATATTTAAGACATTTTTTCTGTATGTTTTTTGCAAGGATTTTTTATTTATACCGATTTAACTCCACTGATTCGGATATGAAAGCCGCTCTAATTGTTAATTAAACAGCTACGAAATTACTCTGTTGGTTTATTTTTATTTTCTAGATGAAAATAAATTTGAAAATATGACATTAGATTATCTATAATTTTGCTGTAGTCCCGTCGCCAAAGTCTTATATAATAGACACCAGTGATGTGACGATGACTTGATTGTAACATTTAAGTATATCGACTCACTCAACGATGTTTGTAAGATATTTATTCATAATATGGACTTGCTCGGCTAGCCTATTTTATTTCCTTACCTATTTTCTCATAAAATAACGATATATTATGAACTGTGCCAGTTATGGCATGAATGG
Organism: Tortrix viridana; assembly: GCA_963241965.1. Classification (NCBI taxonomy): domain Eukaryota; kingdom Metazoa; phylum Arthropoda; class Insecta; order Lepidoptera; family Tortricidae; genus Tortrix; species Tortrix viridana. The sequence goes on along the minus strand of OY725171.1, from coordinate 38,788,765 downwards.
CATGTGTCATATATTAAATTCGACTCGGATGACAAAATACAATTTGTTTCACCAACAGGTAAGGTTTGTAAGTTATACCCATTGTGTTCAAATAATTCAAAAAAGTCCGATTTCTGGGATCCGCTTATCCCGTGCCTTTCACACAACCAACCCTTTTTGCAAGTGCGAAGGAGTCGGATTCGGGTCCGAGAATTCAGATGCTGTGGATAAAGGCACTTAGGTATACTTTCGTCATTCGTCATGCGTCATGCCCGTCTGCCCGTTGGTCTGTCCATCCATATAACACAACCATTTCTTCGCATAGATATGTGATACTTAATCGACTTTATTTATAACTAATTATTTTCGTTGCGACAGTGAGTCAGGATGAACTACGTAAATAAAAAGATTTTTTATTTGTTAGCCAGAAGGATGGACTTAATTTTTTTTTTTTGGTTTTAAATAAATACCTTAAAACGTTAATGAGTTTTTATACTAAGTAGATATTTAAATCAATATAGCGATGCTTATCGAGGTACAACGTCCACCCCTATTAAGTCATTGTATTCTCAATAACAATCATTACAGACTACGCCGTCGTCTTAAATATGAGACCGCATGTGACGTCAGAGATATAAAATAGGAAATTTTAGTGGTATGGCTCACTCGATATTTCAAAATAATGTTCAAATTAAAAAATTAATAAATGGTACAGATTTGCTATCTCAAAATTTTGAATACCATACGTATTTTGAAATTACAATATTTAATTACCAAAATAGTTGTGTAACTGTGTGAAATTGAATTATTACTTATGTCAACAACTTTGAAATGTTCAGTTTCGATACTTTTTAAATATGGTCAATCCTCTCTCTTATAATGTCAACTTATCAACAAATATCCAATAAAGCCTACGCCAATATCTGATATATAAGACCGCTTATGACGTCAGATATATGAAATAAGAAATAATAGTAATGTAGCAATGTCAACCGATAGATTTTTATGAGTGGTAAAACACATGGAACCAAACCATTGATAAAGGGAAGAAACCATTAATAAAGAAATTGGTAAACGTAATTTAGTTATAATAATGTATTTTATTGAATGATACAGTGGTAAAAAGGGTATTATTACTTAATATTTATTACAAGAAAAATCCTATCGTAACGCATGTGGCAAGCACTACACCATTTCCTGTTATTTTATATAGGCGGCGACATGAGCCCGTTCGATGACAGACCAAGCGGCGGTTAAAAGGTTAACAAACTGTTTTTATTTTTTATAATTATATGACTCAACCAAAAAATCTGATATCATTTTTATTTGCTTATAAAAGTATATTCTTTCGAATAAAAAAATAAAAACAAGTAGTTTTTTTTTAGGCAATCCCCAATTGACAATAGCAACTTTTTTAAAAGGTATGCTGAAAAAAATCAGGCTTGTCTATACATATGTTTCAAAAACCTAATTTTTTTCAAATTTTTTTATAGAGAGAATAAATAAACAAATTTCTGCTAATGCCTAAAGAGCGTAAACGCCATATGGTCTGTATTACGTCACAGCTAGGGATGTGAAAACCGGTAAAAAGTTGATTGAATATTATGGTGCTGCCAGTTCTTGATCACTGATTTCGTATTGGGTAATTTGCCTGGCGAAAAAGTCGAGCAAAAAAAATGCGGGCGCTGTTCGGAATGAAATTGGCAACATGATCCAAGGTTTACTCTAAACTGTGCTGGTTGCTATTTGAAAATAAGTAGTTCCAGCTGTCACCACACGCTCAATTCGTAATGTTGATACAAATAACGAATATAATATTTTATTCTAGTCATAGACATTAATATACTAGCGTAATACTCGTAGACGACCAGACTTTTATTTCCCGCGTGACCAAAACAGACATATCTTATTGTCTTAAATGTCGTAATGTCTGTAATTTTGTCCAACTTTAAATAATTTGTCGAGCAATTACATACATACTGAATTACGCTGTCGGCAGTGAGACCCTATAGGGCTCTCCGAGCTCTAAAGTGTCCTACCTAAAGGTTTTTCTTTCGCTATCTCTCGCACTCTTATTCGTGCCGTAAGAGACGGCGTTCTAGCTTGCACATTCACTGTGTCTATTACGCTAGTATATTAATGTCTACGATTCTAATACTCATACATACATATATTATAAAATTTATAAAATCAATTAAACGTTATTTTATTCATTGCTGTACCAGCAATCCCTATTTTTTATTATTGAGCTTTATTCCACAAAGCGAATATTATTGCAACTAGGTATGTTATGTTCAGTTGCAGGTCTTCTCAAAGCATCTGATAGACGTGGTTAAAGCCGCCCTTGGATGTTTTCACTGGAAGACATCATTTTTCCAATATGTATTGTTTTCCAAGTCATCTTCCTACTGTAAAAATAAAAATGAAAGTTCTAGTTATATGGCTAAGTACCTATTTAAAAATAAGTCATTTACGTTTTAAGAAATATGTCTACTTGATTTTTTCATTAGTTGTTAAATGTAGTACTTACATTTAAATGATTTTCACATATGAGTTGACGTGTTTTAGGTATTTGATTATGGCCAGCCGCATGACACCACTCTGGCAAGTTGCTACTCGGCACAGTAAAGAATCTCATGTGAGGTTTATTTTTCGAGGTGTTGTTACAACCCTTCACAAAGCAGTATTTCGTTGTAGTTAGCACCGGTCTATCAAAGTCCATTTTCGCTCGACTCCGTAGGTCCAATGCTGCCAAGTTCAATCGTATAAAGAGAGTCCGTCGGGTTCAAAATCGTTAGCCAGGTCAATCAGGAATGCAATGTTCGTCAAAAGTCCGTAGAGAGCGCATAAATCAATTAATAAGACACAAACAAACAATCGCAGCTGACAAAAAAATTTTTAACAAAAAATAAAACCGTCTTCAAAAATCTACTAAAAAGCGTTAAATAAAAACCAGCCACATAGGAGTCCTAGGAATAGCCTATTTATTGCCGAATAGGTACATAGAATATATCCAAGCCGGTGTCAAGTAGGTATACACAGTAGCAATGACACCATGATTCTTGCCACCGACTTCGATATATTCTATGTACCTATTCGGCACTAAATAGGCTATTCGTAGGACTCCTATGTGGCTGGTTTTTATTTAACGCTTTTTAGTAGGTTTTTGAAGACTGTTTTATTTTTTTGTTAAATATTTTATTTTTCGCTTTTTTGTGATGCACCTCTTATTATTATGTGATAAACTAAAGCACATAAACATCACATTAAGAAACAATAGATAGCCTAATACCAATCTCTCATCACCCTTAACAAAATGTCGCTGCCCAAGATGCAGGGCCGTTAATCATTGAGGAGTTCTCCCGGTACTTCACCATCACTTGCACTTCACCATATGCATTTTAAGAGGTACTCACAAAAAAAAACCCGAGCCCATTTGATATAAGGGCCGACTTACTATGGAAACCCGACTATGGCCTTTACGAAACATAAATTCGATCGGACTCGAAATCATGCCAGGCTGACCGCTGGCAGACTTGGTGTATTGTCAATAGGGTGGTCTAGACTACAATGTCCCGGTAATCCCATTCGTGTACTCGATGACGTAGTTTCGTCGTACTTTTAGGTGATCGTAATGCGGTCCGATTAGCGAAACTGCCAAGAGGATGTAAGGCAGACCCGTTTTTTTTTACTTTGATAAGTAACTTCTATTGCTACGAAAACGTTTCATTCGTGTACTCTATGACGTAGATTACGTCGAAAAAATACCAACTTTTCTCTTCGATTGTACCGAACCTGCCAGGTTGCGCATTGGCAGACCAAAGTTTTGTGGGTCTAATAGTACACTCCTCTCGCTACAAAGTGGCATATTTCGTGTACTCGATGACTTAGGATAACTTACGGTCCCCTCAAAGTCTAAAATGTTACCGCACTTATACAGGGTGTAATAGATAGGAAGGCGTGTCGTCGGCTGCCACTCTAGAGGTGGCGGTGGTGTCATGTAAAACTACAATATTTTAGAGGCATCACCACATGAAGTTTTTTGTATAAAAATTTAGTCATGCTGCCAATTTGACTACGGGACAGCGCCCTCATTTTTACCAGTCTTTTTGCTGAGCTATACCTACCTTTTTACTTTAACATTACTTTGCCGGGATCTGGTCAACTCACAAAATATCGAAAGTTAAGAAACACACACACAAATATCGATAGTCTTATATCGAAAGGTATTGATCGGGCTTTAGTCAAGGTCTTGCACAACGGCAAAAGGGATTCTGCTAGAAAGGCTCCATGGCCTTGAGCGTGGTACTCTCGCGCGGATTGGTAAAGAAAATTCGCCAAACCGCCACACGAATAAAAGCCGCGAGACATGATATGATAATTATAAGAAAATTATAAATTAGATATACATATTAAATTTATATTATTACCTACACTTTTTAGTTATTATCAATTTATGAAATATTTTTATTCAATAGTATAAAGTTAGTGGCTTTGTTACTAAACAGTTCTCTTTTGAATATTAATGATTATTTTACTGATTTATTTTTATTTTTAGTAAGTTCAAGAAACGACGAACGAACGGGTTTGGCTAAGAAAAGATCAGTTACAATGTACCATCATTCTACCAAAGACATCAGAGATGTGCCATTCGCTGAGCCGATTGTGGTTCGTGATGAACTTTCTGAAAGAGATGCGTACTCGGAAGCGCTCGATGAGGCCGCGGCTTCTTGTGATCAAGAGAAACGGAATAAGAAATTGCAAGATATGACTAACAAAATTGCAGTGACGAGACATAATGTTGAAAAAGAATACAAAGACACAATAACATTTTTGAATGGACTTCCTAAAAGTAAACCCACGAGTACCAAACCCGTTGTGAGTACTGCATAGACTTCAGGTACCTCAGTATGTTGGTTTAATACGTTCAATGCCGACAACTCTACATACCCATTTTGTATGGAAATCTTGGAACTTGGCATTGAATGTTTCCACATCGCTAATAACTAACATCGTATTTATTTACTTTTAAGAATAACGCCTACAAAGATGGCCATCGCTTGCAAATGCAAAGAGACGATCGTCAAAGAACATTGCAACAAGAATTTAGAAATATTGAACGAGAAAGCCGGCAGCATGGATCTGTGGTAATACATACGATTATATAGAGTTATAGGTATCGCCACGAGAGTTGAGGTGAATGGTTACACACACAGCTACATAGAGTACCAATAGCAAAAAAGGTAGTGAATGAACTAATGAGTGAATGTGATTTAAGTGCACGATTGAATTATATATTTTCGAAAAATAGGTAAAAAAAACAGCAACAAAATAAAAATATGCTTTAATAAACTAGTCACTCGATATTGAATAAATGTTGACCGTCATTTATAAGTTATACCTAAAATGATAGAATACTCTGAATATAATTTCCCGACTTTGTCCATTTAATGTTTTCCCACGACCCATCCTTTCACCAGAAAACACCTTGTTTCCGTAGTTATTCAAATAACCATCCGTTTTCTTACTTGTGGAAAATGCAGTTGTCAATATGACAACGATAAAACTAGTGCCACATGATGCAATACCTGTCTGAAGAGGTTTGATAACGAAATGATGAAGTAATGAAAATGTACGTAAAAACAACACATACCTACATAAATACTTTTATTAAAAAAAAAATAACAATTTAAGGATTGTGCCAGAATGATAGTGGACAACTTTATGATCATATAAATACTTGATCCTGCGTCAAAGAGTAAAACTTTTAAGTCGTTTATAAAGGCCAGTTTAGTGTATTTTTTGACAGGGGCAGGCACCAATTTAAATTCTAATGCATTGTCAAGATGGGACGAATAAGCTTTGAAGTTCGCAAAAATATTTTGGACGACTGGTGCAAATTAAAGGGTATGATGTTCAGAAAACTGGCTAAAAAGTATTAGTTAGTCCGTCAGGTGAGCACAAATTAATAAATTGGTGAAACTACTGGTTAGCAAGATCTGCCTTAGTCCGCCAGAAAGCGAGGAACGTGGGACTCAGCACTGGAGAAGAAAGTGGTGCGGATGTTTCTACAAAAACCGTCCCTTTCGGTACGAGACGCCGCAAAAAAAAAACAATACGTCGCTCGACGATTCAGCGAATCAAACTCAGATATAACTTAAAAACGTACAAAAAACAAAAACAGCCCAAACGAGATGATAAGTAGACGGCAGCTGTCCGAAAACGTACTAGAAAACTCTACGATCGTATACTAACCAAAAAAAGGCTATGTATGATAATTAATAATGGACGATCAAACATACTGTAAATTTGATTTTAAAACCTTACCTGGACCCCAGTTTGTCACGGTACCCGCTAGTAAAAAGGTTAATCAAAAGGATAAGTCTATCTGTGTTGAGAAATTCGGCAAGAAGATAATTAGTTTGACAAGCAATTTGTCAATGCGAGATGCGATCTAAAGCATTATTTAGCACAGTAAACTTAAACGCTAAAAGAAAGGAGGAAGGAGTGCTTGCAGAAAAGGCTGCTACACTTCATCAGAAAGCACAGGATGCCGACTTTATTTTGGCCAGAATTGGCATCATGCCATTATTCTAAAGCTACACTAGAATGGCATAAAGCCAACAAGGTGGACGTAGTTGAAAAAGACATGAACCCACCTAACAGCCCCGAAGTCCGACCTATTAAAAGATACTGGGCTATAATAAAGCGGCACCTACAAAAAACTGTCAAAGCTGCATCGTCAGTCAATGACTTCAAGAAAAAGTGAAATATCAAATCAGAAATAGTGACAGACTTGGTCGTCCAAAATCTGATGAAGAATATTACAAGAAAAGTTATATTGCAAGCAAAATAAGCAGTTTATAGTGAAGTCTTGAGACTAAATAAGAGATGGACTAACATCGAATAAGCCCAAAGAAAATGATGACTATCACCGAAAGAGCCGGAATAAGAAAAAGACAAACAAAAAATATGACCAAAGATGACAAAGGCCACCGACCGAAAGTGACGAATGAAGAATGTACGACGAAAGCAGAATGAGACGAATTAAGAACTTGACAAAATACGAATGGGACGACCCAAGACGATACCAAATCGCTCCACTAAGCCATTACATTGTGGGTGAAACGCCGTAGTATGTTTGATTTTACTTCCATATGATTCTACAAATTCTTTAACCTGTCTTGATGTAAAAATTGTTCCTCTGTCTGTTATGATTTCCTTTATTCCTCTGCAAAACTCATCGTTTTCTTGTTCTCTGCCCAAATTATAATCTGACAAAGAGTACAAACACATTCCGTCCTGCTCTTGTTGTATTTGATCCACCGTATTTTCTGGTTCTTCAGATAATGGATTTCTACTCGGAAAATCCGCTATTACATTTTCTTTACCCTTGCAATTTACAATATCGAAATCCACTCCTTGGATTGTTAATGCCCCCATCTTGCTAATCTTCCGTTCATATCTCTTCTATTTCTCAGCCAAACCAAAGCACGATGATCTGTAACCACCTGAAACTGTATGCCCCATAAATAATGTTTAAATTAATTTAAAGCCCATATAAGACCTAAGCATTCCTTTTCCGTTATTGCATATTTTATCTCCGCTGTACTCAACTTCCTGGAAGCATATGCTATTGGTTTCATGATATCAGTTCCTTGCATGACACAAGCTCTAACAGATTTATCCGCTGCATCAACAAAAATCTAGTTTTTAATTTATCATCCGAAGTATAATATGCCAATATTGGTGCTTGGCATATAGCATGTTTCAATTTCTCGAAGACATGTTGCGCTTCCTCTGTCCACTTAAATTATTTATCTACACACATAAGTCCTCTATAATGCGTTCAGAATCCGTTGGCAATGACCAGCTTTACAACAATCAATTTTACTATGATAATTTTCTTATCTGTAGCAGTAACATAATGTTCTTATAACGATATAAAATATGATAAAGTTCATCATCATCAGCCGCAAGACGTCCACTGCTGGACAACGGCCTTCCCCAAGGTTTTCCACAACGATCGGTCCTCTGCTGCTGTCATCCAGCGGTTTCCCGCGACCTTTATCAGATCGTCGGTCCACCTTGTGGAAGGCCTGCCGACACTTCGTCTCCCGGTTCGCGGTCGCCACTCTAGAACCTTTCCGCTCCAACGGCCATCGGTTCTACGAGCAATGTGCTCCGCCCACTGCCACTTATGGTTTGCTATTCGGTGAGCTATATCAGTTACTTTAGTTCTCCTGCGGATCTCCTCATTCCTGATTCGATCTCGCAAGGAGACACCCAGCATATTATGATAAAGTTATGAGTTTCAAATTTCGAACTTCTTTGAAAAACAAAACAATTTTATTTGACCTCAATTCTAATATCATTCGAGATGACATTTAATTCGAAATGAAATGTCAATTGCATACAATTTTGACAAATCTCGTATGTTAGTTGATAATTTGATATCGAATGATATGATAGCAGAGGCCGACTCTAGATTGTCTCTGAATTAAAAAAAACTACGGTTGCCGCCATTTTTGACGTTCTAATAAATTGATCAATGCCGGCTATGCCGGTCGTAACATGCGGTTCCTGAACACATCATAGAGAGCTTATAATATGTATGTAGATAAAATAGTGTATGTAACTGTACATAATTAGGCATTAAAACACTCGTGTGATGTTATTATGAAACTCGCCTGTCGGCTCGTTTCATAAACACACACGTATTTCAATGCCTCTCATTATGCACCAGTCACATAAACTACTATTATTCTTTCTTGTCAAATCTAGACGTGAAGGTTCGCTATGTGAAGCGTACTGGCTGCATCAATAGTGGGCAGTATTTGAAAGTTTATACTTGAGAAAGAATGTCGATTCGATTTGAAATGGTGTGTCAGTTATCGATCAGATTTTAATGTATGGCCTCATATAAAATTATATTTGTATTCCACCATTTGTTGCGATTCTTGATTTAAACAAGGGTACGGGTCCGTATTAAATACTTTTATTTAGATGAATACAAATATATTTTTATATGAGGCCGTACATTCAAATCCGATCATTTGCACCTCGACAAGTAAGTTACCCTACTATGTACAGTTACAGAATACCAATAGAAGAGACACGCTTAACAAATGACAGAAAACGGCAATACATAGATATATCCTCCACAAAACCTCCACTAAATAGCATTTTTAATTTTTTTATTAATTCCATATCGCACTTTACCTACTACCTAGAAAATGACAATTATGACAAATTATTCCTGCGGGTCATAGAACATCCTGTGCTCTCATGACCAAACGTTAGGCAACTGCAATAACATAATAATTATGCCAAACGAAATAAATTTGATCAAAGAAACAGGGCCCTCATTCTACATTGTCTTTTCCCCTATTGTTATCGTATTGTCAACGTGGTGACAGCTCTTATTGACTTGACAGTAAAGGCGACCGAGTCAAAAACAATACGATTGCAATAGGGCAAAGTCAGTGCGGAATGAGGGCACAGGTAAAAATAGCTTGAAAATACGTAATATATTATGCCCTGTAACTTTATTCTCTCGGGATAGATTTTTTGTGCCCATAGAAGGAAAGTAAGCTCAATTAAAGAACTTTCATTTGAAATCAGTTTCATAGCCCGACCCCATTTGGGCCAGAGTCCATACAAAATTGTCCGATTTCCTTTAAAGGTTAGTATTTTTTGAGACAATAATCATTATAGCAAAAATAGCGCAGGAACACGTCCTTGCAGTTTTTTCATAGCGTTATCACGTCTCGTGATAAAAAATCCTAAACAAAAAACGAAGTAATTTATATCAATGATTTTTGGGTACAATGTTTATATTGGAATTTGCCCCAAATGTATATCAACAGTATTAATATATTTCAATAAATGTCGACACAGCTAAAAACTTTCGGACCGGCCCTCGTATAGTGCGCATTCACATTATGGAGTTTAACCTTTTAACCGCCGCTTGGTCTGTTATCGAACGGGCTCATGTCGCCGCCTATATAAAATAACAGGAAATGGTGTAGTGCTTGTCTTATATATCAGACATTGGCGTAGGCAGGGAATAGAGAATAAGGGGAACTGGCATGGTCGCCTATTACTTAGAAAACCAGTGTCGCCAAACTCACACAGCCATAGTTAAATTGATACACGGCACACTATTGCAAAACCCTTTTGATTGGTAAAAAGTTACAATACTCATACGGTGTTACCGAGTACCATTTACAGAAAGGATCTCTACTCTAACTTAGGCAGTTTACGGCCTAAAATAGAGTGTAACAGAAATGTGACATATGTCTTTTTAGTTGTTGACGCTTGATTTCCAGAAAAAGCATCGTAGTCCAGCTACTCGGCAATAGATGGTGCTATATTCAGTTCTGGTTGAATTTAAATGTTTCGATACGCCCGATAACGTCCGAAACTAAAAAGTCGTACGTGGCTTTGAATTTCGTATTACGACAAGACCTTTTGGCATAAAGAATAGGGATGCGGGTACAACATAGGTAGTTGTCGATATTTTGTGATATTTATATTAATATTTGGTTTCTTTGTAATGTAGCGACCATGTAAACGGGTCATTCTATAATTGTTAAAATTATGAATAATTAAAAAGTAGCAGGAGTCATGTATGCATACATATAATAAAATTATTGAGAAGGAGAAATCTGTACATTGCAGATATTTAAGAAAAAAAAAGCCGTGGTAGCCTAATGATTTGACCTGCCGACTCTTAAGCAGAGGGTCGTGGGTTCGAACCCGGGCTCGCACCTCTAAGTTTTTCGGAATTTATGTGCGAAATATAACTTGTAAATTTACCATGAGCTTTTCGGTGAAGGAAAACATCGTGAGGAAACCTGCACACACCTGCAAAGCAATTTGACGGTGTGTGCGAAGTTCCCAATCCGCACTGGGCCCGCGTGGGAATTATAGCCCAAACCCTCTCATTATGAGTGGAGGCCTGTGCCCAGCAGTGGGACGTATATAGGCTGCATTAATAAGAAAAAAATGTTTGGGGGTCTTAAATCATTGACAGAACACATTTCAATCCTTTTTAGAATTCCTGTTTGTCCGTGAATTTGTTCGCGAACTCCGAATGGATTAAAAAAATACCTTTGGATGATGGTGGTAATGAAACACAGGTTGCCAATTTCAAATATTTACTTATTTACAGAATATTTAACATGTTTATTATTTAATCAACATAAAAATGTAGTAAATTTAGTAATATCTTTTTACAATCACCGGATTTCTACGCTTTTTTGTTATTTGGCTTTACTTCAATTAGCATAGGACAGTTAACTTAGTAAGTTAACGTAGCACTGAATACATTTTGCCATGATTGTGTGCTGAGTCAGCGTCATCCAGTGAACCGGTTATTATTACACCAAGAATTTCGTTTACATCGATCGATCGTTTCGTTTTTCGTTTTCGTTTCGTTGTTTCGTACACAACAAACCTTCAACACAATAGTCAAAATACTCACGGTTAATACGATTTTCTGTGTTGGAACTGCATTCTCGCGGATAAAACGCTTCCCTTTTGGCGAAATCCAGAAATCGTTGTCTAAAAAATGCTCTGAGTAAATAGTGCTAGAAAACATTGGGAACCAATTTTCTCTTCCTGTGACATCCATCCATTTTTTTTAACATTTGGATTTTTTGGGAATCTCAAACAGTTGATAAGACTTTTTAAACATAAACTAAGCCACCACTGGATCTCCACTTTCATCTTAAGTGCAGAAAGGTTTTACAGGCTATGTAACGGTAAGTAGGTATTAATTACAATTTACATTATTATTATTATTATTTATTTATTAAAAAAGATGAAATTACAACATATATAGGAACATATGTCCCACAAAACCGTTTGCACAGTTTGACATGGTCGTAAATTGTAATTAACTTTTAAATTACTGTATCTATTACATTCTTCCACATCGCGATTAACATAATAATTGATTAAACTTTTATCGATATGAATGTCGATAAAACTTAGTACAGCACTCGAGTAGCGAGTATTGTTGACAGTTGGAGTAGCGGAGTAGGTAGCGAACAATCTAGATTGGTTGGCAGGTGGCATGATATATGATTATGAACTGTAACTTCTAAGGCATAGAGTAGATTATTACTCAATATTGGACGCGAATTATATCAATGAAGATTAACATTTGTATTATTTCAATAAATAGTAAAATAATACTTGCTGATGATAAGAAATGCCCGCATTAGACATCGTTTTTGTTCTGCTTGCATTTTTGCAGCTTGAGATAGCACAACACGGCATTTTTACATTGATAATTATTTTTTTCTCAATTACACAAACGTCATGTACACCGAGTCGGTTGACATAAGACTGATAATAGTCTGTGGGCGAAGTTTGTGCAACTGCACAAACTCTCGGCGACACGGGAACGCCCACTTGCGTCCTCCATTAGTTTTCTTCTCCGTGGGCGTAGGCTTTATTGGATATTTGTTGATAAGTTGACATTATAAGAGAGAGGATTGACCATATTTGAAAAGTATCGAAACTGAACATTTCAAAGTTGTTGACATAAGTAATAATGCAATTTCACACAGTTACACAACTATTTTGGTAATTAAATATTGTAATCTCAAAATACGTATGGTATTCAAAGTTTTGAGACAGCAAATCTGTACCATTTATTAATTTTTTTATTTGAACATTATTTTGAAATATCGAGTGAGCCACCCCACTAACATTTCCTATTTTATATCTGACGTCACATGCGGTCTCATATCGGTTCCGTCTGCTCAGCCGCCGGTAGCGGACGCGTCCACTGTTTGCATTAGCTCTGTGATGAAATATTTGCGAAGCTAAATTGCGATTGGTCCGATTTAGTAACTTTAATTCCTTGTTACTCTTATTGCTCTCTAACGGATCGACTCCTCCTACTGGGCGGTCTTAGAAAAGGACAGGTAGTGTTATCCGAGTGCCATTGGGATCGAACCGGCGTCATTGGATTGCGAGGCCAGTGTCCACACCATTCGACCAAGCAACGCTTCGTGACGGCGGCGAAATAAACAGCCTGGTTGGGTGCAGTGACGTCGGAGAGGCGAGTGCATCGGCTACGCCAAGCCGCTACGAGGTGCTACGCGACACAGCGGCGTCTAGTGTGCTACACAGCATGGCACTAGTACCTAGGACTATCGGTGAGCGCGTGAGTACACCTACGCAATATATGTCTAGATCGGATAGTGGCGAGATGATATGTCAGGCGTGTATGGAGCCACTTGCTGTGGGGGAGGAATACCTACAATGCATGGTAGCCAACTGCGGCAAGCTGTACCATTACTTGTGCAATAACAAGGTGCTCACGTCTGAAGAGAAAGCCACATGGGTATGCCCGGAGTGCTGCAATGTACGTAAAAAAGGTGGGCGTAACTGTGATACCCCTGTCGGCACCCCAGTCAATATCAAGAATATCGCCTACAGAAAAAGACCTGAAACTCCCCTACTTGCTCCGCAACCGAAACCGGAGGATAAGTCTGCGTCGATCGCGCGAGATTGGCAGATTTCTTGTGACCCTTTATCACTAAGGTGAAACCTCCCATCTTTCCCCGCAGCCCGTGCCAGAGAGGGACTCAGTATCGTTTGTGCGCGAATTGCAGCTAACTCGTGACCAAATGACTACACTAACCATCCAACTGGCAGATGCAGTTTCCACTATTGCGCAGTACCAGGTGGCGCTTGCCGAAAGCACCAAGAAGTTTGAGGCGGTTAATGAGAGGCTTCCAAAACTGGAAGGAGCACCAGCATGTTACTGCAAGGCTGTCAAATCCGGGCCAACTCAGACGGGGGCAGATGCAGTATCACCCAAGATGAAGCCCAAGCGAAAGCGCAAGACTAGTGGCCTCAAGCGCTCGAAGAGTCGTGTTGAAGTTACTGAGGGTGGCGCGACTGCGGTAGTACCTGAGGAAACGCCGGTAACTCAACCGCCTAGTGTGGCGCTGGTGTCGCCAGCTAGAGACGACGTGAAGGTGGATAGTGGCCCCAGTACTGAAGAGGAGGAGGCGGCTGGTGATTTTCAGGAAGTCCGCTACCGGAAGAGACGCTTCACCTCTGTACGGTGTACGGCTGGTCCGGATGTAACCTCGCTAAGAGCTGTTGAACACCGTAGATATATTCACCTGTGGAATATGATTTCTGGACCAAATGAGATACGAGCATATTTGCAGACTTTGAACCCAGAATGCACCTTCACAGTGGAGGAACTCAAGCCCAAAGGTGACTACAAGTCTTTTAAAATTGGTGTTCCACCTAGAATGTATGACAGGTGTCTATCCGCGGATGTCTGGCCGGATAATGCCAAAGTCAAGGCTTGGTTATTTCGAGGATCGCAAGGAAACAGGAACCCAGCAGTTCGATCCTAAAAATAAGTCGAAATTGAGACCGAAGCCTACCTTAAACATCATTTACCAGAATGTCAGGGGTCTCAACACGAAGCTCAGCTACTTTAGGCTCAATCTTTTATCTCTGGAGTGTGATGTTGTGGCTGTGACGGAGTCCTTTCTCACGGGGGCTATTGAAGACTCTGAGCTCGCTTGGGGTGGTTGGAGTATAACCCGTCGAGATCGCGCCACCGGCTCGCGTGGGGGTGGCGTGTTGCTTGCTGCGCGCCCCGGTTTAGAGTTGCGGCGCTGCCGAGAGCTCGAAACGCGCACAGGGGAGGATCTTTGGGTGTCTTTCTCCCTGGGTCAGGGCATCTGCCATCTATGTGTGGTGTATATTCCACCAAGTGCTACGGACGAGGTTTACATGTGCTGGTTTCAGACTGTCGAACAAGTATTGGACTCGCTGAGTGGTACTGTGTTTATTGTGGGTGATTTGAATTTAAATCCTCTTTATACGTCTCAGAGTATTTTGTGTTATTACAGCTATTTTTTAACTGTGTGTGGTCTGAATGAGAAGAATGAAGTGATGAATGCCCTTGGTGGAAAGCTTGATGTTGTGCTGGTGTCAGAGCGTATTCGTGGAGTAAGTGTTCTTGAAGTTCAGGGAGGAGGTTTAGTGCCTCGACGTGATGCTTACCATCCACCGTTAGACATTTCGTTCCCTTTAGACGAAGCCGCGAAGCGTCCCACCAGCGTTAAAACTGATCCTGGCAATGTAGACTCGAGATGGGACTGGAATTTTGCCAACGGTGACTACAGGCTTCTGTACAAACTCGTTTCCGAAGTTAACTGGCAGAGTGTTCTTGATTCCGAGGAAATCAACATTGCGGTTGACAATTTCTACAATATTATGTACGGTATCTTTGATGCCTGCATACCCAAGAAGTCCCGCTCAAAGCGCGTCAGTCGTCGTTTTCCGGTTTGGTTTACTGCTGAATTGATCGCTGACATAGCACGAAAAGCGGCGGCTCATCGAGAGTGGAAAGCCACAAGGGACATGGTTGCTTATAGGGAGTTTTCCAAACTTAGGGCAGATGTTAAACAGGGATCCACTTTCTTTTTGGCAGCATGTTAATAGTCTAAAGTCGAAAGGCGGATTTGTGGCTGAGGTGATCTTCGATGGGAAACAGCATGTTGGTGTGGAAGCTGCTACAGCGTTCTCTAAGTTATTCTCTAGCGTCTTCTTGCCCGACGTTCCTCGCCTGGATGCAAAGTCTGTAAAGGGCTCCAGTAAGGATCGTTCTGCCCAATATATTCACGTAGATAGTGTATCTATTCAAGAAGTTGAGGCAGGCATAAGGAGGCTTAAACCTAATAGTTCGGTGGGTCCCGACAATACATTCGACATGGGCATTTTGTATCGGACCCGTATCTCACTCGATCTGGTGTCAGCCAGGGTTCTATATTGGGCCCTCTCCTTTTTTGTCTGATGATCAATGACCTTGAAGCAGTCGTTAAACACGCTAAATGTCTGTTGTACGCCGACGACCTTAAACTGGTGTATGAGATTACGAATGAAGCGGATTGCGACCTCTTGCAGGATGATACAACGTCAGTGTTCAGTTGGAGTATTTCAAATAAATTATTATTTAATACTGATAAGTGTTGTCTGTGTACATTTAGTCGTGCCGCCGCTCCTATACATGCGCGATATTTTCTTGGAACTGAGCCCATCGTCCGTGTCTTCTCGGTGAAAGATCTTGGTGTTGTGTTCGACACGCGCCTCACTTTCCACGAACATATCCGGACGCTCGTGAGTGGTTGCTATCAGCGGTTGGGTTTCGTAATTCGCAACATGAAGGACTTCCACGATCCCGGGGTTTTGAAAGTTGTGTTTTATGCGTTGGTGAGAAGCAAGCTCGAGGCGTCGTCTGTCATTTGGAACCCATATGAGTCCACTTACGCCTTACTTTTGGAGAAGATTCAAAAAGCATTTCATATATATATATATATATATATATATATATATATATATATATATATATATATATATATATATATATATATATATATATATATATATATATATATATATATGTAATATACATACCTATACAGACGCTGATAAAATAACAACAATATCTGTAATTACCTTGATATGCGAACCACAGCTGAGGTAAGATTTACTTTTCCTTTAGCCAAAACTTTTTCAAATTTCCCCTAAGCGAAGCAACGGATCGAGACTGTCTCAGGTGCAACGGCAGCCCATTCCATAATTTGACAGAGTGTACCGTGAAAGACTTAGCGTAGCCGCGAGTTTTATTGACCGGGATAGCGAGAGAAAGATTAGTACTCGACCGCAAGCGGTGTCCGCTACCATCTGCCATATAGCTAAATCTTTCCGAAAGATAGGGGGGAGAAGAGGGAAGAAAAAGGACATTGAAAAGGAGTGACAGGACATGTATATCCCTGCTACGGCGGATGGGCAGCCAGCCCAGCTGCTCGCGGAACTGGGACACATGGTCGTATTTACGCAGGCCAAATATGTACCTAATACACACATTCTGCAGACGTTCCAGCCTGTCTAGTTGATCCTCATTGAGATCTATAAAAGCGGTCTATAATGATTGTTATTGAGGATACAATGACTTAATTTCGATAAGCCTCGCTATATCGATTTAAATATCTACTTAGTATAAAAACTCATTAACGTTTTAAGGTATTTATTTAAAACCAAAAAAAAATTAAGTCCATCTTTCTGGCTAACAAATAAAAAATCTTTTTATTTACGTAGTTCACCCTGACTCACTGTCGCATCGAAAATAATTAGTTATAAATAAAGCCGATTAAGTATCACATATCTATGCGAAGAAATGGTTGTGTTATATGGATGGACAGACCAACGGGCAGACGGGCATGACGCATGACGAATGACGAAAGCATACCTAAGTGCCTTTATGCACAGCACGTGAAATCTCGGACCCGAATCCGACTCCTTCGCACTTGCAAAAAAGGTTGGTTGTGTGAAAGGCACGGGATAGGCGGATCCCAGAATTCGGACTTTTGAATTATTTGAACTCAATGGGTATAACTTACAGACCTTACCTGTTGGTCAAACAAATTGTATCCCATCAAAAACATAACATGTACAAAAATGCCCAAGTCTCACAATGCTTCCACCGTAAAAAGTTAGGAGATCGAATGTAAACCAAGTCGGTTAATTCAGTACCTACCTATCTATGGGAGCAGCTATCCAACCACTTTGTCATAAATAGATAGCTTGTTAGCTAACAACATTTTATAGTAACCATAATATCAATATTACATTTTTTTTATTTCTTTAATAAATAGAGTGACTTGGCAATTGCACACAGCAACAGAATCTACTAAGTAAATTAAATACTTAGTCATCCAAACAAACATAACAAATAAAAGCACAAAGCGCTAATATTAGATAGATATATTGTTTTATGTAGATTCTTTTGCCGTGTGCAATTGCCAAGTCACTCTATTTATTAAAGAAATAAAAAAAATGTAATATTGATATTATGGTTACTATAAAATGTTGTTAGCTAACTAACAAGCTATCTATTTATGACAAAGTGGTTGGATAGCTGCTCCCATAGATAGGTAGGTACTGAATTAACCGACTTGGTTTACATTCGATCTCCTAACTTTTTACGGTGGAAGCATTGTGAGACTTGGGCATTTTTGTACATGTTATGTTTTTGATGGGATCTCATTTCTTTTTGTAGGTCGGGGCTTTTCTCAGAGGCTTTGATGTATTGATTTTTGACAAGTCTGGACGGTAAATGCATCTAAATCTATATTCAGAAATTGCAGACTCCTGCGCTTTAATACAACGAAAGTTGACATTGATTAGATGTAAACCGCCGAGACTTTTCACTCTCGAAATTGTCACATACGCTCGATCGCATGTAAATACTGAGGAACCAATGTCCATCAATACACTATTAAGACTTACTGTCGCACTCAGAGACGTCGATAATTTTTTAAGTTTGTTTATTTCGGGATATGGAAGAGATTTAAGCATTGCGCTATTTAATTGTTAACACAAGTTTTAAGATCACTAGCAAATAATATCAGTAAACAAACTATTAGGACATTCAATCATCAAACAAATAATATCAAGCGAAATTATACCTAGATACCTGTTTCTAATGAGTTTAAGAAGTTCAAGTAGGTGGGTACAATATGTATAAGTATAATGAGTATAATATATACACTGCATCCTAAAAAATATATAAACATTGCATTCCTCGGAAGATGCTTCCCAGTATCGGCGGCTCAATAGGCAGATTTCAAAGTCTCTTACTCGCGATATACGCCTCTACAATACTAACCGTATTGAGGAGGCTATCGAGCGACACAAGGGCTCAAAAGTGTTTGCACGAGATCTATCTATTGGGCAGAGCGTGCTGGCAAAGCTGAAGACCGAGGACGGCAGAATCGTATCGTCGAAGCCCGAGCTTTTGGGAGATCGAAAGGTTTTACGGACAGATATACACGACACAGTCACCTGTCAGCAACCTAGCAAAAGACCCGAATGCTAGGTTGATCCGACACTTTACCGAAGACATCCCGGACATCAGCCTATACGAGATTAGTATGGCTCTGAAACAGCTTAAGAATGGCAAGGCATCTGGTGATGACGGAATTACGGCTGAGCTTTTGAAAGCGGGTGGTACACCAGTACTGAGAGCTCTTCAGAAGTTATTTAATTCCGTCGTACTCGAGGGCAAGACGCCACGAGCATGGCATAATAGAGGTGTGGTGGTGCTATTCTTCAAGAAGGGTGATTACACTCAATTGAAGAACTACAGACACATCACACTTCTGAGCCATGCCTATAAGGTGTTATTCTCAAGAGTCATCACGAACCGTCTCGCGGGCAGGTTTGATGATTTTCAGCCTATCGAACAAACTAGTTTCCGAAAAGGCTTTAGTACCATAGACTACATCCACACGCTGCGGCAGGTTATACAGAAGACAGAATAACTGAACCAGCCACTATGCTTAGCGTTTGTGGACTATGAGAAAGCCTTTGATTCAGTCGAAACCTGGGCCGTGCTACAGTCTCTCCAGCAGTGCCAAATTGACTACCGGTACATCGAAGTGTTGAAGTGTTTTTATGTCAGTCCACCTTCTTGACCAGAACTCGAAACCCATTCAATTTTTTTTTATAAGAGCGGGAGGCAAACGAGCACGCGGGTTACCTGATGGGAAGTAATCACCACCGCCCATGAATACCGACAACTCAAGAAGTTACAGCGAGGAGTGAGACAGGGAGATGTTATATCTCCGAAACTGTTCACTGCTGCGTTGGAAGACGTTTTCAAGCTTCTGGACTGGAAAGGACTTGGCATCAACGTCAACGGCGAATACCTTACTTACCTTCGATTTGCTTACGATATTTTAATCATGGCTGAGACCCTGGAGGAACTGGGCACAATGCTCGATGATCTCAGTAGAGTTACTCAACAAGTGGGTCTCAAAATAAATATGGAGAAGACAAAAGTTATGTCAAATATTCATGTTGCACCATGTTGTTTAAAAGCCCGTTCGAAGTTGTTGATCGTTATGTTTACCTAGGACGAGTAATCCAGCTAGGTAGATCCAACTTCGAGAAAGAGGTCAATCGCCGAATCCTACTCGGCTGGGCAGCGTTCGGTAAGCTACGGAGCATATTCTCGTCCCAGTTACCGCAGTGTCTTAAGTCGAAAGTATTTGACCAGTGTGTGTTGCCAGTGATGCCTTATGGAACAGAGACGTAGTCCTTTACAATGAGCCTCATAAGAAAGCTCAAGGTCACCCAAAGGGCAATGGAAAGGGCTATGCTCGGCGTATCTCTGCGAGATCGAATCAGAAATGAGGAAATCGGCGGCAGGAGAACCAAAATCACCGACATAGCCCAGCGAATCGCGAAGCAGTGGCAGTGGGCGGGGCACATTGCTCGTAGAACTGATGGCCGTCGGGGCGGAAAGGTTCTATAGTGGCGGCCGCGGACCGGAAAGCGAAGTGTTGGCAGGCCTTCCACAAGGTGGACCGACGATCTGGTGAAGATCGCGGAAAGCCGATGGATGCGAGTAGCATAAAGCCGGCCGTCGTGGAGATCCTTGGGGAAAGCCTATGTCCAGCAGTGGACGTCTTGCGGCTGATATGATGATGATGATGATGATGATGATGATGATGATGATGATGATGATGATGATGATGACGACATCCTAAAATTATTCAAACAACATCCAAATCGCTAACAAACAATATCAGTAAACAAATTAGTTAAACCAATAATAACAAATGAAATTTTAGACGAAAACCACTAAGTTATGCGTAGCGTTTTGGGGCACATCCGAAATTCCGAACAGCACCTAATCGCTCGCGCTAATGAGCGCGGTTGTCGTTGTCCCTCACTGCGGAACATCGACATCGACTCCCCCCGCGCCCCACGCGGCTCTCACTTGCAAACATAGGTCAATGACGAGTGCGTTCGCGAAATCTCATTTCTTTTTGTAGGTAGTCCATATTTATATCCACTACCTAGTCTTAAAAATACGATTACAAAGTTACTTGTCCAGTTCGCAAAATTATTTCTCATAGACTTTATATGGAGACGTGAATTTACCAACCGCAAAGGAAACGGGACTGAAATTTCAGGATGTTTCAGTTTTTCCTTTCTATGTAGGCTAAACACTACCTGATTGCAAAATTTGAAGTTTGTGAAGTACCTTAGAATTTTGATGATCGGTGAGTCAGTCAGTGACAAAATTAAGGAACTTTGACTTGCAATAATTCTCAAACTACTGGTTCAAATTTAATGTAATTTGAAAATATATATATCTATGTAATGTTCTCTTGGTCACTGAAAATTTAGGCTTCTAGTTATTTCCACAACGAAGTTACAGGGGGTTGAAAATGGCCCGATGGCTTCGGGAAAAGGATGGTACGGCCGTGCCTTTTTTTGCTCGACTTGGCGGGGGCACTGCCGTGCCCCCAGATTTTGTCATCCGAGTCGAATTTAATATATGACACTTATGCCATTCATGCTATAACTGGCACAGTTCATAATATATCGTTATTTTATGAGAAAATAGGTTAGGAAATAAAATAGGTTAGCCGAGCAAGTCAATATTATGAATAAATATCTTACAAACATCGTTGAGTGAGTCGATATACTTAAATGTACAATCAGATCATCGTCACATCACTAGTGTCTATTATATGACACTTTGGCGACGGGACTACAGCAAAATTATACATAATCTAATGTCATATTTTCAAATTTATTTTCACCTAGATAATTAAAATAAAGCAACAGAGTACTTTCGTGGCTGTTTAATTAACAATTAGAGAGGCTTTCATGTCCGAATTAGTGGAGTTAAATCGGTATAAATAAAAAATACCTTACAAAAAACATTCAGAAAAAATGTCTTAAATATAAGACTACGGCGATAGTGGCTGGACATTGGGTGTCTTATATATCAGACTACGGCGGTCAAAAGGTTAAAAACAGAATCAGAGCCCGTAAAGTAAATTGATAAGTTTTTACATCCAATAGATCCGGTGCATCAAATTATATACAGGGTTATATTAAATTCAGTAACAACATTTTGGAGGTTAAATCAGTAGTAGTTTCGCGATTTCGAGGTTGGTCCTATAGTGAAAGTTGGTCAGTATGACTTACTGATTTAATCTCCAAAATTTTGTTACTGAATTTAATTTAACCCTGTATAGGTACTTGTTAAAAATATGTGCAGTGCCAACCCTAGTGTATTCAATGGATCTGCAACACTGATAACGGGGTATGGTAATTATGGAGCATCTAAATACGCTTAGCATTCCTCTCGGTAAGCATGCGGCTGACTGAGGTCCTCTTACAACACGCAACGTTGAACCCACTACTCGGGTTTGCGCGCTGTTTTGGTTATATTTAACGTACGGTGTAATAGCTCTTAAAAATACTTTCTGCTTATGGTGAATTCGAAAAAAAAGAGCGAGTGAAAGATAACTAACTCCAAAACATGTTTTAAGAGCTATTGCACATGTAGTATTTTCGGTTTGATTTGCAACTCCGTTTTAATTGTCTAATTCTGAATCTAAAATGTTGGTGATATTGGTAATCAGAGAGATATATTACACGAATATTAAGGTTGGAAAATAAGAGTTTGGAAAAATGATAAAAGTCTAACCAGATGATGCTCAATGTGGTGGTCGCAACTTGAGAATATGGTAGTTTCAACTGTCACCTTTTTCCCATATACATTCATATATGTTTTTTGCATAATAGTTTAAAATATAATTGGACGATATAATGAACAATGTGTAGGAAAGAAATAATTCCTTGATAAATTTACTATAAACCGTTAATAATTACCAAGGCGATATCGCTTTTGGTTTTCACGCAATCAGACACTGAATAAGAACGTCCTACGTCATTTACCTTTTATTATGTGTTAAAGCAATTTTTTTTTAAATGACGCACTTTCCGACCAACATATGTATGACTTAAAAAAATTATGCAATATTCTCTTTAAAAGAGGTATCATTTATATGTAAACTCCTTTATTTCATTTATTTACTGTAGGGACAGGATGTGTTTCATTAGACAAACTTAGGGTAAAAAGTTAATATTTATCAACCCCCCCCCCCCTCTTCTCCTGGCCGATTGTCACCACCCTAGCGCCCAGAACGTGTGTCGAATTACACACTTACACAGTAGCGAATTTAAAATTATTCCTATTTTTTCAAAATAATTTTTATTATATAAGGTATAAATTTCAAAGGATCCACATTCTCATCCGGTTGCCTCGTGCTATGGATTTAATTGGGATGCACAAATTTATGTTATGCATTTGTGTTTGTTTCAGAGTTGCAAAACAACAAAACACACATTCCCCGCAAAAAACCCACCTCGAAGGTCCAAATCACCGTTGTGCGCAAATATTGAAGACAATTTTAGTGAAAGGGATTTTCAATACTCATGGATGCCCGTTCCAGAGGGTGACGGTAACCTGGCCGTTCACACTATTCCTACGGCTATTAAAGAGGGGAAATCCGGAAATTCCGTCAAGTTTAGTAAAGTAGACAGCTATCACGAATATCGTTCACGACATAAACATACTCCTCCCACTAAAGACACAAATTCACATGAAAAGAAATTTAACAAACGGTATGCAGAAACGGTAATCATTCAGCAACAGAAAGAGAACAGCTCCTCGGGCTCATCCATTGACTTCAATAACAGTTCAACTGAAGGTTTGAGGTTTAATTTAGAGAAAAACCATCGCAACAACGAGTCGAGTAAAGAGCCGCCTGACGCAGAGAGAATAATTATTTACAAGATTTTGGACTTACGAAGCAGGAAAAATGGAAAATCTGTCAGGAAAGTAAAAGTCGCCGATACTCAACTTGACAGCGAGGAGAAATCAAAATATTCTGCAAATCATTTGAAACACCTCGGTAAAGAAACTGACAGTTCTGCCGCTAATAAGGTGGATGAAATTACAGTTGGCAACTTGGATCCTGTGGAAGGTTATTGTCATTATTATTATATTACGGTACTTGCCTCACCGCCGACGAAAAACTTAATGCGAGTTGAGGTCAGGGTTCGTTACCGGTATTTTTGACTACCTACCGCTTAAAAATGAGGTATTGCCGGTTATCATTGCATTTGTAGGTATAAGGTATGGCATAAGATGGCGGTGCGTGAAATTATCCTAATTTATTTTTAACCGACTTCAAAAAAGGCTACTCGTTTTTTCAAGTCGCTCTCAATTCGTTGGAATCTTTTTAAAGTTCCGTAGTCAAACTAGGAACCCTTATAGTTTCGCCATGTCCGTCCATCTGTCTGTTTGTCTTTATGTCACACTTACTTTTTCTAGTAAACTATAAGCGTCATAACGTTGAAATTTTGTACACGTATAGAATTTTTTACCGCGCATAAATCAATAATAAAATTTGTAAGAAAAAATATTACATACAGTTAGGTGCAAAAGTGAATCAATAATAGCATCTTAGTAGGACGTGAATAAGTTGATGACAATCAAAGGTATTTTTAAATGCATATTACAGAATAGTACTCCTTGAAACGGGTCTGGCCGGAATGCCATAGTAAAATCGCCCCTGGCTGAATATGAAATATTCTTATGCACGTTTATTTGTCTTATTATAAGATATAATTTTACCGAATATTAACCCTTAACTGCTTGTGGTTTGCGAAAAAATTGAAAAAATATTAATTCCGTTTTTTTTTTACCTAGACTACTAAACCGATTCACTTCTTATTTAGATATTTTATAAATATATTTAAAATACATTTAATAAAAAAAATGGATTCCTAACGTAATTTTAACTAGATAAATTTGGCTATTTAAGTTTTTTTAAATTTTTTTTTACTACTTGCGAGTTAGCGTAACCTACCATATTTTTATATATTTTTTTCAAAAATATTCGTTTGTATCAACATCATGTTTATTACTCATATACATACGTTGGGAACGCGGCTGGAGACGCAGCCGCGCGCCCGCAACGCAACTCGCTTCATGGGACCTCGTCGCGTTCAGACTTTTATTTTAGTATAAATATTTTTAGTATTAGACTGTTCACGGAGAATATACCAGCCCTATTTTATACGGTCCGCTACTTTTTTTAACGTCCCAGGACCAATAATTAAGGTCCTGGGACGTTAAATACTATTTTGCTATTAGATCGGGTTATTGTTAACGACGAATATACCAGCCCTATTTATACTGTCCGCTATTTTATACAGTCCGGTATTTTATACACTCCGCTATTTTATTTAACGTCCTAGGACCAATTAAGGTCCTAGGACGTTAAATACTATTTTAAAAATTTAATGTAATTAAATTTTTGAAATTATTTATATTAAAAAAACCTTTGAGCAATAACTTCAGGCTCTGACAAAGACTTCAACGGGCTCCGAGCGCGTATTTACGCCTGTACGGACTTCGTCACTACAAGATTTCAAGTATTAAAAACTCCCGACAAAATCGCTTTCAGAGCTCTTAACTTTTAAACGGCTTAACGGATTTTCATGAAACAAAGCTAAGAATACTCTCGATTAAGTCAGCTTTCTAACAAAAAGCCGGTCAAGTGCAAGTCGGATTCGCGCACCAAGGGTTCCGCACAAACTTGTAGGTATGCAAATAAGTCGTAAATCACGGGAATCGAGTCTCGAAGATATTTGCCTCGTTTTCCAAGTTTTCCCTTGGAGCTGTGAAAAAGTCAAAAACTTCTAAGCTAACGCAATCAAAAAGGCAATAAAGATTACCGCACTTACTTAAAAATACGGCCGCTTTTGCCGCATATTCAAGGGAATCTCAAGGGAATCAAAACCTATACGGTACTTCCCGTTGACTTAGAATCATGAAATTTAGCAAGAAGCAAGAAGAAAAAATCCGAAAACCGTTAATTTGTAGTTACATCACATGAAAAATCATGCCATTGATTGGCATTATATTTGATTGGTATTAGCTGACACTCACTAAGTATGAGGTACGGAACCCTAAAAAAACTACATAAATCAAAATCGGTCCATCCGTTTAGGAGCGACGATGCCACAGACAGATACACAGATACACACGCCAAACTTATAACACCCCTCATTTTTGCGTCGGGGGTTAAAATCTGAAGGCGGCGAGGTCCCATGAAGCGAGTTGCGTTGTGGGCGCGCGGCTGCGTCTCCAGCCGCGTTCCCAACGTATGTATATGAGTAATAAACATGATGTTGATACAAACGAATATTTTTGAAAAAAATATATGTAATAGAATATAAAATTATGCATAATATATCAAAATATGGTAGGTGTCGCTAACTCGCAAGTAGTAAAAAAAAATAAAAAAAACTTAAATAGCCAAATTTATCTAGTTAAAAATACGTTAGGAATCTAATTTTTTTTTATTAAATGTATTTTAAATATATTTATAAAATATCTAAATAACAAGTGAATCGGTTTAGTAGTTTAGGTACAAAAAAAAAACTGAATTAATATTTTTTCAATTTTTTCGCAAACCACAAGCAGTTAAGGGTTAATATTCGGTAAAATTATATCTTATAATAAGACAAATAAATGTGCATAAGAATATTTCATATTCAGCCAGGGCGATTTTACTATGGCATTGCGGCCAGACCCTTTGCTACAAATCCGCCTATCAAATAGTTTACCCGTCATTTATAGTTTTTCAGTCATTTTAACGCAAAAACTGATGATTTTAACTTTTTAACTTTTCTAATAATTTTAATTCTCTCTATGGCATCCCCAAATAAGGACCTGACAAAATTAAGGAAATCCAGCCTCTTTTAAATGACTAGGAAATTATTAAAATCAGCCTTATTTTTGGAGGTAGTTATCGGCGACATTGTTAACAACCTGGTTGTTAGTTCACTATTGCAGCGGACTAAAATCCTGCAATAACTACAAAACTACGTCCCTGATTCAAGTAATTGATACCTCATTTTAAAAAGGATGGAATTCTCTATTTTATATAGTTTTCTTATTTGGGGTTGCCATAGAGAAAACTAAAATTATCAGAAAAATAAATAAAGTAAAATTTACAGTTTTTGGTTCAAAATCACTAATAAGCTATAAATGACAAGTAGATTATTTGTTAGGCAGTTGTGTAGCTAATTTCAAGGAGTGCTATTCTTTATTCAGTATGTAAAAATACATTTGATTGCCATCAAGTTATTAACATTCTACTAAGGTGCTAATATTGGCTCACTTTTGCACCTAACTGTACATATAAAGCAAACGTAAAACTATTTTGATTACCTCATATTTTGATTATTATAACATCGAATGAGGTATCATTGGATAGCTCTTTAAAAAACATTATGTGTATGTCATTAATCATTATCAGTTTTTAGATTAGGGGGACCGTTTAGGAAATATTGAACTTGAAAAGTATCACTTTCGCTAGTGTTGCGTGTCTTCACCCCACCCCCTACAGCCAAAACTACAAGTGCTAAAAATCTGGAAAGTATCTTAAATGAAAGTAAATATCCTACTTTATAAACGAGAAACATTTGTATATACAGTCGTGGTCAACTAATTAGGGACACTCGATGTTCACACTTAATTATGTATTTTAGGGCCTGTTTCACAATCGACAGGTATTCATCTGTCAAATAAAGATATTCCTCTCCTTGTCTATTTTCAAGTGTAAGAAAGGGCAAGGGCTTAATTTATTTGCTTAACAGATATGCTTAATCAATCTTAAGCAATCGGTTTAATGACTAAAAAGTTCAAGTTGGCAGCTATTTTTTTTCATTCTGTTAACGGATTCGTTGTCGGAAACCTCACAGATCCCCAGATACTGATTTTGAAAGTAATCAGTCCAATAACTTGAAAGTTTAAGATGGCGGCTACTTTTTCTCATTCTATCAACGGGTTCGTTGTCGGAGACCTCACAAATCCCCAGATATAGATTTTGAAAGCAATTGGTTAAATAACTAAAAAGTTAAAGATGGCGACTATTTTTAACCGACTTCAAAAAAGGAGGAGGTTCTCAATTCGTCTGTATGTTGCTTTTTTTTCTCGTTCTGTTAACGGGTTCGTTGTCAGAGACCTCACAAAACCCCATATACCGATTTTGAAAGCAATCGGTAAAAATAACTAAAAATTTCAAGATGGCGGCTATTTTTTTTTATTTTGGATTCGTTGTCAGAGACCTCACAAATCCCCAGATGCCGATTTTGAAAGCAATCGTTCAAAGCAATTTGAAGAAGTTGGCTGGGTTCAAGGGCGTAGCAAGGTACGGGCAAGCTTACAAAATCCTAGCTACGCCCTTGCCTAGGTTGTTTGGAAGAGTAGCTCGAGAAGTACCTCTGTTAAAAAAAAAACATCGAGATGCACGTTTGGCGTTTGCTCGTAATTATATGAACATTGGGCCTATTCCCAGTGGCAATATGTGTTGTTCTCCAACGAAACCAAGGTCAATTTGGTTTCTTCATATGGCAGACATGTACGGCGTTCTGCAAAGGAACAAGTGAACCCAAGGTTAACAAAAAAATAAGTTAAACATGGCGGCGGAAATATAAAATTTAGGACCTATCAGGAAAATTTTAGGTAATTTGGATCAATACCAAGCGATACTAGAAGAAACTATGTACCCTATGCTGATGAACACCTCCCAGTCACATGGACGTTCCAACACGATATCGACCTGAAACATACCGCACGATCAGTCAAGGCATTCCTCACCATGCTAGATTGGCCAGCCAACAGTCCCGACCAAAACCCCATTGAACACCTCTGGCATCAGTTATCGTTCCACGTCGATGGATGAACTTTACGAAGCCTTTAGTACAGCGTGGGCTAACATTCCCCTTGAAACGTGCCATAATATCGTCCATGCCACGCCGATATCAAGCTGTTATTAAAAACAAAATCAAAATCAAAATATTTATTCAGTAAATTGGCCACATACGGGCACGTTTACGTCGGTAACATAGAGTGAATCTACCAGCGCTTCGGACTAGACCATCATTGCGGAGAAGAAGCGCCGCAAGAAACTCCAGCAGAAGGTCATTTTTTCAAATATAAAATACAATAATACTTAAAAGTAAGTTACATTACAAGGTAATAAAGTAACAAATATTAATTATTAGAACTAGCACAAATAAAAACATTACAAATGTAAGGTCTAATACATTAAACTAAATATAATGACTAGGAGAACAACACGACGAGGTCTCTTCGTCAAAAGCCATAACTGGAATAATTAACTGAACAAGTCCTTGCAGACGTGAACAGACCGGACCCCACAAACAGCACCCGTTCACGAGTATGACGCGTATCTCAGCCATAGCCTCCCTCAACCATGTGTTCGGGAAGGTGGCGACCCGATCAACGACGCCGCCGTAAGCAAAGACCTTTGAGCGAGCATGACGTGCTCAAGCTGCCGGACAACATAAAAGTAATATTGGGTGAAATAGATGTCCGGCGAGAAATATCACAGTGTGCTCTCATTTAAGTAAAAGCGTCTTGTACATACAAGAACTAATAAAGTACAAAAGTACATACATACAATTTCGTGTTAGAATACACAGTTTGCTTAAAGGCAATTCTACGTTTCAAGATAGTAACATCAGAAATATCCTAGACTTAAGAAAATACCTTAAAGAAGTAATAGCCTAGACACTACTTAAATACATCTTGGTCACCAATGAAGTCATTTACAGTATAGTATGCCCTACCCATCAAGCAGCGCTTGATGTGAGACTTAAAATTTATTGAAGAAGAAGAAGAAAATACTTTTATTGACACAAAAAACGACACGGTTTACAGTAAGTACACAAAGAATTAAAACATAAAACAAATTTTTAGCAGTGCCGTTGCGTCAATAAGGGACCCACTCAGTACGATGCCGAGGTAACCCACGGCGCTGATTTTCAGTGGGGCCCGTTGCCACGGACGTTAGAGCAGCAGATGCAATATAAACCAAAAAAAGTTAACAGTAACAAACAAAAGGTAGATAAAAAATAAAATAATAACATTAACACACGTCAGCTAAAAAATAAATAAAATAATAACTGTAGCATTTGACACACATAAACCACATACGACCTATTTGTATTTATACCTACGGCGGGAGTCTGGCACGATCGCCCCTACTACCCTCGGTGCCGTCATCGTCATACCGCCATCCAAATGAAAATAATAAGTTGTAGTTACATTACATTGCCTTTTGCTCCGCAAATAAAAATGCCTTACATTTTAATTTAAAACTGTCCTTTGATTTTAGCGCGCGGATTGGCGCGGATTATTGAACGGCATATTGACGATATCAGATGGTATCTTATTGCAGAAACGTACACACTTCCCCGCAAACGAAGTGCTTACCTTACGGAGACGGTGACCTGGAAGAGCGAGCTTATCCCTATTTCTAGTATTTAAATTATAAACGTCGCGGTTATGCCTAAACTCATGTATGTGTTTGCGTACATACATGATATTTTTAAAGATATACTGCGACGCGACTGTAAGAATATTAATTTCTTTTAATTTATCTCTAAGCTAAACACAGGTTTTGCTACTGGTATTTAAAATAACTTTATCTTGACAAGGCATAGTTACGATTTATATTTTAAAATAAATACTTCAATTGATACTGTGAAATTTCATTTGAATTTATTTTTGTTTTAGTGTTACTAATTATATGTCCAGTCTCAAAATACAAAAATTTATCAGTTGTTTTGTTTTTACTTAATAAATACTGTTTTACTATATTTTGCATTTTATAATATATGGGTTAATTGTGAATAAACTTTGTATAAACAACACAGGGCGAGAAATCAACAGATTTCGGCATTTATAAAGCGATGACCGGTCTCACACTCACCTTGCCACGTATGTCCCTAATTAGTTGACCACCGCTGTATATATATATATATATATTTGTACTCACGTGCTCGAAAACGGCTCTAACGATTTCGATGAAATTTGCAATATAGGAGTTTACAGGGGCGAAAAATCGATCTAGCTAAAACAAATTTGTATCGTTCCCTCGCATTGTTGTGAAAAGCATTAGCCCGTGAGCACATAGAATAGGATTCGGGTTTGTTCTTCTCTCTCACTCGCTCTCATCCGCACACTTTACCCGAACCCGAATCCCATTCTACGTGCTCGCGGGCTGTATGCCTCGGCGGAAACGGGGATTCCCTGACTCGTATTTTAGCAGGCCCGCGGACGTGCTAACTACCTCGTTAGGCGATGCCCTATTTTCTAGGCCTGTACAATAATGTACTATTTCTTTTCAGGGATATACAAAGTGGATGGTGAAAAGGGGTAAGTTTCTATATCTAGCATACGGGTTGAGATGGGTCAGTCAGTCAGGGCAAGTATTGGAACCCTTTCCGCCACGTGAGAATAACGTGATCTCAAACATGCGGAAATTCAGGGGACAATCACAAATTGACCTAGTCTCAAACTAAGCTCTGGGCTTGTACTTGTACAGTCGAGGACAGAAAGATGTTTACACTTTTTCACCTTGTTCCATTGTAATAAGGTCCAAAGGTTAGTGTATACATCTTTCTGTCCTCGACTGTACTATGGGTACTAGACAACGATAAACACACTTATATAGAGAAATACATACTTAATACATAGAAAACATCCATGACTCAGGAACGGGTGCGTTTCAATCAGTCTTAAACGTTTTTGCATAATTTCATTTAACTACTAACGAAACATATAATAAACGTTTAGTATAAAAGGACGCAGATCGTTTAGGTCAGCGCGGTGGAAAACTAACACGAATCCAGACCTGTGCTTTGCGTCAGAGGATGCTTCTGGCCACGTGCTCTCAGTGAATAGATCCATTCTTGGGAACATACCCCGAAGTCAACATAGACCAGCACAAATTTCCGTAGGGATAGAAATTCCACTGCTGAAGTCGACGCCTAGACCACGTTGATTTTGTGGAAGCTAATTGGAGGTTTATTAAGCCATCAGTTGAAAATTACAACCGGTTTGTAATAGCAACTGCCAAGCGTACCATACCGAGAAGCTACCGCAGAGAGTATGCGCCGGGTTAGACGACGGCTGAGACCGAGAAAGCCTACGAGGAATACCTCTCAACTAACGATCCTGAAGCAGCTCAGAAGCTATTAGTGCAATAACATACCAATCTTTTGCCATAGAAACCCGAACGAACTCGACTCCGCAAACACTAGCGATCTACAGTACCGGCAAATAATCTATCATATTTGTACTTACATCTCATACGATTACCTACAAATGTGACTCGCCAAAATTGACAACCAATCAAGAACTAGTTGACCAATGTTTGTACATATCGTAGTTTAAAAAAGTTTAGTATTTAAAAAACCAATACTGACGTGATCATACAAATCTCGTAAATTTAGTATGAACACGTCAGCAATGGTTTTTTAAAAACTAAACTTTTTAAACTACGATATGTACGAGTACAAACATTTATTATATACCATTTTGAACCTTATTTAATCAGCTAACGAATTGAATAATAGCAATAAAATTGGTCAACTAGGTAGTTCTTGATTGGTTGTCAATTTTGGTGAGTCACATTTGTAGATAATCGTATGAGATGTAAGTACAAATATGATAGAATATTTGCCGGTACTGTAGTATCCTTTCAGAGCCAAACACTTATTCCAGAGTTTCCAATTTTTTTATCCCCTCCAAAAATTACGATTTGTCGAGGTCTGCAAAATAGCCCTTTACACCTGCGATGCAGTCCTTATTTGTCTCAGCTATTTCACGCACCTTCACTCGGCGGTCGTCGAGTACAATATTATGGACTTCTTCAACAACATCCTCAGTAGTGACTTCGATTGGGCGACCAGAGCGTGGAGCATCAGATGTGCTTGACCGACCACGTTTAAAATCATTTAACCAGTTATAAACAGTCTGCAACGTTGGTGCGTTAGTGTCATGAACAGAATCAAGTTCAGTTTTTATTGTGGCAGCACTGCAACCCTTCATAATAGTACATTTCGATGCTAGTGCGAAAAGTATGTCATTAATTAACGAGTACCGAGGTATGGCAAGACTCGGGACGAGTGAAGAATGACATTTCCGTACGTGTATCGAACGACGTTTTTTAACATAGTTGCGAAAAAATAAATCAATTTCAAACTCTGATTCACTCATTTTATAAACAACTTTTTCATTTGACATTTGAAGAAAATTTTTGACATTATGAAGAGGTGTTTTTATTTTAGCTTTTATTCGACTAGAATGGATTTTGTTACTATTATTGAACCCACTTCAATGAAAATTTTCTTTTCAAATGCATGTTCTATAAGACATAAACAATTGTAAATATAAAACATTGTACTATTATTACCTAAGTATTGTTATTAACGATTATTTGTATTTATAAAAACAATATCGAATGTTGCCTTTGGAAACTTAAAAAATGCTTGCAGTAAGAAAAAACGCCTCTTCATAAAGTCAAATTTTGACAGGCGTTTCGGCGGCTGTTCCGTTCCATTCAGACAACTTATTAAGAACGGTTTTTCAATATTTAATATTAAAAAAAAAACGTGTTATAATGATGGAGAGCTAAGTAATAAAATATGAAATATGTATATTTTTCGTATTCTTACATTAACAGTAGGTTTTTATGTTGAATACGATGTTTAAAGGAAACTAATATTAACACTCATCAATAAGTAGTCATAAATTGGAACAAGTATAAATTTAAAAAAATTTGAAAAGTAAAAGGCACTAGTTCGCGAAAACCAACTTTCCGCACGATATACAGCTACGAAAAGTATCACTTTTTGAGCAACTGTGTTAAAAAAAATGTTTTATAACGGCACGAAATTCCGATTTTTCCATAGTTGTAGAAAATTTAGAAGTGATCACATTCAAGCAATGGTAAAAGTGTCAATTTCTTGTTTTTTTTACTGAATTTTTGACAGTCTTCATTTGAAAGATTGTGCCTGCCAGTGTTAATGCCATTTACCAAAAAATAAGGTTTTACAAATAGTTTTTAAAAGGACTTATCAAACAGCCCTCGTATACTCATACCTACCTGGCAGTAAGCACGACGCCTTCACCACACGCTCTAAACTATGACGAAGTTATCCAAAAACTGTAAAGACTTTGCTTATTTTATTTTTTAATTATGTGAACCTTGCGGTTTAACTTTAACCCTTAAATGCATGATTTTTTTTTTTCGTAAAAAAATATATTTAATGCCTATTAGCATAATAAATACGAGAAAAATAAAAGAAAAAATCCATAGCAATTTTTTTATGTCAAAATGGTAATAATTAACTAATGAGGATGTAGCCTACACTATGCATTCCCCGCAAATTGTGTTACTTCGTACACTCTGCTTATTAATACTTAGGTCCGAAAACAATAATGATTTTGAATCTGAATCAAAACCTTTTTCGAAATGTGTTGCTGTAATACACATTAGACATTTATGTTTAAGGTGATCCAGGGCTATTGCACCTGTAGTGTTTATCTTCATTCTCGTAGTTTTTTTGTGGAAAGTTATACCTAAGTGAGGAGAAATTTTTAATTCAGCTATCTTCACATGTATGTATGTCACTGTTTACAAAATGCCATGGGAAAGAGTGTTACTACACAATACAGGTACAGGTACGATAGCCCCGTTTTTTAAGTTTCTATTATGGT
The DNA here is from genome assembly GCA_963241965.1 of Tortrix viridana. Classification (NCBI taxonomy): domain Eukaryota; kingdom Metazoa; phylum Arthropoda; class Insecta; order Lepidoptera; family Tortricidae; genus Tortrix; species Tortrix viridana. Next base: position 38,754,252 of record OY725171.1, on the reverse strand, counting down.
GAAAGAGGGTAGGACATTAAAACCCTAGTATCAACTAAGACCTAACTATTATATTATTATGTTATTAATTATTTTATTATCGTGCCTTTTTGACGACGCGGTTATTCTAGTTGGTAGTGACCCTGCCTACGAAGCTAGCGGTCCCGGGTTCGAATCCCGGTATGAACAAATATTTGTGTGATGAGCGCGAGTATTTGTTTGTTCTTGAGTCATGGATGTTTTCTATGTATTTAAGTATGTATTTCTCTATATAAGTATGTTTATCGTTGTCTAGTACCCATAGTACAAGCCTTGAGCTTAGTTTGGGACTAGGTCAATTTGTGTGAGATTGTCCCCTGATATTTATTTATTTATTATCTAATCTCGTGTTCTTTGACAAGTAACTGTAAGTATATTAAAGTATTATATTTGCAAAATATAAAGTTATAATTCATGTCATCGGTCGTAGAATATTATACAACTTGTGTAAAAAAAAAACAAAATTGTGATATTCAAAATGACAATAATTCGAAGAATTCTTTGCAAAAACAAATTCGCTTCCATTCACTGTTTATATTACATAACTAAAATATTTGAGATTTCGATAACGTTCATAATAATAGCAAGTACTGTGAGTGCATAGTGTAGGCTAGATCCTACACGAGTAAATATGCAAATATTGCCTACTTACATTATACATTGAGAACATTACTCAGTTTAATAAATGTGCTATATTATGACATGTGTTACAATATTCGAATAAAAAATAAATACTTACTTCATAAAAACAGTCAAACACACTGAAAGAAAACCTTAATTTTTTTATATTTTCTCTATTGTCGCCATCTCATTCATAAACACGTATAACTTTTTTTTAATACGTATAAATTTTTGATAAGAAACAAAACTGCATTCAAAGATTTTTAAAAATACGCTTACCACAACCGGCTAAAATTTGAAAAAAACACATCCTGTACTTTTATGGCGTCAATCGACAGGGTCAATCATAAGGATCAAATCTCTTTAACAGACATGGTAAATTAAATAAAAGAAAAAACCATGAAAGACAAGATAAAGCACTTTTACTCATGGATCCATCGGATTACTTTATTTAGTGTTCACAATAAATTATCTTTGACGTAATTCATTTAACTAAATGACGTTGAACTATTAAGATAAGAAAATTGCAATTATCTTTACGCGTGTTTGTAATGCAGACTCTTTATTAGATGCGACATATCACATAACTGCATGTGGCATAAATAGTCTAAAATACACGTTCATAATTTAATTTTCAATTTCTAGTCATTTTTTTGCAGTGGGGAACTTATTCTACAGGCATAGCGTACGTGTCCATGAGTAAAAGTGCTTTATCTTATCTTTCATGGTTTTCCTTTCATTTAATTTACCATGTCTGTTAAAGAGATTTGATCCTTATGATTGACCCTGTCGATTGACGCCATAAAAGTACAAGATGTGTTTTTTTTCAAATTTTAGCTGGTTGTGAGAAGCGTATTTTTAAAAATCTTTGAATGCAGTTTTGTTTCTTATCAAAAATAAAGGAATGTTTCCTTTGAGTGAAATTTCCTATCTCTATTATTTAGAGTACGTTCCCTCCATGTGCCATTTAAAAATTCCACCTGTATAAAAAATTTGTACCGCAGAAGAAATACGAATCGGTTTATTTTCACCGTATACGAGTTTACTGTATCATATAAATTCACCCATGTTATAGTAGTGGCCAGAAAAACGATTCGGCAAAACTGTGTAAGTGAGAACGGGCTCTTATACCTAATTGAATTTTAGTTGCATTGCGTATGTAATCGTGAAATTTTACTGCTTTACCAGGGTCATACACAACGTAATCAATGGTTGCACAGCTAATTTGGAACCATGGCGACCAATAACCAACCGTAAGCCCTGGTGGTAAGCGCCAATCTCTACATATTGGTTTGTGAGCACCTTTACTTTAAATAAAAGAGATTCCTTGGTAGTGCTGGCCGTGCACGACTTCTATCACTTGTTTCGCGCGGGACCCATCGCGAATGTAGGTAGATTAGTCTAAATTACCCTATATATCAGTGTTGGGCACTCGGTAATTAAATCATTATTTGAATAAGAGTTCGTAAGAATAAAATTATGTCGATTTTATTCCCATCAAAATTATTCAAATAATTTCGTCGGGAATAATTCGTATGTGAGAAAATTGAATGAAGATGCGCAACTTATTCTTAATCAAATAAATTCAACCATGTTTTTTTTTATTTTAAACATCTAATATTCCACGAATAAGAATGTAGCCGGGGCAAATATGACTTATTAGTAAAGATCGGCTGACGGGAGCAATTTATGTTACTTTCACGTCAAACGTATTGACTAGTATGGATATGTTAGGTATGATTTAAATTGAAGTATAATTAAACAAGATAAAATTAAAACTAAAACTCGACTACGAAAACAACCAACGACATCACGGTGCCTCTTATGCTATTTTTATTACTTGTATCACAAAATAATGGTACATTTCTTATAGAACAACATTTCTTTTCGAGATTTATGCATTAAAATGTCACATATGATAAGAAACTAGGTAATTTTTTTACATTTTGTGTTAAAAGTTAAAAATGCGTACATTTATAATTCAAAAATCGTACTCAAAATTTGATTAGAATCATATTTATAATATTCTTTAGTTGGAAAGTTGCCACCTGTCGCCGACCATTAATAATAAGACTCGATAAAAAAATAAAAAAAAATAGGTATATAAATTATGCACGAAATTTTATCAAAGGGACATAAAATGCTACCGGTGGCCGATCACTACTTATTAGGTACTTATAGGTGGAGGTACTTGTAGTGTAATTTCTATTTTATGTAAGGTAAGGTGGGGTAAGACTATCTTTGGGGGAAGACTACCACATTCCAATAACTCGATATACACAACTTCCTTCTCTGATTTGCTATGTCGGTAAAGCAGTAAACATTCGGGAGATCAGAACACAGATTTCGCTACTTACGTAAACACGGTGAAAATGACGACATTCAAAAATTACATTTGAGGAAACAAAACACGAGGTCATCGGTTAGTTGTTTTTTATAAAATTTTGGTGCAAATAGTGGTAAATTTAAAATGTTATAAACGTAAGTAGTATTTCAATAATATTAGCTGTCATCGTAAAACCATTTAATTTATAAACTCCTGATCAAAAAATATACATTGTCTCAAAATTACGAGGTGGGGTATTACATTTGGGCCTAGACAAACACATGGTACCTAATCTTGCCCCGAATCAATAAAAAGTAATGAACTTTTTTTTGTAGGTTTATTATCCTACAGTACTTATTCTTCTTAAACCTTTCGCCTTAAGTAAAAAAGTCTGGTCAAAGTATTACTAAAGTTATAATTATTAATAAGTTAACTTACGTTCAGTTTATTAAAAATAAACTGTTTCTTTCTCTAATTTTTTACAAGACTACCGTGGTTCTACATCCCTGAATTCAATCATATGTTAGTCTTCCCCCAAATGAATAAAAATACGCATAAATACGAAATGGAACCATATTCCGCTTAGCATTAAGTTTGAAATATAAATGGTCACATTAAATGTAACGGCTTTTCTGTCAGAACATAAAAACGTATGCTTGTTAAGATGACTGGGGCAAGACTAACAGTTTGAAAATTCTGTAGTTTTCCCTAAATATATCTTATTGAGTAAATTTGCGTAATACACTACAATTTTGTAAAAGTATACAAAAATCTTAAATTAGTTCAATTATTCATTTAAAAACAACACGTAAAATTTCGTCGTAAGAACCGTTCTTTATTTCTAACAATAAACTATGTTAGTCTTACCCCACCTTACCTTAATAAAATCTTACAAGTTGACTGTCACATAGTTTTGGTACTCGTATTATTTTTAATTTGATAACTATACAAATACAAGATAATAATTTGGTACAATTCAGCTGATCTGATCTGATGATGAAACCAGATTACCAGATGGTGGATAGTTGGGTGGATAGTTTGGGAGAAGACTATCACATTCCAATAACTCGATATACACAACTTCCTTCTCTGATTTGCTATGTCGGTAAAGCAGTAAACATTCGGGAGATCAGAACACAGATTTCGCTACTTACGTAAACACGGTGAACATGACGACATACAAAAATTACATTTGAGGAAACAAAACACGAGGTCATCGGTTAGTTGTTTTTTATAAAATTTTGGTGCAAAAAGTGGTAAATTTAAAATGTTATAAACGTAAGTAGTATTTCAATAATATTAGCTGTCATCGTAAAACCATTTAATTTATAAACTACTGATCAAAAAATATACATTGTCTCAAAATTACGAGGTGGGGTATTACATCTGGGCCTAGACAAACACATGGTACCTAATCTTGCCCCGAATCAATAAAAAGTAATGAACTTTTTTTTGTAGGTTTATTATCTACAGTACTTATTCTTCTTAAACCTTTCGCCTTAAGTAAAAAAGTCTGGTCAAAGTATTACTAAAGTTATAATTATTAATAAGTCAACTTACGTTCAGTTTATTAAAAATAAACTGTTTCTTTCTCTAATTTTTTACAAGACTACCGTGGTTCTACATCCCTGAATTCAATCATATGTTAGTCTTCCCCCAAATGAATAAAAATACGCATAAATACGAAATGGAACCATATTCCGCTTAGCATTAAGTTTGAAATATAAATGGTCACATTAAATGTAACGGCTTTTCTGTCAGAACATAAAAACGTATGCTTGTTAAGATGACTGGGGCAAGACTAACAGTTTGAAAATTCTGTAGTTTTCCCTAAATATATCTTATTGAGTAAATTTGCGTAATACACTACAATTTTGTAAAAGTATACAAAAATCTTAAATTAGTTCAATTATTCATTTAAAAACAACACGTAAAATTTCGTCGTAAGAACCGTTCTTTATTTCTAACAATAAACTATGTTAGTCTTACCCCACCTTACCTTAATAAAATCTTACAAGTTGACTGTCACATAGTTTTGGTACTCGTATTATTTTTAATTTGATAACTATACAAATACAAGATAATAATTTGGTACAATTCAGCTGATCTGATCTGATGATGAAACCAGATTACCAGATGGTGGATAGCGGAACTTTTCAATATTTACTTGTATACCCCTCGAGTTTGGGCGCATGATTTGTTTTGATGAGTCATGTCATTACACTTGGTGACGATGGTCTGATGATGGAGTATACATTTGTATAGTGGAATTCTTCATTGGCTACTGTAAACTAAAGTAAGAAATCATGTTTTTTTGGTTATGATGACTCAATTTTTTTTTCTGTTTCTGAATTATCTTCGGTACTTTCAGTGTCCGAGTCGCTTCTAAATAGACTTATACAAACAAACCAAATGAGCCCACACTCGAGAGGTATACAGGTAGCCATTGATGAGTTCCGCTATCCAACTCCTGACTCCATCATCAGACCATCGTCAGCAAGTGTGTGGATTCGTCAAAACCACCAAATTACCTTAATACGCAAAGGACACTTAGCCATCAAAGAGTTCCGCTGTTCACTTTCAAGCTTCATCATCAGATCATCATCACCGTTTCGAAGATACCAAAAAATGTACCTATTGTCATCATAAAATCTAATTACGCTTACTAAATTCCAAATAAATCCGACTATTGAAAAAATGGGTGAAAATCAACTTACAAAATATAACCGATTGTACTGTAGGTATAGGTGTCGGCACGAGAGTTGAGATGAAAGATTACGCACACAGCTACATCCAACAAAGGTAGTGTATCAACGAAGGAGTGAATGTGAACAAAATTCCGCTGTCAATACATGACATGATGTTGTGTACGTGCGTGACCTCAATTCTGGTGCCGATACCTATACTACAAACTACAAAATTAACTTTATACCAAATAACATTTTAATTCAATAAAACGTTATTTAGTATAATCCCATTTCTAAAATAATTATTCCGTTTTTTATTCTTCATTTAAAATAAAAGTAGCATGATTTATTCACTTTCATTTTATTTTAAATAGCGAGTGCGGGAATTGGATAGCGTTATGCAGAAAACAGGCATCTGCCTATCAACTTCATATCAGATGGGCTTGGATTCTTATTCAAATGATTTGAATAAGAATAAAATTTCTGTTTTTATTCTTATTCGTATTAAAGTTAATTTTTGCCCAACTCTGCCCAACTTTTGCCGCCAACCAGTTTTTTTTAATAAAACTGAATCCATACAGTTTTATTATCCTTAAACATAAAAAAACTGGTTGGCGATTAACGGCGACTAATTACGATTAAACCACTAGGAATATCAGAAATCGGGGATATAGTTAAATAGTAAACATGCAGCCCTGTAAATACGCCTGCTAGTTCATTTATTAATGTACCAACCAATCTTCATTTTATATTTTTTAGGGTGCCCAACGGGACCCTATTAATATGCCTACGCTGTCCGTCCGTCCTAACCCCACCTTAGTATTTTATTGTATGTATCATGGATCTATAAAACTAACGGATGGTGAGTCGCTAAGCAACTGACTGACGCACCCATAGTAAGCCGATAGTAAGCCCTTGAACACACGACAGGTGACGTCTTGAATAAAAATGCTTTCTTGTGTTGTAAATTAGTAAAATTAGTAAAACAGTCAAAGGCTATCTATGCAGTTATCGCGTTCAAATATAAATAAATAAATAAATATATATACACGACCTTATTGTTAGTAGCATAGAGGTGTGTAGTTATTTATGGCATCTTGGTATACATATTTATAACTTTGACTGTACAAAAAAAACAAGAAGGAATTACTTTTCATCATTAAGAGATTATTTTACTTCTTATTTAATATTTAAAACTGTTGTGTAAAATTTTACTTGAAAAGGACATCGGGCGTACTCATGGTGTGCTCAATTAATAAATAGAGTAATTACCTCAAAATTAGGGAGATTGATAATCATGAAAACGATAGTCATCACTATTTTAGTAGACAATTTGTGATTACAGAAAAACGTTTAAAACTGGTTATTTATTTTATTTAGCATTTCTAAAGCAGATGAGATCAGAAAAACGCTTTGTGTTATTTTCTTTATACTATTTTTTTTTAAATAACTAACAAGATATCATAGTGTACTAGTAAAAAAGTAAAGTGTACTAAGGCCCGTTTTTAAATATGTCAGATCAAATTTTAGTAACTTCATAAAAATTTTGACATTCCTAATTGAAATTTAACCTACTTAACTGGTCTTTATAAAAACAATAATGTTAATAAATAAATCATCGACTATTTTTCTTCATGGGAGAAAATTTGTTTTACATGGCAACACTCTGTCAATACCAACACAATCACGCGGACGCCATTGCAGTGGTTCACTTTAGTATTAGCGAACCTACGTCCGTTAGTTTTTTGGTTCATGGTATGTATTGTTAATCTGTTTTTTTTTAATATTTTTTCAGGGATAATATAAAATCGATTTATAACTCCGAGGGCCAGCAAGAGGGTTCCAATAAGGTGCCAAACAATCAATCAAGAAATACTTGTTCGTGTAACGATAAGCTTAATAAACAAACACGACTTCAAGAAGGTAATATTTTGAAGACAGTTCTGTGTGGACCTCTCGCAAAGCAGTGTAAATAATAAAGACTAATTACGTTTGTTTTTCACAGGCCCCTGCAAGAACAATTGTGATGACGATGTACAACTATCGAGGTATGGTTTTTACACATGGTGAAAGCAAAAAAAAAACTTTTTAATTACTATTTGATAAACTAAAATCAAATCTGTGTATTTTCAGAAAAAACTGCATCGGCACCAATGCGTCAGTCAAATCAATTTCAAGAAGTCACAGTCCAGTTATTACAACCTCGGACAACACTTCGACAGTCTCATTTAAGACTGCAACTAACATTAAACATAACAGTAATCTGGAAGAGGGCGGATATATTAAATTAATTGATGAAGGTGGAAGAGAAAAGGGTAATATTTTTATTGGCGCAACAGGCTTTCTTACAGATGATGCATATGAAGTTGTCATACAGCTTAGAAAAAAGGATACACTTGAGAAAGATAACGTGGAGATTGAAAAGGAAAGGCCATCGCCGGTTGACGACAATGAAAGGACTCCCGTGCCTCCTGAATTCGCAGAAGGTACTCAACCCAAAGCAATTAGCGTTGAACATTGCCCAGAACCAATGAACTATCTACAAAGATTTACAGAAGACTCCAACACTGAAAAACCCGGACGCACTCGTGATAATAACGACTTTTCATCAAGAAAAACTGAAGTACCGGTGAAAGAGCACGATAGGAGCGTCTCCACACTAAAAGATGAGTGCCCAATTTCTAGGCTTATTCCTAAAACAAACCCGATATCAAGGTCGGCTACTTCATCTTATACTCAAACAACACATAGTTCACCCAACCCACGGCCAGTATTTATGCACATGAGTTCGTCAACATCAACTGCGTATATGAGTCCACCGGAAGTAGTGCTACCTAACTTCCTTAAATGGGGTTACGAGTCTTGTACTGATGCTCATCATGACGTTGAGGGTGAAAAACATGTTTTTTCCAAACAACATGCATATTGTAAGAAATATTCTGGTTGTTATTGCAGTTGCGTTGGCGCCACTAAAGCCTATTTGAGTAAGATTCAATCAGAACTGGAACTTAACAAAATGAAAACCCCTCCCAATACAGCCCGTAGTTTTGAAACTGACGTGGGAAATAACTCTTGTGATTTTGATAGAACGAACAGGGGATCTACGCACTCGAGCCCGATATCTAGTAAACCAAATCTCCGGTGTAAGCGTAAAACCACGGTATGCTGTAAATATCATTTTCATAAGAATAAAAGCCAGTTTATCACAAACAAACGAATATTTCCTAAACGGAACACTAAAAGCGCTGTTTTGTGTAATAAAAGAAGTAAAAAAAAATTTTACAGCAGTAAAAACGCCGGTAAATCATGTCTTAAACCTATGATCAAGCACTACATAAATAAATTACTTTCCTTAAACCAGGAGGGCATAAAAGCAATTCAAATAGTAAACCAGGAATGCAGCTCTGTAAATACGCCTGCGAGTTCTATTATTAATGTACAAACCAATGTTCGTACCAGTAAACCGCAGGTGCAAGTTGACATCTTAAAAAACAGAATTTCTTTAGAGCAAATAAAAAATTTACTAAAACAGCAATTTTTGGAAGACTATGAAATGCAAAGCAAAACACAAAAATATAAAGTCGCTGGTTTAAAAATCGAAAATTTGATCCTAAAAAATAACAAATTACGAAAAAGAAACTCGAAAAAAATAGCTCATAAAGTGAAGTCGTTAAATATATCTAAGAAAATTCGAATAAATTCAAGTGACGTTAGTTTAAGTAAACTATCATTTAATATTCTTAAAAATAACAGAAATTCAATTAAAACAGTATCTGGGGGTAACGTCTCACCTCCAAGCCACATTTCCGGGTCGACAAAACATACTCCAAGTAACAAGAAGTTAAATGCTGACAAACCCATTTTTCAAGATGGCATTTGTACCACTAAACCTAAGGTTCAGGCCAAACAACATTTAGACCAGAAATTATATAAACAAACGAATGTTAGATACCTTTGTGAAGAAACATCATCTGACCAACCTAAGACAATAATTACTTCTAGGAGTACCTCCTCGGATAGCAATATTGGTAGTACACTAAATGGTAACACTATACACCAACCTATCAATACTTCGACACAGACTCTGCGTAACATTCACAATGAAATAAATTTAATGAAATTAGCTGAAGACAAGCTCCAAAATATGGAAAAGATAGCAGACCTTACGGAAAAATGCACTAAACGCCTGTCGAATTTAGCTAAAGTATTGGAAGAAGTAAGAAAAAATAAATCACTAGCCTATAGTCAAATTTCAACTTCTGATTCTACTGATTCTGATCAAAAATATGATAAAGTCTCTGAAATAACAGAACAGCAACTTTCAAACTCAACAATGGTTGAGGGAAAAAAGACGAAATTAAAGTCTCCAATTACTGCTACGTCGAATGAAGGAAAATACTGTGAATCTATACATTACGAATCTATATTATTGGGAATTCCTAAACCCAGAGAAATCAAATCCCCTAATAGCATAGTCCTTGATACTGTTTCGGCGTCTAAGAATATTAGAAATGACAAACCTATACCACCTCTTTTCGTTGCAAATGGTGATAGTAACAACACAAAATGCCGAAGTAAACCACCAGCTGCATTATTACGCATACATTTAAAACGCCCTCAAGAAAACGTTGTACCTCACGAACTATCAACTGTCATTGAAGTAGATTCTCCCATGAGCGTGAAGTTAAAAAATCGATCGTCTATCACAGACACCGCAAATCAATCTGGTAAAAACATCGAAGAGTCTAGAACGGAGAAGTTAAGCGACCATGTTTCCGTTGAGGATCATAAAATAAATCCAGTGTTACAGCACGATAACGTCATTGAATCCAATAGTAGTAAAATGAAAATTGTAAGTACTGACTACTCTGATGACTCTAAGTTACGTATGATGGATTTAAATCAATTTAACGAAATTATGTTAAAACCTTTTATCAGTTTGCAAGAATACGCTCAAGAGTACTACGGGGATGATGTTGCGTTGAAACACGAAAGTGCCTCTAAAGATACTGGGCTAATCGATGACATAAGCTCCCTTCACTCAGATGGCAGTTTGCCAGATGTTGTTGCTGAACTGCTCAAAAGAAAGCTTATAACTGAACCTTTTAAGTTTGATACTGCATCTAACATTAACTCAACTACTATGTCATCTGAGTCTACTTTGTCTATCTTAGCTCTATCCAAAACTAGAAGAGACAAAAGCGAGACAAAGATAATTGTAAATACAGAAAATGTTGCTGAAACATCGGATACGTTAAGCATTTCATCAAACCCCGATTTAGAAAATGCATTTAAAAAACTGGGGTTTGGGTGGGCTTCATCTACCCTTAAAAAAACAAAGGAGCGATTAGCTTTATCTTCGTCGTCGAACACGTCTAGCTCTAGTTTGTCTCAGTTTAAATTCAAGAATTCTATTAAACCCGACATGGCGACGATAGTCACGGACTCCGTTTCATCCGTACCAAACGTGTCAAAAAAACCTGTACAACGACATGGTGATACCTCTAAAAATGCAGAACAACAAACTTCATTATCGAACTCTATGACAGTTAAAGAATTTTTGACCAATGAACTGGCAAAGAAGATAACTTTTTCTGCCGACAAGACTACCAAAAATGTATCAAATGATGAGTTTATGTCTTTACTCGAAACAAAAATGCCCGAAGAATTAAAAAATACATCACACACGATGCTTAAAGAACATTCGGGTGATACACCAAGCGGAAACAACAGAGCACGCACCTCGACACCTGTACAGATTTTTAAATCGGTCACATACCATTCTAGTTCGAGTTCCAATATATCCAACGGGTTGTTTAGTAACGCTGATGACTTATCATCTGTAAAGTTAACATCTAATTCCATGCGTTATCACTCAACGTCCGAAAAAGATGAACTCACTATTCCTAATTACAGTTTAAAGATGAGAAAAGGATTATCAGACTGTAGTAAAACCGATTCATGCTAAGCGTTTTTTTCGAGATTTGTAACTATGTTTTTAGGATGTATTTAACCAAGAAATGTTTGTATTATACCTTGTATTTTATAAATGTATTTTTATTTATAAGAGGGTACCCAGTTTAGGAATTAATACCCGTAGTGTCCTGTAGACTACGTCGTTTTTGCACGGGTAATGTTCTACAGAGTACAGACACGTCTGTTGACTTTGGGCATTTTTTTATTGAAACTTATGCCATCTTCTAAATATGTCGTCAGCCAGTCACATCTATTGCTGTGTACAAATTTGATTTTGTAATCGGAAGAAATTGATAATAGAGTAAAAAGAAAACTGGCAAAGTGTGTCCCGAAGTCAGCCATTATTTATGGTGATCTGTTATACCTACCACGGCTTGATAATTCGGTCCGGTAAATGACGAGATATTTTAAACGGCAATGTTTTACTTCGTCGAATTTTCATTTCATCAACAGGTATTTACAATTTTTTGTTGCTCACAGGTCGAACCTAACCTAACCTACGTAACCCATGCTTAAGATAACCTGAAAACAATAAGAAAGCAGAAATTATCTTTCGATGAATTGAAAATCGGAGAGACGACACATTCTATGAAATGAGTGTCTGCAAAACAAGGGGACACTGGTTTATAAACTACTAACTGCCGCACTCAGAGACGTCAATTAAGTTTTAAGTTTCATTAAAGTAGCTGCTGTCACTTTCTTTGCTATAGCAATAGAATAAGACGCAGCAACTTTAATGAAACTTAAAAATTAATTGACGTCTCTGAGTGCGGCAGTAAGCTTCGAATTAGTGGTATGTGACATGTGACTATAGATACAGATATAGTGCAAAATGATTTTACTTCGCGAAAACTCTGATCTCAATCGGAATACGATGGCAGCCGAACTGGCGATCAATAATTGTATTAAATGAGTAAAGTTTTTATATCCATCAATATGTAACTTTATTGTTTAGTTTCAAAATGAAAAATGACAGCATATTGCACTGTATAATATAGAGATGTTATAACCACCCTAAGAAACTTAGAAATGCACTCATAGGTAAGTACTACTTTTATTGTCATTCGTAAACGAAATACTCTCCTTAAGTTAACATAAAATGCACCAAAATAACGCATACGTATTTTGAAATATTTACAATAATATATCTCAGGACGCTACGCACTTAAAACATTACCTACTTATTAAAATATTAATATTACCTATGGAATATTTGGATCAATATTTTCAACATTTTCTATTTCACAATCCGAGTTACACTCAGACGTGTCATCGTCAGTACTTTCATTGACGTTAGTGACAATACTACGAGTATCAATATGATCATCCATCGAGTGTGGGCGATTCTTCGGCGTTTTAAGCGCCGTCATAGTCGTCTTCGCATATATTGACGAAAATAACGATTACTATCAACAATTTCCGATGTAAATAGAAGAAGCACCGGGAGTAGTTCTCATTGCATTCAAAATTAAAATAAACTTGTTAGTTTTATTTGGATTAATATGCGAAGACGACAATGACGGCGGTTAAAACGCCGAAGAATCGCCCTTGTTCTTGTGAGCGATATTCATTTTCACATTTGCATTTTCTTCCATTCATCCAGGCCAATCCTATTATTTTTTCTTTAATCAATTTCTTTACTGTAGTCATATTCATGTCTATGTTTCTTTTTGATACGTAACGTTTTATCTGGTACTATGGTACATATGTGTTTTCAATTGGATTGAAGTCGAGATGGTATGGCAGTAACCTTAACACTGTGTGTCCATGTTGATGACTGCTCGTCGCTATCATTGAGAACACTCGTTATCTCTGTTGCTAGCGCGTATAAGAAACTACCCGACTTAGTGTTGAAAAAATGGTGACTCAAAAATGCGTTGTCTGTAACAAAAATTTAACCAAAAAAAGCACCCGGGCTGGAATGCAGTAGGTGCCCTAAGGTTATACACACAGCGCCTGCCTGCTTCAAGACAAGCAACAAGCTGCTAAATGCCATTAGCGGGAATAGCGGAATAGAGTGGAGCTGTGAAGACTGTATGGGCGATTCTTCGGCGTTTTAACCGCCGTCATTGTCGTCTTCGCATATTATTCCAAATAAAACTAACAAGTTTATTTTAATTTTGAGTGGAATGAGAACTACTCCCGGTGCTTCTTCTATTTAAATCGGAAATTGTTGATAGTAATCGTTATTTTCGTCAATATATGCAAAGACGATAATGACGGCGGTTAAAACGCCGAAGAATCGACCAGGGTTAAGCTTAGGATTTAGTTAGTTTGTTAGTTGTGTATAGAATCGTCACTATATTTATACACAACTAAGTTATAACCCTACTATAATTTTTTTTTCAATCTGTTCCTGTGAACAATTAAATATTTAGCAATATTACCTATTTTTTTTATTTTATAATTGTTATTAGGTAGCACATTAACAATTTGATAAGGTGTCGTAAGGTATATAGGACCTTTTTTTTACAAACTTGGCTATCACTCTACCGCATTTGATTTAAAATATTGCCGCAAAATGCATCAGATTGCTGCGCTATCTTCATATCGACGCTATTCAGAGCATATAAAATAAAGCTTAACCCTTAAATGCATGGTGTAGGATGCATCCTACATAACAAAGAAATCAAAATTTGTCGAACAATAGGAATATTTATTTTGTTCTTAAGAATGATTCCACAAAGACAATTAACCTTTTTTTCATATTTACTGTCCGTATGTTGGCGAACCTGTATTAAAAAAAAGTTATACGTGTTTATGAATGATGGCGGCAATTGAGAAAATATAAAAAATGGAAGGTTTTCTTTCAGTGTGTTTGACTGTTTTTATGAAGTAAGTATTTATTTTTTATTCGAATATTGTAACACATGTCATAATATAGCACATTTATTAAACTGAGTAATGTTCTCAATGTATAATGTAAGTAGGCAATATTTGCATATTTACTCGTGTAGGATCTAGCCTACACTATGCACTCACAGTACTTGCTATTATTATGAACGTTATCGAAATCTCAAATATTTTAGTTATGTAATATAAACAGTGAATGGAAGCGAATTTGTTTTTGCAAAGAATTCTTCGAATTATTGTCATTTTGAATATCACAATTTTGTTTTTTTTTTTACACAAGTTGTATAATATTCTACGACCGATGACATGAATTATAACTTTATATTTTGCAAATATAATACTTTAATATACTTACAGTTACTTGTCAAAGAACACGAGATTAGATAATAAATAAATAAATATCAGGGGACAATCTCACACAAATTGACCTAGTCCCAAACTAAGCTCAAGGCAATTTATTTATTTATTTATCATTAGTCAAAACTGACGTAAATCCACGTGAACATTTTTTTCCGACGTCATTACGATTCGATTATCAAAGAGGCCATTATATTTATAACTGGCTGATTATAAATCGAACAATTATTTAATTGTCACCGATGTCAAATTATATTTCAAATATTGATTTACAAATACTAATTAATAATAATAATAATCCAGCCTATTTATACGTCCCACTGCTGGGCACAGGCCTCCACTCACAATGAGAGGGTTTGGGCTATAGTTCCCACGCGGGCCCAGTGCGGATTGGGAACTTCGCACACACCGTCAAATTGCTTTGCAGGTGTGTTGCAGGTTTCCTCACGATGTTTTCCTTCACCGAAAAGCTCATGGTAAAATTACAAATAATATTTCGCACATAAATTCCGAAAAACTTAGAGGTGCGAAGCCCGGGTTCGAACCCACGACCCTCTGCTTAATACTAATACTTAAATACTAATTTACAAACAATATTTGTTTGGCAAAAATGAATAAGCTACAAAAAATATACACGACATAAAAAATGATTACAGCCGATGCTCAAGTTCTACATCGTTCGATCCCGGGTCTATCGACGTGGAATATAACTTGAATGCTGCTTTGAAGACGAAGATGTCGCATCTTGCTGGCTACGCACATTTTGTTAAAACGATGAACGCGGTCGCTGCGATGTTTGCTGCTCATACAGCACTCTGCTCAGTATCGTAACTGTGTTCGGTATTCCAAACGAAGCAACGAATTTCAATTGCGGAATACATATCAAAATAATACTCGTCGACTGGTCTCGCAAGCCCTTGATGTCCTCCAGGCCTCTAATAGGCCATTGAACGTCGTGACTGCCATTTTTCTCAGCGGGCTAACAATTGTATAGGAGAAAAACACGCACGAACACTATAAAGTACCTATATGCAATATTACGACCTTATGTCCTCTTCGGAAAATGCCCTAGGATAGGCTCAGTCTTCCATCCTCCGCTCGTTTGTAGTTGTAGACTCGCTTATTCCGGTATGCGAGAAGTATCGGGTAAATCTTCACTTCTTGAGACCAGCTTTCTCCACCATGTGGGAGTGGTGGATTATTAAAACTGCTTCTTGTGGGGATGGGAAATAAACTTCTTCTTTCTTGAATATAATAATTTATTTTAATTATCAATTAAAAGTACAATAATAGGTGTTGGCACCATGAATGCCGTGAGGCGACTCTAAACAAAAGTACATTTTGTTTTTGTCGTTTTATTCTTATTCTTTTCCTAATTTGATTTAAAAGAATTAAGAGTAAAACTGACAAACACAATGCAATAAGTTCCAAAACATTACATAGCGAACTATTTATTGCATTGTTGTATTACAGTACCAGGAGAGTTCTTCAACGATTAATGTCCCTGCATATTATATTGGATAGCCCCATTTTGTCAAGAGTGATGAAGAATTGGCAATAAGCATTAATGGCATGAATGTAGTGTATATGTGCTGCATGTAATACATAATCCAGGGACCGGACAACCCTTTCATCGGGAAAAGCCTTTCAAAGGGCTTCCGTTTATTAATCAAATAGATAGCAACAAAAAAGCTCTGGGTATACATATTTCTTGATTTAAAAAAAGCTTTTGATACAGTCTCTGTCCCCATACTTATAAAAAGGCTAGAAAGTGTAGGAGTACGCGGTTTACCACTCCTACTTTTGAATGACTACTTATCAAATAGGAAGCAGGTAGTAAAAGTAGATCAACACCTTAGCTCTGAAGAAAGCATATATTTCGGAGTGCCACAAGGTAGTGTGCTTGGCCCTACCCTTTTTTTAATATAGGTATCTAAACGAGCTTTGTCTCCTCAAACCAAAGAATGCTCAAATTATAGCCTTTGCTGATGATGCAGTTTTACTTTTTCAGGACATAACATGGACTCAGCTTAATAAGACGGCCCAAGAAGGGTTCAATATAGTGACTAATTGGTTGGACTATAATCTTCTTACGCTTAATACCGAAAAAACTAAGTGCATTACTTTTATCATTCGTAATAACACCCAACCATTGTCTGAAATTATTTATACATTCAGTCAACAAAGTATCGGGAATGGATGATTTGTTTATGGTTCCAAATTCAAATTTTTGTTTTTTTTGTTGTTGTTAGATTGGCACAACTGTTTTCTATTTTGGCGCGGAGTTTGAGTTGCATCTGTTATTTATATTAAATACAGTGCTGTTTTTAGTTATATCATATCTAGTGTGTATTGCGAATTTCATAATGGACAAAAACATTGAACAAAGAGTTTGTCTTAAATTTTGCATCGCCAATGGAATTTCGTGTTCGGAGTCACTGAAAATGTTACAGAAGGCTTACGGTGATTCGACTTTATCAAAAACACGTGTTTATGAGTGGTACAAAGCGTTCAAAAGCGGTCGAGATGTGATGGAAGATTTGCCTCGCTCTGGTAGGCCATCAACGTCTGCAACTGAAGTTAACATCGCAAAAGTGAAGGAAATAGTGACTGAAAATCCTCATTCAACTTTGAGAGAGATAGCCGCCGAACTTTCTGTATCTCACGAGTCGATCCGTACTATTTTAACTAATCATTTGGGTATGAAACATGTTACCGCTCGGCTAGTCCCAAAAGACCTGAATTTTCTCCAAAAACTCAATCGCATGAGAGTCGCTGAGGACATGCTAGAACGAGTCAATTCCGACCCAACATTCATGAAACGCATTGTTACTGGTGACGAGACGTGGGTTTACGAGTTTGACATGCAAACTAGTCAACAAGCTTCGGAGTGGCGCCTTCCAACTGAACCGAAACCGAAGAAACCACGCCAAAGTCGATCAAAAGTCAAAGTCATGTTGACTGTTTTCTTTGACTATCGCGGTGTTGTGCACTCGGAATTCTTGCCGGAAGGTCAAACGGTAAATAAAGAATATTATTTGAGCGTTATGCGGCATTTAAGAGAGCAAATTCGACGAAAAAGGCCAGATTTGTGGAATGAAAATTCTTGGATTTTGCACCACGATAATGCGCCTTCGCACAAGGCCATCATTGTGAAAGAATTTTTGACCAAACACTCAACAAATACCATCGAGCAACCACCATATTCACCAGATATGGCTCCTGCCGACTTCTTTCTTTTTCCTAAACTCAAATTACCACTTCGTGGCACCCGTTTTCAATCGGTAGAAGACATAAAGGAGAATTCGCGCCGAGAACTGAATTCAATTCCGGAAACAGCGTTTAAAAAATGTTTTGATGATTGGATTATTCGTTGGCGTAAGTGTATCGTTTCTGAAGGAGCATACTTTGAAGGTGATAAAATAAATTTGGATGATTAACAAACAGTTTGTGTATTATTGATCTTTTCCCGGTACTTTCTTGACAGAGTAGTATAAAACATCATTTATGTGGTAATGTATCTGACTGCGCGTGTTTACAAATCGAACGAACTTATAATATTAGATACCTGGGTGTCGAGCTAGATAATAACCTTAACTGGAAAAGACATATCACAAATGTGACTAGTAAAGTGAGAAAATTAATATATATATTCAAAAACCTTAGACATGTCTGTGACAGTAAGTTGTTAACTCTTTCGGCGCGAGCGCCTCCTAGCGCGCTGCAATGCTCACACGCGCGGGCCTCACTGCGCGTTGCAACCCGCCCGCGCGCACATACACTTTGTTTCGTACTAAAAACCATGATGCACCCTGTGCATCATCACGCGCCGTAGTACCGCACACTTTTTGCCGCCTCGAACAACAAAGGAATGGATGGCGTCATGCGCTGTTTAGAATAACCAAACAAAGTGTTTATTTTCGGGTAAAAGAAAAAAATTACTTTTATATTTATTATGATTTTTTTTTTGTGAAATGAAAAATTATGACTATTATTTATGATATGAATATGTGTTGGATTAGGTCCTTTTGTCAGTGTTGCAGGTGCAGATATATATAGGCACATGCATTGTTTTATTATAACCAAAATGTGGGAGCGAAAGCCGCGATGATAAAAGAACCCTTTCTGCGATTATTTTTACTGATAACGATTTTCAACCGGAAATGGGATTTTACCTGCAATGAAACGCCTGTGCGACTCACCTTGTTTACTCCGGTTTAAATCATTACGTACTAATTTAATTATTTTTTAATTAAATTTTGTTTTGATACCGGCATCGGCTTGCAGCCGTTAATTGATAGCAATTGGAACTTTTGAACTTATTTAAACTTAGCATTCTCCAAATGAATGTAAAAAAAAAAATTCGCTCACTGATTGGTTTAATATTTATTGACCGGGCTCTATGCAAATTCTACAATTTACTTCAAAAATTGGGCTCTGAGAAATTACATAATGCATGATTAAAAGTTTAATTTAATAGGAAAACCTGATTTTGTCGTAAAATCGCAAACTGTTGCTGAATTAATTATGCTATCGAAATGGTTTTGTTATTGTTTAAGCGGCCAAACAATTGAAAAAGTTCATGATCGTTATTCTCTTTTTTTTTAATTCAAATATTATTAAATAAATAAATCTATATTGTTCTTAAAAATATAATAATAAATTAGGTAACTGTCTATAACTAAACTTGATCTTCAACTGAAACACTTCGATAGCCTTTTCCGTTGTGAGAGAAGATTGAAGTGTAAATACGATCCGTTCCTAACTTAGTTTTTGCTATGTTTACTATCTATACTGGGTGGACGCTGGAGCAGGTAATTCGAACAATAAACATTTTTTTACCTGAACGAACCCTCTTGGCTTCGGGAAGTCGGCTTGTCTGGTAGAGTGGGAGAAGGTACACTCCACCACCACGTGCATAAAATAGCGCAAAATTCGACCAGTTAAGAAAATTACACAAACAAATAAGTTTTAATGAGCTGATAATAATATATTAGTATCGTCGCCTCTCCAGTGCTTATTGTTAGAAGCATTTATTATCCTTAGATACGGCCCGTAACTTTCACTGATCAGATATATTTTTTACTCATACAAATAATCCTACCTAAATAAACAGGATCTTCTCCATTGTTCTCAAGAACAAAGGAAACTGTAACGTTGTGGTCAGGGACCGAAGATTTAATTTCACTTCATAAAATAAAAACTAATATAACGTTATAAACATTTCTTGGTTTCTCTGATTATTGTATAGTGTTATCCACGAAGACGAGAACCGCGCGTGTTAAAGAAAAATCAACCTTGAGGCAGTTGCAATAACGTCTAATATCGTACAACGCGGATACTATTTGTTACATTTTAGACTCGCTTAAAAATAAATGCAGTACGCTCCGGCGCAATGAAGCACCGTGGTTATCATGGCATTTTAAAATGAAAATATGAATATAAATTTTATTTATTTATATGAAAAAGAACTTTGAGGCCTACGCTTTCGGTTTGTCAAATAAAGAAGACAACTTTTAACCAAATACAGATAAATAATGATAGTCAAATTTCAAAGTAATATTTTTCTGTTTATACCCGGGAATAAACAAAATATATTTATGACATTACATTATTTACTTACCTATCAATCTAAATCAACGAAAAACGACGTAATTTTTGGGCAAAATAGTACATTTTCATGAACATTTGTGATGAAGCGCATGTGCATCATGCGCGCTCAAGGACCCGCAATCCCATGAAGCACATGTGCATCATGCGCGCGCGAGGGGGTGCAATCCCATGAAGCACATGTGCATCATGCGCGCCGAAAGATCTATATATTATGCACTCTGCCAATCTATTGTAACTTACTGCATTACTGCATGGGGAGGAGCTGCAAAAACCACAATGCTACCACTAGAGCGTGCACAACGTGCTGTTCTGAAAGTTATGCTGTTTAAAGACTTCAGACACCCTACTGATAATCTATATAAAACTGCCGCAGTACTTACTATAAGACAGCTCTTTATGAAAAATCTCATCCTTGATCAACATAAAAACCTTCCTGATCATGCTGTAACACGACGCAGGGTTGATTTGGTTAATACTATACCTAAATGTAAAACGGCTTTTTGCCGAAAATTCTATGAACGCCTCGGACCCCTAGCATATAATCGTATCAGCAAACATGTCAAATTGCGTAACCTCAGTTCTTATCAAAGCAAGAAAGTGTTAGATAATTTTCTTAATTCACTTAGCTATGCAGACGCTGAAAAACTCCTGAAATAAATGGCACACACACATACACACACACACACACACACACACACACACACACACACACACGCACACACGTTAAGCTTGCAAGCACACGCATGTGAGAATACTCCCATATATACATAACATACAGACTTACATACATACAAACTCTAACAGTTATTACCTGAGGTATAAGTGTCAGAGGTCCTACATACCTACACGAGCGATGCGCATGGCTGCAATAGGTGGTTGGATCACTGCATCGTCACAGAGTCAGCTCGAGAAACTGTGCGAAACATCTGGGTGCAGTATGACGTGTATTGGTCTGACCACTTACCGTTAGTCATGGAGTGCGACCTTGGCAAGGTGAACATTAAGTGTGAGAGCGCTAAACAAACCAACCTGGGTATAATTTGGGGGGACAGGCTAAAGTCCCAGATAGAATTGTACCACTCTCTATGTCATAGTAAGCTAAGATGTTTAGATTTTCCGTCGCAACTCCGGACATGTTCAAATAGTATGTGTAACAATCCTAGTCATTTCCTAGTATTCGATAAAATGTATGAAAGTGTAGTAAGTGTCTTGTCAGAGGCTGCGAGGGGGTCAAGTAAAAAGAAATGCAACCGTAAGGATGGCTATATATCTGGCTGGAATAGGTACGTGGCTGACGCTCACAGGACTGCCAGAGAAAAATTTAAAATCTGGGTATCAGCTAAAAAACCGACACATGGTCGTATTTATGAAGATATGTATGAAAGCAGAAAGCTCTTTAAATCTAAGCTTAAGTGGTGCCAGGACAGGCAGGAACAAATAAAACTAGAGGTCCTGGCCATGAACCATGCCGCAAAGGATTTTAAGGGCTTCTGGAAAAATATGAATAAACTTAATCCACGTGGGGGAGTCCCTGTGAGCGTAGGTGGGGTGAGCAACGGGGGGGACATCGTTAATAATATTAAGGAAATGTTTACCGTTAGGTCTCCGCTTGGACCCGCGCGGACTGGGGAGCATGATGCTGGGAGGGTCGTGTTGGGGGAGCAAAGCAAGGTGTTTACTGCGCTGGAAGTCGCGAGAACGATAAAGTCCATGCAACGTGGAAAATCCCCGGGACACGACGGGCTCAGTATCGAGCACCTCAAGTTTGCGGGCAAGCATATGCCGCGAATCTTGGCGATGTTTTTTACGTTGTGTTTGCGTCACTCGTACCTACCAGAGCAGCTCATGAGAACAGTGGTTGTGCCGCTAGTTAAGAATAGGACGGGATATGTGTCGGACCCATCTAACTATAGGCCCATCTCGCTTGCAACTGTAATCGCGAAAGTGCTTGATAGTCTGCTTAATGGTATGTTGAATGGACATCTAAAAATACACGATGCTCAATTTGGATTTAGATCAGGCCTGAGCACTGAGAGCGCTATCTTCAGCCTTAAGCAGACTGTCAGGTACTATAAGGACAGAAAGACACCAATTTATGCATGTTTTCTAGACTCATCGAAGGCATTTGACCTGGTTGCGTATGACCTGCTGTGGGATAAACTAGGAAAAACGGGCGTACCGGCCGAATACATTACCTTGCTAAAGTTCTGGTACAGTAACCAGGTCAATCAGGTTAGATGGGCAGGTGAGCTGTCAGACGAGTACAAGCTGAAATGTGGCGTGAGACAGGGTGGACTAACTTCTCCTTCTCTTTTTAACTTGTATATAGACGATTTGATTGAGGAGCTCAGCAGCATGCATGTCGGATGCCACATTGGCGGAAAATGTGTTAATAATATAAGTTATGCTGATGACATGGTGCTGTTGGGTCCCTCAATCAACTCGATAAGGCTCCTCGTTAAGACATGTGAGAGCTATGGCGCCCGGCACGGCCTTAGGTACAACTCCAAAAAGAGTGAACTGATGGTCTTCAAGGCGGAAAAGTACAACCCCACAGTTGTACCTCCGGTCGTGCTGGACGGTGTTGCTCTAGAAGTAGTCAATAGGTTTAAGTATTTAGGACATATAGTTACGGATGATTTGAAAGATGACCTGGACATTGAAAGAGAACGGAGGGCCTTGGCAGTGCGAGGTAATATGCTCGTGCGCAGATTTGCTAAATGTACGAATCCAGTCAAAGTCACGCTTTTTAAAGCGTATTGTCAGTCACTGCATTCAAGCGGTCTGTGGGTGAGGCATACACAGCGTGCTTACAATGCGCTCAGAGTGCAATATAATAACATTTTCAGGATGCTGTTGAAACTGCCACGACATTGCAGTGCGTCAGGTATGTTTGCTGAGGCGCACACTGATGACTTTTACGCTGTCAGGCGCAAAAAAGTGGCCTCACTACTGCAACGCGTGCGTGCCAGTGGCAACGGCATCCTGAGGATGTTCGCTGGACGCCTCGACTGTCCTATGACAAGGCACTGGATAAATATTGTTATTGGTAGGATTAAGTAGGGCTAGGAATAGGTTTAAACTATGTTCTAATAAATTATATAATTTAATTTAATAGTGATATAATTGAATAATTTAATAGTGACATGAAAATTGTAATTGTATAAATTTAAAGTGATAAATGAATGAATGTAATATAATTTAATTTAATAACATAGATATTAAGGAATTTTACTAACTATTATATGGGGAAACCTGAAATAAATATTTTTGAATTTTTGAATTGAATTTTGAATATACATGCTCCTGTATTCTGTTGTGTTTATGATAAATAAATTATTTGTATTCGTATTTGTAGCTAGCCCAGTGATTTGCTCACCCATTCCAATTGGCAACCCAGACGATTGACTTTCCCTTATCGAATGAAGAACCCAACGATAAGGGTAGCCCTTTGAAATTGGTAACTGGTAACTGATTCATCTTGATATCCCTAATAAAGGGTTTCCCTAACGATTTAAGCGCTTATTATAAAGCTTTCCCTTTTGTTCGAGCCAATCACAAACGTGTGCCATAGAAAATCGAACTGTATTAGATCTTTTGCCGCTCCGCGCGGTAACTTCAAACGATACGCCGTCGGTAACGTATACTAATACGGGTTTTTTTATAAGGGTATTGGGTTAGCGCTTAGTTGAATGGGCTGTTTACTTGCTTCGAACGGGACGCATGGTAACGTGTGTTTTATGAAGTCTACAAAAGGTCTAAAATTGCGTATACACTAGTAACCTTATTGAAAGGGGTTAGTAAGGGTATTGGTTAGCGCTTAATAGAATGGGCTATCGTTTGAAAATAGCGCTTTATAAGCACATTTAAAGGGTTTTGACGGGCAGAGGGTTTGGTAAGTAAATCCTTACGAAAAACCCATACAAAACCCATTGAAAGGGATAGCGGGCCGGTCCCTGACATAATCACATAATAATTAAACAAACACTAAAAAGCGAACAAATGTTAGGAAACATTACTATTTTTTTGGAAAGTCTGTCCCTTTATGATACGTACCTACTTACTTAATGAAAATTTTATTTGTACCTACCTACTTTTTGACGAAATTACTGACTCTCCGCAGACGAAGTCGTGGGCGGACAGCTAGTATAGTTATAAAAATAATATTTATTTAAAATCGCAGGTGGGCCATTTATTGTACAATTGAATAAACAATTTAAAATCTAGATACATAACATTGTATTAAGTATATATTAGGTCGGGGCAAAAGTATTTTCGTATTTTTCGTACAAAGGAAAAACATTTTTTTATGTTATATTTTTTTATTTATTTATAATATGTACATGCCATTTTGATCGATGACTTGTTGCCATCTTGTGGGTAGTGCCATGATTCCATTGCTGTAGAAATTCTGAGATTTTTGAGAAGTGACCGAAACAGGTGGAAATCCGATGGAGCAAGTTCGGGGCTATACGGTGGATGCATCAACACATCCCAGCCAAGCTCTCAATTTTTGCTGGGTGGCTATAGATGAGTGCGGTCTGGCGTTATCATGATGAAAGACTACGCCCTTTCTGTTTATTAACTCCGGCCGGTTTTTCTCAACAGCTTCTTTTAATCTCATGAGTTGCTGGCAGTAGAGGTCAGAATCGATAGTTTTACCCGGCGGCAAAAGCTCATAGTGGACAATTCCTTTCCAATCCCACCATACACACAGCATCACTTTGCTCCGAGTTATGCCGGGTTTTGCCACTGTCTGTGGAGCTTGTCCATGCTTCGACCACGATCTTTTTAGGACGTTCTTATCGTAAGTAATCAATTTTTCATCACCCGTAATCAACCGTTTTAGAAATGGTTCGGATTTATTTCGTTTTAACAATAAATCGCAAATTGAAACACGTTGCATTAGGTTTCTTTCAGTGAGATCGTGTGGCACCCAAATATCGAGCTTTTTCTTGTACCCAGACTTTTATAAATGACGTAACACTGTTTTGTGATCAATATCCAGTTTTTCAGCAATGTCGTAACTACTAATATGTCGATCTTGCTCCACTTTTTCATAGATGGCATTGATTTTATCAGTAACAGGGCGTCCAGAGCGAACCTCATCTTTCACACTAAAATTTCCAGACTTAAAACGCTTAAACCACAATTGTGCTACTTTTATTGATACCGCATTAGGTCCATAAACCGCACAAATTTTATTTGCGGCATTAGTCGCATTTTTGGCTTTTTTGTAATAAAACTTTAAAATGTACCGAATTTCTTCGTCACACACGTCCATTTTGATAGCTCAAAAACAATTGAAAAATGCCGGGAACCAGTTTTTTTTTTAATTTTATTGTATTTCAATATGAATGTTGACTTTAAATGGTATTAAAACCAGCCAGCTACATTTAGTATAGACGAAGAGGTTTGATTACAACTTATACGGTCCAAATACGAAAATACTTTTGCCCCGACCTTTTAATAAACCACTCTTGTTTAGTTTATTAGAAAACAATAATGGTACTGGAAGTGCCGCTGGATGGTCGGCATACGCTCGGTGTAGTTTTAAGCAGATTATTTTTTAAATATTCTAATAAAAAAAACTTTGTTCTTAATCAAAATGTCTCTGTATTATTTGGTCCCGACATGCCACTGCAGCTCGCAACAGCGCCGGCGCGTCGGACGACGAGCTCTCTCCGACTTCTTCGTCATTACCTAAGATCTCCCTCAGCTCTCCTCTGCAAACCAATATTAATATTATCTACATATTATAAATGAAAGTCCCGCGAATGTCTGTCAGAGTAATCTCAGAAAGTACTGTACGGATTTTCATATGGATTTCACCAATAGAAAGAGGGAGTAACTGTGGAGTTCCGGTGAGCAAAGACGACCAAGCCGGAGTCTAATTATTATACTAGTATGTCTTTTAGACATTGACCGATTTTTGAAGAACCAAGGTCGAGACGGGATACTAGGTTGAATGCAGGAGTAATATGATTTTTTAGAAGAAGACCACCGCGAAGACCATTTTTTTATTAGGGAAATTGCAGGAATATGGCTTAAATCCGGAGAATAAATTTTAAAAGAGGAATCGTCTCCATGTATTACAGCTGCCTTAGCTGCCCGATCCGTAGCTTCATTGCCTGTGATATTACAGTGACTAGGGACCCACACAAAAGTGACTTCCAAGTTTGCAAAGTGACACATAAAGATAGCATGTTTCAATTGACAGACGATGTAGTGTCGGGAGCAATTTTTAAAAGGATGGCCCTCCATCCTCCAAATGGCTTGAAGAGCACTGAGACTGTCCGAAAAGATGACCGATTTAGTAAACTTGTTAATGAAGATGAATTCTACGGATTTCCATAGAGCGAGACATTCACCTGAGAAGACTGATGACTCTGGGGGGAGTTTAAACAAGGCTGTGTGCTTAATCCCAGGGCAAACTACAGCGGACCCGACACAGCCTAGATCGGATAATTTAGAAACATCTGTATAGAACAGTAGGTGAGAAGAAAAGCGGGTATTAACATATTTATTAAAAATGGTATTAGCAGCTGTGGAATTTTTTGAAATACCGCAGTTATATATAACGACAGGAGAATGAACTATTGCCTCGAAAGGAATCTAGTAGAGGTAAAGAGGTGCTTCTCTGGATGGGAGTTCTCAGCGCCGAGGCTCTTTCAAAACTTGTCACCAATCTGGGTTTGCTTTTATTCAGCCAGTACGGCTTTGACGAACAATATTGTTGAAGCAGTTTAAGTTTTGGGGTAAGAGGATGAGATGAAGAGGTGAAAAGGTGGTACAAATAGCGGTCCGATAAAAATTGCCTTCTGAGATCAAGAGGGGGGTCTACACATTCCACTAGGATGGCTCTATTGGGGGAGCAAGACATGGCGTCAGAGACCACACGGAGAGCTTTCATCTGAACTGTTTCTAACGCTTTAAGAGCAACTTTGTTACATGGCTCGAAGATGAAAGTGCCAAAATCGAGGTGGCTTCGGACGAAAGCGTTGTATAGGAGTTTTTGCAAATAAGGATGAGCTCCCCACTATACCCCTGAAAGGGCACGGAGTAGATTAATGTTTTTCTCGCACTTTTTAACAATATAGGAGAGATGGAGTACCCCCGACATACGTCTATCGAAAACCACCCCAAGGAATTTAACTGAGTCAGAAACTGGGATCTCTACGTTACTGAACTTAATTGGACACTGAATAGAAAGACGGCTTCTAGAAAAGATAATAGCAGAACTTTTGGAAGGGGAGAGAGAAAGACCATGAGAAGTTAACCAGAGCTGAAGGGAGTCCAAGGCTACATTAAGATTTTCTGCTGCTAGAAGTGGGTTTTTATCGTTGCTGTAAATGACTACGTCGTCAGCGTACTGTAACAATCTGCACGACAAGTTTACTGATTTGTCAAGATCAAACGTGTACAGATTATATAGAAGCGGGCTAAGAACGGAGCCCTGGGGGAGGCCCTTCCAAATAGATCTAACCTCATTAACATTACCCTGCCATCTCACCTTTATAGTTCTTGCCGTAAGTAGGCTAGTAACAAAATTTACTACCTTCAAGGGTATGCTCAGCTTAGACATTTTGTCCCTGAGCACCGAAAGCAGAACATTGTCGTAAGCTGCCGACACATCAAGAAACGCAGCCGCTATTGATTCTCCTCGAGAGAAAGCAAGTCGAACGTCAGTCGACAAGATGCAGTGACTGTCTGAAACGCTCTTCCCCTTACAAAAACCAAATTGAACACGAGAGAGGATACCTTCACTTTCAAGGAACCAGTCTAAGCGATTCTTGAGTAAATGCTCAGCAACTTTACGCAATGCTGATGAGAGCGCAATAGGCCGGTAAGATGAAGCCAGACTCGGATCCTTCCCGGGCTTGGGAATGGGGATTATAAACTGTTCTTTCCAAGATTCTGGAACACAGCCCTTATCAAACATAAAATTCACAAGGTCCAAATAGTACAAGAGAGTTTTGGTATTTGTTCTTGCTAAGAATGAGTACACTATACCATCCGGGCCCGGAGCAGAATCGGAAAGAGTCTCCAGCACGCATCGGAGCTCCGACAACTGAAATGGAGAGCTCAAAAAATTATTATTGATAGGACAAAAAGAAGATTCAATTGGCGATGATTCTGACAAATCAGGAACATAAGGAGGAGCCAATTTATCAAGAAAGGAGTCCATCCACGCAGGAGAAGAAGAGAAAGATGTCGGGGCGGGAGAAGAGAATATTATGTTTGTTAACGTGTCTCGTTCCTTCTTTTAATATTTTAATTTTTAATTTTTTTCCCTGGGGCCGGTATAGCTATCTGAGTCATCAGCTGACTGTCTTTGGCAATACCGCCAACACCAGTCAGCTGGTGGTGTACCTACGGGTTTCGGCTGAAAAACAGCGCTGCATGGTGTCGCTCCTGTGTGGGTGAAACCATCAGCATTATGCTGACGCCCAGACCCCTTGCCGCGCCCAGATTACTTAGCCTTCATTGAGTCTATTGTTATTGTTATTATTATAATTTTTCATTTTTTTTTACGTATTTTTTGTGTTCCTATTCTGTATAATATTTATGCTAAGATCTGGTGTGGCAATAAATGTATTTTCTTTCTTTCTTTCTTCCAAGAGTCACAAGAACGAAATTTTTTTAAATTGCGCCACACAGCTGAGGGGGGCGTAGTGGGCGATATAGATTCACAAAATGATCTCCATCCTTTCTTTTTCTTGGCATGAAGCATTTTTTTGGCTCTAGCTTGAGCATGCTTTAACATGATACATTTTGACATTGACATATCAGAGCAATAATATAATTCTGCCTCTTTCCGATCTTTCACTATAGACGTGCAGTCGGAATCCCACCAGGGAAGGGAAGGCCGGCGATTAACACAAGCATTTTTTAAAGGAATTGATTCCTCTGCAGATGTTAAAAGACACATAGAGAATTGAGAATAAAGTTCCAAGAAGTTATCAGAAGAAGCAGAAAGAAGAGCACTTACTTTATTATCGACGAGCGAAACATACAAAGGCCAGTCAGCTTTCAGTAATCTGAACTTCTGTAAAGGAGGACACGGGGAAGGAACGGAAAAACCAGAAACATAAGTAATAAAAATCGGAAAGTGGTCGCTCCCATAGCTAGTCTGACAAATGTCCCAGGAACAAAGAGATGCAAGAGAAGGAGAACACAAGGATAAGTCCACCGCTGAGGGATTTTGGGTGGGGGAAACACGTCGGGCAGGCCTTCCGTCATTCAGAATACACAGATTTTGAGAATCCAATAAGTCCACAAGTCTACGACCAGCGGAATTAAGACAGTGAGAGCCCCAAAGTGGGCTGTGACAGTTGAAATCTCCAAGGATTAGAAGAGGACCTGGGTCAGAAGCAACATGCCTCCAGAAATCTGAAATAATAGCAGGGTTGGGATGTGGGATATAAACAGAAATTACAGAAATATCCAAAACTCTACAGGCAACAACGTTAAAAGAAGGATGAGTGGGTAAACTGATACGAGAGAAACTAAGACCATTTTTTATTAGAAGGGCACAACCATCATACCCATTAGGATTGTCTTGCCTAAGACAAACGAATCCGGGAAATCTAAAATTATTACAAGGCTTTAACCATGTTTCGGCTAAAGCAATAATGACCGCGTTGCATTCAGTCTGTCCATCATCTATATTTTATTTTTCTTAAATTGCTTACCATAGATAAGCAACCATAGACTACTACAGAGATTATGTTGAAAAATAAAAACAATATTACTACGTTAACTGCAGTAAGTATTTAATTGTTAGGCTAGTTACTTGTCATCCCGCCCTCGTAGTCTAGTTCATAGATGTAATTCAATGAAATTACCTGAAAATTTGGTAAAATTAATGGAGAACTTTTATCTAGGTTATTTATAGAGCAAAGTTCAATTTTATCTAAACCCAAAAAACGGAACTAAGTATCATACGAGGTGAATGGTGATTAGGGTTCCGTTCGTTTGCT
This sequence comes from Tortrix viridana, assembly GCA_963241965.1. NCBI lineage: Eukaryota > Metazoa > Arthropoda > Insecta > Lepidoptera > Tortricidae > Tortrix > Tortrix viridana. The sequence continues at coordinate 38,723,818 of OY725171.1, read as the reverse complement.
CTATAACCTACATATCCTATAAAATTTCTCCATTCATTTTGCCAAATTTTCAGCTAATTTTATTGTATAATTCAATGTATCACATGACCATGTATCACAGTGTCACATGTTGTATCCGGGTCTTTCTTCTTTTTTACCGGCAAAGAAAAAAAACGATAGTTTTCTTTTTCGATATTTTATTTTAGGCGTCATAAACTAATTTAAACTTTCGATTGAAAGCGATTGAAGCGAAATCATTGTAATAGTTATGTTACAATGTGTACATTGTACCTGTACATTATGTTAATTGAAACATTATGTTACAAATGCGTACATTATGTTAATTGAAACTTTCGATCGAAAGCGATTGAAGCGAAATCATTGTAACAGTTTTCAGACAGAGTAACAGAGTTGTATACTTGTAAGCGTTGTGTAGGTACTTATAGCCTTCGCCAAATGTATATGTAGGTATGTAGGTATGTAGTATGTAAACTCTTTATTGCACAAAAACAAAGTAGGTATTAAGCACCCATGCGTTTTTCATGTAAAAGTCAAACTTTCAAAGGCAATCTTTTGTAGGAAGTTTACCTATTGACGTTAAGGGAAATTCCGTGGGAAAAAATACAATTAATCATGTTATAGTAAAACCCGATTTTTCCTAGCTTCGGTTTTCAGACGCAAATAGCTACTTCAAAATTATATCTACTCGTACTTATGATTTGCACATGTTAAAACACTTATTATATTTTATGTATTTGTGTATTTTTGAAATTGAAAAATAATACTTTGTTTGTAAGTTACAGAGGAAAAATTGGGGTGCTCAATACTTTTGGCCAAGGCTGAATATATCGGCGTAGGATCGAAAAAATTGTGTTTTCACGAAAAAACGAGGGGTTTCGCGAAAAATCGGTTTATCGCGTGAAGACAGTCGGTTTACGAGATCTTACTGATACTAAAGACAAAAATCTCGTGTTTTCGCGAAAACGCGAAAACAGTGTTTTCATGAAACAGCAAGACTAGTTTAGTAAAATGACCGCTGTACGGTTTTAGAAGAAGAAGAAGAAGAAAATAAACCATTTATTCACAACAACGAACACAGTAAGAAATTAAAATAACAAATGACGTGTTCAGGAAAGAAACAAAAATACAGTTGTATGATCAAGTAGGTAAGGTTTTATTTCCTCGCAAAATGACACTGAACACATCTTTTAAAACCGTAGAACGCTACGTCATTTTACTAAACTAGGTAGTCTCACTGCTTCATGAAAACACTATATTCAATTCGCGTCTTCGCGAAAACACGAGATTTTTGTCGTAAGAATCAGTAAGATCGCGTAAACCGATTCTCTTTACGATTTTTGCGATTCTATGCCGACATTATGTCTCTAGCTTATTAATTTTCGCTTAAATAAATATAAATATCCACGCAATTCAAAAGTAACTTGATCGTAACTTCGTAATTATAATATTACTTAGGTATATGTATGCTACACCATACATAGGGTAAATAGTCCTATTGTTGGCATCCTACCAATTATAGGCATCGTGAACTTTATTCCATTTAATAGAGGTGTTAATTCTGTAATCACTAGGTGCCAATAACTGGTATTTTGGGTGTCGTGCTATACAGCACGACCACGGAAGTTTTTTTTTTATTTCTATTGCAGTACATATTTATAAAAGCCGTGGTAGCCTAATGGTTTGACCTGCCGACTCTTAAGCAAAGGGTCGTGGGTTCGAACCCGGGCTCGCACCTCTAAGTTTTTCGGAATTTATGTGCGAAATATAATTTGTAAATTTACCATGAGCTTTTCGGTGAAGGAAAACATCGTGAAAAGCAATTGAAAAGCAACACACCTGAAAAGCAATTTGACGGTATGTGCAAAGTTCCCAATCCGCACTGTGCTCGCGTGGGAACTATAGCCCAAACCCTCTCTTTGTGAGTGGACATCATAGCCTTTGCCCAGCAGTGGGACGTATCTAAGCTGGATTATTTATGATTTATTCATGATTAAAAACGTACTTTTATGTACTTTTGGTTTCAAGAATTGTACTGTTATAGTTTCGACGTTCTAACATGGTGATGTGGTCATGCTAGGTATATGCTTCATGGCACGACCCCGCGTGATTTAAAAAACTGAGATCAATTATAAAGGGTACAAAAAAAAAATTTATAGAAAATAAATGTACTCAAATCGTACTCTCGATAGCACATCGATGAAAATTATGTAAGTATAAAATATTGAATTGAACTGATTGTTTCTTTATGAAAACCAGTCGGTAAGTTGTTTGTAATGGGCACGGTAGTCTTTGGCGTTGTTTCCAAAAATCTTAGAAAAATCTGAAATCTTATTATCTGTTCCAAATTACAAAGCTCAGATACAATCGAAGCCCTGGAGACTGTGTTAGTTCGCACTGTGTTACAGAATCCAGTTTCTTCCCCAAGTTTCAACTCATTCATTGACTTAAATAAATATATTACTTCGTTAGGATATGTCCGTCGGTGCGCCCGCTATGATGCCAACTCTTTGGTTATAAAAATCGAAAGTGTCCCAGGAACGCTTGGGACCGGACATTTTTGTACCGTGCCCATTACAAACAACTTACCGACTGATTTTCATAAAGAAACAATCGTTTCAAGTAAATATTTTATACTTACATAATTTTTATCTATGTGCTATCGAGAGTACGATTTGAGTAAGTACTCTCAGTTTTTTAAATCTCGCGGGGTCGTGCCAGGAAGCATCTACCTAGCACGACCACATCACCATGTTAGAACGTCGAAACTATAAGAGTACAATTCTTGAAACCAAAAGTACATAAAAGTATTTTTTTTTCATGAAAATGTACCGCAAAAGAAATAAAAAAAACTTCCGTGGTCGTGCTGTATAGCACCACACTATTTAACCCATATTACACATTTATTAAAACGCTAACTACTGGCGGCTAAATTCTTACTAACTATTCAACAATGATAATTTGACTATCAATAAATAAATAGGTACTTATGCCGTTTGAGATATTTAACATTAGTGAGATAGTTACAGATTCGAATATTCGTATTCAACGGTCTAATTAAGGCGGTAGGTGTTAGCGGCGGCTGCTGTGTAGGACGGCTGCGGGTGGACCCATAGCGGCGTCTCCTGCGCACCATTAGTGCAGCCTCAATATTAGCGGGAGGGAATCTAAATAGTATTTGAGATTTCACCTTTTGGCTTATGCCCATTCCTCCTAATATTCAAACCGCGGATAAATTCAAGGAACTCAGCATTAAACGGACACAATACCTATGTATCCATGTTGAATATTGGGTGTTTTTGACAATTTTATCAACATCGCTTCAGATATTTCAAATTAGTAGGTAACATACTTAATCACTGTAAAAATTACTTATAGAACACTTCGTAATAATTTTTGCCTTCGTTAGTATTGATAAATTAACTAAAATAAAGGATGTCGAAAATCTTACTAGCTCTCTATATCAGTTTTAAGTAAAACTTAAAAGTAATCATGTAGCCGGGGACTCTACTCCAATTTTTTAGCCCATCTTAAAAATAAAACGATGTATCTTTTACTGTCGTGAATAAGGCCTACCAGAGTCCACGATATGATCACGATATAGAAGCAAGATCGGCAAAAAAAGTGTAAGAAGCACTATGTTAAAAGCTAAAAATAAAAACAGCTGCATCAAAGAAACACGTCGTTTTTAGTTTTGTCTTGGTTGTTTAATACAAAATACTTATGTCTTCTCTGAGTAAAGTCACTTCAACTTAAAGCGCTCCATCTGGGGTAGCTTTCTATATAATAAATATTAAATACTGAGTGCTAACACAAGTAAATGTAACAACGGTGTGTAACAGTAACCGAAGACTTATCTTGTTACCTACTAAAGAATAGCAAAAGTGGTAGGGGGGTAGGGGAGGGTGGGGCACAGTGGATCACTGGTTTACTGCCTTATATCTTTGGCACCTAGATCAGTTGTAGGCAATAAGGCAATTTGTTATCAGATGGCGAACGAGACAGACATTTAAAACTCCTATTTCACATAGAAACTGGCAATGATCTACTGTTCCACCACCGATCCACTGTACCCACCCTCCTGTAATTACAATCATAATTTCTTAGACAGAGAGAAAATTATTGTTTTATTTCCTTAAAAGCCAAAAAGCATTCTTATTAAAATATGTGTCGCCAATCTATGAATTGTGATAGTAATATTCTATGGCCCTATTGTTTCTATTTTCTGTCTGTGTCTTGATGAAATAACTCCAAAAAATGAGCTTTAGACACGCAGGCGCACAAGCCCTACCTACCTACATTACAATATATTTATGCCACCAAGTGGGGCCTCACAACATCCACGCTGCAGGACGTTTATTGATCTTTTTTATCATTTTTAAACAGATGTTGTTTGGCTAAGGTAAAAGCTATCCCGATGGTGAGCGCCGCGACCACGGTGCCCTGCGCCGCCACTCGCAGCTGCATCAAGAACACACTCGTACTCATTTTACCTTTTGTTTTGAACTTGTAGGCGCCCACGCCGCATACGCCTAATAGTCCCAATATACCTTGAAAAATAAAAATAAATTATATTGTGTCCAAATTAAAATAATACTTGTGCTCAAGTAAAATAACGAATTACCATTCGTCACAATTTTTCTAACCAAATTTTAATATGCTATTATGGTATTTTATATATATCTATATAAAAGGCAATGTCCGGGTGACTGACTGACTGACTCATCAACGCCCAGCCCAAACCGCTAAAGATAGAACTTCGAAATTTCATTCGGGGGGTTCAGTTTGCATTGTAGGCGTCGTTTAAGAAGGGATTTTTCGAAATTCAACCCCCAAGTGGTAAAAATGGGGGGTGGAAGTTTGTATGGAAGTCATTCATTTTTGAAGTCAAAAACCTGAAAATTGGTATATAGGCTATTATTTACAAATAAAAAATAAGGGGTGGAAATGGGGGGGTTAAAGTTTGTATGGGAGTTTGGTCCTTTTTCAAGTTAGAAACGTGGAAATTTGAATATAGGCTACTGATAACAAATAAAAAAAACTACTTTCGGCGATTTTGGATAAACTACCCCTAAGAGGTGGAAATGGGGGGTTAAAGTTAGTATGGGAGTTTGGTCGTCTTTCAAGTTAATAACGTGGAAATTGGTATAAGGCTACCGTTAACAAAATACTGCTTTCGGCGATTTTGGATAAACTACCCCTAAGGGGATGAAATGGGGGGCGGTAATCTGTATGTGAGTTTGGTCAATTTTGAAGTTAGAAACGTGAAAATTGATATATAGGCTACTGTTAACAAATAAAAATATATAATTTTGGCGATTTTGGAAAAACGACCTCTAATTTGGTGAAATTAGGGGTGGAAATTTGTATCAGAGTTTGGTCAATTTTGAAGTCAGAAACGTGGAAATGGGTATATAGGCTACTGTTAACACGTAAAAAAACTACTTTCAGTGATTTTGGATAAACTACCCGTAAGGGGTTGAAATGGGGGTTAAAGTTTGTATAGGATTTTGGTCATTTTTGAAGTTCGAACTGTGAAAATCAATATATGAGCTACTGTTAACAAATTAAAAAAAATTCTTTCGGCAATTTTAGATAAACTACCCTTAAGGGTTTGAAAGGGGGGGGGTAATAGTTTGTATGGGAGTTTGGTAGTTTTTCAAGTTAGAAACGTGGAAATTGGTATAAGGCTAAGGATTTTGGATAAACTACCCCTAAGTTGGTGAAATGAGAAGTGAAAATTTGTATCAAAGTTTGGTCAATTTTGAAGTCAGAAACGTGAAAATTGGTATATAAGCTACTGTTAAAGGCTAAGGGATGAAATGAGGGTGGTAATTTGTATGGAAGTTTGGTAAATTTTGAAGTTAGAGACGGATAAATTGATGTACTTATATGCTACTGTTTTACTTGAAACTTTTGGCGATTTTGGAAAAAAACTGCCCTTAAGTGGGTGAAATGGGGGTTGGAAATTTGTATGGTCGTTCGGTTAATTTTGAAGTTAGAAACCTAGAAATTGGTATAAAGGCTACTGTTAACAAATTAAAAATACCACTGATTTCGGATAAGCAACCTGGGGACAACAAATGGGGACTGGAAGTTTGTATGGGAGTGAAGTAATTTTTGACATTTATGAAGTTAGTTATATGGAAATTGTTTTTTTAGACTACTAAATATATAAAATGTGAGTTATGGCGTTTTTCAAAAATCTACCCTTAGCAGGGCGAAAAGGGTTTGAAAATTTGTATGATTCAAAGTTTCTATCCCTTCATGATACGTAACGAAAACTTTATCTTACTTTTTAACGAAAATACTGACTCTCCGCAGACGAAGTCGCGGGCGGAAAGCTAGTTAGGTATATAATCCATTCCTTTTACCATTGACAATCCAGTTATTAGGTCATCCCACTACCAGTGTCACCTTTTTATTTTCAATTATTTACGTATTGCGCGACATTGTACAGGGTGGGCCAAGGGTGTTGGCGATTTGATTCCTTAAGCTTTCGGAACACCAAACGCGTGTCAGGCGCGTCGCGCTTTGAACGCGGGCCCGCGCATGTTGTTAAACAACAAATCAAATTTAATCCGGCACACCAAAAAGTAACGCGTACCTGCGCAGGGCACGCGTTCGAGCTGCTTCGCGCCGCAGACAACTCGGGCAGCGCGTTGTGTGGCGTGCGCGAAGCAGGCGCGTAGCGCGCGCTGGCATGCGTCCCGTCAGCGCGGCGTCGGCGCAGGTACTAGTCGTTGTATTTTTTACAAAGGCGTGGTGGGGGTACGCGCGCGCCGCGCAGCAACTCACACCGAACGCAGCCACGAGGCGTGCGCAGCGCTGGCACGCGTTCGAAACGCGTTGAAGCTGCCGCCTGCCTGCGGTGTGCCGGTGCTGCGACGCTCACGCCACGCGACGCGACGCGACGCGCCTGACACGCGTTTGGTGTGCCGAAAGCTTTAATCGCAGAGGGCGCTGTTGTGCAAGGCAGTTAATTTAAACAGCTCCATATATGTTATAGTATTTATTATTCAATTTAAAACATTTGAGATTAAAATATTTAAATAATTTTGGCTTAATTAAACTGGACACTGAGAAATATTAATAATCGGAAAATATGGCTCCAACGAAGGCAAAATCAGTGACGAGTGCGGCGGCCGTTAACAAGTTGGTGGAAGTAATAACAAACCTAAATGCGGAGATAACGGAGATAACGGAGATGAAAGGCGATATAAAGTGTTGTTATGATGTAATCTGCGATCAACGAAAGTTACTCGCGTACCAGAACGGATACATCCAGATGATACTTGGCTTTATATCAAACCAATCTGGGCACATAACACTAAATATCCCACAAAAAAATTCACTCAATGATTCTGGGCCCCAAGGCATGATGTTCTTGAGTGAGGAGCAGCCACCTGCCTCCGTTGCCACCGACACCTTCACAGCGGCAGCACTGCCGCCCACACCGGCCTCTCCAAGGCCCAGGGCCCAACAATCTCACACACGCCATACTACAGATACGGCACCCGTAGCTGCAGACACGCGCCAGGTCGCACCTCCAGCTGCACTTGCTACCACCACTTCGCGTACTGGCGCAACTACAGCACCAACGCAGCCAGCGCTGCCGGTCCCTCCGCCTCGGACCACATTCTCATCTGGTCTGCGTGCGGCTGCCCCCCGTGTTGTCAGCCTTCATGTTTTTAATTTGAGTGAGGGAACCACTACGGGGGACGTCGTCCGCCACGTCCAGGAACAGATGGATATTCCAGTGCTCGTGTGCGAACAGCCGATCGTCACTCGCGGCAACTATACCTCGTTTCGTCTGGATGTGCCGGCCGACAAGCTGAAGATAGCCAGGAATATCAAAAACTGGCCGGAGGGAGTATCTGTACGTCTCTTTAATGTCGTGCAGCCAAAAAACTTGCCGACAAAACGTGTCACAGTAGAACAAAAGTAGCCACTAAATTTATTATCATTCACCAAAACGTGTGAAGAGTGAAGAGTCTTCACAAGAGTGAAGTTTTGCCACAAATAGATCGTCTATTTGTGGCAAAACTTCACTCTTAGGGCCGTATTAATAAACTCATCTCACCTCTGATCCCCGTCTCAAGATACGTCAAAGTAAACGTCAATCCATTGAAAACTGTCATTTTTGACGCATCTTGTGACGGGGATCACAGTTGAGATGAGTTTATTAATACGGCCCTTAGACTTGTTAGCTAATACGGAAAACCCTGATGTACTTAGCTTTAGTGAAATATGGTGCAGAAAAAGCGAGATTGAACGGGTGAGGTTAAGTGGGTATGCACTAGCAAACTACTTACTACTGTCGCACGTGCATCGCTCACTGCGGTGTCGCGCTATATGTACGCGACGGCATAGCATACAGACAGAGAAACGACCTGCAGAGCCTCTACGTTCAATATCACTTTGAATGCACTGCCATTGAAATTTATAGTTGTAAATTGATAATTATTCTTTTATACTGGGTGTTTTTTTATTCGTCTTAAACATTTTGGGGGTTAAATCAGTAAGTCATACTGATCAACTTACTTAGTCATACTATGGCACCAAACCCGAAATCGCGAAAAAAAAATTGACCATCCCATACATTTTGGCTAGTCAGCTGACGATGTTTTGTATGGGAGGGTCAAATTTTTTTTCGCGATTTCGGGGTTGGTCCCATAGTGAAAGTTGGTCAGTATGACTTACTGATTTAACCCCCAAAATGTTTAAGACGAATAAAAAAACACCCAGTATAGAACTGGTATGGGTGACTTTGACATTTATTTGGAAATATTAGAATTATTATTGCCTAAGATTACTGACGAAAAGAAAATGTTTCTTCTAGTTGGTGATCAAAATGTGGATTATTTATTTGATAACTGTTTAAGGCGGCGGGTAGACCATGTATTAAGTTGCTATGGGTGCGCAAACACCGTTACGTTTCCGACTCGCGTGACTGCCGAATGTGCGTCGTCGATTGCGTCATTGCTGACCTCGACCGCGACGATCTAACTGTATCACCAGCGGACACTGCCATTAGTGATCATAACTAGTGATCGGCCACCGGTAGCATTTTATGTCACTTTGATGACGAAAGTATTACATGGATATGACTCTATTTAATTTCGTGCACAATTTATATACCTATAAATAATGTATGATTTTTTATCGAGTCTTATTATTAATGGTCGGCGACAGGTAGCAACTTTCCGACTAAAAATATTATAAATATGATTCTAATCAAATTTTGAGTACGACTTTTGAATTATAAATGTACGCATTTTTAACTATTAAGGCAAAATATAAAACATTTACCTAGTTTCTTATCAAATGTGAGATTTTAATGCATAAATCTCGAAAAGAAATGTTGTTCTATAAGAAATGTACCATTATTTTGTGATACAAGTAATAAAAATAGCATAAGATGCACCGTGACGTCGTTGGTTGTTTTCGTAGTCGAGTTTTAGATTTAATTTTATCTTGTTTACTTATACTTTAATTTAAACCATACCTAACATATCCATACTAGTCATTACGTTTGACGTGAAAGTGACATAAATTGCTCCCGTCAGCCGATCTTTAATCATAATATAACGCACAGCGGTAGGAGTTCGCCATACTTACAGCATAAAAGTCGTACAAATAACACAGTCGAACGGCGATCTTTTAATGACGAATCTATTTACTTATTCTATTATGACATTTTCAATTATGATTTTGTATTGTATGGAACCATTTATGTGATGCCAAATAAAGAATTTGTCATTTGTCATTTGTCATTAATTTTATTTATGATGAAACCATTGACATTAATATTAAATTTGACAAATTATTTCGAATTTGAAAGCACTATATTAACATTCATTTTCCTATTAAGGCTATTAAATTAAACAAAAGTAAGACTGTCCCATGGTTAACAGACAAACTGTTGGAATATTCCCGTAAACACAATGATCTGCATGAAATACGTCGCCAGTACCCGAATAATGAAATAATAACGGATTGTATAAATAAATATTATAATTTAATTAAAACTGAAACGTTGCGTACTCGACAAACGTTAATTGAGAAAAGACTGGCAGATAGTAAAAATCCATGCAAGGAAATCTGGAGGATAGTAAATGAGGAAATAGGCACAAAACACCGCCCGCATAATATAAACCTCAGAGACCCAACAACGCAAATTATTATACCTGATACCTGATATTCCCGAAACGTTTAAGTCGCATTTTTTAAACATAGCGTCTAAATATGTCATTGACTGCGGCCAATCCTTGAGCCCGCGTTATCTCTGCAGACACCTGCGCGACGCAGACGTGCCCGAGTTCGTCCTACCCGCCGTCACGAGGGATATGCTGGACCAGGTGCTGCGGTCGATGTTAAAAACGCGTAACATTGCTGATACTTATGACATTTCACTTAATATTTTATTGATTATTTGGCCGATTATTGGTGATATTTTAGTTAAATTAATTAATGACATTTTTGCAACTGGTGTATACCCTGACGTCCTTAAAAGTACCCGAGGGTGTCCCGTATTCAAAGGAAAGGGAGACAAGTGTGACGTCAACAACTTTAGGCCGATAACGATAGTTCCTTCGATTTCTAAAATAGTGGAATCTATCCTGTCGTCGCACATAATGAGCCACCTCGAGGAAAGTTACATTTTGACATACCAGCAATTTTCATATCGGCAGATGTCAACAATCGTGGTAGCGTGTAAAATATTTGACTGCATAGTTACTGGTCTGGATGAGAGGTACAAGGTAGCGGGTATTTTATGTGACTTGTCCAAGGCCGTTGTTCGATGTGATAAATCACGGAATGCTTCTGGACAAGTTACATCGCTACGGTATCCGCAATGTCAGCCACCGTCTACTCACGTCGTTCATGTCCGGCCGTCAACAAACAGTTAAGTTGTCCGCAAACGGCAAAAGAATGCAGTCTATGACCGGAAGTGTGAACCTGGGAATCCCTCAAGGGTCTGCGTTAGGAAACACACTATTCCTAATTTACGTGAATGACCTTCCGACGGCCATTACAGCTGGCTTGTCAGTGCTTTTTGCGGATGACACGACTGTCGTGGTTAGCGCGCGCACGTATGAGCAGCTCGGGGAGAAAACCCATGACGTGTGCCAACAGTTGCAAACATGGTTTTCAGCAAAGAGGTTGGTTTTAAATTTGTCAAAATCCAACACCATGGTTTTCTCGGGCCGACGTATCTGTTCCTCCGTGCGTAGGAAACGGTCCGATGCCGATATGTAGGTTCCTCGGCTTCACGCTGGACTTTAATCTCAGCTGGAAGTGCCATGTCGACAAATTGTGTGATAGATTAGGTGGTGCAGTCTTTGCGCTGCGCAAGCTGAGAGTGCTTGTTGCGAATGATGCATTAAAGCAAATGTACTTAGCACATTTTCACTCCCTGATGTCGTATGGCGCGCTCCTATGGGGAACCTCCACGGACGCTAACAGGATAATGCTTGTGCAAAAGCGTGCCTTACGCACGTTAGCCGGGGTGAAACCCAGACACTCCTGCAGGAACCTCTTCGTGACGCACCGCATTTTGATGCACTACTCAGTTTATGTATGCCAGATGTTCGTAAGAAATAATATTTCCTCTTTTGCACGCGTTAATAACAATCTTGGCAAGGAGCTCCGCCACACCGGGCGTTTGAGAACAGTTCCCCGTCGCATGGTACTTGCACTACTTGCAGGTAAGGGCGAATCTCCGGAACGCCCATTTTTTACGTTCCCGGAGATAACTTTTCATAGGTGAATTATTCTGCGACCAAAAACCACTTTTTAGGTGCTCAATTAAACAGTAAAAAAGCTATCGGAACCGTCTTCTGTTTAACCCATTATGCAAAAAGTTATTCTGACAAAATTAGTAAAATTAGCCGTTTTTTACTAGGGGCCAAACTAGTTAATCGACTTACTATTTGAATAAAACTTAAACTAAAAAGAATTTTGAAATAAAACCTACACAAACATATTGAGGACGAAATACTCTTTATTTTTGTATAAACAATATTTCAAGCAAATAGATATAAGTTAGTTAAAATTCAAATCGAAAACAGTGTCATAAAATATCGTCATTAGCGGCCACGACCATTAATTGTCGATTTTTGTAAAAACGGAACGCAATGAACATACAAATCATGGACTCCTACGACCGCCCCCGCCGCTTTGTCGCCTCACAAGTGTCTCAGGAGCGACACGTGCTGCGTTACGGCTAGGTAAGTAGCCAAAAAACTTCTTCCACCTTTGTCAATTTTATCGTCATTGTAATTCGCAGCTATTTCTCGATAATTATGTGTAATATTATTCAGTTTGTATTTGCATTGAACTAAACATGGGCTTTGTTATGGCGAAACAGGTATTTTGTTTTCATCTTCAAACAAAGACCTATTTCGACTCGTTTTATTTTAATCGTCATTGTCGGTCATGTCATTGTTGGCGAAATTGAGAGGGACGACAATGACATCCGTGGGATGCCAATGATAACTCGTGGCAGGAGAGCCGACTGCAAAATTTCGTACCGACTTGATACCGCGATGAAATGCACAATGGTTTCCCATAAAAGTGATGCTAAGTCCGAATTTAATAGTCTGCCACGGCGGAACTTGCCGAAAGTAAAAAAAAGAAAGCCATTTCCGGTGCGAAAAAGGGGGTGTTACTTAACCCATCTGATACTAAAATGAAAGTAATGGCATCAGTTAGAAATTTACTGGTAGATACAGAAAAGCGAAATCTGCCAGTATTTTTTTTGCCGGAAGTGCTTGGCAGACGCTCTCAAAGGTGACCATCGGGACCCCTAAATATACCCATCTGATACCACCATGAAACCAATTCCAGTCACCTACCGACTGGAATTGGTTTATACTTTCGGCAAGTTCCGCCGTGGCAGACTAATAAATTCGGACTTAGCATCACTTTTATGGGAAACCATTGTACTCCAGGAAAGATACGGTTTTTAAAACATTAATTTATAATAGCCTGATTTTTTTTTTACACCATTTTTATAAGATATTCTAAGACACTATATTCATGAATCCAACAAACTTTCCACCCGGAAGTAGGTATATGCTGTCAAAAAAATCCTTTTTCTTTTAAATTAAATATCGTAATTGTAATTTTTGTGTCTAAGCATAATAATATTACTGTCTATAATGAATAGAAGGTGAAATCTAACAAAATATTTACACGGAAAGCCACTAAATCAGCAAAATACACGGCTCCGGTTATATATACCCTTAAATGATAGAAAAAGTTAGTAATAAGTAGTGCTTTGATAAAAATTACATAAAACTATTTATAAGTGTTAAAATACACTGATCAATTTGTATTTTTTTATAAGGAATTATTATTTACCACCATAAAATCCACCTCCCGGTATTATTTTGTGTATGATTTGCTTGCAACGTTTATATTTATTGTAATCAACGAGGAATTAAGAAAACTATAGCCAATTACGATTTTTAAATACAGAAATATGCAAAATGAAAACAATATTCTAGCTAATCGAATATAAATGAGATATCCTTAAATATATTTTGTGCAATTCATCTTGAATATTATAGATCAAATATTAAGTAAGCAATATTTTAACAAAATTTTCAGGATTTTTTTTAATTTAATTTTTTTTTTAAATAACTTATTGACTCATATTTAGTTGGGTTATGTTTTTACCTAATTACTAGAATTATAATATATCCGATACACAAGAAAAATCAGCTATTATAAATTATTTCCGTTTCACCATACTAGCGACCGTAACTTTCCTGGAGTAATTGTGCATTTCATCGCGGTATCAACTCGGTACGGAATTTTGTAGTCGGCTCTCCTACCATCGGAAGCCAACAATGACATTCATGGCTGCCAATGACGCTTAACTTAGTACAATTGTAGTATACTTTGAATTATAAATTATAATTACTGTTTTTATTGGACATCATAGACCATGTTTTGAATTAGGTATATACAATCATACTCTTGGTACATAGATTATTTTTTATTACAACATATTATTACGTCATTAATGTTGGTTTAGTTTAAGTCTTGCACGCTGAATTTGTTACATTTTCCGACGTTTTATTGAGCTGAAATTCAGTATAGGTATGTTAATTGATTTTCAGTACAATATTAAGGTACCATCGGATTTGTTAGATGTATTTTTCGATATTTTTATTTTCTTGTATAAAAATTCTGAACGCCTTCTTTCCTTTTTTACAGACATATGACATGTATGTATGTATGTAAACTCTTTATTGCACAAAAACATATTTACTGTTATATTTATTTTTTTGTATAAAAATTTCCGAACGCCTTCTTTCCCTATATATATGTATATACATTCAGTCAACAAAGTATCGGGAATGGATGATTTGTTTATGGTTCCAAATTCAAATTTTTGTTTTTATTGTTGTTGTTAGATTGGCACAACTGTTTTCTATTTTGGCGCGGAGTTTGAGTTGCATCTGTTATTTATATTAAATACAGTGCTGTTTTTAGTTATATCATATCTAGTGTGTATTGCGAATTTCATAATGGACAAAAACATTGAACAAAGAGTTTGTCTTAAATTTTGCATCGCCAATGGAATTTCGTGTTCGGAGTCACTGAAAATGTTACAGAAGGCTTACGGTGATTCGACTTTATCAAAAACACGTGTTTATGAGTGGTACAAAGCGTTCAAAAGCGGTCGAGATGTGATGGAAGATTTGCCTCGCTCTGGTAGGCCATCAACGTCTGCAACTGAAGTTAACATCGCAAAAGTGAAGGAAATAGTGACTGAAAATCCTCATTCAACTTTGAGAGAGATAGCCGCCGAACTTTCTGTATCTCACGAGTCGATCCGTACTATTTTAACTAATCATTTGGGTATGAAACATGTTACCGCTCGGCTAGTCCCAAAAGACCTGAATTTTCTCCAAAAACTCAATCGCATGAGAGTCGCTGAGGACATGCTAGAACGAGTCAATTCCGACCCAACATTCATGAAACGCATTGTTACTGGTGACGAGACGTGGGTTTACGAGTTTGACATGCAAACTAGTCAACAAGCTTCGGAGTGGCGCCTTCCAACTGAACCGAAACCGAAGAAACCACGCCAAAGTCGATCAAAAGTCAAAGTCATGTTGACTGTTTTCTTTGACTATCGCGGTGTTGTGCACTCGGAATTCTTGCCGGAAGGTCAAACGGTAAATAAAGAATATTATTTGAGCGTTATGCGGCATTTAAGAGAGCAAATTCGACGAAAAAGGCTAGATTTGTGGAATGAAAATTCTTGGATTTTGCACCACGATAATGCGCCTTCGCACAAGGCCATCATTGTGAAAGAATTTTTGACCAAACACTCAACAAATACCATCGAGCAACCACCATATTCACCAGATATGGCTCCTGCCGACTTCTTTCTTTTTCCTAAACTCAAATTACCACTTCGTGGCACCCGTTTTCAATCGGTAGAAGACATAAAGGAGAATTCGCGCCGAGAACTGAATTCAATTCCGGAAACAGCGTTTAAAAAATGTTTTGATGATTGGATTATTCGTTGGCGTAAGTGTATCGTTTCTGAAGGAGCATACTTTGAAGGTGATAAAATAAATTTGGATGATTAACAAACAGTTTGTGTATTATTGATCTTTTCCCGGTACTTTCTTGACAGAGTAGTATATACTTATTGTTATATTTTGGCTTGTTAGTACAATAAATTCAAAGATTTCCAAATCTACCAAAAAGAAATTTACCAAAACATTTGTTGGGAGTGCCATAGCACTGTACAGTTGCGAAACGTGGACTATGACCCAAAAGGATAGAGATATGTTAGAGGCCTGTGAGATGTGGTGTTGGCGGCGGATGGAGAGGATTAGTTGGACTGAGAGAGTAACAAACACGGAGGTAATGGAAAGAGTGGAAGAGAAGAGACAATTAATGGACAATATAGAGAATAGAAGAGGGAAAACGATAGGTCACCATGAGGTCACCTCATACGACATGAAATATAATTGAAGGAAAGATAGAAGGGAGGCGTGGAAGAGGAAGACCAAGAATAAACTATATCGAACAGGTCAAAAAGAATGTAAAGGTCACGTCGTATCAGGACATCAAGGAGGCGGCCTGGGATCGAGCAAATTGGAGGGCTTGCTTTGAGCTGCACCGACAAGAGCATAGCTCCTAAATAAGAAGAAGAAGTACATTAATTTATTAGTAGCATTTTATTCCCATTCCAAAAATCTAATTTGACAGAGTCTTCGGAGCTCCGCTTCGCGAAGCTCCTATTTCTGGGTTGTTTTGGTCCTCCAAGCCAGATAAAAAACGAACCTAACCTAACCTACCTACCTACGTATTACGATGTAATTACTATTGGGAAATTTTGCGATTGGGAAAAATTGGGAAAAAAGTAAAGAAAAAGATTTAGGAAAGAAGGCATTCGAAAATTTACAAGGAAATAAATTATATCCGTAAATATGTCTATAGGGAAAGAGGGCGTTCGCAAGTTTTTATACAAGAAAATAAATACTACTCTGTCAAGAAAGTACCGGGAAAAGATCAATAATACACAAACTGTTTGTTAATCATCCAAATTTATTTGATCACCTTCAAAGTATGCTCCTTCAGAAACGATACACTTACGCCAACGAATAATCCAATCATCAAAACATTTTTTAAACGCTGTTTCCGGAATTGAATTCAATTCTCGGCGCGAATTCTCCTTTATGTCTTCTACCGATTGAAAACGGGTGCCACGAAGCGCCACTCCGAAGCTTGTTGACTAGTTTGCATGTCAAACTCGTAAACCCACGTCTCGTCACCAGTAACAATGCGTTTCATGAATGTTGGGTCGGAATTGACTCGTTCTAGCATGTCCTCAGCGACTCTCATGCGATTGAGTTTTTGGAGAAAATTCAGGTCTTTTGGGACTAGCCGAGCGGTAACATGTTTCATACCCAAATGATTAGTTAAAATAGTACGGATCGACTTGTGAGATACAGAAAGTTCGGCGGCTATCTCTCTCAAAGTTGAATGAGGATTTTCAGTCACTATTTCCTTCACTTTTGCGATGTTAACTTCAGTTGCAGACGTTGATGGCCTACCAGAGCGAGGCAAATCTTCCATCACATCTCGACCGCTTTTGAACGCTTTGTACCACTCATAAACACGTGTTTTTGATAAAGTCGAATCACCGTAAGCCTTCTGTAACATTTTCAGTGACTCCGAACACGAAATTCCATTGGCGATGCAAAATTTAAGACAAACTCTTTGTTCAATGTTTTTGTCCATTATGAAATTCGCAATACACACTAGATATGATATAACTAAAAACAGCACTGTATTTAATATAAATAACAGATGCAACTCAAACTCCGCGCCAAAATAGAAAACAGTTGTGCCAATCTAACAACAACAAAAAAAACAAAAATTTGAATTTGGAACCATAAACAAATCATCCATTCCCGATACTTTGTTGACTGAATGTATAACAGTAAATATGCCTATAGGGAAAGAAAGCGTTAGGAAATGTTTATAGAAGAAAATAAATATAACAGTAAATATGTCTGTAGGGAAAGAAGGCGATCGAAAAATGTTATACAAGAAAATAAAAATATCAGAAAATATGTCTAACAAAGCGTACAAACAAATGTATATTAAGATTATAAAGATCATGTTGATTAGTTGTGTATGAATGTTACTGGGCAATTCTATAAAAGTCACTTAATGACATGACGTGTCCATGGCAGCAACTATTAACTTTTCTATTTGTATTGTGTGTTGGTTAAGTCCTAAAAATTGGAATAATTGGCAGTTACTTTTATTGATTATTTTTAATGATTAAGGAAATCTTAACTATAAAAAATAAACAGTAAAATTAAAGTTCTACGCACGCACTTCTGGTAACAAAATAGGAAAGTAATATTTGCTAACGAAATATATGTAAAAACTCTTTTAGAATATTGATTGTATTTATAGTAGTAGTACTAGTTGGTAGTGAACCTGACTACGAAGCTAGCGGTCCCGGGTTCGAATCCCGGTATGGACAAATATTTGTGTGATGAGCGCGAGTATTTGTTCCTGAGTCATGGATGTTTTCTATGTATTTAAGTATGTATTTCTCTATATAAGTATGTTTATCGTTGTCTAGTACCCATAGTACAAGCCTAGAGCTTAGTTTGGGACTAGGTCAATTTGTGTGAGATTGTCCCCTGATATTTATTTATTTATTTATTTATCTCAGTGAAATAAATATATTTGAATATCTATTAGTTTTATTTAATTTAAATAAATGCACTTTCATTAAAAACAGAAGACTAAAGTCTGCCAAAGCGGCGTGACAAATAATTATGGCTGAACATTTTATAAGATTGTAAAAACATACCCGGTGACGGACAACGAAATATATAACGTCCCCTTTTTTGGAAGTCGATTAAAAAGGACTGATGCTGGTAGTGTTTAGTTGGTTCATAAGACTTTATAAGTTATAGACTAAGATATTTGTCATTGTCGGTCACATTGTATCATTGTCGTCTATATAGTACGTCATTGTAGGCGCATTTTGTCATTGTCATACACAGCTGTTTTTTTTCAACTTGAAATATCTTTCAGAAAAATGATTATTTTGAAGTGCCTCTTTCATAACATTATAGTATTCAATAAAAACTATAATTTAAGCGTCACCCTGAAGTTGTAGCACAAAGATGACATCGGAAACAAAACTTGTTCCTGGAGAATTTTTCTGCGTGGAATCGCCCGTAAGAACCCGCGCGTCATCGGTCCAACCTACTATGAACATCTACCCGCCAAACTTAAAGATGAACAATGCGACGAAACGTTTAAACACTAGCTGAGAAACCTTTTATTGGGTAATCCATTATACTCCGTAAATGAATTTATGGAACTTAAATTATAAATATTGTTATCATTATTATTAGGTATTTTTTTGACATATTTTGTTGTAATTTGACTTCGGTTAAGTGCCCATTTACTAGTTAAGTTTATTATATTCATTTTGTTTTAATTATTTAATTTTAAAATTCATGATATTAATTACTTTATTTATTTTATTTATGTTGACGATCTCAATGTAATTTCGTATATTCCAAAATGCAATGCGTTATATATTGTAATATTACATTGATGAATAAATAAACTAAACTGAACTAAACTAATTTAATAAGAGATATGATCTTGGGAGTTTTTGGTGTACCAGCTTTGCAAGAAGTTCAAGGCAATACCTCGAGGATATGGTTCCAACAAGATGGGGCCACATGCCATACGGCTAGGGGGTCCATAACCCCGCTTAAAAATGTTTTCCCCGGAAAACTCATTTCAAAAAGGGGGGATATCGAATGGCCCCCACACAGTCCGGATATCTCCCCATGTGATTATTTTCTGTGGGGTTACCTCAAATCGGTAGTCTACAAGAATAATCCGAACAATTTAGAGCAGCTCAAAAGGAACATTATACGGGAAATCAACAATATATTCCGAGAGTAACGTTTCAGAGTTTACCAGAATCTGCTAGTTCGGTTTCAAGAGTGCCAAGCAGCCGAAGGACGACATTTGGATAACATTATTTTTAAGTCCTAAAAATTCCAAAATGTCTATTTTTCAAAATTACAAATAAAAACGTGGTACGATTTGTAGTCAGTTTTTAATTTAATTTTCAAACCGCCAACACCATTTTGGCCCACCCTGTAGCATAGGTAGTTGATATGCGCACTATATTGTGCAATCAAATTAGTTTATTTTCGTATGTTGTATTGTAAAGACGTTTATAGATTTAAAATGAAAGACTTCATATATTTCTAAAGTTTTGTGCCATACTAAATTACTCTGGAGGTATTGCGCATGACTTATTAGTGAAATGTGTTGGTCGAAATGCATTAAATAAAAGAACAACAATGGCTTAAAATGTATAAAGAAGGTAGAAACTGTTGGGTACCCGATATAGCAGCAAAAAAGAGATAAATATTAAACTGATTGTGCAATATTTCTAACTAATACCAATTAGGTTTTTAAGGGCCTTTTTCTAAAATGTATGTTTCCTTGTCTAATAATAATAATAATAATAGAATTTATTAATTTTAATTATCTATTATCTATTTCTTCAAATGTCTGTCTTGAATCACTACACAGTCTGTTTCCTACTATGTTTGCTAGTGGTTTCCTATAGTCTGCTAATGGTCTCCTACAATTTCTACTTTCTATAATAGTTAGTTAGTTAGCTTTCTATAATAGCACATTAGATGAAGCTTGGAAAAGCATCTACCTACCAAAAAGCAGGTGATCAAATAAAATGCTGCAAAGAAGATAATGGTTTATAATGCTAATTAAGTACTAAATTGTATAGTTTAGTTTTTGGCCATTGTTTAACCTTAGCAATGCCATTGGCAAATATATCCGCACCACTGGTCCAACTCCAATAACAGATATGTCTGTTACGGCTGACAGTGCAAAATATACAAAATATAAGGTTGAAGTGACTACTTTTGCATTTGACATGGTGTGGAAAATATTAAAACTTGTTGAACTAGCCAAATTTTGACCTGGCCTCAGGAGGTTAAGTGATTGTATTGAAGAAGCCTGAACCACCAAAAATATCTACATCAAAAGAAACAAAATGGTTCTGCAGACAACTTTGAAAAAAGAATAACAAAATGATAACCTTTAGGAGTCCATCTCATCGAATTCGACAATGGCGGTCTAACATTACAATACACATTCACATTCAGTCCAAATAGACTTGTTCTAATCATAGTCATTGAAATGCAACTGAATTTCATAGACTACAATTGGATCAGGTACATAAGTAATACTTCAGACTAACTGTGCTTGTGGAGCTTAAGAATCTCTTCTATCATGAGTCCTGATAGGGCTCGCTAGGCGGGACTTGGTCTTCAGTAGCCATTGGCTTGCATGGCAATAGAGTTATTGACCTGCTGAGTTATCAAGCAGATGGACCTTACACAAACCAAGACAATCAACACTGGCACAGCGAAAATAATTAATTCAGCTCCCAGTACTATGCACCAAAACAATTAATGCTGAAAGAAAGAGTGACTGTCTTAGAAGAGATTTAGGTTTTCCAAGAGTAAAATAATAGTTAAAAATGTGGATTTACTTAAACGGGAAGTTGAAATTTACCTATAATCATAAACGGTGAATCTTTGGACTTTCTGGCGAACTTCTCCGCTTGAGATTCATCACTATAATTAAAAATCGGGCGCGAGTTTGCCATGACTCTGTAAATGAAAAACTAAGATTTATAAAGGTAATAAGGCTGAAGTAAGAACAACGGCACATATATAAATGTTAAAACAATCAGCAAATACAAACACTTACGTTTTTGTATAAACAGTTAAAGAAATTTATATTTATATAATAGGTACTAAAATTTTGAATTTTCCTCACATTGCATCACTCAAATCCAAATCTATCTATCTATCTATCTTTGTTTTGTACTACAAAAATCTATGGTCGGAGTAAACGTCACGTTACGTCATAATGACATTGACGCAATCAAGGTCGTACCTACTAAAGGTGGGTACATAATAGGCATTTGTGCGCAACAAAATAGGTAAAAAGCGTTTAGGCATTTAAACTGGGACCAAATTATGCGCGTTGTTGTCTCGTCCGAAGATGATGATTACAAGTGTGGATTTAGAACGTGTCAAATACTTAGCACTGAAACATAATACTTAATGATAATTATGATGCTTATTTATCATTTAATGATAACTGCAAACGGGATCTTATGTGGTGGGCCAAAAATATTGAAACTGCTGTTTGCCCTATTAGGAAAAATAGATATAAATTGGAAATTTATACAGATTCTTCCTCTCAGGGTTGGGGTGTTTCATGTGAGTCTAGAACTGCCAGTGGACTTTGGACTATGACAGAAGCAAAGCTTCACATTAATATTCATGAACTAAAAGCTACCTTTTTTGGTTTAAGATGTTTTACAAAAGACCTAAAGAAATGTGTCACTCTTTACACATTGATAATGTCACAGCAATCTCTCAAAAGGCGGAGTCCAATTTCCTTATTAACATAGCATTGCAAAACAGATTTGGCAATGGTGTGAGGTTAGGGATTTATGGATTCTTGCAACTTACATTAATACTAAAGAAAATGTAATCGCCGATTTCCAGTCAAGAAACTCTCACTACTTTAAATATATTACATCTGTATTTGGAAAACCCACTATAGACTTGTTTGCATCCAGAACAAACACAAAGTGTCAGAGTTATGTATCTTGGCATCCTGATCCATATTCCTTTGCAGTGGATGCTTTCACATTAACCGTCTAAAAGTCGAGGCAGTGGTGAGTGTGGTGACAGCTGGAACTACAATATTTTCAAATGGCAATCAAACACCAGATTAGAGTAAACCTTGGATCATGATCATGTTATTCAATTTCATTCCGAACGGCGCCTTCAATTTTTGGCTCGACTTTTTGCCAGGCTATAGGGGAGACCTAGGAGAGTTGTGACAGAGACCGATTTCTCCCGATCTATAATAGAGAGCTAGCAACAATGCTCGTTTGTCACTTTAGAAACGCGCTACTTGAATCAGTACCCGCCGGCGGCACGCGAGGAGCGGTTGCGTGATTATGACGTCTGCGTGCAAAGAAATGTGAAAAGTTTTTCTTCAAAATTTTGATTGAATTTATATCACGTCTTATTACATGTTATTTTTTCTTAAGTTGTATGGTTATTTAAGTCTCAAAGCGTTGCATTGATATTTTATTTTGCATCGTGTTCAGAAAATATGAATTATTATTCAGACCAACTGCCGCACTCAGAGACGTCAATTAAGTTTTAAGTTTCATTGAAGTAGCTGCTGTCACTTTCTTTGCTATAGCAATAGAATAAGACGCAGCAACTTTAATGAAACTTAAAATTATTTGACGTCTCTGAGTGCGGCAGTATGTCGTAATTTTGAGCACCTAGGAGAGTTGTGACAGGCTGTCATAACTGTCCTATTTGCCTTCATTTTACTGCTGGGTTATTTCGACACTTTTTCAATCAATTTGCGATGTCTAATAATTACCTATCAGATTAGATTAAGATTTTTAACTGATTATAATACAGTTGATCTCAAAGCAATGCCATAATTACTTATAATATAAGATATAATTACTTGTTATGGGAATGATATATGTTGTTTTTGTTGGTACTTAATGTACTAAAAGAGGATTAAATGACATTTTGCAAAAAAAACATGTTTCTTTTATTTATAATATGTGTAATGGTATTTTTAATACTCAAATAGTCTAAATACAAAGCTGTCACAACTTCCCTCGATACCTGTCACAACTTACCTCGGTGATAGGGGAGTTTTGACAGAGGGAGTAATCTTCCTTTTTGTTGATTTTCTCGGAAACCGTAATACTTTAATTAACTTTGATGATTGTTTTGGAACGGGAAGGAATGGTGCTACATTAATTCACATAGGTCATAACTGTGGAATGTTTCTTAAGCGACATATGTCCCTTAAACCAAAAATTGTCACAACTAGTGATGTGCCGTTACCGGTAACTTACTCAAAGCGAGTATTTTACCAGTAACATTCCCAATAAACAGTAATATACGGTAACTTCAAAATTTTGAATATATAAGCATATGTTTAAACACATGTTTGAGTATTATGAGCAACAGATGAAACATTTAAGGTCCAAAATAATAATGAAGGTTTTCTCTAAAAGTATATTACCAATATTACTAGTAAAATACTCAATATTACCGGGTATTTTACCAATGTTACCTGGTATTTTACCAATGTTACCTGGTATTTTACTAATGTTACCGGGAATATTACCCTCATGTATTTCAGTGAATCAACTTTTAAGTCACTCCTTTGTGTCCCGGCAAAGTAAAACAAACTGTATAATATTAATGTTCTTTTACTCATAATAGGTAGGTAATACAGGGTGAGTCTTGGTAAAGTGCACATATTCAAATGAGGGACATTAAATTAAATTTTATCGACGAAATAAATGTTTTTTTTTGTGTGTTACATGTGGTACCCAGTTGCGAAATATTATTTTCAAGTCATAAAAATATTAAAAGATATTTATCTATCTAATTCTGTCAGATAGCTGGTGTAATTTTAAACAGGATGAGTGAAAGAGATATAAGATGCAATAATAAGGGAGATAATATGATAGGTAATAAGCAGTGATCGGAATAGGTAGAGCTAATTTACCTAAAGTTCGCAAAAAGACATAATATAAAATTGTTACGACCGGGTAAAATATTAATGTATTTTTATTGAATTCCGTATTTTTCTGGTACTGGTCTGGTGGTAGTCGTAATGCTAAATACATATACGTATATTTACTCACATTACGGGATATCTTATACGTAAAAGGGGTCTGTAACTCATTTCTTTTTGTTCGCAAGAGCACGAGGTATGCACAGTCGAAGGGTAAGGCAAATGACAAAATATGAACAAATTGACTTTCCAACAAATGCAGTTTATTCTTTAAAATCTACAAATAGTTGCAGTAGATCCAGGCAGTTAAGATTTATATAAATTAATTTGTAAAGGACCGTAACAGTGAAAAACATGCCTAGCAAGATGGCTGGTTCAAAAAGGAAGGGAAGCAACAAACTTTTTAATCTACGGCTGTCAGCTTTCTTTTATTGTACAAATCAGGGTTGCAATTTATCAACATTACTCCTCATTTGGGAGCTCATTCAACACTTCCCCTCATGCGTAACATGAAAAATAAACTCTACAATGCAGATTCACAGAACTCTACATTGTATCAAATACTCATGTTTAGCATGACCAGAAACAATGACGTCCTAATACAACCATAGAATGGAACAACAATATTCAATGAAATGACTGACTACATTTCCAAATAAATACAAATACACAAAGGCAACTTACAACTTTAGACCTAAATCATTAACAAAACCAGAATGTTTACAACCTGATAAAGGTTTCGTAAGTATGTCAGCCACCATTTTCTCAGTAGGCAAATAACTAATTACAAACTTTTTCTCTTTTACAATATCCTTAACATAATGATAGCGTAGGTCAATGTGTTTTGTACTTTTGTGGCAATATTCCTTTGTCTCAAGTATCTTAAGAGCACTTTGATTATCATTAAAGATTGTACAATTAAAATGTTTATTAAAGACTTTATACAAAAAGTTCCTAATAAAGCATACTTCTTTGCATGAATCACTAAGAGCCAAATACTCTGCCTCAGTGCTGGAAAGCGCAACACAACGCTGTTTACGCGATTCCCAGCAAACTGTAGAGCCACCAAGCTTCACAACAAAACCACTATAAGACCGCCTGTCCACGACATCATTGGCCCAATCTGCATCTGCAAACACCGTCATATCAAAGGTACCAGACTTAACAAATACAAGTTTCTTGTCTATACTACCTTTAAGGTATCTCAAAATTCGTTTTGCAGCCAGCCAATGAACTCGTGTAAATGAAGTGTTAAACTGACTCAAATTACTTAGAGCATAAGTGATATCTGGTCTGGAACAGACAGAAAGATACATTAAACATCCAATTAGTTCTCTATAAGGAAATGAAATGAAATCTCATCACATGTACCCTTTTCTAACTTATTTATGACCATAAGAATAGATACACTTTTACAATTAGTCATACAAAATCGTTGCAATAATTTTCTTATATAATCATATTGATTTAGCATTAATAAGCCTCGAGCTTTATCTCTATGCACCTTTATGCCTAAACAATTTTTCAAAGGGCCCAGAGTCCTGCAACTAAATTCAGACTTTAGCAACTCAAAAACCTTATTCTTTTCACTAGAGCTGCTAGTAAAGATAATAAAGTCATCGACATACAAAGCTATAATGGTAATTTCTTCATCATTTCGTTTCATATAAACACATGGTTCACATTCATTTTGTACATAACCATTGTTAGTCAATAAATCATTAACACTACTATTCCAAAGTCTACTTGCCTACTTAAGGCCATATAAACTTTTATTTAATAAACAAACCTTCGTCCTGTCCTTACAAAAACCTAAAGGCTGGTCCATATATATCTTTTCGTCAAGTTTGCTATGTAAAAAGGCTGTATTTACATCTATATATTCCATGTCTAAATTTAATTCATTAGCTATACAAAATAAAATTCTTAGGGTAGTGTGTCGTACAACTGGTGAGAAGGTATCTGTATAGTCTACACCATTCTGCTGACTGAAACCCCGTGCCACTAATCGAGCTTTATATTTTGTACAGTCCTGACTTGAGTCACCAGACTTTAATTTATAAACCCATTTACAACTTACAATGTTACAATTATTGGGTATCTCTACTAATTGCCAAACATTATTCTTAATAATGTCCAGTAATGTCGCAATGACTTGGTATCCATGCAAAGTTGACTCCAAGCCCGGCTTCTGAGCATCGCAGAAGTTTGGCTCGAGCCTCGAAAATTAATGGATAATGAGATTTAGAGCGAAAAGTAAATTTTACTAAGGATTCGAGGGAGTTTTTAGAATCACTGAATATAACGGTATTATTGAGCTTCATTAATGAAATATATTCCAATGCCTTAACTATACCGAAACATTCTCCTGTGAATACCGACGTCTCAGGAGGAAGCTTAATTAATTGTATAATCTTATACTGCCTGTGAAATACCCCTACACCAACATTACCGGTTGTGCCGTGCTTAGAAGCGTCGGTATAAACTTGATGCCATATTTGCCACTGTTCGTCTATAATTGAGTTTAGCTTTAAGTTTGCATGTGGATCATCACGATCAATATTTAAATTAAATATAACATTGGGCTCTAATAAAAGAGCTTGAAAGTGGCAGTCAAAAAGAGGCAAATTGCGTGTCTGAAAAGTAGGAGCTGAAAAGTCTAAAGATTTATTATAACTATTTATCAAACAAGGAGGCGATTTACACTTCCAATAAGAACTCGTAGCAACAAGATTTGACAGAAATTGAACTTTTGAGCAAAGTTGGTGATTGGAATACTGTAATGTACGGAAGAAAAAACGATTGGCTAAAAATTGACGTCTTAAGTCTAAAGGAGCATCACCACACTCTACTTGTAGAGCATTAATGGGGCTAGATTTCATAGCTCCCATAATTACTCGCAAAGCTTTTGACTGAATAGCATCTAACCTTTTTAAAGCTGCCACATTACAAGTTTCTAAAAGAAAAGTGCAATAATCTAAAAAACTTCTTATTAAAGCGTTATAAACTAATATTAACGAAAAGGGATGAGCTCCCCACCACACACCAGTGAGGCATCTAAGTAGGTTTAAACTTTTTTCACATTTTGATACTATATGCTCACAGTGTGGATGGCCTGTAAGTTTTGAGTCTAATACAACACCCAGGAATTTGGCATGACTCTTTTCAGGAATGACTTCATTATTGTAATAAATATTTGCCGGCGGAGAATTGCGTTTACGACTAAATGTAACAATTGTACTTTTTGAAGCTGAAAGCTTCAAACCATGTTCATTCAACCAGATCCTAAGATAATTTAACGTGTTAGTTAATTTGAAGGGCGCTACTTCCTGAGAACTATCAACGGAATATATTAATAAATCGCCAGCACACTGTAATATTTTAGTCTTTGATGGAAGTTTCTAGGTCAAAAGTATATATGTTATAAAGAAGCGGACTTAGTACCGAGCCCTGAGATAAGCCTCTTCAAGCGGTCCTTGCGAAACCAGTTGAATTTATAATGATTTCACGGCCAGTTAACATGTTTAGTATGAAATTTGATAGAATGGGAGGAACTTTCAAAAGTTTCAATTTTTTAAGCAATATTTCATTCATTACGTTATCATATGCCGCCTCAATATCCAAGAATGCTGCAGTAACGCATTCGTTTTGAGAAAAAGCAATACGAATATCTGTAGAAAAAACACTTACACTGTCTATCGTACTCCTACCCTTCCTAAATCCATATGGTAGGAGAGCCGACTGCAAAATTTCGTACCGACTTGATACCGCGATGAAATGCACAATGGTTTCCCATAAAAGTGATGCTAAGTCCGAATTTAATAGTCTGCCACGGCGGAACTTGCCGAAAGTAAAAAAAAGAAAGCCATTTCCGGTGCGAAAAAGGGGATGTTACTTAATCTGATACTAAAATAATAGTAATGGCATCAGTTAGAAATTTACTGGTAGATACAGAAAAGCGAAATCTGCCAGTATTTTTTTTGCCGGAAGTGCTTGGCAGACGCTCTCAAAGGTGACCATCGGGACCCCTAAATATACCCATCTGATACCACCATGAAACCAATTCCAGTCGGTAGGTATGAACCGTCATTTCAGGAATATATAAGTCTGCCAAGGCTTTTCCTGCCGAAACACCTTGACAGACGAGATTATGTAAGCAACATCCGTGGAACCAGTATTTTGGAATTGGTAACGGGATCGCTCGCTGTAAAGTAAAATCTTCATCCGAAATCAGCGGTATGTGTACTTCAAACAAGAAAAAGCTGTCGGTGACTCGAGCTTTTACATAAAGTAATTTGTAAAGGTCCTTGATGTCCTCTCGTATATTATCCACTGGTAGAGATAATGTTCTAGGTAGTTTTCCTGCTATTACATTCATTTGTTCAATTAAGTTGACCGGTGTTACAAGGTGTATGTCTATGCGTCCTTTATAAACATCGGTTAATGAGGTGAAGAGCATTTCTTGGACGTTCTTCAAATTGTTGAGCAGGAGATATGCCGAAAAAGCTGCGGAATTGAAGCAACTGATGGCCATCATTGTTGATTCAACCTTTGCGAAGTTGCTATTAGTTTGATTCATGAAGTTTTCTATGACGTCGAATTGGCGTTTGATGTTGGCTTCGCTTTTCTTCAAAATCTTGTTTTCCAGCTCGACGACAGATGTTTGGTTTTTTATAAGTTCAAGTAAATATTTGTCGTTGTTCTGGACGGCCTTTATGTCGCTTTTATATTTTTCAGCAAATCGTTGATCTAGAATCCCGAATAAGTCGTTAGTTAGGTATCCTACTCCGTCTATTAGTCCTCGCTTTCTTCTATCAGACAGATGCTTGTGTGGGCTGAGTAAAATGGTGTTGTAGTATTGTAGTGGTTCCATTTCATGGTATAGTTGGTTTAAAGTGGTGTTGCAGTATTTTGGGTCTATTTTATGACACCATTTGCTCACTCCGTTCAAGTAGATCGCCATGCGATTCGATCCTTCCCAATAGTTGGTTAAGTTGTAGAATAAAAGTAGTGTCCATTTATCATGTATGACTTGTATTTTTCCCATTGTATCGTAGTAAACGGGCCGCTCGGATTCCAGTGGCGTAATACGAGCCGACGTTGGCACGTACGCCGCCTGCGCGTTAGCTGTCAGTGCGCACATCGTTATCAAACTTGTCAACAAAGTCAATAGGCATTTTTTATTCGTATTTTTTCTTTGCGCAGTTCGTGAAGTTTTCTTCTGATTGTTTTGGAGTCTCTTCTCGTTTAGTTGTGGTTGTTTTTCTTCGTATTTTTCATTTGTTGTATCGAGCGGGATAGGTGCGAGTTTGACGACAGGGCGCTTGAGGGTTCCGGTTTTGGTTTTAATTGTAGTCACTCGAACGTAACCGTCGGCCCCCGGATGAACGTCGATTACACAACCCTTGGCCCATTTCCCTGGTGGCAGGGAAATCATCTTCTTTGACGAGCACGATATCATCGACCTTAATATTTTTTGTTGGTTTGTTCCATTTGCTTCGACGTTGTAGTTGTGATAAATAATCACTGGACCAGCTTTTCCAAAATCGTTGCATCATGTGTTCAGTAAGTTGCCACCGTTGACGCAAGTCGATGTTTCTGATGTCACTGTGATCCGAATGGGGTAGTGACATAGTAGGAGAGCCAGTCAAAAAATGTCCTGGTGTTAAGCAGTTAAAATATTCGTCAGGATCTTCGGTGAGAGCGCAGAGTGGCCTTGAGTTAAGGCTTGCTTCAATTTTGGTCAGCAGCGTGGTGAACTCCTCGAAAGTTAGCTTTTGCTCTCCGAGCACTCTTCGTAAATGGTATTTCAGGGATTTTACGGCTGATTCCCAGATTCCTCCCCCGCTGGGCCACGCGGGGGCGTTGAAGTGCCACTCCACCTCCAGTTTCCCTATCTCATCAAAGAAACTTGATTTGTTCAACATTTGTTTGAATTCTTCAAACTGATTCCGTAGATACTTGGATGCTCCAACGAAGTTAGTTCCGCAGTCTGAATATACGTGCTTTGGCGTGCCACGCCGTGCACAGAAACGTTCGAAAGCAGCGAGGAATGTTTCAGCGCTCATGTTGGAGGTAAGTTCTATATGCACCGCTTTCGTGACTAAACACACGAACACAACTATATATCCCTTTGACGTTTTTACACCCCTTCCTTTGTTGATTTTAACTTCCACGTTTCCAGTGAAGTCAACTCCAGCGTTCGTGAATGGCCTTGTGGGGATAATTCTCTGCCGTGGTAAGCCTGCCATCAGTTGGTGATGGTCAGATTGTTTGAAGCGTAAACAGCGTATGCATTTTTGTAGTTGATTTTTTACAGCCCTGTTGCCACCGAGGATCCAATAACGCTGCCTTATGAAGTTAGGTGCTAATCGCGCTCCGCCGTGTAAGGTTGATACATGCCCGTGATTAATAACAAGGTGAGTCAGTCGTCCCTTTCTGGGAAGTAATATGGGATTTTTCATCCCTGGAGGTAAGTTAGAGTAGTTTAGTCGACCACCAACACGAATGATTCCTTTTTCATCTAGGTAGGGTTGTAGCTTGTATGTAGGGCTATTTTTGGTTATAAACTTGTTGCTTGATAGTAATTTATATTCCATCGGGAATGCCGATCTTTGAGCGTGTCGAGTGACTAACTCGCCAGCCGCCAACAATTCGCTTGTAGTTAGGTAGGCGGTGTCATGTTGTTGTTTGCCGCGTAATTTTGCAGTGGCTCGCAATATCCATGCGGTGACTCTAATTACTCGTGTTAACGAACTGTATTTTTCTAACAACTCGTTAATAAAATCATCATTGTGTTTTGATGCTAGGGTTTCCTCTTCCTGTTTTATAGTTCCGATGTTAGTTGTAAAATGACATGTCATGTTTGCAGTTGTTTGTTTTTCATCAGTTTCTTGAATCGATGGTCCGTGCCACCAGAGGTCAAAATGAATTAGTTTGCTCGGGTACATTCCTCTTGTAGCACAATCTGCTGGGTTTTTCTCGGATTTGATGTAATGCCATTTTTCCGACGGTATTATTTCTTTTATTTTAGTTACTCGATTGGCGACGTATTTTTCCCAACGTGTTACATCTCCTTGCAACCACGCTAAGACCACTTGAGAGTCGCACCATGCTTTTATGTTTATTTCGTAATCCTTATATGCTTCGATGACTTTCTTCATGAG
Source organism: Tortrix viridana (assembly GCA_963241965.1). Lineage (NCBI taxonomy): Eukaryota > Metazoa > Arthropoda > Insecta > Lepidoptera > Tortricidae > Tortrix > Tortrix viridana. The sequence goes on along the minus strand of OY725171.1, from coordinate 38,692,442 downwards.
TTGAGATAGTAGTAGTGCTCCACACAGTTCAAGTTTCGGCAAAGTTGTTTTTTGCGATAAGGGGCTAACCCTGGTTTTAGCCGTTAATAGCGTTGTTTGTGACTGTCCGTCTTCATCCTTGACACGGGTGTAAATGACGCAAGCAAATGCCTTTTCACTTGCATCACAAAAGCCCAAAAGTTCAACCTGTTTCGTTGTTCCGCCAATCCATCTTTTCAGTTGGATGTTACTTATCAGCGGTAATTCAGCTTTCAGTTTCAGCCATTCTTCTTGGATGTCGCTCGGTAAGACTTCGTCCCAAGTAAGTTTACTGATCCAGACTCGTTGAAATAGTAGTTTGGCTGTCACGGTCACAGCACTATACCAGCCTAGTGGGTCATAAAGGCGTGATATTTCAGATAATAGGATTCGTTTTGTTAGTGGATATTTACTATTTTTATCCAAGTCCCAGTTGAACATGAAAGTATCCGTTTTAGGGTTCCAGCTGAGTCCCAGAGTTTTAATGAACTCTTCATGTTTGAAGTCGAATGTTTTTCCTTTTGATATTTGATCTTCAGTTAAATGTTCGGTCAAGGACGAGTGGTTTGTTGACCACTTTCTCAAGTTCATACCGCCGCCTTGAAGCAATTTTATCAATGATTGCTGTAGTTGTTTGGCTTCTTTCATCGAGTTGTGGCCGCTGACTAGGTCATCGACATAGAATTCGTTCTTAAGTATTTCAGCAGCTGCTGGATATTTATGTCCATCGTCAATTGCCAATTGCTAAAGTGTTCTTATGGCAAGCCATGGGGCGCTCTTCGTCCCGTAAGTTACGGTACATAACTGATACTCCTGCAGCATCTCAGAGGGCGAGTTTCGCCATATAATTTTCTGAAGTTGTTGTTGGTCTGCAGAGATCCAAATGCACCGATACATTTTTTCCACATCAGCTGTAAAAGCATATTTGTAAGATCTCCATTTCAAGATTAGTGCTTGTATGTCCGTCTGTAGGTTAGGACCTTTTTGTTGTAAGCTGTTTAAACTATAGCCACTGGATGTTTTTTGCGATGCATTAAAAACAACCCTTAGTTTCGTTGTAGTAGCGTTGTCTCTAAGTACGCCGTGATGCGGTAGGAAGCAGTCACGAGCTGAAGTTGAAGTTGTAGGTTTCATATGTTCAAGGTCAGAATATTCTTTTATAAATTCTTTGTACATATTTGCGAGTTTGGTTTGCCTCTGCAGTCTCTTTTCTAGTTGAAGAAATTGCGAGATGGCTATCTGTTTCGAGTTTCCCAGTTTTTTTTCAAAGTTTGGAGTTAAGGGCATTTTTACTATATATTTTCCATCGGATCCTCGCTGCACTGTTCGTTTATAGTATTCTTCGCATTCATCGTTAATCGGGATGTCTTCGTTGTTCTGAGTTATGTCTTCGTTTTCCCAGAACTTAGTTAGCTCGTTCATGTTTATTAGTGTTACATGGCAATTGAAAGTTATCAATTTTCCGCAAAGAATCCATCCCAAGTGCGTTTGTTGAGCTATGGGAGCCTGTTGATCGCCTTTCAGTACACCGTCCATGATGATGTCTGCGCCGAGAAGCAGATCCACGGGGCGCGACACGTTATAGTCGGCGTCGGCTAGTTTTAAATTTTCCAAGTGCGACCAGTTGCTTTTCTTGAACGTGGCATTGGGCAAATTGTTGGTTATTTTGTTAAGAATTAACGCTTCTGTTTTAAATACGTAATCGGAGTGTAGAGACTTGCATGTTAGTTGCGTTTTGCCTTTGCAGTTGCCAGATAAGTCTCCTATTCCAGATACCGTTGCATTAAATTTATTTCTGGGTAGTTTTAGCAGTTGTGCGGCGTTTTCCGTTAGGTATAAGGTTGACTTGTGAGCCCTGATCGAGTAAAGCCCGAAGTTTCACCCAGGTTCCGTTGAAGGACTGAAGCTGAAGTAAAAACCGTAGTAAGCAAGACTTCCATTTCTTTCGCGGCGAGGTGATGATTAGAAGCTTGTTGAGTTGAAGTAGATGGTTTTGGCTCATAGTTATATTTTTTGAAGCTAGTCGATAGTTGTTTTTTCATGTCATTATTGTGCAATAACGAGTGATGTTTCGAGTTACATTCCTTGCACGTTTTGTTGGATTTGCATTCTATGCCGCCATGACTGAATAAGCAATTCTTGCATACTTGTAGTTTCGCAACAGTGATATTCCGCTGCGGTATATTGAGGTCAATGAACTTCTGACATTGCATCAACACGTGTGTCTCATCGCAAAGTGGGCACTTTCCGTATGCTGCATGATATATTTTTGAGTTAGGGTTAAAGGTGTAAAGGCTTCTTCGCTGGGTAGTCCTTATTGAATGATTTTGTTATTACCGGTTTTTTCGGGCTAATGGGGTCCTTTTTTGTGCGTTTCATGGTTTCGAGCGCCATGAATTTGCTTTCAATAAAGTTTAAAAAGTCACATAAGGCTGGAACTTCTCTATGGTCTTGAAGCTCTTTTACGTAGTTGTTATGTGTAGCAGTGTCAAGTTTCTGCGTCATTAAATATACTATGACTGGGTCCCAAGTTGTCGTGTCTAAGCCGATATTTGTTAATCCACTTAAACACTCAGTTATAACGTCGTGCAGTTTCTTTATGTTGTAAGAGTCTGGTTGCTGAATAACCGGCAGATGCATCATAGTATTAATGAATGAAATAAATTGCAGGCGTCGATTATCGTACCGTTGCTTTGGTATATCCCAGCAAGATGTATAATTTTCGGCGTTTATAGTTAGATGCTGAACCAATCTTTCTGCTTCACCTCGAAGTTTGGTTTTTAAATGTTGCATCTTCTGGGCGTTGTTTATAGTTGGGTTGTTATGAACGGTTTCGATGAAAGGGTCTTTGAAAGAAATCCATTGATTATAGTTGCCCGAGAATTGAGGGATCTCAATTCTTGGCGCCGATTTCTGGTAGCGCGCAGTTGACCAGATTTTGCTGTTAAGTTCTTTTCGCAAGCGGTCGTGCTCGCGTTCGATATCAGCAAATGTGCTGTAGTATGTTTCGTGAGAGCCTTTCAGAACACCATCTATCTCCCAGTGTAACTTGTCTATTTCCGACCACTTTGATTTTAAAATGTTAAGGTTGTCTTCCAGCTCCCATTTTTCGTTGCTGGTCGTTGCAATGTCGATTTTTGACATAGCATGGTCTATAGCTCGAAAGTTACACTCTTGTCTGTTCAGTAGTGAGATGACGTCATCGTCGTTATCTCTGGTTAACAACCCCGTCAAATCGAATTTGACTGAAGTGATTTCTTCTGTTAAATAGTAACTGTAATCGCCGCATGATATCCGACTTGGTTGTTTCGTACATAGTTTTAGTTCTCCCGTAAATGTCTTCCGAGAAGTGGTTAATGTTCTTGTCCTCGATTTCCTTTTCAAGGATTTAGTGAAGACTCTCAAATTCGGCCCAGGAGGCGTCGAGAGATGATAGCCGCTTGTTCAGATAATCATGTGTTTTTCTTGCAGTGCTGTCTTTTTTGTAATTGACACACAAAGTTTTGATGGCTTCAAAACTAGCCTGCTGCTGCTGAAGCTTCATCTTAAGTTAGTTAGTTGCAAGTTAAAGTTGAAATAGTGTGGCGTGAACAACTCTGGAAGTTTTCTCAGTGCTGCCTGCTGCCCAACCGACGATAGTTCTTGAGTTCCACTGGTTTGCTTCTTGTTCCCCGCCCTTGTTCACTCCTGCACGTCGTTGGCGCTACAGGTACCCCGGACGGCGGTCGCTAGTGGTAAAAAGTGTAGTTGCACTCTTATCACGGCATATGCGCCTTCTCAATTCACTGGTGGAACCCGCTGGTGGGAAGCCAGTAAACCGAATCGCTGCCGCAACAGAGACACAAAACACTAATTACCTTGGTTGTTCGAAGGACCATAAAATGTAGGAGCCAGTTAGCCCTTACACTTGCTTGTGGGTGTTGGAGTTTGTTGAAAGAACGAAGTTGTTAAGTTGAAGTAAAACTGGTTTATTACAGTTAAGTAAAGATATTCAAAATATAAGGTAAAATTAGTGGTCGTTCCTTCTGTTGATGTTTATCGTACGAGTATCAATTTGGCTCTGCTCTTTGATATGTTATTTCTAATACAAGTAAATTCGCGCGGCCTTAAGTAGGTCACAACGTAAGCTAAAAACATGTACAGTCGGAACTGTACAACTGGAGATAATGCTATAGGTCGATAAGACGTGGAATGAATAGAATTTTTTCCCGGTTTTAGAATTGGTAACACTATTTGAGTCTTCCAAGACGAGATTAGATATAAGTATATATAAGTTAGTAATTTCTGTTTGTATTATACTCTGTATTTTAACATGATTTCGACTGAAGGACTAGTATCCATGGTCACGAATAAATTAAAAAAAAAAAACAAGATGACAGCATTAATAACCTCTAAAAGATACTCCAGTGCTTTATCACCAAGATGAGAATAAAATGTGTAAGGAATGCCATCGTTGCCTGGAGCTGTGTCCTTGATATGTGATAAGACACCTTTTAGTTCGTTAAGTGAGAAAATAGAGTCCAGGCCGTACGGGCACGAAGGAACAGAAAGAGGAATAATGTTAATAAACATGTCTATATGGGGTACCGTTGGCGGGGCCAAACGATCTAGAAAGCTATTGTATAAAGAAGGCGGCATAACCGTAAAGTTTGTTGTACTAATACCTGATCTAAACCTGCGTATATTCTGCCATACTTCGATGACCTTAGTGTTGGGGGATATAGATAAGCAAAATTTCCTCCATCCTTCAAACTTTTTATCCTTTAGTGTTTTCTTAGTTTTGGAAATCACTTCCATCAAAGAATTAAAATTATCTTGTGACATATTGGCATTATATATTTTCTCAACTTTCTTCCTTTCAGCTACAGCAATGCTACATTCTTTGTCCCACCACGGTGGACATGGTAACTTGTCAGAAACAAGTTTTTTAAGAGGGAAGGATGCAACAGCAGCTTCAATTAAAATTTTAGAAAATAAATCTGCAGTAGTCCTTATATTTTGTAATGTAACTGGCACCAATTTGTGCACTTTATCCTCCATACATTGCTTATTGTCACTCCAGTTATCACTAATTAATATATATTTTATACGAGGAGGTGGTTTAGGAATATTGTTAACTTTAAACATAGATAAACTTAAGATTATTGGAAAATGGTCACTACCATGAGTAGCGTGTAATGTTTCCCAACAAATGGTGGAAGCTAGACTAGGAGATGTTATTGTTAAATCAATAGCACTATCATTTTCTGTTGGTTCAGTGTGACGTGTGCGAGACCCATTATTAAGTATGCATAGATTATGCTTATCTATTAAGTTTAAAAGGTCCTCACCATAACAGTTGGATAATGAGCTACCCCATGCTCTATGTTGTGAATTAAAATCTCCCATGATAATCACCGGTTTTGGGATAGTAGAAAATAAAACATCTGAATATATACTTGTAAAGAAGGTTTAGGTATATAAATATGTAGATACAAAACAAACTGCATTGATTAAGCAAGCTACAACAGAAAAGTTACCATTACTATGTACAGGAAATTGGGAAAAAGAAAGAGAGTTTTTAATAAAAAGTGCAGCTCCTCCATAACCATCAGACCTGTCATCCCTGAGACAGGAGAAGCCACCTAATTTAAATACAGAACCTGGCTTCAGCCAAGTTTCTGCTAATGCAATAATTGATGCATTAAAATTATTAACAAAATAAATGAGTTCACTTTTTTTATTTATAATACTTCTGCAGTTCCACTGAACTGCTTTGGACCTGTTGTTTAGATCCATTATGGTTATTTAGTAGTGTGATGGCATCAGATAATTTAGCAGCGTTGGACGGTTCAATTACTTTTGACTGTATGATGGAATTTAAAAGAGAAATAATATCAGTAATATTAAGTTGGTTATCCGAAATAATTTCTTTAAAAGCACAACCATTTTGTCAGTGTAGAAGAAGGTGGTTGATTGACTAATTCATTATGTTCCCTTTGATTGTAGCCTTTACCTAATTTAGGTGGTAAGCGAGGCATTGCAAAAAACAGTATTTTTGTAGGACATTGGGATGGTATTTGGTTGTCTAAAGTTGTTGCTCATTATGGTAGATTGGGCCTTAGGCATTGCCACAATATCTGCATAAGATTTTGATACGGGTGGATGTAACCGAGATGCTTCTGCATATGATATACACTTGTCGGCCATGGCAAACTTAATATTTTGTTGTCTTACAAATTCTGGACATGACTTATTAGTAGCAAAATGTATACCACCACACCAACAGCAAGACAAGAAATCCTCACTAGCATTACAAGAGTCTCCAGTGTTCCCTGCCACACTTGTAACACCGAGGTTTTGACCTACACTGAATCTTTGTGTGCCCAAAGTGGCAGCAGTTGTAACATTGAATGGTCGGTTATGTATACAGTTGCACTTCGAGTGAATTATAACATATAAAAATACGATTTGGAAGAACCTGACCATCAAATATTACAACCACTGTCTGGGTAGGCTTCCAAGTAGGAGCTCCATCTATAATTTGTATGCGCCTAACGTTTAGTATCTTTCCACATCCATTTGGAACCAGATGTGCTTTCAATTATTTCTTCAGGTGAAAGGTCTGTTGGAATACCTCGGACAACACCTATCCGAGAGATATTATAGGATAGTATAAAAGCTTTAAATTTATATTCAGTGAGACTATTATGGCCAATGAGAGCATTTGCATCATAATGTTTGGAAAAAGATATTGAACATCTGTTTCTACCAATTCTCTTGACACTACCATCAATGATGTTGCGAAATGCGAAACGCTTTAAAAACTTGCCCAATGAGATGGGATGAAGCGTGGTACTATCGTTAGGTGATCTTGTTGGCGCTGAATATGAACTACGTACGGAGCGATATCTGTCGATTCATAAAGAGTTCTAGTTCCTGGGACCGGGGGAGACTTGGGAGGTTGAATCAATTACAGGTGCAGGATTTATAGGAACGGAAGGTGCTATTTTAAGTTCCTCTGCTTTTTTAATGTCCTGTGTTTCAGTGATATCGCTATCCTGATTCGTGCAAAGACAACCTTTGAATTCAGAATTAGACGCAGTACCATGTTTCCTTTTTCTTTTATTACAGTGCTTACACATTTTGTGCAGGCGACTGCGTTTGTGCCCTTTAGACACTGAAGAAGAATCTGTCTCCATTCCCGATTCGTTCGATGCCACGGTTACAAAACTTACCGGCAAAGGAGCTTGCCCCCACCGCAGTGTGGGGCAAATCAACTAATTTCGTCAATCAATTGATCAATCATGACTAATTTAATCATAACTAATTTAGTCATGACTAATTTAATCATGATTGAAAATATTAGTCATAATCATGACTAAAGCCACAAATCATCAATCATTAGTTTTAATCGTGACTAATGATTAAAGCTTCTAACAAATAAATGTGAAGCTTTGTTTTTTTGTCGTAATTACTTATCTTTTGATGTAGTTCATCTTTGTACTATCGCCTTTATCACAGTAGCGTAGTATCGCAGTAGCAAAAGCAGTAAAGAAACTACGAACAAACGTTTGAAACGTCGCACTCACACAGACGCACCGCGTCTCAAAGAGGGGTCTCTTTAAGTGGACATGGCAGTACTGTTAGTGGCGGGTGTCGCGTCGAGACGAATGGTTTTGTTTGTAATTTATTATTTCTTTCAAAAGATGCCTCGAGTGTATTGCATGGTATATGGGTACGGCTGTTTGAACTCGGCTTCTTCGAAACCGGAGTAGTGTAGCCGCCATCATATTTTTTTTAGTTATTCGACCGATTGCTTGCAATATCGATATCTGGGGATTTATACTGTCTCTGAAAACGAATCCGTTGACAGAATTAGAAAAAGTAGTCGCCATCTTGAACTTTTTAGTTATTCGACCGATTGCTTCTAAATTTGATATCTGGGGATTTGTGTGGTCTTCGACTACTAATCCGTTGACTGAATGAGAAAAAATTGCCGCCATCTTGAACTTTTTAGTTAATCGACCGATTGCTTCCAAAATAGATATCTGGGGATTTGTGTGGTCTCCGACAACGAATCCGTTAATAGAGTAAGAAAAACTAGCCGCCATATTGAACTATTTAGTTATTTGACCGATTACTTCCAAAATCGATATCTGGGGATTTGTGTGGTCTTTGACAACGAATCCGTTGACAGAATCAGACAAAGTAGTCGCCATCTTGAACTTTTTAGTTATTCGACCGATTGCTTCCAAAATCGATATCTGGGGATCTGTGTGATCTCAAACAAGGAATCCGTTGATAAAATGAGAAACTCTAGCCGCCATCTTGAACTTTTTAGTTATTTGACCGATTGCTTCCAAAATCGATATCTGGGGATAAGTGTGGTCTCCGACAACGAATCCGTTTATAGATTGAGAAAAACTAGCCGCCATTTTGAACTTTTTAGTTATTTGACCGATTGCTTCCAAAATCGATATCTGGGGATCTGTGTGATCTCAAACAAGGAATCTGTTGATAAAATGAGAAAAACTAGCCGCCATCTTGAACTTTTTAGTTATTTGACCGATTGCTTCCAAAATCAATATCTGGGGATAAGTGTGGTCTCCGACAACGAATCCGTTGATAGATTGAGAAAAACTAGCCGCCATTTTGAACTTTTTAGTTATTTGACCGATTGCTTCCAAAATCGATATCTGGGGATCTGTGTGATCTCCAACAAGGAATCTGTTGATAAAATGAGAAAAACTAGCCGCCATCTTGAACTTTTTAGTTATTTGACTGATTGCTTCCAAAATCGATATCTGGGGATAAGTGTGGTCTCCGACAGCAAATCCGTTGATAGATTGAGAAAAACTAGCCGCCATCTTGAACTTTTTAGTTATTTGACCGATAGCTTCCAAAATCGATATCTGGGGATTTATATTGTCTCTGTCAACGAATCCGTTGACAGAATTAGAAAAATATGCCGCCAACTTGGACTTTTTAGTTAATCGACCGATTGCTTCCAAAATCGATATCTGGGGATTTGTGTGGTCTTTGACAACGAATCCGTTGACAGAATCAGACAAAGTAGTCGCCATCTTGAACTTTTTAGATATTCGACCGATTGCTTCCAAAAAAGATATCTGGGGATTTGTGTGATCTTCGACAACGAATCCGTTGATAGAATGAGAAAAAATAGCCGCCATCTCGAACTTTTTAGTTATTCCACTGATTGCTTCCAAAATCGATATATATTTTTCTTGTTCCGTCAAATGGAGTCGTTGTCGAAGACCACATAGTTCCACAGATATTGAATTTGGAAGCAATCGGTCGAAATACAAAAAAGTTCAAGATGGCTGCAAATTTATCTCAGCCTGTTAACGGATTCGTTGTCGGAGACCACACAAATATCTAGATATCGATTTTGGAAGCAATCGGTAGAATAACTAAAAAGTTCAAGATGGCGACTACTTTTTCTGATTCTATCAACGGATTCGTTGTCAAAGACCACACAAATCCCCAAATATCGAGTTTGGTAGCAATCGGTCGATTAACTAAAAAGTTCAAGATGGCGGCATATTTTTCTAATTATGTCAACGGATTCGTTGTCAGAGACAATATATATCCCCAGATATCGATTTTTGAAGCAATCGGTGAAATAACTATAAAGTTCAAGATGGCGGCTAGTTTTTCACAATCTATCAACGGATTCGTTGTTGGAGACCACACTAATCCCCAGATATCGATTTTGGAAGCAATCGGTCAAATAACTAAAAAGTTCCAGATGGCGGCTAGTTTTTTCTCATTCTATCAACGGATTCGTTGTTGGAGATCACACAGATCCCCAGATATCGATTTTGGAAGCAATCGGTCGAATAACTAAAAAGTTCAAGATGGCGACTACTTTATCTGATTCTGTCAACGGATTCGTTGTCAAAGACCACACAAATCCCCAGATATCGATTTTGGAAGCAATCGGTTGAATAAATAAAAAGTTCAAGATGGCGGCTACCAATTCTCATTCTGTCAACGGATTCGTTGTCGGAGACTACACTTATCCCCAGATTTCGATTTTGGAAGCAATCGGTCGAATAACTAAAAAGTTCAAGATGGCGACTACTCTTTCTGGTTCTATCAACGGATTCGTTGTCAAAGACCACACAAATCCCCAGATATCGATTTTGGAAGCAATCGGTCCATTAATTAAAAACTTCAAGATGGCGGCATATTTTTCTAATTCTGTCAACGGATTCGTTGTCAGAGACAATATAAATCCCCAGATATCGATTTTGGAAGCAATCGGTCAAATAACTAATAAGTTCAAGATGGCGGCAAATTTTTCTCAATCTGTTAACGGATTCATTGTCGGAGACCACACAGATCTCCAGATATCGATTTTGAACTAATTAGCTGAGATACACTAAACAAAAACCTTTTTCAATTTTCAATCATTAGTCACCACGCCATGACTAAACTAACAAATCATTAGTCATCAATCATGATTGACGTAATTAGTCATTAGTCATCAATCATTAGTCAAACTAAATTTTGCCCAACACTGCCCACCGGGATCATCAGAAATGTCCATTCCGACTAAAAGTAAATAAAACTTACCAAATAACAGCTATACAAATACACTACTCTACTAAATATACAATACTGATCACTATTTTGAAAAGAAAATTAATTTTCCTATCTAAGAGAAAAAAAACGCGGCTTCGAATTTTCCCGCCTTTTTCCACTTTAGCTTGGTGCGAATGACATTTGACACGTTTCGTTATACTCGAAGAGAGTTGCTGTAGTCTATACATTTGGCGTTTTATTTAAATAGCAGTTCAAATATGTATGGATTGAAATATTTAAACTTAAAGAAAATTGTCTTACACGAACAAAATTTACCCTACTTATTTATTATTATCAATAAAAAAAAACAAAGTACATCAAAGTAACAAAACGTAATTTGCATGTAACGAAACATTAGAGACTAGTTTAGTGACGCGACACCACTGTACGTGTTTAACGATACGTATTAATTTGTAAGTAACGAACGTATAAAGTCGCATTTCATCCTGTGGGACATGTGTGTTTTGTTTTCAATAAGGTTCTGTTAAAATAAAAGAAACAAATATGTACTTCTTAAAATATATTTTATTGGCCTAAAGGATAACAATTGAGACTTATGTCTGAGTCTGATTCATCTATTAACTCGCTAGATTTGTCATCTGATTTTGACAATGTTATAACAAGAAATTAATCTGTTATATTGTCAATATGAATATCACGGTCCCAATCTGACAAAATGTCTTAACATCAGTTTGAGAGTACATTTCAGGCAAATTAGATATTCTTTTTAAAAACGTGGTACTTGGCAATCTACCCCGATGCCAGGTGGGACTCAATATAAAAAAAACGTAGCACGGCTACTCATAAGCTATGTCCACACTAGTGCGCTTTCATGTTCATTATGCGTCTTCAACTTTCAATTCGTCTTGCGTCAAGCGAATGCAATATCGATTGCCTTAAGACTCATGCCGCTTATCGTCTACACCTGTGCGCTTGTCGCATGCAGCGTACACACGCGCCTTGGTAAGCCGTCAAGATGGACGTGGAACTAGTAGCTATCAGTGCGGCAAGTTTAGTGTTAAGTGCAAGGAAAAAACGAAAAAAAGGGAGAATCTGGATCGTTTTAACAACATAATTATGTTGTTGGCTCAGAGAAATCAACGCGTCGTTTCGTTTTATTTTATTTGTGTAATCTTTGGGCTTGTAGTCCCGCAAAACTTGATATGTTCGATAATCTTCAATAAAATCCAATGTTTTAACTTTATCTTCCGCCATTTTATTTGCTAAAGGCACAAAATGTCGCACGTCAACCCAACGGTGACGGATCAGCGTGCGCTACGGGCATGCGCTGAAGCAGCGAATGCCCGTAGCGCACGCAGCTGTCAAACCAGTTAGAGCGCACGCGTTATTGCATGCGCTATGGTTGCAGAGGCATGCGTCAGAGGAAAACGCAAGATGAACATGAAATCGTACTGGTGTGGACATAGCTATAGAGTAATAATATAAATAAATGTGAATTATGACGGTATTAATGATTAAAAATAATAGTTTTATCGATTCGAGTTTTAAATACTCCACCTGGGATCCCTTTGTTACCCATAAAGTTGTTGTATCGAATTTTGAAAGTCAGAAATTGATTGTCATACTATTTATGCTCATAACTATCGATAGTCATAAAAATTGTAAAGCATAACGCTTGATAATGCTAAAGTGAATAGTCCATAATGTTAAGGATTATAATTTTCATGAGTCATAAAAATTATATCTATAACATTCAAAGGCATATTGATGATTAAACATAAATATTTTAAAGCATATATTTTAAACTACTAATAATTATTATTCATACCGTTTCATTGTCTTAGTACATAAATATGTAATTTTTATGACTCCAAATGTTCTTCCTTTTTTAATTTCAAATTGATATTATGAATATGATGTAGATATATAAGGAAGGTCTCCATTAGGTACGACGACGAGCGAAGCGAGGAGGAGTGTTAGGTAGAACTGCGACCCTATAGCGCGCGAGCCGAGCGAGCGAAGCGAGCGTGCCGCGGCAGCGGCCGGCGAAGCGCCAGAACCGAACATATTTTTTAACTAATACTTACATACATTCAGTCAACAAAGTATCGGGAATGGATGATTTGTTTATGGTTCCAAATTCAAATTTTTGTTTTTTTTGTTGTTGTTAGATTGGCACAACTGTTTTCTATTTTGGCGCGGAGTTTGAGTTGCATCTGTTATTTATATTAAATACAGTGCTGTTTTTAGTTATATCATATCTAGTGTGTATTGCGAATTTCATAATGGACAAAAACATTGAACAAAGAGTTTGTCTTAAATTTTGCATCGCCAATGGAATTTCGTGTTCGGAGTCACTGAAAATGTTACAGAAGGCTTACGGTGATTCGACTTTATCAAAAACACGTGTTTATGAGTGGTACAAAGCGTTCAAAAGCGGTCGAGATGTGATGGAAGATTTGCCTCGCTCTGGTAGGCCATCAACGTCTGCAACTGAAGTTAACATCGCAAAAGTGAAGGAAATAGTGACTGAAAATCCTCATTCAACTTTGAGAGAGATAGCCGCCGAACTTTCTGTATCTCACGAGTCGATCCGTACTATTTTAACTAATCATTTGGGTATGAAACATGTTACCGCTCGGCTAGTCCCAAAAGACCTGAATTTTCTCCAAAAACTCAATCGCATGAGAGTCGCTGAGGACATGCTAGAACGAGTCAATTCCGACCCAACATTCATGAAACGCATTGTTACTGGTGACGAGACGTGGGTTTACGAGTTTGACATGCAAACTAGTCAACAAGCTTCGGAGTGGCGCCTTCCAACTGAACCGAAACCGAAGAAACCACGCCAAAGTCGATCAAAAGTCAAAGTCATGTTGACTGTTTTCTTTGACTATCGCGGTGTTGTGCACTCGGAATTCTTGCCGGAAGGTCAAACGGTAAATAAAGAATATTATTTGAGCGTTATGCGGCATTTAAGAGAGCAAATTCGACGAAAAAGGCCAGATTTGTGGAATGAAAATTCTTGGATTTTGCACCACGATAATGCGCCTTCGCACAAGGCCATCATTGTGAAAGAATTTTTGACCAAACACTCAACAAATACCATCGAGCAACCACCATATTCACCAGATATGGCTCCTGCCGACTTCTTTCTTTTTCCTAAACTCAAATTACCACTTCGTGGCACCCGTTTTCAATCGGTAGAAGACATAAAGGAGAATTCGCGCCGAGAACTGAATTCAATTCCGGAAACAGCGTTTAAAAAATGTTTTGATGATTGGATTATTCGTTGGCGTAAGTGTATCGTTTCTGAAGGAGCATACTTTGAAGGTGATAAAATAAATTTGGATGATTAACAAACAGTTTGTGTATTATTGATCTTTTCCCGGTACTTTCTTGACAGAGTAGTATAGTAGGCAAAACTTACATTTTGTGTATTTTACTTTTATGATAAACAAGTTTGGACCTTATAATCACTATGTCAAGCAATATTATTACCTTTAACATTATGAGGTGTAATACATTATGATGTAAAAAATTATGAATAAAATTTTTATGACTTTCGACAAATATGACCAGGAAAAATCGGAAATACAAATTATACCCTCAAATATTATGACAATGAATATTATGACTAACAATATTTATGACTAAAAACGTTATGGAATCTTAAAAACGGAACTAAAACTTTATGGAAGACAATATAGACCCACTCCACCTCATAGTCTGTTTTATCGATTGGAGTTTTAAACACTCCACCTCACTGGTCTGTGATTTTGACAAATGTCATTTGCACCATGCTATGTTTTATTCACAATAAGTACCTACCTAAGTAATAAATTGATTATTTAATTTTTTTTTTTTAATTTGCTAGATACTTACTGCCGCACTCAGAGAGGTCAATTAAGTTTTAAGTTTAATTAAAGTAGCTGCTGTCACTTTCTGTACTATGCCAGATGATTGATTTTTTATGAATTGTAACACGTATGTAATAGATATGTGGGGTTGGTGCTAGGTGTAAGTATCAACGATATGAATAAAACAGCACGGTGCACATAAAGTTATTGTATTCACAACACAATCACAAATAAACAATCGCAGACAGTAAGGTATACCTAAAACACATCAAACTTAATTAATACCGGCAGAGCTACTTAATATCCGAAAACAATATCAAACGCGTGTGTTACGGAAAAGAGCATGTACAACGAAAACGATACCATGTACGACGAAGTGCGTTTACGGGACGATTTGCTAACGGGACGAATTGCGAACGGGACGAAGTGCGAACGGGACGAGGTGCGTCTACGGGACGATTTGCAAACGGGACGAATTGCGAACGGGACGAATAGCAAACGGGACGAATTGCGAACGGGACAAATTGCGAAGGGGACGACATGCGCCTAAACCGCCGAACAACGTTCCGGCGCCGCCGCGCGGCCGAAGATACCCGAGGTCAGCCGGACTGGCTCGACAGCGGTCATTGGCTCGCGCGCGCGTAATTTGAATTTGACAAATATAGGTAAATAATATACTAAGGCACACTACGCTATAATATAACAATTTAATTAGTTTGTAAAAAAAAAATCTATAGATAATAGTTGCTTAATAAAAAGCTGATAACCGTTTTGTTTGTGTAATTTTATGCTCCGGTGCCAACCCTACCAGAATAGGTAAACATTTTGTCCGCTCGTCAGCTTGTCTCTGGTCCGTTTCTTTACTTATGTGATTTGATTAAACATCTTTTTTGATTTGGTTCATTCACAATAATAATAACTAGTTTAAATAATTTTTAACACAGTTGCTCAAAAAGTGCTACTTTTCGTAGCTGTATATCGTGCGGAAAGTTTGTTTTCGCGAACTAGTGCTTTTTACTTTTTCAAAATGCTGCCTGGGACAGCACACCGGCTTTTGAAAAAAGAGAAACACTGGACTGCTCAATACCTGTCAGAGAATTACTGGCCGAGAAACGAAGGGCCCGTAAACAGTGGCAAACCAGTAGATACCCAGAAGACAAAAGAAGATTTAATAACTTAGCAGCAAAATTGAAACGAAAATTGCAATCAGAAAGAAATGAAAACTTCCAATATTATTTAAAAATTTAGGTGCTACATCAGCTAGCGACTACTCCTTGTGGAAAGCTACAAAAAAACTTAAAAGACCGATACCTTCTAAAGCACCAATTCGCAATAAGAATGGAACCTGGGCTATTAATGACAAGGAAAAAGGCGTGGCCTTTGCTACCCATTTAGATGAAGTCTTTGTACCTAACGCATCTGTATCAAATAGTGAAGAAATCCTAAATCGTCTAATGGAACCCAACCAATTGGATCTACCTATTAAAAAGTTCACCAAAAGCGAAGTCTCAGCAGCAATAAAAAAGCTAAAACAAAAGAAAGCACCAGGATACGTCTTGATTACGGCCAAACTTTTACAGGAACTACCTGATATAGCAATCACTTTTCTAACGCAACTATTCAACTGCATTCTTGTGAGAGGCATCTTCCCGCAACAATGGAAAGTGGCGCAAATAATAATGATACTTAAGCCTGGAAAACCCCCCGAGGAAGTATCGTCGTATCGACCGATTAGCCTGCTACCAATCACATCCAAAGTTATGGAAAGCCTTTTTTTTTAAACGTCTACATTCTGTACTCGCCAAAACCCAAATTATACCGGATCATTATTCGGGTTCAGAGAAAAACATGGCACCACAGAACAGGTCCTCCGACTTGTAGAGGAAATACACAAGACCTTTGAAAATAAAGAATACTGCTGCGCCGTCTTCCTTGATATATCACAGGCATTCGACAGGGTTTGGCACGAAGGCCTACTGTATAAAGTAAAAACACAGCTTCCCTCATATTACTACATCTTCCTTAAATCCTACCTTGCTGATAGACATTTCTGTGTAAAGCAAGGAGAAGAAGTTTCCTCCCTGCATAAAATACACGCCGGAGTGCCCCAGGGCAGTGTCCTCAGCCCCATCCTGTACTTATTATTTACCGCTGACTTACCTCTCACGGAAGGGGCCATAATCGGCACCTTCGCAGGTGACACTGCTGCTTTGGCAACCCATGAAAACCCAACGCAAGCAAGCACCATTCTTCAAGAGTGTTTACATAACATAACAAATTGGCTAAAAACCTGGCGTATAAAAGCAAATGAGACTAAGTCAATACAGGTAACCTTTACCACTAGACGTGCCACCTGCCCGCCAGTAACACTCAATGGAGTACAAATTCCTCAAGCAGACAAAACCAAATATCTTGGATTATACCTGGATCGTCGCCTAGTTTGGAAAAAACACATTTTCACGAAACGAAAAGCTCTAAGCATGAAACTTAGAAAAATGTACTGGCTCTTCGAGAAAAAGTCCCAGCTGTCTCTAGAAAACAAAATGTTCTTGTACAAATCAATCCTAAAGCCTATATGGACGTATGGTATTCAGTTATGGGGAACTGCATCAAACTCAAATATAGAGATACTACAGAGATTCCAGTCAGAGATTCTCCGAATGATAACTAACGCCCCTTGGTATGTTACAAATAAACAGTTACACCATGACCCGAAAATCCGAACAATTATAGAAGAGATAAGTCACTCCATGAAATCCTACAAAAAAGAATTAATAATCATCCAAACATACTTGCAACGCAGTTGATGCAAAGTGATTATAAATTCTCAAGATTGAAAAGAAAAGCTCCCAGAGATCTATAAATAAGATATAACAACATATAGGGCACACGTCAATGGACTGTCACCCTTCAAGTCAATGCGCACTTTCATGACAATTTGCTAAATGTCTCTAAGACAGTATTGCAAAAGGACACACATAAAATAAAAAAATAATTATACTTGGTCCAATTCATGACTAGGTACTTATTGATGAGTGTTAATATTAGTTTCCTTTAAACATCGTAATCAACATAAAGACCTACTGATAATGTAAGAATACGAAAAATATACATATTTAATATTTTATTACGTACCTCTTCATCATTATAACACGTTTATTTTTTAATATTGAATATTGAAAAACCGTTCTTAATAAATTGTCTGAATGGAACGGAATAGCTGCCGAAACGCCTGTCAAAATTTTTGACATTATGAAGAGGCGTTTTTTCTCTTACTGCAAGCATGTTTTAAGTTTCCATAGGCAACATTCGATATTGTTTTTATAAATATACGATACACAAATAATCGTAGATAATAATACTTAGGTAATAATTACACATCGGTAACTCGTGGCATTAAGGTAGCACTTGACAGATGAGTGATGAGACAAGTTTTCTAAGTGATAAGATAAAATAATAAATTAATATTACCTACATGGTCTTAATATATGACGAAGTAGGTTTAATGTCTAGTTTAAAAACATCAATGTCAATGATATTGTCATTCATTTAATAATTATTACGAGACGTGTCGCGAAAACTAGAATTTTTCAAAATAATGGAGGAAATCATTAGTGAGCATTCAGAACTCCTACTACAAGGTGATAAGGTAAAATGCACCCGTTGCGATGTTTATATAGTTTGCAAGACATTGAATATGAACAAGCACGTGAAGTCTTGAACTTGTAAAAATTTAGAACAAATATTAATTGTTTATCACGAATTTCATATATTAAATGATTGAAAATACTTTTTTTCTAATTGGTTTCTTTTTCTCGAGTCGAACAGGAAGAACATTGTCATATCACTAGTCTGATAGTAACTGTCAAGTGCTACCTACCTAAATGCCACGAGTTACCGATGTGTATAGTATTTTTCATACATATCTTATTGGGCCTGTGACAGCTCATATAAACACGTATTACACTCGTTTCTTTGGCTTCTCATAAATAATACATTGATACAAACCTTGCGACGACGCTCAGTAATCAGATTAATCATCTCTCTATTTTTATATGCCTTTCCTGCGATTGTAATAAGTGTTTGAAATTACGAAATACGGCTGTCACAGGCCCAATAAGATATGAAAAATACTACAGTAATAATAGTACAATGTTTTATATTTACAATTGTTTATGTCAGATAGAACATGCATTTGAAAAAAAACTTTCATTGAAGTGGGTTCAAGAATAATAACAAAATCCATTCTAGTCGAACAAAAGCTAAAAAAAGCCGGTCAAGTGCGAGTCGGACTCGCGCACCGAGGGTTCCGCACAAAAGGGAAAGTGATAACTTTTACTGCCAGATGCTTTTGGAAATTAGAAAAATTAGCCCTTAAATCATTAGAACAAATTACAACTGCGAAAATGAATCGATATCGATATTATTGCCGACTCAGCAACAACACTGGCGCTGACAACACGAAGGAAAACAAAAGAATACCTATAAGGACATCTCTTTCTAACTCGTTATGTATGCCATAAATAGAAAAAGGTCAAATACGTCTTTTGCTGTTTCTTATAGTCCGGTTTCTATGCAGGTAATCTGTATTATATTATTATCGTATGGCTTAATGTCCCGTTCATAGTCTTATATCTAATTTTGATAGCGAATCCCTGGCACCCGACGTAAGTGCGTACAATTCACTCCTCACGCACTCCTCCACGATGTGAGCGATGGTCTGTTCCGGGCCCCGCAGTCGCAGCCAGCTGACGTTTTGTAACCCCACTTATACAAGTTGTAGTTACAACGGCCGATCCCAGTCCGTATACGGTTAAGGGTAACCCATATCTTCCGGTGCTCGTTGAACCCTGGTGGTTCCTCAGTTAGCTTGAGGCCACGTTCTTCAAGCTCTTGTCTCTGGTCGCTCCATCGCTTGGTCCATTCCGCGAGGAGCCGATAAGGTTCGGTGCCCTGGATTAGGGTGTCAGACCAAATAGGCCTGCGAGAGTGAAGGCGCATGTTAGGAAGGTCATCTAGCGTTTTTCTTATAGGAAGTGTTGGCTTTCTCGCCTTATCCCACTCCCGTGAAGCAGCCTGAGTTCTTCTAATCTCCGGCGGTGCGATATGCGACAGTACCTACCGGTAATCTGTGAGGTATGTAAATAGTTCGTACAGATGTAGTGCAAAATGATTTTCCTTCGGGAAAACTCGGATCTCAATCGGAATACGATGGCACCCGAACTGTCAATCAATGATTGTATTAAATGAGTGACGTTTTCATATCCATTAATATGGAACTTTATTGTTTAGTGTCAAATGTCAAAATGAAAAATGACAGCATATTGCACTGTATAATATAGAGATGTTAAAACCACCCTAAGAAACTTAGAAATACACTCATAAGTAAGTAGTACTTTTATTGTCATTCGTAAACGAAACACACACTTACGTTAAAATTTATTTATGCATTTTAATGCAGCAAAATAACACATACGTATTTTGAAATATTGACGCTACGCACTTAAAACATTACCTTCTTATTAAAATATTAATATTACCTATTGAATATTTGGATCAATATTTTCAACATTTTCTATTTCACAATCTTAGTTACACTCAGACGTGTCATCGTCAGTACTTTCATTGACGTGAATGACAATACTATCAATATGAGCATCCATCGAGTGTACTTGTGAGCGATATTTATTTTTACATTTGAATTTTCTTCCATTCTTCCGGGCCAATCATATTATTTTTTTCTTCAATTAATTTCTTTACTGTAGTCATATAAGTCATATTCATGTCTATGTTTCTCTTTGATACGTAACCTTTTATCTGGGACCATATGTTTTCAATTGGGTTGAAGTCGGGATGGTATGGCGGTAACCTTAACACTGTGTGTCCATGTTGATGTAAAATCTTGTCTTTTGAATATTCTACAGTCTTGTTTATGACGACAAATAATTTCATATAGTTGTACCTTGGTTAATGATAGATCGAAGGGAATATTATATTTTTCTAACCAGTTTATCATTAGCGGCTTTGCTGTATTAGAGTTGGGTGGGTGTTCCACATATTTATTGTGATAAGCAGCAGTATCCAATACTAATACAGAATTTGGAGACAAGTTGGGAATGAGTTGATTTTGTAACCATTTTTCATAATTTACATTATTCATGGCATCGTGATAATCACCGGTCTTATCAGTAGACTTGTACATAAGCAGAGCACCCGGATTAAATCCTTTGGCACTACCTGCATGTACAATAATAAGACGTTGTCCTTTTGATATTAACTGTTTCACTCCTTTATCCGTGGAATCCGCCCAGCATTTTCCTGTTAAAAAAATGGGATGTATGAACATATATGTTTTATCCGTGTACACAATATCTCTCCCTTCCTTCTCTTCCTTCTCTTATACTTTGTTATTAAGTCCAGATACTTTACTCTTTTTAGTCTTACGTCATCCTTTTCCATCAGCATTCTTCTATTGTTTGTAATTTTCTTGAATCGAAAACCCATTTGGCGAAATATCTTTCTTAATGTAAAATCATAGCCTTTAAAATTCATCGTTTCCATCAATTTAGACTTTAGGGCCTGGATCGTAGGAACTAGTTTATAAATCAGATGGAAATTATAAACCATACGTCGTATTACTGCGTAATCAAAGTCATCAAGATCTAGACAGAAAATTTTGCGTGGTCTACCTAAGTTAACATTATTTGGATTTGAATTTTTATTTTTCTTGTTATCTTCTTTCTTGTTTATTAGTTTTCTTATTGTTGGCCGAGAAATGCTCGTTGCGTCTGAAATTCATTGTTGAACTTTGCCAAAATATTGAGAATCATTGCTATTTCCGAATTTGCTATTTCTGATAAATATGATTTCCTGGACTGGAGGACCTAAGCGTTTTCTTCTATTTTGTAGTTTCGGCATGATAATACAAATGTTATATACGTAAACCGTAAGAATATTTGAATTGCGTAATAGCCACTCTATAGATATATTGGCTGCTGAATACGACCTACCTCTACGGTGGTATGATGGGTAGTGAAGCTAATTGAGAGAGCATGATACGCGACGACGACGCGGCGTTGACGACGCGGTTAGCCTAGTTGGTAGTGACCCTGCCTACGAAGCTAGCGGTCCCGGGTTCGAATCCCGGTATGGGCAAATATTTGTGTGATGAGCGCGAGTATTTGTTCCTGAGTCATGGATGTTTTCTATATATTTAAGTATGTATTTCTCTATATAAGTATGTATATCGTTGCCTAGTACCCATAGTACAAGCCTGTGCTTAGTTTGGAACTAGGTAAATTTGTGTGAGATTGTCCCCTGATATTTATTTATTTATTTATGATAAATACGAACTTTTCCGATAAAGTACGAAGAAAAATAATTTTGAACTACATCTGTAAATCACGGGAATTTCATGCAATATAAAAAAAAGTCCAGTATAAACTGACACGCAATAAGTATGCACTTTCGTACTTAGTGAGTGTCAGTTTATATTGGACATTGTTTTTATGTGATTTAACTACAAATTAACGGTTTTCGGATTTTTCCTTTACTTGTGCTATTAGATATTGCTTCTTGCCAAATTTCATGATTCTAAGTCAACGGGAAGTACCCTATAGGTTTTGATTCCCTTTAGATTCCCTTCAATATGTGACATAAACGGCCGTATCTTTTGATTGCGTTGACTTAGAAGTTTGATTTTTTCAGTGATCCAAGGGATTGCAGACTTAAGTATTTGATATTAATTTCAACTTGATACCTTTACGCGTTCCTGAGAAAAAGGGTCTTGACAGACACACAGACAGACAGACAGACAGACGGACAACAAAGTGATCCTATAAGGGTTCCGTTTTTTTCTTTGAGGTACGGTAACCTAAAAACAACTCTTAATAATGTTAAAAATGTTCACTGCGATAGGTCGAACTTACAACGAATTTGTTTACCAATCTTAAGTTTTCAAAAAGTTGCTTATAAAATGAGCGAACCAGAGTTTGAAATTGATTTATTTTTTCGCAACTGTGTTAAAAACGTCGTTCGATACACGTGCGGAAATGTCATTCTTCACTCGTCCCGAGTCTTGCCACTCGCCTACGGCTCGCGGCAAGATGTCTCGGTACTCGTGAGGCAATGACATACTTTTCGCACTAGCATCGAAATGTACTATTAAAGCCCGACCAGGAAAATAAAGAACTTCGCCATATTGCAAAAACTATTGGAACTAATTTCTTCAACTGGCAAACGTAACTTTAAATACGTCATTAATGCTATCTGTCAATTGCTGTCAAAGTGAAGTGTCGATTGTGCGTGGTCTATTTCTTGGATATTGTGAGTTATTTGTGCGTTAAATGCTGAAAACTATTAAGATTCACTTAAGAAAAGTTATTTACAATATGACGAAATATTTGTCGGAGAGAAAGTCTGAAGGATTAGACTATTCCTCTAAATAACATCACCAACCTTGTTGTCAACATGACTGGGAGGTACATCATATAATATGTGCAATTGAAATTGGCTAATTTGTGAATAATAATTTGTAAATAATAAAAATAATAATTACACGTAAAAGTTCGTTTTATTTTAGGTTTATCCCGATCTTCCGTAATGAAAATACGAAGAGAAGGTCAGACGTCAGCTGTATTTTCTACGCCTAAGAAATATAAACCTAAAACCAAAAAATAAAAAAAATCTGGATGAATTTGACACAGAGATCAAAATATAAATATATAAATAAAACACAAGAATTCTATGCCGTCCGAAAAGAAGTACCGAATTTTAAGCGGTTGCTTGCAGCTCTGAAAGAATCTATAAATTTTGTTGGTGGCAGAGAGTCTCTTACACAAAGTATTATAAATTTAAATCGCCATTTGTATAGTAGACAAGTGCGTGACGCTGTGGGAGTTGAAATATAATGCGATTGTTAGTGTTAATAATAAATGATTAATATTAAAATCGTAATTTATGGTTTTATTGTCTCTATTTTAACCCGACTATAGTTTAACTTTAATGGAAGATCATTTCGTTTCAATTTAAAATAAGTATATATAAATGTTGTAAATTAAACTTGATTTTATTTCAACAATAATCTATATTGACATATTATAATATTTCTACACTAGCCAATTTGCATGCGTACGACTATACTTAGTGTTGCTATAATAATTGCTAATTTAACGCCCCCAGATCAGGTTTTTTATTTTTCTGGTCGGACTTTACCTGTTATGCACTTGGCCTAGGCCCGCGCATAGCAATACACCAGTGAAAACTGAGAAAAAAAAGGAATAAATAATGATATTAATAATAATAATTCCATATTCTAACGTAATTCTCAAAACTTAACACTTAAAATAAAAGTGTCCCGTGTTGACTTTTACTATCTTTTTTACTAAGCGATTTTAGCGATTTTATTTGATATTGCAAGAGTAATGAAATAAGACGTTCAAATTTATTAAGAGTCTGTGCACACTAGCGTTCATTAGCACACCGGCGGTTTCTAGGTGGAGCAGGAGCTGGCGGTACCGTGGCAATTAAAAATCGTGGCGATTTATTTATTTATTTATTCAAAATAATAAAAAGCGATATCGTGGCGTGCACGCCTCTCCGATCCGATCCCCCTCCGCCGAGAAACCGCCGGCTAAAAACGTTCGTGTGCACAGGCTCTAAGCTGTGCGTGATATTTAATTACTCTAGCAACTTTTTCTTCGTGCTGTCACTTTATTGCTGTGCATGCATGTTTAGGGTCGCAGGTGGATAAAACGTACGTATCACTGAATTCGTGCATGATATGATAGCCTTAACAATAGTAACAGACGATCGGACATGTACGCTCCGAAGTTGCTCCAAATTACAACCTTAGTACGTGCGTTTGCTCAACAGACGGTCGTACATGTTTGCGCAGAACCATCGGACAAGGTGATTATAATAATAATGTACGCGGACCGCCGTCCATACGATTAAACATGGCACGGACCGTACCAAGGTCGTGATCATGGCAACTTCTGATCGTATATGTCCGCTCGTCTGTCACTAGTATTACAAATATAACAATACACACAATCACGAATAGTATCTTCGGACTTCAGCTAAAATTGCTTCGTAGGTGGCTTCATCAATGACCACAAACGTCTTGGCTCGTCGGCTGAAGTAGTAGATGTCTCCGGTGAAGATGTCGAACCACAGCGCGTGGATGTGCAGGTCGTGTTTTTGAAGTCTTTTTTTTAACATCCCGTATGATGCGATATTTTGAAGCTGCTGCAAGGTGTTAACCTGTCAAAGAATATCAGCCAAATTTTTTACAAATGTAGGTAATAGGTACAACTTATCCGGCAAATTTTAACCAAAAAACGCGTCCACACAGTTTTTTGTTGTCTGTCTTTTTTACAAGCTTCTGTTTAACTTCTTTGTATGCTATAGTATCCGCAAAACTAAGTGGCGAGTCGGCTCATAAATCATCAGAATCATGCTATCTCTTTCACACCTGCACGGCCTTATGGAGCGGGCCGTGCAACAATAGCATATAATAAAAATAGAATAGAAATAGTGCAGGTACTAGCGTTAGTCATAAAAAGGAATGTCGATAAAGTAATGAAACAAAGAAAATAAATAGCGTGGTATTTTTTTATTCCTCTATTTTATAATTACTATCGAAATATTAATATTTTATATTAATATAATAGTATATTTTTGGGTTGACTTGCGTCCACTCTCATTAACAGTTTTCCTATGATATCCGTTGGCAAGTAAGGAATGTTATTTTATTCCAGCCACCCTTGAATATCTTTTTTTAACCACATTCCATTAGGAATCGGGTTCAATATCTTTGTGTGATAACTAGCATTGTTTATAATTATTAGAGACGGTTCTTCTAATGCTATTAAAATTTGTTAAAATTCTGTGCTGTCAGTCGCGTCCGCGGACGCTCGGAAATGTCCAGCCAGCCAGACCGGGATCGGACTTCTGAACACTCAAGGATGGCACAAGGTCACGTCTGCGATGTCACATCATTTCTTACCTTAATTAGGTACTGTAATTCACGCAGTTTGTCATTATTCATGTATGCGCGGACTCTTGATAGGGCGTCTGCAGCAGTGTTTTGTGAACCAGGACGATAGATGATGTCATATTTAAAACAGGATACTTAACTCAAGACGCCAACGTTGGATCTTCTCGTTTTTTATTTTACTCGAGTGATTTTGGTTAAACATGTAACACCCAGATTGTTGGTCGGTTATCAGTAGAAAGTGCTTCCCCATCAGGAAGTGCCGCCATTTTCTAAGGCTTTCAACAATGGCGTACGCCTCTTTTTCGACCGATGGATGTTTGCGCTCAGCACTCGATAAGGTCCTGGAGAAAAAAGGGTCGCAGCTATTGCATACTCTGAGGCGTCGGTTTCTACAGGCAGAATTTCGTCTTTGTCAATTGCTATTAATGAAGCTTTACAAATGTCTGATTTCAGTAGTTCAAACTGAGTAACTATGTTTTCAGTCAATGGGAAGCGGCTTACGTTCGTAAGAGGCTGTAGTTTACTGGAGAAGTTCTTCACCCACTTCGCATAATGAGCGAACATACCAAGTGCTCGCTTTAGTTCGGCGGTTTTCGAGGGAACTGGTAGCTGTAGAAGGGGTTCAAGCTATTCTTTGTCTGGTTCAATAGTATTATTCCTGATTGTATAGCCCAACAAGCTGATAGTCCCTTCACAATAATTACATTTTTGTTCGTTTAGAGTTAGATTATACTTTTTTACAGCCGCTTGGAAATTAAGTAAGTTTTTATCGTGTTCGCTTTTATCTTTTCCACATATAGTCACGTCATCGAGGTAGGTGAATGTTCCTTTTAAATTCTCTTTTCCTATTATAAATTCGAGTGTACGCTGGAATGCGGCAACTCCATTTATAACACCAAAGGGTATTCTAGTAAACTGGTATAGTTTGCCGGCAGCCTCAAATGCCGTGTACGGTTTTTCGCTTACTTTAATTGGCACTTGGTGGTACGCGCTCTTCAGGTCAATCTGACTAAAGACGTTGTATTTTGCTACTTTAGACACGATAGTTTCAATATGAGGTAAAGGATAGGTGTCTAAATCCGTGAACTTATTTATGGTCAGAGAGTAGTCAATTACGAGTCTTTTCCGATGTGCTCCCCCTCCTGCCACTAAGACTTGCGGTTAGTAAATATGGAGGCGGGAGGCACTAAGGCTTGAATTACATTCCAGATTAGCGGTTCCTTGGGTCCCCCTAAATAAAATTGAAGACTGGTGTGTTCTTTTAATTTATCAAGGCCGATAATAACGTCAGCGCATAGATTGCTGATGACAAGAAGTGGCCGGTGTTTATATAAATGTTCATTTATAGTAACAGACGCAAAACCAACACTTTTCACGAATGATACGTTATTTTGAGAAGCCAGTGTAATAGCTTACCTGTGAGGTTTCTGTTTCAGCTGCATAAGTTATGCTATTTTCTCATCTATGAAGCTCACTGAACTCCCTGTGTCTATAAGAGCGTCGGCGTGATATTCGTTAAGCGTAATAGGGATTGTGGCTTTGGAAAGGCTTGATGGAGCAGCAGCAGAGACAGCATTAGCAACCACTTCAGAATTATGGGAGTCTTTGGCAGGGCCTTCAGTGGTGACGGCGTTGATGACAGTATTCGTAGAACTGCATACGTTAGCAAAGTGGAGCAAAGCTGGCACTGCGCATTAAAAGCTGGACAATTTGGTCTTCGGTGTGAGTTGGTTCCACCACAATAGAAACAACACCATTTAGTATTGTGTCCTGTAGTAGCTCGAGAGCTTTGGGAGTCTCTTTTCGCGCGTGATGACACCGTTGGTACTGGCAAAGCGTTTAAGTTTGGTTCATTCGAGCCACCGGTCATTGCACGGGAGTCCCTTTCTGCAGTGTCTAAGGAAAGAGCTTGGTCGAGAGCTTCATCTAAGGTGAGAGTGTGATTTCCAGCAATCTTTCCCGAAATTTCAGTGACATTATTCCCGAAACAAAAGCGCCTCTTATAACCTGTTCTGCTGCTGGTTCATATATCACTGATCATTATTGCAAACGTGGGTATATTATATCAAATGGCATTATTCCATATAAATGTTATACTAAATTTTGTTATGATAAATGAGGGTATTACTTATACATTTCGTTAGAAATAATGAAAAATGGTTTTTAATAAATAATAATAATTGAATTGACAATATGATAATAACATTAAAATAATTGATGAATAGACTATTAGACTACCGACTAGTGCTAATGAAAGTTAATTTCATAATTCCGAATTTTACATTTCCGATCTAGATAATGAATTTTCGGAATTAAAATACTTACTCGGAAATATAACTTACGTAAAAAAAAAAATTTGCAAATGTCACGTTTTCGTGATTTTAATATTCGGTAATATAAAATTAGAGATTTTGATAATTCGACCTTATATTATTTCGGCAATGTAAAAAGGCGTGAAGCTATGAAATTCGGTATTATCAAATTCGGAATAAAATAATTCGAGATTTTTGGGTGTTCCCGTTGGAGTCCTATGTACCAAGGAAGACGAAAGAAGCTCCAATTAAGTTGAAGATTGTGCTTAAAGACGATGTTCCAGTGGCTCAACTACCAAGGAGGCTTGCACCCAGGGAACAAGAAGTAGTGGATCAACAAGTGGCGCAATGGCTTGTAGATGGTATTGTCAGGGTAAGCTACTCAGAATATGCTTGTCCGCCTGTGTTAGTCAAAAAGAAGGATGGGAGTTTACGGGTTTGTGTAGACTAAAGGAAGATATTGATAGAAGTACTGGAGGTTGCGTCTCAGTATCTCCAGATTAATTGGAAGAAATCCTAACTTGTCCAGAAGCGAGTAGAATATCTAGGCCATGTCATTGAAGACGGAGAAGTCAGGCCGTCACAGGATAAGACAGATGCGGTGAAACATTTTCCTGAACCAGTGAACCAAAAACCACTACATAGTTTTGTGGGGTTGACGTCATATTTTCGAAAGTACATAAACGATTATGCATTAATTGCAAAGCCGCTAACAGATTTACTCAACGAACAAAAATGTAATTATTGTGAAGGGACTATCAGCTTGTTGGGCTATACAATCAGGAATAATACTATTGAACCAGACAAAGAATAGCTTGAACCCCTTCTACAGCTACCAGTTCCCTCGAAAACCGCCGAACTAAAGCGAGCACTTGGTATGTTCGCTCATTATGCGAAGTGGGTGAAGAACTTCTCCAGTAAACTACAGCCTCTTACGAACGTAAGCCGCTTCCCATTGACTGAAAACATAGTTACTCAGTTTGAACTACTGAAATCAGACATTTGTAAAGCTTCATTAATAGCAATTGACAAAGACGAAATTCTGCCTGTAGAAACCGACGCCTCAGAGTATGCAATAGCTGCGACCCTTTTTTCTCCAGGACCTTATCGAGTGCTGAGCGCAAACATCCATCGGTCGAAAAAGAGGCGTACGCCATTGTTGAAAGCCTTAGAAAATGGCGGCACTTCCTGATGGGGAAGCACTTTCTACTGATAACCGACCAACAATCTGGGTGTTACATGTTTAACCAAAATCACTCGAGTAAAATAAAAAACGAGAAGATCCAACGTTGGCGTCTTGAGTTAAGTATCCTGTTTTAAATATGACATCATCTATCGTCCTGGTTCACAAAACACTGCTGCAGACGCCCTATCAAGAGTCTGCGCATACATGAATAATGACAAACTGCGTGAATTACATGCCCTACTATGTCACCCTGGAATAACAAGGATGTATCATTGGGAGCGCTCAAAGAACCTACCATACTCAATCGATGACATCAAGACTAAGTATGACGGCCACGTGTCCAGTGTGCGCCGAAGTAAAACCCCGCTTCATGAAGACTAAAGGGCAGCTGATAAAAGCATTGGCACCATTTGAAAGATTGAATATTGACTTTAAAGGTCCTCTGCCTTCAAATACAGAAAACAAGTATTTACTTACCATTATCGATGAATACAGTCGATTTCCATGGGCTTACCCTTGCAAAGATATGACATCTAAGACAGTCATCAAATGCCTACGAGACTTATTCAATACGTTTGGACAACCGCTGTACATCCATAGCGACAGAGGGAGCTCCTTTATGTCCGAAGAACTTAAAACTTTTTTGAGATTAAACAGAATCGCCTCTTCTCGAACTACCCCGTACAACCCGCAAGGTAACGGACAAGTAGAGCGCCTAAACGGGACATTGTGGCGCGCGATACAACTCAGTCTTCACTCAAATAATATGTCCGTAGAATACTGGGAACGTGTTTTGAGGAACGCCCTCCATTCGATCCGCTCGCTCCTATGCACACCTATTAATGCGACCCCGCACGAGAAGCTGTTTAGCTATACACGCCTATCACCCACTGGGGAATCGATGCCTTCTTGGCTAGCGCCCGGAACAGTTCTCGTCAGGAACAACGTTCGTTCGAAAAACGATCCGTTGGTGGATGAAGCGGAACTTTTGGACTGTAACCCACACTATTCGGTGATTCGAATGTCGAACGGCATGGAGAGCACGGTGTCCAACAGACATTTGGCTCCTCTCCCGAATGATTCTCGTGCGTCAACTGACCAACAAGACGATTCATTTTCATCTACCGATTCTTCGATGGATTATGAGACAGCAGACTCTAGTCCAGATCCACAAAACAGAGACCTTTCGGTCAACCCACGTGAAGCAGGTGAAGGAACGTCTGCCCTCGAAAGACCTAAGAGGAATCGCCGACTTCCTTCTCATCTACGTGACTTTGTGGTGGGAGAAGAAAACATAGACGGGGAGAATGATATATGAACCTCTTTTGTATTGCTTTTATAAGTATGTATTCGCTATTGATTATTGTCAAGTTATGACACCTATCATATATAATTATGTCGAATTCAAGCTAATGAAAGCCAAATTCTTTTATGGTAATTAGTTTCACTATGCAACAATCAGGTGATAATAATATCAGATTACTTAATTTGTATCAAACTCAATGACTACTAATTTGGTAAACTAGGTCAATCTCAATTTGATAGGTTAGGTTAGGTTAGAGTTGCGTCTGGGGTCATTAGAGAGGCACTTCGGTATCACGAAGTGCCTCTCTACCTCCGGAGGGTCGTGGAGCACTACCTTACCGAGAGGGTAGTGCTCTACGAGGGGCGGGATGGCGGTCGGGGGGAGCGGGAGATGGCCTGTGGAGTACCCCAGGGTTCCGTGCTCGGTCCCTTGCTATGGAACCTGGGGTACGATTGGGCCATCAGGGGGGAATTGCTCCCACGGACGGCCACCATTTGCTATGCAGATGATACCATGGTGGCCGTGCGTGGGACCGAAATGGAGGAGGTGTTAAGGCGGGCGGAGGTGGCGCCCGAGCTGTCGATCCACCGGATCGAGCAGCTCGGCCTGAAGGTGGCCCTCTCGAAGACCGAGGGGATAGTCTTCGGGGGGCGTGGGTGGCGGCTGCCGGCGGGCGCGGCGCTCACGATCGGGGGAGAGACGGTCCAGATAAAGCCCCATATCAAATATCTGGGGCTAACTTTGGACCGTCGGTGGGATTTCGGGGAGCATTTCGCGAGACTTGCTCCCCGAATCGTGGGCGCCGCGTCGGCCCTGGGCCGGCTGCTGCCCAATGTGGGAGGGCCGGGCTCCTTGTGCCGGCGGCTATACGCCGGCGTCACGAGGAGCATGGCCCTGTATGGGGCCCCAATATGGGCGGACAAGCTGTCCGCCCGGAACAGGGCCCTGCTGCGTAGGCCCCAGCGGGTGGTGGCCCTCCGAATGGTGAGGGCCTATATGACGGTGGCCCACGCAGCGGCCTGCCTCCTCGCCTGCACCCCGCCATGGGAAATGGACGCAGAGGTGCAGGCTGAGACCTATAAGGTTAGGTCCAGGGCCCGGGCTAGAGGAGAACGCCCGGACCCTGAGGAGGTGGAGGAGACGCGCCGTATGACGGAGCGCCGAATGCGGGACAGGTGGAAGAACGGCCTGGAGGACTCACCCTATGGTACCCGTACCATAGGGGCGATCCTCCCGTCGTTCGACACCTGGGTGGATAGGGCATTCGGCGCTCTGTCGTACAGGCTTGTGCAGGTAATGACCGGACACGGGTGCTTCGGTCATTACCTGCACAAAATTGGGAGGGAGCCTGGCCCGCAGTGCCATGAGTGCGGCGATCCGGACGACACGGCTCAGCACACCCTCGAGGTGTGCAGCCGCTGGAGTTCGGAGCGCGCCACCATGGCACTAGCGATTGGGCAATGGGACCTCTCCCTGCACAGCGTTGTCTCTGCAATGCTGTGCAGCGAGAGGTCCTGGCAGGCGGTGGCCTCCTTCTGCGAGAGCGTTATCTCGCAGAAGGAGGCCGCGGAGCGTGAGCGCGAGGAGTCTCCTCTCGCGCATCCGCTCCGGCGCAGACGGCGGGGGTTGAGGCGGCGGCAATTTGCCGCCCGCCTCAACCCTTAGTGGCTGCAGGTGGGGGATGGGAGTCCCACACCTGCCGTAGGAACGTCACTTGGTTGTCTGGGGGAGAGGCCCGGCGTGCTCGGCCTCTCTCCCCTTTGGCGCAGGGAGCCCCGGCAGTGGCTGGGGCAGCCGGAAGGCGTCGTGGCAATGCTAACGCGGAACCACGGCGTCTTACCGAAACCGGCAGGAGGGTACGCCAGGGTGGTTTTTAGTGGGTTGCGCTCCTCCCTTTCTCCTCATTCTGGGGAGGGGGGGAGGAGTGAGTCCCACATATCCCCTCGCCACTCCCATGGTGAGGGGAATGCATAAAGCATTTTCCACCCTGTCAAAAAAAAAAAAAAAAAAAAAGGTTAGAGTTGCGTCAAGGCAAGGTGCCGGTGCAAAATCTTGTATATTGAATATTCTACAGTCTTGTTTATATCGACAAATAATTTTATATAGTTGTAACTCGGTTAATGATGGATTAAAGGGAATATTATATTTTTCTAACCAGTTTATCATCAGCGGCTTTGCTGTATTAGAGTTGGGTGAGCGTTCCACATATTTATTGTGATAAGCAGCAGTATCCACTACTAATACAGAATTTGGAGACAAGTTGGGAATAAGTTGATTTTGTAACAATTTTCATAATTTACATTATTCATGACATCGTGATAATCACCGGTCTTATCAGTAGACTTGTACATAAGCAGAGCACCCGGAACCAATTCTTTGGCACTACCTGCATGTACAATAATAAGACGTTGTCCTTTTGATATTAACTGTTTCACTCCTTTATCCGTGGAATCCGCCCAGCATTTTCCTGTTAAAAAAATGGGATGTATGAACATATATGTTTTATCCGTGTACACAATATCTCTCCCTTCCTTCTCTTCCTTCTCTTATACTTTGTTATTAAGTCCAGATACTTTACTCTTTTTAGTCTTACGTCATCCTTTTCCATCAGCATTCTTCTATTGTTTGTAATTTTCTTGATTTGAAAACCCATTTGGCGAAGTATCTTTCTTAATGTAGAATCACAGCCTTTAAAATTCATCGTCTCCATCTTTTTGGACTTTAGGGCCTGGATCGTAGGAACTAGTTTATAAATCAGATGGAAATTATAAACCATACGTCATTTTCTGCGTAATCAAAGTCATCAAGATCTAGACAGACATTTTTGCGTGGATTACCTAACTTAACATTATTTGGATTTGAATATTCATTTTCCTTGTTATCATCTTTCTTGTTTATAGTTTTCTTATTGTTGGCCGAGAAATGCCCGTTGCGTCTGAAATTCGTTGTTGAACTTAGCCAAAATATTGAGAATCATTGCTATTTCCGAATTTGCTATTTTCTTATAAAAAATACAGCTATATGTTAAATATCCTGGACTGGAGGACTTAAGCGTTTTCTTCTATTTTGTGGTTTCGGCATGATAATACAAATGTTATATACGTAAACCGTAAATATAACCAAAACTACAGCGAATATTTGAATTGCGTAATAGCCACTATATATAATATATAGGTATATTGGCTGCTGAATGCGACCTACCCCTACGGTGGTATGATGGGTACTAAAGCTAATTGAGAGAGCACGATAAATACGAACTTTTCCGATAAAATACGAAGGAAAATCATTTTACACTACATCTGTATCTTGTCAATGACGTCACGTGTCAAAATAATCATTCATCACATGCTACAAATTGTCATTGCACGTGTGCAAACGAGTCATTACGAGTAAATCGAAAATATATAATTGTTAAGGATTTAAAATATGCTATGATATTTGGCAAAATATAATTAACATTCTGCAGATTTCGCGAATACTAGCCAGCAACTTCAATTGCAAATTATATTAAAAAAAAAACACGTTAATTGCGTCATCTTTCGCCGGAGAAACAACTCATACCCTAGTTTAGTGTTTAATCATCAAAATAATAGGTCGGGGCAAAAGTATTTTCGTATTTCGACTGTATAAGTTGTAATCAAACCTCTTCGTCTATACTAAATGTACCTGGCTGGTTTTAATACCATTAAAAGTCCATTAAATACAATAAAATTTAAAAAAAAACTGGTTCCCGGCATTTTTCAATTGTTTTTGAGCTATCAAAATGGACGTGTGTGACGAATAAATTCGGTATAATGCCGCGAATAAAATTTGTGCGGTTTATGGACCTAATGTGGTATCAATAAGAGTAGCACAATTGTGGTTTAAGCGTTTTAAGTCTGGAAATTTTAGAGTGAAAGATGAGGTTCGCTCTAGACGCCCTGTTACTGATAAAATCAATGCCATCTATGAAAAAGTGGAGCAAGATCGACATATTAGTAGTTACGACTTTGCTGAAGAACTGGATATTGATCACAAAACAGTGTTACGTCATTTACAAAAGTCTGGGTACAAGAAAAAGCTCGATATTTGGGTGCCACACGATCTCACTGAAAGAAACCTAATGCAACGTGTTTCAATTTGCGATTTATTGTTAAAACGAAATAAATCCGAACCATTTCTAAAACGGTTGATTACGGGTGATGAAAAATGGATTACTTACGATAAGAACGTCCGAAAAAGATCGTGGTCGAAGCATGGACAAGCTCCACAGACAGTGGCAAAGCCCGGCTTAACTCGGAACAAAGTGATGCTGTGTATATGGTGGGATTGGAAAGGAATTGTCCACTATGAGCTTTTGCCGCCGGGTAAAACTATCGATTCTGACCTCCACTGCCAGCAACTCATGAGTTTAAAAGAATCCGTTGAGAAAAACCGGCCGGAGTTAATAAACAGAAAGGGCGTAGTCTTTCATCATGATAACGCCAGACCGCACTCATCTATAGCCACCCAGCAAAAATTGAGAGAGCTTGGCTGGGATGTGTTGATGCATCCACCGTATAGTCCCGACCTTGCTCCATCGGATTTCCACCTGTTTCGGTCACTTCAGAATTATTTAGGAAGCATAAAGTTAATATCAAGAGAACACTGTCAAAACTACTTGTCAGATTTTTTAAATCAAAAATCTCAGAAGTTCTACAGCAATGGAATCATGGCACTACCCACAAGATGGCAACAAGTCATCGATCAAAACGGCATGTACATAGTATTATAAATAAATAAAAAAATATAACTTAAAAAATTGTTTTTCCTTTGTACGATAAATACGAAAATACTTTTGCCCCGACCTAATATAATAAGTATGGAAGTCTAACTGACGCTGAAAATCGGCCCCACTGACTTAGTGCCTTAGTGCCAAACCGTCTATCAGTCGACTTTCTGACGTAGTGTCAAACAGTTGTTTATAATTACAACAAAAATAATTCGGTTTTAATGATTACCGGATTTAAATAATGCTGCAAAAATGACAAGCCGCATTGTGAATTGGTGCATGATCCACACAGGTGCAAAACAAAGCGATATTTATTTTCATTAGTAAGATATAAATAAATAAATAATCCAGCCTATATACGTCCCACTGCTGGGCACAGGCCTCCTCCACTCACAACGAGAGGGTTTGGGCTATAGTTTCCACGCGGGCCCAGTGCGGATTGGGAACTTCGCACACACCGTCAAATTGCTTTGCAGGTGTGTTGCAGGTTTCCTCACGATGTTTTCCTTCACCGAAAAGCACATGGTAAATTTACAAATTACATTTCGCACATAAATTCCGAAAAACTTAAAGGTGCGAGCCCGGGTTCGAACCCACGACCCTCTGCTTAAGAGTCGGCAGGTCAAACCATTAGGCTACCACGGCTTTTAGTAAGATATTGAAATTTAAATATTCCCATACTAAAATGCCATGGCCGATGTTATGCAATATATCGTTGAAAAATGTGAATTAGAAGCAACTACTTTGAATGAATAGTAAATTAAATTTTATGTCATCTTTACTATCGTTAGTTTACATAATAAAACAAATAGGTAATTTGATCTTTTTAAGTTTTCCAAAAAAAATAAGAAAGCCGTCTGGCTTGGGTGGCTGTAGTTCGTCGCGAATTGAGTATCTAGCGAAAACATTGCAGGATTTGCAGCATCCATTTTTATGAATCGGATTATGTCATAAAGACATTTTTTTAAAGTCACCGCAGTCCCAAATTGTACAGTACATTGTCAACATTTATTTACAATAATATTAAAAATATTTTAATGAATATCAGATGTCGAGTGGTTTATCACACATCTATTAGATAGGTACCTGAGCCTGCTTAACTTATGATCGATATGAATATGCATGCTTAGGTATATTCTTATTCTTGCAAAAACATAATTCATCATCATATCATCATCATCAGCCGCAAGACGTCCACTGCTGGACAAAGGCCTTCGCCAAGGTTTTTCACAACGATCGGTCCTCTGCTGCTGTCATCCAGCGGTTTCCCGCGACCTTTATCAGATCGTCGGTCCACCTTGTGGAAGGCCTGCCGACACTTCGTCTCCCGGTTCGCGGTCGCCACTCTAGAATCTTTCCGCTCCAACAAAACAACCGCGTTTAATCGCGTATACGTATGATTGCCTAAATAAATAATGCTGACTGTAAAGATATACTCCTTTCCAACTTTATAATAGTGTAACATAAGAATGTTAAATGATTAAAGGGGAATAATCGGTAAGTTTGTCAAAATACTACTATTAAAAAGTATTAATTTAATTCATTATTCAATTACTGTGTTATTTTTGTATTAAACCATCCACGTCAAATATTGAAATAGGTACTTGGCCGCGTTCAAGTAAACTGTATGAAAAAAAAATTGTTTAATAAAATTCTTGTGTAGAGCTTGTAACCAATTGCAGATTTTTGTCTTTCAAACGTTATACAACCTTACTGAAATTACTTTCTACTCAAACGTTATATCAATATCTGACATAAATGACTTCAAACCTTAATTCAATTATTATTTAGTTGATTATCGAAACCACTCGATACATAAGATCTTTTTATTCCGAAAAGTGGGTATTTTGGAGCGGATTTTGCAGTCATTTTTGTTTGAGGTTACCCTTCCATACTTATTATATTTCGATGTGTTTAATACCTTAATTACACAGGTACTTAACTACTTACTTTGTTTAAGGAATGTAAAAAAATACGATTATCGTTTATTATTTATAAGCTTTCAAATGATACCTTGCATGATAGGTGCAAAAGCACAAATTTTGTTTCATTGGCGACGCGGTTAGCCTAGTTGGTAGTGACCCTGCCTACGAAGCTAGCGGTCCCGGGTTCGAATCCCGGTATGGACAAATATTTGTGTGATGAGCGCGAGTATTTGTTTCTGAGTCATGGATGGTTTCTATGTATTTAAGTATGTATTTCTCTATATAAATATGTTTATCGTTGTCTAGTACCCATAGTACAAGCCTAGAGCTTAGTTTGGGACTAGGTCAATTTGTGTGAGATTGTCCCCTGATATCAGATTTGTGCATAAGTACTTGGACACTTAAACATTTATATTCAACATATATTGTTTTATTAATGAAAATTATTTAATCAACAATATAATCACCGTCATTATCAACAATTTGTAACCATCTGTTTGGCAAAGACATTATGCCGTTTTCCCAAAAAGAAGGAGGCTGATGTTCAAAAAATTCGGCGACATCGTTTTGGAGCTGGTCATAGTTTTCAAACTTCTTTTTTCTTAACTGATGCTTTAAGGCACGAAACAAATGATAGTCTGACGGAGCAATGTCAGGACTATACGGTGGATGCGGAACTGTCGTCCAGCTGGGCTCTTTTAGGATTTGGCGGACGGACTTCGCAATATGTGATCGAGCGTTGTCGTGAAGAAGAGCAACAGAAGTTTTCCTCCGACGCCTCGTCACTATTTCTGCGGCTAACTTTCGGAGTTGATCGCCATAAATACTGGCGTTAATTGTCTTCTTCTCATCCAGCAGTTCCCAATAAAGTACGCCTTGCCAGTCCCAGAAAATCGTCAGCATTATTTTTTGTTCATGGCGGTTTGGTCTCGGCTGTGTTGGCACACTTTGTCCGTATGGAAGCCAATAGGCCTGACGCATTTCGTTATTATACAGAACCCAGGATTCATCAGCTGTGACAATTGACCTAAGAAAGTCTTGTCTGTGGGGTTGTAGCAGAAGACTCTCACAGATGGCGACACGGGCTGCACGCTCACTGTCGGTCAGAGCGTGGGGCGTCCATCGACTCATTACTTTACGGCAGGTGCCGAATAATGGTAGTATGGTCGAACCCAAGTGCCTGTTCTAATTCCGTGGTGCTCGCATCAGGATATTTTTCCAAATGTGAGCGTAAAGCGTCTTCGTCGAAGATGACTGGCCGGCCGGATCGTGGTTTATTTTCACAGCTTGTGTCGCCTTTCTCGAAATTTTTAAATCAATAGCCCACAGTGGAATGAGCAATAGTACCCGGTCCAAATGCACTGTTAATTTTTTCTGCTGTTTTCCTTGCACTTGTCCCTAGTTTATACTCGTAGAGCATGACCGCGCGCAGTTGACGCGGCTCCATTTCGATCAAAAAGTAAATATTGCGCAACATTTGCGCCTTTTTATACTTCTCAGTTTAAAGGTCCTAGAACATTCTGTAGAATACTCGATTAATCCAGCTTACGTCTTACTTTGAATATTGCAAATCATAATATGAAATTAAAATGTCCAAGTACTTATGCACAAACCCAATACTTATTTGTTTATTATTTATTTATTTACTTATTAAGTATTTTTCTCTGTGTGTAATAAATAATTAGTACATAGTCTAATGACGGGCCGTGTGCGGACCACTAAACACTGTTCAGAGTTTCAGCTCGATTTGTTTAGCTGTCTAAGAAGGGTTCCGTTTTTTAGGGTTCCGTACCCAAAGAGTGCCTAACGGGCCCTATTACTAAGCCTACGCTGTCCGTCCGTCTATCCTAACTTCATAGAGCTATACTGTATCTTGTCTGAACCGTTACAGATATACCATTGATTTTTATCGCAGAATATGTGATATAACAGTGATTTCCTAAAAAATAATAAAAAAGTCAAAAGTCAAATAATACAAGAAAATGTTTTTTTTATTTGTTAATCTTAAAATCGGTAATATATGTACATACAAGCGTCAAATTTGGTATGATTACCAATAAAACAAACTCTATAGAAAAACAACAAATACTCAAATCCGGCCAAATGTGTAGTCCGACGCGCACTCGACCGGTTTTTTCAGTATTTGGTACGAATCGGATCGGATCGTTATACCTTTTATGCCGTAACTTTTATGCTAAGTTCTGGGGGGTGATTTCCATCTTCCACCCCGTCCACCGTATAAGTAGGTAAATACTGTGGAAATCTGGGGTGGGCAGGGTGGAAGATGGGAATCACCCCTGTTCTGGGACACATTGTATAGGTTCTTTATAATTGCCTACTGAATTAGAAACTTACTTGGGATAGTTTATCTTCTATGCTAAACTTGTTATCAGGGTCGATATAAGCTACAAATTTTGTTTGCGGCGTTTCAGCAGTGAACAACATCGGATTTGAAAAGTCCCCATTCATCGCAATGAACTTATCCAAGCTTGTTTGACCATGATTGCACAGCCACGACTTTAAAGGTGATATTCTCCTCTGTTCCTGTAAAAAAAACTACTTAAGCTAGGTCCACATTTGTATCATCACCGTGTATCACGATCAGGCGTATCGTATTGAGCATGTGTATCCTAAGTATGGACGCTCACTTTGGTCATAACGTATCACTAGCATTATCGTGTAAAAAAAAACCGGTCAAGTGCGAGTCGGACTCGCGCTCCGAGGGTTCCGTATTTCAGTCCGTACTTCAAAAATATACATTATTAACCCCCGACGCAAAAAGAGGGGTGACGTGGGTATCTGTGTAGGTATCTATCTGTCTGTGGCATCAAAGGTGACTTAATCGAGACTGTTCTCAGCTTGGTTTGATGAAAATCTGATGAGCCGTTTAAAAGTTATGAGCTCTGAAAGCGATTTTGTCGGGAGTTTTTATTACTTCGAAGGATCGACGAAGTCCGTCCTGTGACGTACAACCGTGCTCGGAGCCCTTTTATGTCTTTGTCGGACGTGACGACGCTTGAATCAAAATATTACTAGGTAAAGGTACTGACATTAAGTTTTAAGGGCCATATTATTTATTTACTTTTTAGAGTTGTATTTTTGTGCCGGGGGTTTTTAAATTTTAATTTTTTTCAACATTACTTTAATTCGTTTGTAATATAACGTCTATTTTGAGTTGTCTAAATTTAACACAATTTTTCAGTGTTTTTGTAAATTTCTCGAAAACTATAAATTTTTAAATACTTCGTTTTATTTTTCCCATAAAATATAAGCAATTATCTATAAGTAAGGAATTTTTCTGATTTTTCGGTTCATAAACTTCGGAAATAAGGAGGGAGAACGGTCACAATTAAATTATAATAACGGTAAAAACGGTAAAAAATATAATAAATGTGCGACAAAGTCGACGAAGCTAATATCAAGTTGAGATTAACCTAATTTACCAAATTAGTAGTCATTGATTTTGATACAAATTATGTAATCTGATATTATTTATCACCTAATTATAACGTCTGCCGGGTCCACTAGTTTGGAATAAAAAAATCTTGAGAATTCGGGCTGCTAAAATTTCGGAAAAATTATATTTCGGAATAAGTAATAAAATTTGAAATTCGGAATAGGAATATTCGGAAATGACAAAATTCGGTTTTCATCTCGTCGGGTTTATGAAATTCGGAAAAATATTTTTCGGAATTTAAATAATTCGGAATGTTGAACAAATTCGGAAATTAAACAATCGTAATTGTGATGCTTAGTGATACTGAAATTCGGAATGACGATGATTCGTAATTGTGAGAATCGGAATTTTGAAATTAGTGATTATCAAAATCGGAAAAAATATTTCGAGATTATGTAGTGTAGGTATGTACCCTTAAAGTTTGTATAGGAGTTTGGTCGTTTTTCAAGTTATAAACGTGGAAATTGTTATACTTATAGGCTACTGCTATCTTCTTCTCCTTATTTAAGAGCTATGCTCTTGTCGGTGTAGCAAAGCAAGCCCTCCAATTTGCTCGATCCCAGGCCGCCTCCTTGATGTCCTGATACGACGTGACCTTTACATTCTTTTTGACCTGTTCGATATAGTTTATTCTTGGTCTTCCTCTTCCACGCCTCCCTTCTATCTTTCCTTCAATTATATTTCATGTCGTATGAGGTGACCTCATGGTGACCTATCGTTTTCCCTCTTCTATTCTCTATATTGTCCATTAATTGTCTCTTCTCTTCCACTCTTTCCATTACCTCCGTGTTTGTTACTCTCTCAGTCCAACTAATCCTCTCCATCCGCCGCCAACACCACATCTCACAGGCCTCTAACATATCTCTATCCTTTTGGGTCATAGTCCACGTTTCGCAACTGTACAGTGCTATGGCACTCCCAACAAATGTTTTGGTAGATTATCTTTGAAGTTAATATATGTTTTTTGTTATGGAATGCTTGCTTGGCCATTGCTATTAGCTGGATTTAATGTCAGGCGTGTACCTGGAGTCTGCGGTGATGAGGCTTCCTAAATATTTGAAAGATTTGACATTTTCTACTTTTATGCCATTTAATGAGATTGATGTGATACTTAAATTGATACTGCTAACAAATGACAAAATAAACTTTCGGCGATTTTGGATAAACTACTCCTAAGGGGATGAAATGGGGGGTGGTAATGTGTATGGGAGTTTGGTCAATTTTGAAGTTAGAAACGTGTAAATTAGTATATAGGCTACTGTTAACAAACAAAACCATACTATTTCTGGCGATTTTGGAAAAACAACCCCGGATTCGGTGAAATGGGGGGTGGAAATTTGTATGGGGGTTTTGTCATTCTTGAAGTTAGAAACGTGGAAATTGGTATAAAGATTGGTATAAAGGGCATTTTTAACAAATGAAAA
Organism: Tortrix viridana; assembly: GCA_963241965.1. NCBI lineage: Eukaryota > Metazoa > Arthropoda > Insecta > Lepidoptera > Tortricidae > Tortrix > Tortrix viridana. Next base: position 38,650,654 of record OY725171.1, on the reverse strand, counting down.
TTAAAACGTTTGGTTATTTCTGAAAAACTATCCCTGAGTGGGTGAAATGGGGGTTACAAGTTTTTATGGGAATGAATTGATTTTTGAAGTTAATGAAGTTGGTGTTTAGGCTACTGCTTACAAACCAAGAGTACCTACTGGGAGTTAAGTCAATTTTAAAGTTAGAAACGTGGAAATTGGTATACTTGTAGGCTACTGTTAACAAAAAAAAATATTGGTGATTTTGGATAAACTACCCCTAAGAGGATAAAATGGGGGGTTAAACTTATTGACCTATGGCCTATGGCCTAACTTAAAACATTACTTTTGCATGCCAATTACTGGTAAAGTGTGTGAAACTCTTAAGGTAGCGGTTCCAGGGACCGGCCCGCTATCCCTTTCAATGGGTTTTGTATGGGTTTTTCGTAAGGATTTACTTACCAAACCCTCTGCCCGTCAAAACCCTTTAAATGTGCTTTTAAAGCGCTATGTCCAAACGATAGCCCATTCTATTAAGCGCTAACCAATACCCTTATTAAACCGTTTAAAAATGTTACTAGTATATACGCAATTTAAGACCTTTTTTAGACTTCATAAAACACACGTTACCTTGCGTCCCGTTCGAAGCAAGTAAATGACAGCCCATTCAACTAAGCGCTAACCGAATACCCTTATAAAACCCTTATTATACGTTACCGACGGCGTATCGTTTGAAGTTACCGCGCGGAGCGGCAAAAGATCTAATACGGTTCGATTTTCTATGGCAAACGTTTGTGATTGGCTCGTACATACCTTCCACAAAAGGGAAAGCTTTATAATAAGCGCTTAAACGTCAGGGAAACCCTTAAATAGGGATATCAATGTGAATCAGTTACCGGTTACCAATTTCAAAGGGCTACCGTTATCGTTAGGTTCTTCATTCGATAAGGGAAAGTCAATCGAATGGATTGCCAATTGGAATGGGTGAGCAAATCCACTGGGCTAGCTGTTTCAATGGGAAGCCCTTTGAAAGGCTTTTCCCGATGAAAGGGTTGTCCGGTCCCTGAGCGGTTCGTCGCCGCGACAGAGACAGGCGACAGAGACAGGCGACCGAGACAGGCGACCGCGACAACACTTGACGTAAGGCAATGTATAGGTAGCGGTTCGGCGCCGCGACAGAGACAGGCGACAGAGACGCGCGACAGGAGACAGCAAGACTGTCGCTGTCCGGGACAAGTAGTGTCTCGTGTCGCGTTCGAAAAGCCCATGTGTTTAGTGTTTAAAAATGAATACTTTTTCTGACGAAGACTGTGAAAGGCTGATTGAACTGATCAGACAGCACCCTCCGATATACGATGCACGACTACACTCCTACAAAGACGAAAATTTGAAAGAAAATATTTGGAAGAGCATCGCTAAAATCATAAATTCTACGACTTGGTTTTCCATCATAGTAGTATAAAATTGAGGAGTCTGGATCACAGGAGATCCAGCCACCCCAATTTTAACATAACATCTATTCGAATATATCAGTTTTCATCTACATCAGTTTTCATCTATTCAAATAGCTAATCTACATCAGTTTTCATCTATTCAAATAGCTAATCTAGTAGCTAATCAGTTTTCATAAGTCTATCTGAGAGTAAATCTGCATCGGTCGTTATAATAAAATAATGTAACGGATTGCTACTCTCACAGCAACCGACCGGTTCAATGCGAACCCGACCCGAAACGCTTTGTTAAACGGTTTAAGTACGTTTAAAATATTTGCGTGTATCTTATCTGATCTATAAAAACCTTTATAAATAAAGATGTGGAGAAAGTGTTCTAAAGTCAACCTAATCATTATCATCATCATCATCATGGTTAATCATTATCCCTCCTAGCTGCATCAGTTTTCAGAAATCGACACACATCTCAGCCTTAATCATTCATTTGGTATAGAATCCTTAGATCTCCCTGAGAAGAGCAAATTTCTATCTGTTTTTTTTTTTATTAACTTTTACATTATACATATACATTGAATGCTACAAATTCGTATATTAGAGATGATCTGTTGCAGAATAAAACGTCATCATGTTGCAATGAACTAATACTACTAACCTAAAACTCTGATGGTATTCATTCTATGGTAAGGTCAAACAATGAAACGAATGAAAATATGTTTAGCTGTCTTTATTAAAAAATTAAAACATTGTTGTTTTTACACCACTTTTTAAACAAGTTACATTTTGTAAGAACATATATTATCATGATAAATACAAGTTTGAACATCACACGATGTTGCATAGCTTTCATACAGGAAATTAAAATCCTCTGTTATTAGTCTCATTATGATTGACCAGAATTCATCGGAATTCGGATTTTTCGATGCCATTAATACTTCTATTTTCCCAAGTACCTAATTTTTGTGCTTTCGTTCATTTTACTTTTAAACGTTGATACAACGTTAGCTTATAAAAGATCAGAAAATAATAGTTACAATTCATACAAGATAAATCAATATACACCTACGATGTAATTATAAATACCAATTCAACTTATTATATCATACAAAGCATCGTTTATCTAATGACAAGATGATATATATATATACTAAGATCAATATCTCTCGCTACCTATTATTAATTAAGTAATTGGACTCGAGAATCAGGAGCGTGTCCTCTGAATATGGAAGTTGCCTGCATTCCTGCGTTCATTCGACAATGCGACCGTGTAATAATCTAAACAGATATTAATATATTTACTTATTCGATTTTAAAGATATAAGTAACTAGGTATTTTAGTAGTGAATTACAACTTGTTAAAATATCATCAGCACAGTGCTCACTTCGACACGGATCGGCGTATCCAAGTCCCCTAATCTTACCCGTGAATACTAAATGGATCAATTTTACATGTTATTGAATACTGAATAGATTCGAGTTTTCTGAATAGATCAAGTTTTCATCAATTAATCTATTAATCTATTCATTCTACTTCTCTTCTGTTAAGATGTTGATCAGGGTCTACCGATCTATTGAAAAGTCGTTGATTTGAACTATACACCAGATCCAGACAAACCAGATCAGACGAGATCTATTAACCCTTTTTATCAACTTTAGATCTGTTCAAACAGTTAATAGAAATATAACCAACTGTTTTTGAACAGCGATGTTGACCAGTTTAGCTGATACTTTTTATTCGTCGGTCTGTCTGGTTAGATTCGAACTTCAATGATGCGATAAATACAAAGTGTTAATCAGTTAGGGTAAATTAATGAAATGAAAAAAAATGTAGGTATATTTTAAAATGTAGGTATATTTTAAAATATATTGCTCAAACAGAAAACTAAAGAAATCGTATCTCAGCAATTTGAAACACTTTTAGCGAAAGGACGATTCCCAAGTAATTTACAGACAGATATGGGTAAAGAGTTTTACAATAAAACATTTCTCAAACTAATGAGAAATTACGATATTAATGATTATTCAACATACTCCACCAAAAAAGGCATCAATTGTGGAAAGAATCATAAGAACTCTCAAAATTAAACTTTATAAGGGATTTAGTTTGAAAGGTAATTATAAATGGATTGATGGGACACTAGATAATAAAATGTATGAATATAATCATGATGTTCATAGAACTGTAGGTAGACCGCCTGCTACAATCAAGCATGAAAATAATGCGGATGTATTACAAAAATATGTTTAATTGCCGTCTAAGAAAATGTCGAAAAGCAAGAGATTTAATATTTTATGTAGTGCTGAACATAACATAATGTAATGATAGTGTTATGTATCTTTAATAAATAAATAAACATTATAGATGCCCCCTGAACAAAATAATAACAATAAACAGAAAAGTGCGTTTATCAAAAATTATATACGGGTAGTAAGATTTGACGTGAACAAACATGCATATATATGTCTATACAAACGTTGCAGTTAAACAATAGCTTGTAAAAGTATAATTTGTGTTCGGCAAAACCGGGGTGCGATAACTAGTAATATTATTTGCCGCATCGTAAATGCCGCTACGCAGTAAAGTTAGTCGAACCAATGTGTAAATTGAATCAAAACACATACATATTAAGGTTCAATGTTTCACGTCGAAGCAACTACGTTTACTCCGACTAGTGCAAGCGCGCCCGTACATGGTGATCAACACAGGCGGAATCATCTTACTCCCGGCGGCGAACGCTTCATATTACTTTCCATATAGGATTTTTCAAGTCAGTATAATTAAAAACGGCTGATTTTGAACTCTAATAACGCAATTATTCTCGGATATAAATTCGTAAAATATGTGAACACAATTCATCCAAAATATTTTTTAAAGTGACTGGACCACATAACAATGTCGGTAAGTAAATTTTTATTAAGTTAATCTAAAAATATCTAAAAGAATCTTATCCTCCTGAGGTCCAATGTTCTACATAAGGACAATTGTCAAAATAACTTTCAACTTTTGTTGACTGACATAAGATTCTGTTTCGAACTAGCGAAATTTTGATGAAGGCCTCAGGAGGTTAATGCACTACAGATTCACTGACAGCAAGAGCGCTCTGTGAAATTTTGCTATCGTATTATACACAGCTATGTAAGTGAGGACACCTATGCAATAGATCAATAATTCAGCTGAATTGATTCAGATTACTTCTTTCGGTCAGTTATCGAATAGGTAGATAATCCAGTTGATTCGATTCGAGATAGTTCTCGAAAATAGATCAATAATTCATTTGAATTGATTCAGATTACTTCTTTCGGTCAGCTCCCGAATAGGCAGATAATTCAGTTGATTCGATTCAAATCACTTTTCGAATAGACAGATAATACAGCTGAATCGATTCGAGATAGTTCTCGAATAGATCGATAATTCAGTTGAATTGATTCAGATTACTTCTCGAACAGTGATAATTGGGAGTGTCAGGATCTTCTCTGATCCAGTATAATAATGTTTATAATTTAGAAGATAAGGGTTGTCCTAACTTAATGACTGTTTGTGGAAAATTTCGTTTAGAAACCATTGTTTATAGTTATAGCATAGCGAGCTTGTCAGCGCGTGTCAGCTTGTAATGTATCGATCAGTGATCTATAATTCCATTAGATTTGGCATAAATTCAAGTAGTTGTGATCTAACCAGACAGACAGACGTGCCGGCAAAATAATTTAAATGGTGTTCAAGCAATATATTATAAAATATACCTACATTTTGTTTCATTTCATTAATTTAACCTAAAACTGATTAACACTTTTATTTATCACATCATTGCAGTTCAAAGAGGTGTATAGTTCAAATAACGACTTTTGAATAGATCGGTTGACCCTGATCAAAATATTAACAGAAGAGAAGTAGAATGAATAGATTAATTGATGAAAACTTGATCTATTCAGAACATGAAAACTCGAATCTATTAAGTATGCAATACTGATAATATACGGCTCAGTTGAATTGATTACGGCGAGATACTTTAATTAGTTATGGCGAGAAGCTAATGTCAACTATCATAATGATGAATATATTAAAACTTTATTTAGATACTTCTCGAAAGTTTACGATTCAAAATCAGTAGTAGAATAGATTAAACCTATACTTCTCGAACGTTGATGAATTAAATCAGTTATAGAATAGATAGTTTTAAGTTTTTTGAATAGATTAAAATTGTACTTCTTGAATAGTTGATGATTCTAAATGTGTTATAGAAAAGATAGTTTTACTTCTTGAGTTGATAATTTAAAATCAGCTATAGAATACCTACATACGAATTTTTTGTTTAAATAAATGGTGTTCAAGCAATATAAAATAAAATATACCTACATTTTGTTTCATTTTCAACACCACTTCTTGATTTATTGAATACCATACCATAACAAGAACTAAGTACTTATGGAAATTACAGAAAAAACTTAACTTTTCTAATTTGATGAAAGTAGTGGAAAATAGAGCATCTGGTGGAAAGAAAGATGTAAAGGGGAATGGAAAATTAACCAACATATCCACAGATAATCTTGAAGATTTTTGATAAGTGGGCTTATAATTATTTCTTGAATAGAACCTTTTTATAGCTTCTTGAACAGATGATCTGTAATTAGTGAGATTAGATCGAGTTATTTTCGAATAGACCATCAGATTACTTCTTAGATAGAGGATTCTGATAAAAAATACTTTTTGAATAGATCATTTTTTAATAGTTTTACTAAGTTGTTGAATAGGAAAACTGGGGGAGCTGGATCTCGGGTGATTCGTTATTCAGAGCGCTTCCGTCAGAGCGCTATCCATCTCTGAGCTACTCCGCGTTTGAACATTGTAAACAAGTCACTGCCTACATGCATGACTATCATATTTCTAAAGCAGGAATGCATTGGACTTCCATATAACGAGAACACATCTGAGAAATCCCAATAAAAATATGCATTAGAGATTGCTATGCTATTATCATCACAATCTGATTAGATTTAAATAGTTCGGAACTACCTCTATTATAATAAAATATTCTTTTTTAATAAAATTATATTCCATATCCTTGAAGCCCTGCACGATGATTATATAAATATTCGAATTCATGATATTTTCTTTACTATTGAGCTTAGTAGTTTAAAGTCAACTATGGACTCGTTAAGGAAAAAGATAGTGAGCGGGTGTGTTGACAGGAACTTTCGACTCTGATTTAATTCCTATTCTATAGTCAATAGGTCCAGTCTTTAATCTATCGTTCTGTCGACAACAATCAATTAAAAATAATGGACCAATTTTAAAATCCTATGTCGTTAACATCGCTTCATTGCGACGACCGCGACATAACTCTTGAAATCTAGCATATTGTTCATATATACTGAGATCTTAGTTACTAAGTTACTAAGATCTCAGTATATATGGCAGTCGTGCTGCCCAACATCTTATATTCAGCCGAAACCTGGACCTTGTACCGCCGACATATCCGCACGTTAGACCGATTCCACCTCAAGTGTCTACGTAAAATACTTAAGATCCGATGGTCAGATCGTGTGCGGAACACTGAAGTGCTGCGCAGAGCCAATGTTGGTGGCATTGAGGCGTATATTATGCGGCGTCAACTTCGGTGGTGTGGTCATGTGTCCAGGATGCCGGAGCAGAGAGTGGCGAAGCGCATCTTCTATTCTGAACTCAGGGAAGGCAAGCGAAAGCATGGCGGACAACTCCTTAGGTACAAAGATGTGCTGAAACGGCATATGAAAAGATGCGACATTGAGCCGTCTTGCTGGGAGAAGCAGGCTGCCAAACGACCCGAGTGGAGGACTCTGGTGCAAGCCTAAGTCCACGATTTTGAAAAGCTACGGCGCTCTGAGCTTGACGCCAAGCGCGAAGAACTGAAAGCCCGTCCACCTGCGGCAATCTCTTACAATATTGTCAATGGTGAGCTCACATGCCCGCAATGCATGAGAACTTTCACAAAGAAAATTGGCTACATAAGCCACATGCGAGCTCACCAGCGACAACAGAGTCTTCTTTAAAACGGTCGCCGTGACCGAGATCGGTCGGACCAGATCATCATCATCATCATCATCATTGTTCATATAATAAAGCATAATTGTTAGAAGTGAAGTTTATATTCAACCCTTGCTATGTAAAATAAATGGTATTTAAAAACACTTTAACTTGTCTCAAATTACGCGATCAAACGAGGAAACTGATGTAGGTTGGCTTTTGAATAGATAAAAAACTATTCTTCATTGGCTTTTTGAATAGATGAAAACTGATGTAGATCAGTTATTTGAATAGATGAAAACTGATGTAGATTGGCTATTTAAATAGATGAAAACTGATTCAGATTGGCTATTTGAATAGATGAAAACTGATGTAGATCAGTTATTTTAATAGATGAAAACTGATGTAGATTGGCTATTTAAATAGATGAAAACTGATATATTCGAATATATGTTATGTTAAAATTGGGGTGGCTGGATCTCCTGTGATCCAGACTCCCCAATTTTATACTACTCATCATGACACAGACACAACTAACTCCATCGACAGACTCTCCGATACTGACATATCACGGTCACGAAGAGGCTTGTCGCGGTCTCCGGTCTCGGTCTCGACCTACAGTAGAGCAGAAGAGACCAAGACACTGGTCGCGGTCGCCTGTCTCGGTCGCCTGTCTCTGTCGCCTGTCTCTGTCGCGGCGCCGAACCGCTACCTTTAATGTTAAGGCTATCTTTTGTACCACATTTTTTGCAAAATAAAGATATTATTATGTATTTTTAATTGTATTTTGTAAAGTTTTGTCGTTTTTCAAGTGAGAAACGTGAAAGTTGGTATTTAGGCTAATGTTAACAAATAAAAAATATGACTTTTGGTGATTTGGGAAACATCTACCCATAAGTAGGTAAAATGGGGGGTAGAAATTTGTATAGGAGTTCGGTCAATTTTTAAGAAACGTGGAATATAGTATATTCGCTACTGTTAATAAATAAATAAAAACGCAGTGATTTTGGATTAACTTCCCCTAAGGGGCTGAAATGGGGGGTTAAAATGTTTATGGGGGTTTGGTCATTCTGGAAGTTAGAAACGTGGAAATTGCTATAAAGGGCACTGTTAACAAATAAAAATTTAAACGTTTGGTGATTTCCGAAAAACTATCCCTACGAGGGTGAAATGGGAGGTGAAAGTTTTTATGGGAATTAAGTCATTTTTGAAGTTAATGAAGCTGGTGTTTAGGCTACTGCTTACAAACCAAGAGTACCTACTTTTTTAGGTGATTTTGGAAACACTACCCCTAAGGGGGTGGAAATGGGGGTGGCAATTTGTAAGAGAGTTTGGTTATTTTTGAAGTTAGATATATGAAAAATAGTTTCTAGACTACTAAATATAAAATACGAGTTTTCTGATAATGGAATCCCAGGGAAATTGACGGAACCCTTCAAACATTTAAGGGACACATGCAGCGATTTTCAAACTTCTGTAAGAACATTTATATTCCAAAAGCACCATTTGGTAAAGGGAAATTAATGACCAGACATGACCATCGGAATTCATTAATAATAACTATTTCACAACACGTTACTTTTATCCATCATTCATAAGGGGCTGTTCATTTATTACGTAAGACGATGGGGAGAGGGTCTGAACAAGTCTTATTTTTTCTTACATGAGGGTAGGATAGGATGTTCTTACGTAAGGTCACAAAAGCAATCAAAAATTAAAGCGTTTTTATATTTTTGCTACTTTTTCTTTGCAGTTTTGTTGGATAATGATCTTACGTAAGATTAAAAAGGAGGGAGGGGGTTCATCCAAGTCTTATTTTTCTTATGTAGGGGGAGGGGGGGGGGTCAGAAATTGGATAAAGTTGTTTAACGTAATAAATAAACAGCCCCTAATTAATGAGGTGAAAAGGAAGTTTCGCCAAGTACCAGGAGAGTTCTTCAACGATTAATGTTCCTGCATATTGGATAGCCCTATTTTGTCAAGAGTGATAAAGAATTGGCATTAAGCATTAATGGTAAGAATGTAGTGTATATATGCTGCATGTAATACATAATCACATAATAATTAAACGAACACTAAAGAGCGAACAAATGTTAGGAAACATTTCTGTTTGTTTGGAAAGTCTATCCCTTAATGATACGTATTTAATGAAAATTTTATTTGTAACTAGGTACCTTCCTACTTTTTAATGAAACTAATGACTCCGCAGACGAAGTCGTGGGCGGAAAGCTAGTGTCGATATAAAATGGTCAAAAATTCGAAACAAGCCTTAATAATCCGTGAGCCCGCTCCAAAATTGCCTACGTGATGTCAGACGTACCATTAGCGTTACAGTTAACTAACCACTTGTGAATCTTGTCACCTTACAATAAGGCTCACTAGTGGTCAGTTCACAGTGATGCTGTTTGTACTGTACTATACATATGACAGAAAATTTCTTTAAAATCTACAAGCTGTACTTACAGTGCTTGCTTCTTCTTTGTTTTTTAAGGTATATAAAAGATTCATAGCCTTACAATCGCTGTGGCCACACACGATAATGTGTCTAATGTCATTCACGATACAAGCCAGTTCCAAGGCGGCTGGTTCACAGCTCGTCATCTCGTCGACGAAGTGTTGTGAATGAGGGATCAGATTTCCAGCATTTCTAACTGTAAATAAGCAAGTCTTATATTGATAACCGAATACGCGTATAGGATAAGCCATCTTAATTGTGTTAATGGACATATTTTACAAACCAACAAACATATCGCCTACTGAAGTTTCGGTGAATCTAGTCGGAATCATTCGACTGTCCATGCACGTGTAGAAAAGTGCCTTAGGCTAGAAATACACAAGATAAAAACATTATAGGGTAAAATTTAAAAAAAGTGTACCTACATAGTTAAGGACTGTTATGGAAGAAACGGTAACTTTCTCAGTTTCGTAACGAAAATTAACGATACAAATGTAGGACTCATTTTTGTTACGATACTGAGAAAGTTACCGTTTCTTGATTAGCACCAGTCCCTAACATTCCTTAACTTTTTTTGAATTTCACCCTTATAACAGTTTAATGCAGCACGGCATAGCTGAGTTGAAAATAATAGGGCTTTAATAATGAAAATAAAGCCTGCTTCAAAATTTTCTAAATTTTTTTAAAAATTTTATTCGGAAGAATACACTTTTGTCAGAATTTATTTAATTATCTATAGTAGATAAGAGTACAATTAACATTAAAGAAATCTACTTCGAAGGATTTCATGGTTAAATGTGTAATTGTTATTGAAAATAATTAATTAATAAAAAATACGCCACGCCGATATAATAAGTAACGTAAGTATTTAGGGGCACATTCAAAATATCGTTTTTAGCGTTACGTAGGTACCTAAAGGCTGCCAACGGAACCCGTTACTAACTTTCCACTGTCGTTATTCGTCCGTCCGTCTGTCAGCGGGCAGTATCTCATGAACCGTAATAGGTAGACAGTTAAAATTTTCTGTGTCTATTTCCATTGCATAAAATGCCAAATAAAATAAAACTAAATAATTAAAAAAGAGCTAATTTTTTTTTTTATGTTTATTAAAAAACTAAAGCTAATTTCACAATGAAGCATTGGACGCGATAAAATAGCTACTACAAAACGCGAGGTACTCTTATCACTGTTTCTGATTGATCGAGACGGTTGGGTGATTTGCGAAAATATTGTACATAGTTAAGCGAGCTCAATTCAGGAACAAACGAATTTCATTTTTGTGTAACGAATATTAGTCATACATTCATATGGTTAATTTTCGTAACAAAAAAATTAAATTCGTTTGATTCCATAATTGGGCTCGTAACGTCGCTTTTTTAACTATGTACGGATTATTCGGTAAAACTCGGATCTCAAACAAAAATGAAAAATGACAGCAAATGGCACTGTATAATATAGAGATGTTATTACCACTCTAAGAAACATAGAAATACACTCATAGGTAAGTAGTACTTTTATTGTCTTTCGTAAACGAAACACTCTCCTTACGTTCACATAAAATGCAGCAAAATAACGCATACGTATTTTGAAATATTTATAATAATAAAACTCAGGACCTTACCTACTTATTAAAATATTAATATTACCTACTGAATATTTGGATCAATATTTTCAACATTTTATATTTCACAATCTGAGTTACACTCAAACATGTCATAGTCAGTACTTTCATTGACGTGAATGACAATACTATCAATATGTTCATCCATCGAGTGTTCTTGTGAACGATATTCATTTTCTCATTTGATGGCATGATCACAAAGTTTCTTTCATACATCCGCGTCAATCAAATTTTTTTACTTCAATCAATTTCTTTACTGTAGTCATTTTCATGTCTATGTTTCTTTTTGATACGTAACCTTTTATCTGGGACCATATATATGTTTTCAATTGGGTTGAAGTCGGGATGGTATGGCAGTAACCTTAACACTGTGTCCATGTTGATGTAAAATCTTGTCTATTGAATATTCTACACAGTCTTGTTTATGACGACAAATAATTTCATATAGATGTATGATGTTAATGATGGATCAAAGAGGAATATTACATTTTTCTAACCAGTTTATCATTAGCGGCTTAGCTGTATTAGAGTTGGGTAGGCGTTCCACATATTTATTGTGATAAGCAGCATTATCCACTACTAATACAGAATTTGGAGACAAGTTGGGAATAAGTTGATTTTGTTACAATTTTTCATAATTTACATTATTCATGGCATCGTGATGATCACCGGTCTTATCAGTAGACTTGTACATAAGCAGAGCACCCGGAACAAATCCTTTGGCACTACCTGCATGTACAATAATAAGACGTTGGCCTTTTGAAATTAACTGTTTCACTCCTTTATCCGTGGAATCCGAGCAGCATTTTCCTGTTAAAAGGGATGTATGAGCATACGTTTCGTCCGTGTACACAATATCTCTCCCTTCAGATCTATACTTTCTTATTAAGTCCAGATACTTTACTCTTTTTAGTCTTACGTCATCCTTTTTCATCAGCATTCTTCTATTGTTTCTAATTTTCTTGAATCGAAAACCCATTTGACGAAGTATCTTCCTTAATGTAAAATCACAGCCTTTAAAATTCATCGTTTCCATTAATTTGGACTTTAAGGCCTGGATCGTAGAAACTAGTTTACAAATCAGATAGAAATTATTAACACGTTCAACGCGGCATCAAATATACCAAACTTGCCGAGAATGCGGCGTGACCTCTATACTTCTCATACGCAAACCCACCATGGTGCGACGTGACCTTTATTTGCCCACATCACCTACTATGTTTAAAGGCTTATATTTTTATGAAATTTGCAGATACCTTCATAATTTTTTTTTCTACTAGTAGCATATATACTGTAATATATACCGCAGGAACCGCCTCCAGTTTGGTTTCATACTTTTAGAGATATAAGGCCAACTGTGAAGATCTGATTTTATGAGAAACATTTTGCCATCCCGCACTAGGATTATAAAGCTTGGTTGGGGTAATAGTGATGGGAAATATTGCAAAATAAATCATCGACAATAAAAATGAACTACTTTTATTTTAATATTCAAAATTCACTTTTTATTATTATTAAGAAAATCAGAAAAAAGACAATAATAACGAAATATTACTTTAATCAGACTGACAGTGACTAGTAATTAGATTGACCATTGCAGTTTTAAGTTTTACAGAAAATTCTAATAAGAGATAACATACTTTAATTATAACCTTCTTGTACATATTAATAGAAACATTACTTCTCTTTGATTTAGGCAATTACCTACTGGTTAAAAGAAAAATTATCGTAGAAGTTTGTATTTGTTTGTATAGTCTTAGGTCTTACACCGATACATTGATTTATCTCGACACATCACTACGCAAGACTGATCAGTCCGCGCGCTCTCACGCAGTGCGGCATGAGGTGACGGTGTATGGCAATATACTGGTCACGCCGCACACAGTTGATCACATTTCACTTCTATGCGTCGTGAACAGTATTTTGCCATGTAATGTTTTAATCAAACTGAGTCCTACTTAAAAATACAAGCATAAACCTATACTTGTCTCTTTTGTACTAATGAGATAACACATAGAAATCACCCCCGCACCACCGAGAGAACTGCTATTTTCGGCGCCGCACCCAGGTAAAGTCGCACATGGCCCTATAGTGGTCATGCCGCATTGAACGTGTTAACCATGCGTCGTATTACTGCGTAATCAAAGTCATCAAGATCAAGACAAAAAAAATTGCGTGGTCTACCTAACTTAACATTACTTGAATTTGAATTTTTATTTTTTTTGTTATCTTTTTCCTTGTTTATTAGTTTTCTTATTGTTGGCCGAGAAATGCCCGTTGCATCTGAAATTCGTTATTGAACTTTGCCAAAATATTGAAAATCATTGCTATTTCCGAATTTGCTATTTTCTGATAAAAAATACAGGTGTATGTTATATAATTTCCTGGACTGGACTGGACCTAAGCGTTTTCTTCTATTATTAGGTTTCAGTATTATGATAATACAAACGTTATATACGTAAACCGTAAATATAACCAAAACTACAGCGAACATTTGAATTGCGTAATAGCCACTCTATATATATTAGGTCGGGGCAAAAGTATTTTCGTATTTTTCGTACAAAGGAAAAACAATTTTTTGAGTTATATTTTTTATTTATTTATAATACGTACATGCCGTTTTGATCGATGACTTGTTGCCATCTTGTGGGTAGTGCCATGATTCCATTGCTGTAGAACTTCTGAGATTTTTGATTTAAAAAATCTGACAGGTAGTTTTGACAGTGTTCTCTTGATATTAACTTTATGCTTCCTAAATAATTCTGAAGTGACCGAAACAGGTGGAAATCCGATGGAGCAAGGTCGGGACTATACGGTGGATGCATCAACACATCCCAGCCAAGCTCTCTGAATTTTTGCTGGGTGGCTATAGATGAGTGCAGTCTGGCGTTATCATGATGAAAGACTACGCCCTTTCTGTTTATTAACTCCGGCCGGTTTTTCTCAACGGATTCTTTTAAACTCATGAGTTGCTGGCAGTGGAGGTCAGAATCGATAGTTTTACCCAGCGGCATAAGCTTATAGTGGACGATTCCTTTCCAATCCCACCATAAACACAGCATCACTTTGTTCCGAGTTAAGCCGGGCTTTGCCACTGTCTGTGGAGCTTGCCCATGTTTCGACCACGATCTTTTTCGGACGTTCTTATCGTAAGTAATCCATTTTTCATCACCCGTAATCAACCGTTTTAGAAATAGTTCGGATTTATTTCGTTTTAACAATAAATCGCAAATTGAAACACGTTGCATTAGGTTTCTTTCAGTGAGATCGTGTGGCACCCAAATATCGAGATTATTCTTGTACCCAGAGTTTTGTAAATGACGTAACACTGTTTTTTGATCAATATCCAGTTCTTCAGCAATGTCGTAACTACTAATATGAAAATGAAAATGAAAATAACTTTATTTGCAAGGAAAGACTTACGACTACTTACACTTTTTATACCTTCTATCCGTTAATTATTAATTGCTTCAGAATAAATGCATCTATTTGAGGCCAACAAGTTGTAGCTGTTAGAATAGGTACGTATGTACATATACAATTTATTAAAACTCAGAGTAAGCTGCCTCTGTTCCCCGTACTAGTAATATACTGTATCACGGTGGAACAGGATTCACCTTTCTCGGTGTCTTAATGTTTTAAATTTGTTTTTAACTAAGTCTTAAACTATAATTTGTGAAGCAGTAACAATAAGTGAAGAATGCGGGTGGATAACAAAAATCCCAGCGGCAATGCCGCGGTACTCGAACAAAGTTGTAAACAAGTGAGCACGTAGTATACGCAAAGTGACCATGAGTCAGTGGATGGATACAATATATTGTTTGTACTGTATGTGAATAGTGCAGATTGTGGATCTAGGTACTAAACAAACATTTAGCTATTATAGAAATTGTAGTAAGTTTCCTACACTTTTTTTACTTTTACACATGACTATGGTAACTATAATATGACTATGAATAATTATATATTTATATCATTTGTTTTCGTATGTGTATGATCGCATGTTGCTTACATATGTATGTGTGTGTCTATGTGTGTGTGTGTGCGTGCGTGCGTGCGTGCGTGCGTGCGTGTGTGTGTGTGTGTGTGTGTGTGTGTGTGTGTGTGTGTGTGTGTGTGTGTGTGTGTGTGTGTGTGTGTGTGTGTGTGTGTGTGTGTGTGTGTGTGTGTGTGTGTGTGTGTGTGTGTGTGTTTGTGTGTGCATGTGTTCGCCATTTACTTATTTTATTAGCAGATCAGTGCCTTCGTAGTTCAGCTGTTTTAGGAATACTTCTATCGTTGATTTACAAGCGTACCTATGATGTAAGTGTACGTAGATTTATGTTTTTACTTACTTTATTATAGGTAGCTGGACCAAGGACCTTTATAAAGCGCTTTGCAAACTTAGTATTATGTTTCGTATGTATGTAATGGAATAAACCAAGTCGTTCCTTCTTCGTGTTATAGACAAATCAGGCTGTTTTTTGTGTTGTACGAGTAGTAGATATTTGATAAATAATTGTCTTAATATGTCGATCTTGCTCCACTTTTTCATAGATGGCAATGATTTTCTCAGTAACAGGGCGTCTAGAGCGAACCTCATCTTTCACTCTAAAATTTCCAGACTTAAAACGCTTAAACCACAATTGTGCTACTCTTATTGATACCGCATTAGTTCCATAAACCGCACAAATTTTATTCGCGGCATTAGTCGCATTTTTGGCTTTTTTGTAATAAAACTTTAAAATGTACCGAATTTCTTCGTCACACATGTCCATTTTGATGTCTCAAAAACAATTGGGTAGGTAAAGTTTTTGGAAGAGGTGTAAATTATATTTTTTTTCGATAGTCGTCATCCTAAAGATCAAGGAACTGCGGCTCTTTTATTTTTATTTCCTCTAATATTTTAGAAATATTTTTTTTAGTTATTAAGTTGACATTTGTACACTTTATTGGCCGACAAGCTTGTTGCCTTCGTACTTAATGAAAAAGAAAAAAAAAACTGTCACTTCTATAACTGTCATTGTCAATCAAAGTAAACAAACGATTCAATTCAACGACGAGTTCTGTGACAAGAGTGTTGGTTGCTGCACGTGTCGATTATTTTGTCGCGTTTTTTAGTGCCTCAGTGGTGTTGAAGAGCTCGGTGGAGTGGTCAGCGCGAGCGGCGGCCGACACTCTTGCCTCTGATCTCGGAGAATATAACACTCTAAATGTTTGAATAACATTTTCAAGAACCGATCACATGTAATCTCAAACTTTGACATTGGCAGAATTGTCCTCATGGACAGACGCCATTTTAACAAAAAATTGAATTGAATTGAATTCAACGACTCTTTTCTGTTTGCCTTCGTTTCATGTGATCAGTGTTTTTAGAAATATTTTGACCTCAGAACGAACTCCGGACTTTCGATTTTGCCGCTTTCCTCCAGCTTTGCTCGCTTTGACCTTTGCACGATATTTGGACTACGATTTATTTTCGACCCCATTGGCACTGCTTCTTGGACACCGATTTCTTCCTTTCACGACGACTCTTGCCCTGCTTTTCGATAGCCACGAGAGCACGTTTGAATCGTATACACGCAATGAATTTAAGAAATCCCACACGGACTTTGGAAATGGAGTATTACAAAGATTTACTCAGATGCTTGAAAGAATTGAATCGTTTGTTTACTTTGATTGACAATGACAGTTATAGAAGTGACAGTTTTTTTTTCTTTTTCAATAAGTACGAAGGCAACAAGCTTGTCGGCCAATAAAGTGTACAAATGTCAACTTAATAACTAAAAAAAATATTTCTAAAATATTAGAGGAAATAAAAATAAAAGAGCCGCAGTTCCTTGATCTTTAGGATGACGACTATCGAATAAAAATATAATTTACACCTCTTCCAAAAACTTTACCTACCCAATTGAAAAATGCCGGGAACCAGTTTTTTTTTAAATTTTATTGTATTTCAGAATGTTGACTTTTAATGGTATTAAAACCAGCCAGGTACATTTAGTATAGTAGTATAGACGAAGAGGTTTGATTACAACTTATACGGTCCAAATACGAAAATACTTTTGCCCCGACCTATTATATATATGTCGGAGCGACCTATGTCACGCACGAGTGACGAGATTAGGTTTAAGACTAATGCTTAGTTATTTAAACATAGTTACCTAGCTAACTATCACTAGCCTTTTTATCAACAGTGTGTAAAGGATAATAAATTCATGACTTTACGATTTGTTTAAGTTTTTGAAAATACTGTAATCAGTCCATAACTTAGCATCTTTATGACTTTGTTTTTGTATTACCTACTTATCCAAATGCCTGAGCTCTTAGAATTATTACGAGGTATGCATTTTTTGTGGTATACCGAACGTGGTCGTGGGATAACGGGAGTAACGGAGGACTCGGCATCGAGACGGGCTGAAAATAGATTCCTTTGGGACGCCAACCGAGACGGTCATTCTTGTTGTGTTATCCCAGGCAGGTCCCACGAACTCGTTTAATCGTTACACAGACTATACTACGATAGATAAATTATTGTGTTTACTTTAACTGTTAAGACATTATATTGTTTTCAAACCACTTGTGCGTATTTCCTCGCCTACTGAAACTTTACCCGCGAAAATACATCCTGATAAACATGAAAACCCGCCGGAACCTCAGGCTGAAAGCCTCTTCAACCCCATGTACCGATCTTAACCCGACATATATATTGGCTGCTGAATGCGACCGACCCCTACGGTGGTAGGTATGATGGGTACTGAAACTAATTGAGAGAGCACGATCTGTACAATATTTTTGCAAATTACCCGGTTATGGACGCGAATTTTTGTATATAGCTATTTTATCGTGCATTGCCTCATTCTGAATTTACCTTTAGTCCCCGCACGAATGTTTTTGTGATAAATGTGCTATTATCTTGGTTTTGGTGCATACAATCCTTAGACCATTATGCCCGGTTTACACGATGCCAATTTTGCGATGCTAGTTTATACGGTGCTTTATCTCATGCTAGTGCTGGCGGCGAGATTTTGGCGACGCAAAATTGGCATCGTGAATCATACGATTTTTAGCCATGAATAGGTACGTACGTAAAATTTAATGTTGATTAGAGATAGCGAATGTGGCATATTACATTATTAATAGTATCATGATATTATCATCATGATCCTAGTATCGTCATACTGTATCGCCATACAGGATACTGCGATACGGCCTTATCAATATTATCACGATATTGTGATAATATTTATAATG
Organism: Tortrix viridana; assembly: GCA_963241965.1. Taxonomy (NCBI): domain Eukaryota; kingdom Metazoa; phylum Arthropoda; class Insecta; order Lepidoptera; family Tortricidae; genus Tortrix; species Tortrix viridana. The sequence continues at coordinate 38,631,938 of OY725171.1, read as the reverse complement.
TAATATGCCCCAATAAGGAGATTGAGGAAGTTTCACAGCACATCTCAGATAGTTTCACAGAAATTTATAAATATTTGCGGGCTCTATAATTATATTAACTGGCCAATTTTCTACATTCTAGAATTAAATATTTGGAAAAAAGTCGTGCGTGTGGTGACAGCTGGAACTACAATATTTTCAAATGGCAACCAGCAAAGGTTGGATACAGTAAACCTTGGATCATGTTGCCAATTTCATTCCGAACAGCGCCCTCATTCTTTTGCTCGACATTTTTGCTAGGCTACCGTAGGGATAGCAAGTACAGTCACCACACGGGATTGTTGAGCCACTATAGAACCCTCTCACAGAAAGTCGACGGAAAATTTTGACATAATTTCTTTTGAGTGACTTGACGTTGTCATTATGACAGGGTTCTATGGTGGCTCAACAATCCCGTGTGGTGACTGTACCTATATACTTGATACACGATCCCGCATAGAATAAGTACATAATAGAAACCGGACTATAAGAAAGAGCTAAAGACGTTATTTGACCTTTTTCTACTTATGGTATTCATAACGAGTTAGAAAGAGATGTCCTTATAGGTATTCTTTCGTTTTCCTTCGTGTTGCCAAAAGCAAATTTGAATGGACCGCTATTCTCCCGCCATTTGGACCCCTACGCGAACCTCCAGTACTACCAAATTAAAAAGTCGATACACCAATAGTAAATTTTGTGTCATGGTGACTTTTACATTTAGTGGCTTAGTTTGACGGTGTAGTGAATATATTATATCGATATTTTCAGTTTTCCAAGAGATGAGAGCTTGATAGCAGAATGGATTCGGTGAGTAGACAGGGAAAACTTGATACCGTAGAGATACAGCAAACTATGGTAAAGGAACAGACAGTCACGCGAGTGGTCCTGTAACCCTTTTTTTGGTTGGTTGCTATTCCCAATATTTTAATTAAAACATTGTTGAATTATTGAACTTGTCTACACCAGTGCGCTTTCATGTTCATCTTGCGTTTTCCTCTGACGCAAGCCTCTGCAACCACAGCGTATGCAATAACGCATGCGCTCAAACTGGTTTGACAGCAGCGCATGCCCGTAGCTCACGCTGATCCGGCAACGTTGGGTTGACGTGCAACATTTTGCAAATAAAATGGCGGAAGATAAAGTTAAAACATTGGATTTTATTGAAGATTCAGTGTCACCCTCGTATTACATCCACTTGACGCAAGACGAATTGAAATTTGAAAGCGCGATGAAAATGGGAACCATTCTTAGTGTGCCCCCTGGTCGGAACTAGACTAAAGCTGGCTATTTGAAATTGGCTAAAAGATATCAAGGCCATTAAAAAAAAAAAGCTGGCCATACACACTAGGGTATGCCTGCGCAGTTTTGCCTGTACAGTTGAACTGCACATGACAGTCGTGGAAACATGCACAGTTGACATTGTGTCACATACACGCTCCGGTTTACCTGTGCAGTTCAACTGTACAGGCAAAACTGCGCAGGCATACCCTAGTGTGTATGGCCAGCTTAAGAGCAAAACTTATGCCAAAGTCAATTCGGCATAAGTTTTGTCGTGCCACTTTTTCCTGCTGATTTAGCTTGTCTACACCTGTGCGCTTTCACGTTCATCTTACGCTTTCCTCTGACGCACGCCTCTGCATCCACAGCGTATGCAATAACGCATGCGCTCAAACTGGTTTGATAGCAGCGCATACCCGTAGCGCACGCTGATCCGTCACCGTTGGGTTGAAGTGCAACATTTTGCAAATAAAATGGCGGAAGATAAAGTCAAAACATTGGATTTTATTGAAGATTCAGTGTCACCCTCGTATTGCAGTCGCTTGACGCAAGACGAATTGAAAGTTACAAGCCCAAGTTGAACATGAAAGCGCACAGGTGTAGACATAGCTATTGTGTTAGTAGGTATATACCATCCTAATATTCAATGTACTCTATGGTATACACTAAATCAATGCAAATGTGTCAAGTTCATGGAAAAATACATCTACTACGTCATTTTGTACTGTCAGTGTCAAGTGAGTGACTTTAATATTGAACAATTTGGTCTCGAAGGAAATTTTTATTTTAACTTATACAAATAAAGTCTCGCTGTAAAGGCTTAAATTAATTAAGGTTAGTTTAAATTAACTCACCACAGGATTGTCTTTGACCTGTTGAAACTGTTTCACCATGCTTGACCGATCTAACACACGATATCGCATTATACCTCGAAGAATTCTTTCCATCTTGATTGAATGCTTTAGTTTGCGCTAATAAATACTTAATGAACCATATAATATTAACTTAATTTGGTTTAATACACATTAAGCCGAGTTCAGGACGGGCAATAGTCGGTTCGAGATTGACATAGATGACCTTCATTAGCGGAGCTTATCGCGTACGCATACTCAGTTGGGCTGAGCGAGTGATCGACTCTGTAAATATTAATTATTGTAGGTTACGTCTAAAAAGCGCGCCCGAGTCTACGTCACTACATTTAAAAAAAATATTAGGCAGAAGTAATAGGCATTATTTACAGAAATTTTTCTGGCCGTAATGTATTTATGTAGGTACTACATAAGTATCGAAAAGTCATATTTTTTATATCTGTAACTTCTCAGATTATTTTTTAATCTAATGTATACATAAGGTTAGGTTATATTAAGATTGTTTTATGACAATCCTAAAAAAATAATGGATTCTTTAAAAATATGAGGGTGAAGTTAAAAAAAAGTGTTAAGTGTGTGTGTGTGTGTGTAGTGGACTCAAGTTAAGAAACAGTAACTTTTCAGTATCATAATGAAAATCAACAATTCAAATGTATGACTAACTTTAGTTATGAAACTGAAAAAGTTACCGTTTCTTGACTTCAGTCCATTTTTCTTTCAGTTTTGTGAAGAAAGTTAGTCATACATTTGTATCATTAATTTTCATTACAAAATTGAAAAAGTTACCGATTCTTAAGTCCTTAACAGTTCTTAACTATAAATACTTTTTTTTAACTTCACCCTTATTTTAGGACTTGTGATAATTTATGACTTTAAACATATTATGGCAGTCAATATAGGCCCATAATTAGGTATACATATAGTTTAATTTTATTTATTTATTTTATTTATTTATTTATATCAAATATATTTACACGGCTTTACAGTGTAAACCAATTAACCGTGAAACTTAACTAATTAACAAAATTTAAACAAATAATAATTAATAACAAGATTATATAATACTGGAAGGCCTGTCATCCATCATCACGTAAAATCTAAGACATTCACGGCACACAGTTGCCCATTGCCACGCCTTAATCATAATGCTGTTGCGTCAATCAACTATTTTTGGTACCTGTAAACAAAAAACTGTTTGAAACTATGATTTTAAAGTATATAAATCCACCAAACATGATTTTTGTAGTAATTACAAGTTCATTATTTTATGGGTTTTCTTCTAAGCATATTAGAAACATATTAAATCCATTTTTCTAAGAAACTCTTATCACTATTGTCCAGTAGACAACACGGGACAGAATAACAACAAGAAAAAGTTGATTCACCCTGTCAACATTTTGTGTTATCTTTTTTAACTTACCATGTAAATGCACAATACTGTATTAAATTTACCAGTCTATGTACATACATATTTGGTTACAGTCAAGGTCATAAATATGTGTACATTTTAATACCTTGTCTAATTAATGTCATGTTTAAACTGCCATATATGAATGTCACAGTGATTAAAGTGACAAGGCACTAAAGTGTATACATATTTATGAACTTGACTGTACATACCCACATGACCAAAATTGGGATTGTCTATTTTAGCTTCTGAATTTTTAGATTGGTTGTAATAAATGGAGTTTTTAATAATTATGGTTCTTCAGTTCACTTCAGCTTTAGGAACATCTTGTTGTATCTTGATGATTCCACCTAAGCAAAGTAAAATGCACCATAGATGTTTGTCTGTGTTTGTTAAATTTTAAATGAGTTTGATGCAAATGATTCTTATTAAATATTTGTAAAGATAGAATGCTTCTCTTGTGAACAATTTTGTAAATGGGTCACAGCTTGCCCTCTTAGTGTTAATTGCTCTTAATTTGTGAAGTACTGGAATAATATAATTTTTCAAACTGGGTTTTACTATGATATTTGTATGCCATTTGGGTTCCATAACCCTTATTTGCCTATATAGCTGTGCTTACCTTGAAAAATCAACCAACCCCTAAATATGGTTTTTTGTAGTAGGCATAGACATGCTCAAAGTCTGCTTTGACAAAGTAGGTTTGATGACTACTTATTTAAAAGTGATCCAAGTGAATTCTGTACATGTCAACCAGTATAAAAGTGAATGTTGAAGCTATTTTGTCAATATTTGTATTTTATTTAAGTAATATAATTTGAAGTTTTTTCCAAAGTTTATAACTTCATTGTACTAAAATAACAATTTCATTTATCTGCACACTACCACTGACAATGTCATATCGTGCATTAGTTCAAAAATGACATATGAGCTCAATCCCTTTCTAAACGCGGTTTGATAATAGTAGTAGACCGTGTACGATTTGACAACCCAACTGAATTAAGAATGTTAGCATGTGGCTCAACATTCCCGTGGTGTGACTGTACCTAGTTACCTGACAGTTTAAATAAAGCAATGCAAAATACTTATAGCACTGAAATTTGCTAATGATGATGAATGACAGGAAGATATCATCGTCATGATCATAATCATCATGTATAAACAAAAACTGGTCAAGTGCGAATCGGACTCGCGCACTGAGGGTTCCGTACACATGTGGCCGGTTTTTAGTATTTGTTGTTGTTTTAAAGGGTTTGTTATATAATCATCCCGACGCGACGCTTCTATATGTATTGCGTTTTTACGATAGAACAAATACAAAAAAACCTTTCTTGTATGTTGACTCCCCTTAGGTATTATTTTACTTTTTGTTTTTTTTTAGACACAGTCTGCAAACAAAATCTACGGTAGACCGTCTTTTACGGTTCAAAAGATACAGGTCTTTAAAGTTAAGACAGACAGACGGACCGGACGGACGAACAGCGTAGGCTTAGTAATAGGGTCCCATTAGGCACCCTTCGGGTATGGAACCCTAACAAGCTGTGATGACTAAAATTGAGCTTTATCTAGGGTCAGGGAGGGAACAGTAGCTCGGTGGGAACAGTGGCTCGAATGCGCTGTACTCGAAAGGGAAAGAGCTTTATGTCTGTCCTCTACATCAATCGGAAGCGTTCAGTACCCGATCATGCATCAACTAGTTAGTGAGCCGCTCCGGCGCCATGCGGACGACATACGTACGTTTTTGTTTTAATCCCTGACCAAACTACATTTTCAGATAAGTTTGACTTAATTTTTTTCTTAACTCGTACGAGATTTTTAATTAGTTATGTTTTTGTCTAAGAGTATGTCTAATCGACTTAGTATTGGCTGATAATTCAAGGCCCTCAGCTTTGGTGTATGCTTCTAGTTTGATCTAAAAACAAAATGGCGACAGGGTCAACAGTAGTTCGTTTCGGAAAAGTACACAGTCGCTCTCGAACCACTGTGTACATGCAACTCTTTACATTACATTATATTGAAAATCTATTAGTAAGTAGGTAAATGAGTTCTATGACAAAATAATAGGTGAAGGTCATACTATGGTTTATTGACTTATTAACTTAATTTTAATTTGATTTATGATTTTAATGCAGCATTCTGATTTTTACTGCATAATTATTGCCCTTCTTTCAATGTTAAAATTTGATGTTATTTTTTTGACATTTATTTAAAGTGCCAAATTCTGCAGTTTTTCGAGTAGGTAATTTAATTTGCTGTTCATTGCTTATAATATTATATTGTATAACGTCATTACATTTTTCAGTATGTCATCTTCTGTAATTTGACCACACACGATTTTTTATATACGTACAGTGTGTCCCTGGATAAAGTGCACAAACGAATACCTAGGGATGAAACTAGGTGCAATTTTACAAAAAAAATAAATAAAAAATGGTCTTATTTAACAAAAAACGTCGATTGCTGTCAACCAACCCTATCGGAACAAAGCAAAATCGCCTCATATGATGTCTATTGAAATTAAATAAACGGTTTTTTTATTCCAGAGCATACATACACATAGAGAGTTAATTTTTTGTCAATTATTTATAAGTAGGCAGTAGATGCCTAAGCATTATAACTTTAATAAAAAAATCCAATTCTTATCAATTTTTAAGTTTTCCTAAAGATATCAGAGCCTATTTGGTCATTGAATATCAAAACGTAGCCACTGTGTACTGTTAGAACCACTGTGTACTAGGGAGTGTACACAAAGGTTCGAGCCACTGTGCACTGTTAGAACAACTGTGTACTTGGGGGTACTAGTGACTGTGTACAGGTCGTAGTACACAGTGGTTCGATTCCCTTTTTTTTTTAAAGACTGGATATCTCTTTTTTGCTAAAAGAAATAGCAAATCTATTTACAACATATGAAACTTCAATATTGCACTGTGCTTTGTGCTTGCAATAACTATTTCAGGGATTTATATTTTTCATGCAACAGCCTGTTGAAAAAATCCTAGCCACTGTTCCCTCCTTGACCCTAAACTAAACTTGCAATAGACTAAATGTGTCATGTTTATACACCTCAGACTTGTAAACTCCAAGTAATAGTCTTGAGAGTCATCAGACATGGCTAAACTCATTATCAAATGTGGCCAAAAATGTTTATAACACAGAGATTGTAACTACTATTCATATTTATTTAGGTAAATTCATATCTGTGGTGTTTTCAGATGACGGCAGAGAGTGAAATTGGAGATGGAAAAAGGAATCAATGTGCACTAATGCTGCCCAGTCATCACCGGTTCTTGGAACCTGAAAAAGTGGTAAAAAACATCAGTGACATGACAGTCTGGGAAAAGTCTGAAGCCTACATGGAATATACGGGATTTATTGCTACCATTAATGAATCCATCAAAGGAAAACCACTTTCGGTTGATTGTAAGGTAAATGAGCATGTGACCAAAGTATTAAACATTTTGGAAGATATTGACAATTTAATGAATGATTTTCCACCTGTTGAACAACCTCAAAGATTCGGAAATACTGCGTTCAGGGACTGGTTACAAAAAGTGAAATCTGTCTCGCCTAGCTTGCTGCAAGCTGCTTTAGATCATACTCATCATTTGGCTATTCCAGAAATAAGAGTTTACCTAGAGGAAAGTTTTGGAAATGCAACCAGAATTGACTATGGAACAGGACATGAAATGTCATTTGTCATGTTTTTGTGTTGTCTGTACAAATTGGGGCATCTTCAACCGGAGGACAATGTGGCAACGGTGTTCATAGTATTTAATAAGTACCTACAATTAGTGAGGAAACTTCAGAAAACTTACCGCATGGAGCCTGCTGGTAGTCACGGAGTGTGGAGCTTGGATGACTATCAATTCATCCCGTTCATTTGGGGTAGTGCTCAGCTCATCGACCAGCCTAAGATCTATCCACCAGTTAAATTCCTAGATGATGACATCATTGACAAATATGCAGATGAGTACATGTTTCTCTCATGCATCAAGTATATAAAAGATGTCAAAACAGGACCATTTGCCGAGCACTCTAATCAGTTATGGAGTATCAGTGCAGTCGGTTCTTGGGCCAAAATCAATCAAGGGCTTATTAAGATGTATAAGAAAGAAGTACTCAGCAAGTTCCCAGTAGTACAGCATGTTTTCTTTGGCTCCCTTTTGCCGATACGCCGATTCCCTGTCAACTCAGTATCCTAAATGTAAAGCCGTGGCAGCCAAACAAGTACATTTTAAGTGCACCAAGCAAGTGTTTACCTTTAACAAGGCAATAATTGATGCTCTTGAACTGATATCTAGTCGATATGTGTTTCAAGCGTGCAAATTATTTAATGGCTAGGATGAATGTTTAGTTCAAATTATGACTTGTTTACAGTGTTCGTATTTCGGCTGACACATTAATAATTATTTACAATATAACCAACGTTATTTTTCGTTTTATTAAATAACAATTATCGAAACTTTTTAAGGTGAAATGCAAATAGTATATACAAACTAATGAAGTTAAATTAGTATACAACATTGTGACTTCAACGTATTATTGTTAATTATAATTTGTATTAATGTGATATTAAACTACATATGAAATTGTCTATATTATTGACATTATAAATTTAGACTAACTGCCGCACTCAGGGACGTCAATTAATTTTTAAGTTTCATTAAAGTTGCTGTTGTCACTTTCTCTGCTATATCAATAGAATAAGACGCAGCAACTTTAATGAAACTTAAAAATTAATTGACGTCTCTGAGTACGGCAATTAGTTACTTTTTATCCAGACTACACTCGCGAGCAAAAAAATCGACTCAAGCTGCACGTTTGGGTTTTCCGCCCAATATCTTTTGACCTATTCATAGTATCTTAAAAAAATTGGTATCGAACGAAAGCTGACAATGTAAAATTATAATTTTCAGTAATTTCAGTTTCAGCAACTGATAGGAGCCAAGTTTTGCAAAGATGCTTGAAAATAGCTAAGAAAAATTACAAGGGAAATCATAAAATAAAAGGCATTTTCTGAAAAATAAGGCTTTTGTTTATTAAAGTAATATTTTGTATTTCCACCCCTAGCCCTTATAACAGCGTTGAGGCGGTTTTTCATGGACCTTATCAGCTTTTTGATAAGTTCCTGGGGGATAGCATCCCACACCTCCTGCAGAGCTGTCTTCAGCTCCGTAACATCTGAAGGAACTGGATCCCTGTTCCGAACCTGCCTTTTCAGGTAGTCCCAGATATGTTCATTGGGATTCAGGTCCGGGCTGAGGGCTGGCCAGTCCATGGTGGGAATGCCGACCTCGGTAAGGTAGGCCCGAGTGATCCTTGCGGTATGACAAGGGGCATTATCCTGAATCAGGATGAACCGGGCAATTCTTCGGCGTTTTAACCGCCGTCATTGTCGTCTTTGCATATTATTCCAAATAAAACTAACAAGTTTATTTTAATTTTGAGTGGAATGAGAACTACTCCCGGTGCTTCTTCTATTTACATCGGAAATTGTTGATAGTAATCGTTATTTTCGTCAATATATGCGAAGACAACAATGACGGCGGTTAAAACGCCGAAGAATCGCCCAACCCCTCGTCTTAAAAACCGGCGTAAGAAATAACATGCTCCTCAAGGATAACAGTGACGTACCCGGCAGCGGTCAAACTACCGCCACGGGCCCCACTAGGGACGAAAACGAGCTCGGTGCGCCCTTCGATGGAAATGCCCGCCCACACCATGACGGAACCTCCGCCAAAGGCGACTGTACCATTGAAACAGCATTGTAAGTACCGTTTTTCTGTCCTTTGGTACTCTTCCTCCTCTGTCAAAGCCATTCAAGCACACCATGGTTTCATCACAAAAAAGGACTGGGGTCCATTGCTCAGTGGTCCAATTTTCGTGTTGATGAGCAAATTCCAGGCGTGCTTGGCGGTGACGTGGGAGCAGTCTGGGGCCCGTGGCGGGCTGTTTTGGAGTCAGGTTAGCTTCCTTGAGGCTTCGTCTTACTGTCCACTCGCTGGCAGTCACCCCTCGTACAGTCCGAAGATGCTGCTGGACAGCAACGCCGGTCTGGGGCCGATCTCTGAGGGAGGAAGTGACGATAAAGCGTCATCCCTCTCAGATGTGCAACTCCGGCGGCCAGAACCTGGTCTTCGTGTCAAGGCCACAGTCTTCCGAAACCGTCGGTAAACTCGGGATACTGCTGACTGGCTTCAATTCAGCCGGCCAGCCACAAAGCTATGTAGGTACGGTGCATTGGGGTAAGATCTGGTAAGGGCAACAAATGAAAATGCTGGTAATGATTATACAATGCCTATGCCCAATACTATAGGTAGGTACATACCTACCTGCTTGGAAAATTTTAAGTTTGTAGTTATCATGTCTTATGAATGTATGTTAACTCTAAACACGTAAAAATAACAAAAGAAATAAAAGTTGAACATTAACTAATATTAATTATTATTAATAATAATATAATAATATACAAGATTTCGTGATAAGAAAGTAACCGGGAGAAAGGTCAACGGGGGCAAATGTGACTATGAGGTAAATGCGTATTTTAAAGATTTTAAAGGAATACGACGTTTTAGAACTATTTTTGGAACCTTTTATAGAAAGTTAGGTAAATACCTAGTTAAACTACCTATGAAAGAGTGCAAAAATATTCATCAAAGGTTTTATTCCTTTAAAATCTTGAAATGACGCATTTACCCCATAGACACATTTGCCCCGGTGCACCTTACTTTTTATTTTATCCATCTTAATTTTACTAGTTACTAATTTGTTATGTCAGTTAAAGACGTTCTATTTGTTGATTATTTTTTAAATTATTATTCCTTTAAAATTATCTGTCTATAAAGATCTCGATCATGTTTTTTAATAACGTAGGTACATATTTTTTTTTGTTGTAACTTATTTTTTTTTATACTCACCTAAAGAGCTTAAATAAGATTTTTTTTATGTTAATTAACTTTTTAATAGCTTAAAAGACACATTGAACTCCTGTTTTCTTTAAGCATAATGTGATTTATGATCTCAGTTTAACTTTTATTAAGAAATATTATATATTTTTGTATTGTTATTAATTATGATCCCATTTCACATATTTTTTATTTCAGATTTGTCAATAATTATGATACATAATTAATTTTAAAAATTTATCCCGAAATAGGAAGCATGAACTCACGAATTTAAAAACAGAGCCAAATTTTGCCACGAAATTAGGTTCAAATGAGAGGTCAGTAAAAAAATCATAAAAAAGAGAATTCAAACTACAAGTATATAATTAATACATCAACGTACTCAAGAAATACCAATCTTCAATAAACAAAAGCCCCTAAACCGATATTAAGTTTAGAAAAATAAATAAAAAATCTTAAAGTCGCAAGAGCCTTAAGATGCCGAAGTATGGGACATTTACCTTACTTCAGAAAATGCATAGTTCTGTGGTCTGGGCTCGACACAGGCATAGTTCTGGCTAAAAACATAAAAATCTAGACAAAAATTTAGATGCTGTAACTTTTTAGACAGTTCTGTTATCTGAAAATTGTAATGCTGTAACTTAACGTAACTTAAAATGCTGTAACGTATGAAACTGCAGAGTTCTATGGTCTAGAGTCGAAACAGGCATTGCTCTGGCTAAAAAACCTAAAAATCTAGACAAAAATTAAGATACTGTAGCTTTTTAAAGAGTTCTACATAGCATCTCAGCCGATATCGATAGCAACGCTACAAATGCGTATGAAACTGCAGAGTTCTATGGTCTAGAGTCAAAACTGGCATAGTTTTGGCTAAAAAACGCAATAAAACCCAAAACAATGAGTTTTAGAATTTTTGTCTCTTTGTTTATGTGTGCTAATCTGAAAAACAGCTTAATCGATTGGATGAAATTAATTTGGCTCACAGTTTTATCTGGATTATCACATAGGATACTTTTTATCCCGGAAAATTTTATAGTTCCCGAGGGATTCACGATAAACGACTTCGACGCGGACAGAGTCGTGGGCGAAAGCTAGTCTTTTAATAAAAAAACTAAGCCCGTCTGTATGTCACGGATTTCTAGCTCGTAAATGGAATCAGAATTAAATTTGGATACTTTATATTATATCTGCATTATTTTCACCCCAACCCATGATGCCAAAAATGTAACCCATTGTTTATTTTTCAGATTTTAAAACAAATTTTTGATACCAGGTGTTTGTGGGGCCATTGACTGTATAAAGATTCTCCAAGCCAAAGTAGCTACATGAGGAGAGATTTTTCAACAGAATTAATTTTTCAAGTATATCTAAGTTCCTAATATTTCTTAAGATCTAGCTTTAAAACATTAAAACAGATGATATGTGCTACGCGCCGAGGTGGCAGGCAGGATCACCATTGCCTGCAGCGTGTGCTGCCTACCATCTGCGTGGCGGCGCGCCTGCAGCCTCTCGAGCCGCAGCCCGACGGCATCACGAGCGAGAACGACCCGAGCCCGGTGCCGGTGCCGACGCCCGCGTCTCCTCATCCGCTGAGGCGTTGCACCGTGGTCGGGAGGCGCGAAACCGATTAGTCTCTATTTTAACTTAACACGTTCACCGCGGCGCCGTTTCACTAAGCAAGCAAGGGCTGAGTAAACCGACGCGGCCGAAATTATCGACATCACGCTAAGCTTGTCACCGGCATAGTAGTATGGATTTATTGGTCACACACGTGTGTGTCACACCGTCGCCGAATGTGGTAAACAAAATTTTTTAACGATGTTTATCCTTTGACAAAAGACGTACTCGTACACACTTACTTTGTTTAAAAACGCTGGACTGATGTTTACGATTCACAATGATAAATAATCATCATCATCATGCATCTTGGCTTTCTGGATAGGGCTGCAGAGAAACTATTTCAATCTCCATCGATAATGTAAGGGTACGCTTTGCCTAATTTTAGACCGATAGAATATTTCTAAATGACCAATAGGTATTTCGGATGAAAAATTGGAATGGAGTCCTTATTTAGTAATAATAGTACAGAAATTAAGTTCGGCAGCTTACGCCGTTACAAAAATCACAATATAACTTATGAATGACTAACTGTCGAGTTTCTTGCGGCGCTTCTTCTCAGCAGCGTTCTCCTCATGTGAAGCACTGGTAGATTTTGTCGTGTAAAAGTGCCTGTGAAACGTACTTAAAACACCTTTATCTTTAAATATCCAATTACCAACATACTGGCTTCTAAACATACCAAATTCCCAAAATACCAGATTTTCTTTATACTGTGTTTCTTTTTATATGTACCAGATTTCCAATAGGTACACCATGTTCTATTTAAAGCCTTCTATTATAGCCAGACTATTAGTTATATTGTTATGCAAGGCGCAAAGTTGTTATTTGACGCGAGAGCCAGTATTGAATCTTGAGTCAGCAAAGGATTCTAAAATTGAACCACGAGCCTAGCGAGTGGTTAAAAAATAGAACCCTAAGCGTAACGAGGGATTCAAGGCCTCGAGACCCAAATAACTGCTGCCGTGCGAAACACACAATTATTCACCTCACCGTACCGTAGCGAGGAAAACACTTGGTGTTGGAAAAACAGTTACACGAGCGTCACATCAGTTGTGGCCGTCCTCGCGCAGCGCCCCCTCCGCGCACAGCACCAGCATACTTTCCACGCTACCGGTTAAAGTGGACTTTTGCACGCAGATTTTGTGCGCCAACGAAGGCTTTTTCGAGCTGGTGAGGTGAAAACATCATCAACAACTGGGAATAGCCCGCATAAACAGACAAGGTACTAAAAGGTACACATATTTATAACATGGACTGTACCTAATTGTCTTGCTCCGTCTCATTTTTAACCGACTTCAAAAAAGGAGGAGGTTCTCAATTCGTCTGTATGTTGCTTTTTTTTTTTGTATGTTTGTTACGCGATTACTCCGTCAATTGTGGACCGATTTTAAACATTATTTTTTTGTTTGAAAGGGTATACTTCCGAGGTGGTCCCATTGTCACGAAATCAGAATCTGATGATGGGATCCATGAGGAATCGAGGAAACTCTTCAAAAGTTATAGGCACACATGCAGCGATTTTGGTATTACCTGCAAGACCTTAAGAAATTGCATAACAAAAGCACCTCTTGGTGAAGAGGAACTGATGATGAAGACCAGAGATGACCACCGGAACTTTTTAGTCGTAAGTAATTGACGCCAGCAATGAGATTTCTTTATTAAGAACATGATGCTACTCTTACACTGATTAAAATGCATGTGGTGAAGTGCAACTGATGGTGAAGTACCGGGAGAACTTGTAAAAGACCACTTAACACATATCAATCTTGGTCACGGCCACACTAATTTGTAAATGACCCGGACTTATTAATAATATGAATTACAATAAATGGACCTACCTAACCTAAATTAAATTAATTAATTAACAAAATGTAGCTTTACAGTATGGGATAGTATTATAAATATTAGCTATTTAATGTGCTATATTAGTCAGTAACCATAATTAAAACGTGCAACCAAATTGTACCTACCTAACACGATAATTAAAATTTATGAGATATTTAAGATATTAAATTATAGCAACCTTTTAACCCTACTTGTTATAATAACAATTAATAAGCTAAACCCATTGGTAAAATATTTAGTTGTTAATTTGGAATTGTTAAGTGTTCATATCAGAAATGATGTAAAAGGGAACCCTAAATTTATGAAGCTAGTTTTATTTATATTTTGGCCTTTGTTATAGAATGTGATCATCATAGTGGTATTACTCCTAGTTATGACAGTAGCAACCAAGTTCTTTTCAAACTAATTAAGACTTATAGTTTACTTTTCCTAACTTACCTAATGAACCTAATTAATACTTAATAGTCAACTTATAAAATGGAGATATACTTATGATTTACTTTATGCATTGAAACAGAAATACCCTAACAACTCGTTTTACCCCATTATTTGAAAATCCAGCAATATTTTCAGTAATAATAAATGTTATCAGATTCTCATACTTTAATGACTTTATTTGATTTGTAGTACAACCTAAAATATTAATTAAATTTATATTTGCTCTACTATTATAGTATATTAACTCATATGACTTTTATATTGACATATTAATGTATGTTAGCCAGTTGGTAACGACCCTGCCCACAAAGCTAGCAGTCCCAGGTTCAAAACCTGACACAGGTAAATATCTGGGTAATAAGTACTTTGTCCCTGAGTCATGGATGTTTACTTTACTTTCAAGTGAGTATTCTCCTTTACAAGTATGCATATCATTGTTTAGCTCCCATAGTACAACCAGAGCTTAGATTGAAACTAGACCTAATTTTCATTATTATTTGTATTAGAAATTTTAAATCTGAAGAATTGTAATTCTAATTTTTCTATAATAATTATAGCATTTATTTCCATACCCTGTTTATTCAATTATTAGGTACTTATTGAATTTAAATATGCCACACAGATGCAATCAACCAACATATTCAATATTGTATCTCCGGTCCAAAAGTATAGTTTTAGGGGACCTAGATTCCTAGTATCAGATACAAGTCTAGAATAACCATACCTAACCCTAACATATTAAGGCAACTGAGTAGCAGAATTAGAAGATGGTTTTACTTCATCACTTTCAAGTAATAAAATCTAATGTCAACTAAAATGAGTTTTATGGTTCTCGGTGCCGCTAAATATATATAATGAAATGGATTATGAGGGCCCCCCCTGCTTTAGGGGGAGGATTCCTGCCCCACCGGACCGCAGGGATCTGTGCAATACGTCCCAGACTATATATTGCTCCACATACTATCTATTTGTTATCAACAATCAAAATAATTTATGTAAGACTTTCTAGCCTTTTATTTGAATTTTACTTTAACGGTAAATTTGACCATTTCAATACATATAAGTAGTGCTTCTTACTTAGAGATGCAGAATTAGCATGTTAGCTAGGTTTTTACTTAGGTTTGCTCTCCTAATAATTGAAACCAATATCCCTAGGTTAATCTTAACCTCAAGAAACATAATAAGGTTGGTAATTTGGGCTCTTTACCCACTACTTGTTTTATATTTAAACTCATAGCTTGATTGATTCAGTTTAAAAGGTAAAATAACTGGTATTGATTCTATCTGGAAATTTGTTTTCATTCTAAAACAATCTAGTCCTATCTTGTATGAAGTGCATTTGTTTTCCACTCTACGGGAAGTAACGCTTCCAGGACTTCTGCCCGTAATAAGCCAAGACTGGTTTTATGAGGTTCATACTTAGAATCCTCCAGTTTCATAATGCTAGCTATGAATCAACCTAGCTGGAGTATTATTGATTAACTATTTGATCTATTTGATCACTTTTCAATCACTGATTTGACTTGGACAACGTTACATCACTTTTATGTTTCTCGGAGTAAGACTGCAGCTTAATTTAACTTGAAAACAGTCATTTTTCTGCTTTAAATCATCCAAAACCGGCTCGAAATCATTCTCAACGCTTTCCACCAATACATCAGTTTGACGTTCTAAGCGCCCTTCCCTACCACAGACAAAGTTAGTTGTCAGATGTCATTCAACTTACGAATTGACTTCACACAATATTTGCCTTTGCTTTTAACTTATTGAATTCACTCGCATAATATTTACTTTCTTATTATTTTAAATATAGTTAATTTTACTATAATCGTTATAATTTATTTAGTTATGTAGATACTTCAACTTTTATCGTTATTTTGTTGTTTTACGTGATCCGACGATTTCTTGCTAAAGCACAATTATGTGTATTAAAGCTCCTCACGGTGTAATGAGGAAACTTCTAACTACCTAACAAACCCTAAAATTCTACTGTTTTGAACCAAACTAAAGAGTCACGTAACTCTTACATTTACAATTAATCGTGTAGATGTGAGTGTCAGAATATCTCGGTGTAAAGATACCCTGCTAGACCAGCTAAACCTATCATGACAAAGTCTACGGAACTAGAATTCCTGTGTGTAATCCTAAGAGTGTTCCGCCGGCTAATGAAAGCCTTAAGTTGGCATCCGAGTCGGATAAATACCTAAGGTGGTCGATATATAAATATATAAATAAGGGACTATCACTAATACATATTCTGCATACCGTCTCCACTGCCAAAGCATCGGTTCCAGTTACGGTACCTGAAGAGCAAATTTACAGAATATTGCTAGTGATATCTGACGAAACGCGAGTTAACAGCCGTCAGAGCCGTACGCGAAAACCCTTAACTTACTTGGTTAAAAGATAAAATCTGATATTCAAATATCCCTTAACCAAAATGTAAGTGAAGTTTTATAATTGTTATCAACGTCTGCCTGGATCTCAGCCCAACGATTACCAAGTATGTCGAACAAAGCGGAGATCTGGAATTAGAAACAAAATTAACACCAAGCAAAACACTCACTATAAGTTAAAGACCTAGAACACAGTTATTAAACCTTAGATTAACACAATTAAATAATAAACCCCAAGTCCCGTGCTGCGAATTCAACGTACTCCTCCGAAACGCCCATCAGAAAGATCCCAAATATTTATATCCTAAATTAACCCAATAACTTAAATGATGAACATACTTTACACACGCGAACAGATATAATAAAATCAAATATAATTTCCAACCTCCAGTACCTAGCAGCAACAACTCACCCAACCGAAGACCGTCAGAAAAAAGATTATTATCCTAGTATCGGCTACCACTTACTCCTCTGAAGACCGCCATAAAAAGATCCCGAGCGCCCTTATTCACTCCTATTTATCCTTTTTCGAAACCGCCACGTTTTGCAAAAACAGTAACAATTACCACCCTTTTTTATCGCTTTAAATCCTATACTATAAACTTCCATATAAGGTTCATATTCTATCTAGGTATCTAATCCACTTCGAATGCAGGTGTCCAAGATGGCCACCGTTTCCTGACTACATTGTCAATTATATTGTAACGACTAACAATTAAGGCTCATTTTGATATCTCTTTCCCCGACATAGATGTGCAAAGAGTACTTACAATAAACAATTTTCAACTGTTGATGTTTTCCATCTTGGCAGAGACATGTTTCGGAGAGGCGTAATGAGGACGCTGGCGGAGGATTGAGATGTCCAAGTTACTTTATACAACAGCATGTGCATGTACATACATGCACGCACACACACACACACACGCACACACACACACACACACACACACACACACACACACACACTCACACAGATTCCAAGTAAGCCCCACTTGTCAAATCTTTAGTCTTTTTCAACCTATTTTACTTTCTAATGCATACTCGTACTAGTGAATTGTGTCTTATCCTCAATTGAATTTATTGTTTTTCCGTTTATAAATATTTTGTTACTGTGTTAGCGTAATACGTTGGTTTTGTAAAAGTCTGGTTAGCAAAATGAAAATCCGTAATTGGCCAATGTTTTGTATATTTTAAAGTAGTCATACTATACTGTAATTTGTGCTGTGGATTTATTGTGTAATAAAAAAAAAAAAAAAAAAAAAAAAAAAAAAAAAAAAAAAAAACGGCTACTCTATTTTTCTATGTTTATTGTCAAATATATCGCAACACCCAAAAAATAAGGCTCATTTTGTTTTTGTTCATTTCAATTAAATTCCGCTTAGCAACAATAATTTACTCAAAGCGTCCTTCACTTCCAGGAATTTTTGAGCACTCTGCTAACATTTTGTACTGATTTTAAAACTTCGTTTTATTCACTTTTATTTTAAAGTAATTGTTGCCCAATCTTGCGTTCTAACTTATTTTACATACATTATAAATTGATTTAAGTTTGATTATAAGAATTACAATGCCCTTTTATAGTATTGACTTATTTGCTTTTAAGTTATAATATTTTTAGTATTATTTATTATTAGCTCTTTTCGTCTGTAATTTATTTTGTGAAGTGACGAAATAGCTTAGATGAAGCTGGTTCCGTTACAAACTCCTCAATGATTAACGGCCCTGCATCTTGGACAGCGACATTTTGATAAGGGTGATGAGAAATTGGTATTAGGCTATTGTTTCTTAATGTGATATTTATGTTCTTTATCACATAGGTACCTACTTAATAATATTAGGTGCATCACTAAAAACCAAAAAAAAAGTTTTTACAAAAAAATAAACCGTCTTCAAAAATCGACTAAAAAGGGTTAAATAAAGATCGGCCTCCTAAGAGTCCTAGGAATTGCCTAATTTAGTGCCTAAAGGTACATGAAATATATCGAAGTCGGTGGCAAGAATCATGGTGTCATTGCTATTGTGTATCTACTTGACACCGGCTTGGATATATTTCATGTACCTTTAGGCACTAAATTAGGCAATTCCTAGGACTCTTAGGAGGCCGATCTTTATTTAACCCTTTTTAGTCGATTTTTGAAGACGGTTTATTTTTTTGTAATTTTTTTTTATACTTAATCATTTCATTTGTAATTCCAGGAACTAGTGTTTCAATAAATACAATAACTATTGTGCTGAACTTTCTTTAATTATTTTTTTCTTTTAGCCGTTCGTATAAAAAATACAAAGTACATATTGAAAAAAAAGCCGGTCAAGTGAGAGTCGGTCTCGCGCACCGAGGGTTCCGCACAAACTTGTAGGTAGTGTTCCAAGGCTCGAGAAGGCTCGAGAGCCTTTAGGTCTTTTTTTTTACAACCTTAAAAAAGGCTTAAGCCTTTAAAAGCTAAAACCCTTCAAAAAACTCTATAGCCTTTTTTAAGACTTGGCCTTATTAAAAACACTAGCTCTTCGAATCCCATTCCATTAAGCCAGCTCTAAAAAGAGCTCCGGAGCTTTAAAATTCGGGCTAAAAAAGCTAGAGTCCTATGGAACACTACTTGTAGGTATGTATATAGTTCGTAAATCATGGGAATACAATATTTAAACAAGGCCAGTATAAACTGACACGCAATAAGTATGTAGGTACTTAGTGAGTGTCAGTTTATAGTGGACTTCTTTTTTATGTAATGTAATTACAAATTAACGGTTTACGGATTTTTTCCTTTACTTGTGCTATAAGACATTGCTTCTTGCCAAATTTCATGATTCTAGTCAACGGGAAGTACCCTATAGGTACTCACTTGAGATTCCCTTCATTATGTGGCGTGAACGGCCGTATCTTTTGATTGCGTTGACTTAGATGTTTGATTTTTTCACAGATCCAAGGGATTGCAGACTTAACCTTTTCGCCGCCATTGACTTGATATAAAATGGTGGCTCCTTTATCATTGTTAAAAATACTCTTAAATCTAAAGATAGGAAGGACATTGTAAAGCTGTCAATAGAAAGGATTGTAGAAATCTCCTGCGCAGAATTAGAAAACTATATAATAATATGTATTTACAGACCACCATTGGCTGATTTCTGCACATTTGAATCTACTATGGAAAATGTGTTGAAATTAGCATGTAATAGTCAAAAGCCTGTTATAGTATGTGGAGATTTTAATGTTAACTTACTGGAATCGTCAAATAATACTATTAAGTTACTTAGTTTATTTCAATCTTTTAACTTAGTTAATTTGTTTTTTGAACCCACACGGGTAGGTGTTAGTAGTGCAACTTGCTTAGATAATATTTTTTTTAATTGCGAATGTTTGGATAAGCAAATATTTAATTGCTTTCATTCCGACCACAGTAGTCAAAAGGCTTCATTCCTTAATTATTTTAATCAAATTCCACTGACTATAAAATACAGACCCATAACTAGTAATCGTTTGGAATTATTCAAAAATAAAGTTCAAAGGGATCTCTGTGCGATACCGTTCTCACAGAATGATTCTAATAGTATTTATAAAGAACTGTTTGGCGTAATTCTTCATCAATTTAATACCAATTTCAAAATGAAAACTATTTCTGGGTCGAAAACCAAGTTTAGTGAATGGGCTACTTTAGGCATTCATAGGAGTAGGAATAGACTTTATGAGCTGTATAGAGAGAGGGAGGAGAACAAGAACGCTGATTTCCTAGATTACGTTAAGAAATACAAACAAGACAAACAAATCACGTCAAATACAGACGTAGCCTTAGCTTTCGAAGATTTTTTTTCTAACATAGCAATTAATACAACTAAATGTCTTCAATCATCCGCGATTGACGCTCAATCTTTACTTTGTAATAATGTCAGTAAATGTAATATAAACTTTGAATTTAGTCAAGTAGATTCTGTTGCTATTGTAAAGGCATTTAAATCTCTGAGTTTAAAAAAAACCGAGGATTTATGGGGAACGTCAGTTAAAGTTATCCATCATATCATAGAGGTAATTGCACCCCACTTAGAATTAATTCACAATAATTGCATATCTGAGGGGGTCTTTCCAAATCTAATGAAATATAGTAAAGTCATACCCCTTTTTAAGTCGGGCGAGAAGAGTGATTTAACGAATTTCCGCCCCATTTCTATACTACCAGTTCTAAATAAAGTCTTTGAGAAGTTAATGTTGAATGATATGTTAGGTCACTTCAATAGAAATAAACTGCTTAACAGTAATCAGTTCGGCCTCACCAAGGGACGATCCACTACTGATGCAGCATCTGTTCTTATTAAATATATATATAATATCTGGGAGACATCTTGTGATGCAGTAGGAATATTTTGTGACCTTTCGAAAGCTTTTGATTGCGTTGATCATGCGACCCTTATTTTAAAATTGGAACATTATGGTCTATCAAATAATGCTCTAAGACTTATGTCTTCTTACCTCAGTGATAGAACACAAACGGTTGTTGTAAACAATACGCAGTCTGCTGGCGCTGCAGTTAAATTAGGTGTGCCCCAGGGCTCTATATTAGGTCCTTTCTTATTTTTGGTTTATATAAATGACTTACCACCCATAGTAGATACACTTTGTGATATTGTACTATTTGCTGATGATACATCACTCATTTTCAAGGTAGACCGAAAATCCGTCGACTACAGTAGGATAAACGCCGCGCTTGTTAAAGTACTTAATTGGTTTACGAGTAACAACTTACTACTCAATGCTAAGAAAACTAAATGTGTAAGGTTTGTTTTGCCTAATGTTAAACCGGTAAATTCTAGTATTTTTCTTAATGGCGAGTGTTTAGAAATGGTAGATAAGGCACTTTTCTTAGGCATAACTATAGACAATAATTTGCAATGGAGTCCCCATATAGCAGTTCTAGCAGGCAAATTAAGTAAGGCCGCTTACGCCGTTAGGAAAATTAGACAACTTACCAATGTTGAGACAGCTCGCTTAGTTTATCATAGTTATTTTCATAGTGTTATGTCATACGGTATTCTGGTTTGGGGAAAAACAGCTGACATACAAACTATATTTGTGTTACAAAAAAGGGCCATTCGCTCTATACATATATAACTTAAATTCCCGTGATTCATTAAGATAACTTTTTAAACAAATTAATATTTTAACAGTAGCATCCCAATATATTTATGAAAATATTATGTATGTTATTAAGAACCTAGACTCTTTCGTTAAAAATTCTGATATACATAATATAAATACTAGGAATAAAAATAAAATTGCCATAAAAAAGTTTCGTGTCCGTAAAGTATATAAATCATTTGTAGGTCAATGCATTCATTTTTATAATAAATGACCCGACGTAGTTTTAGAGTTACCCCTTCCAGCACTTAAAAATTACTTGAAAAAGTCGTTGATGTCAAAGGCGTACTATAGGGTCGAGGACTATCTAACGGACAAAAATGCTTGGCCTAAACCAGAAAATTAACTAATGTTTAATGTTCAATAGCTTACCTACTACTCGTACATACCTCATAAAAATCATGTAAACGCTGTATCTTGTCTAGGGGACACGGTTTATGTAGGAAGACATGTCAAAACTGTTTTGTGTGATATATATATAAATTTTCTCGTAGTCATTCTGACATGTTTTCCTGCAAAACTACGCAGATATTTAATATTATTTTTACAGTTTTATATAATGCTAGAATAAGTAGTGACATTGTTATATTTTCATTTAAAAAATGACTAACTGTTGAGTTTCTTGCGGCGCTTCTTCTCAGCAGTGGTCTCCTCTTGGGAAGCGCTGGTAGATTTTGACGTGTAAAAGTGCCCGTGCGGCCTACTTACTGAATAAATATCTTTTATCTTTTATCTTTAATCAGCACATTTCGTGCCCCACACGCCACGACTTGATATCAAGTCAAGGGTTTGGTGAGGTTTTACAAGTAAACGCAAGTACTTTATATTTTCTAACTCTTGTAATTTGTTTAGTTATATCTTCGATTTACAAAATGTATAAATCCGGTATCCATCACTGCTTTAGAATTGCGACAGCAAAGTAAACATTGAAGTCGAATTTAAAATACAACCACCAACGCCAATGACTCGATTTGCAGTCCACTAGTGTTGTGCCCCCTCCCATAGTTAACGACGATACCTTGATCTACGCCGGAGTCGGTTGCTGCTGATTTAGGTATCTCTATTATAGTCAAGAGCCTTGTGGTAAAGATTCCCAGTTTTCACATTGTACATAAATAGGTATAAGTATCTACGAGTGCTATCGCATTCGTGTTGCGACTGCTCGATATCAAGTATTTACATACAATCTTCTTATCTATCTCCTCATTGCACTGGTCGGCTGAAAATTATATTCATATGCGTCTGTCACATTAGAAAAAATAGCTGTCAATTATCATACGAGTACATTAATTAAATATGCAGTTTCGTAAGTAAAATAATTGAATTAAAAATGAATTGCTGTATGGGTACAAGATTTCATTCGAGATGGACGAAAGCTTTTTTTTTCACAGCGAAATGTGTAACAAAACGCGCAAAACACTCGCACAATTCATTAATAAAAAAATAAGGAAAAAAAAATGTTTTGCTTACAATCTATGCCCAATAATGTACTTATTTTCACCCAAATATTATTTTTTCTGACTTGGTTCATATAATGTTCGTTATGCAAATCATATAGTTCCGGATAACCACTAACTACCGATATTAACTTTTCCTCGTCCATCGTGCCTCGTCTTACTCGCTCGGTGGTTGAACTTGAACTGACCGGAATATTTTGCCGCTGTGCGCCGCTGGCTATACCGCACTACAGCGGCGCGGCGCAGCGCTGTGCGGCTAAATATTATCTTGGACCCAACTCTGCCGCGCCGCGCCGCTATAGTGCGGTTGGAATCATAGTAATTAGTAGAAATAATATTCGGCCTCGCAGCGCCGCGCCGCGCCTCGCAAGTGCGGTTTGACCTTTAGGAGCACCAAATTTTTTTTAGTCTAGCCATCACTATTGTTCGCATATAAATAATCTCTATGCCCCATACGCCAATGACTGCATATCAAGCCAATCTAAACGTCAGAACGTAACTAGTGTTGTACTGTGGTAGCCCAGTATTTTCACGACACATTAGGGGTTTTACTTTAAAAATATTAAATAAATGTGGAAAATAGAATCTGGTTTGTACGGGCGTTTACTTATATATGTAATATTTTCAAAGTAAGTGAATAGAATAACATTAATACTGTTCCGCAAGTACTTACCATTAATCTTTTTTCATCATAATATATTTATCGACGTGGACTTTTGGATTCCTTATGTTTAACGGGTTGTTTACGTGCAATTTGTTGCTTGGCGTTTTTTCCTTTACCTTTTCAACGCCAAGGACGCTTAAAGCGTTATGAGCTGCCGTGCCTACGACGCCATCGACACTTAAAAGCGTTATGAGCTGCCGTGCCTACGACGCCATCGACATTTAAAAGCGTTATGAGCTGCCGTGCCTACGACGCCATCGACACTTAAAAGCGTTATGAGCTGCCGTGCCTACGACGCCATCGACACTTAAAAGCGTTATGAGCTGCCGTGCCTACGACGCCATCGACACTTAAAAGCGTTATGAGCTGCCGTGCCTACGACGCCAACGACACTTAAAAGCGTTATGAGCGGCCGTGCCTACGACGCCATCGACACTTAAAAGCGTTATGAGCTGCCGTGCCTACGACGCCATCGACACTTAAAAGCGTTATGAGCTGCCGTGCCTACGACGCCATCGACACTTAAAAGCGTTATGAGCTGCCGTGCCTACGACGCCAACGACACTTAAAAGCGTTATGAGTGGCCGTGCCTACGACGCCATCGACACTTAAAAGCGTTATGAGCTGCCGTGCCTACGACGCCATCGACACTTAAAAGCGTTATGAGCTGCCGTGCCTACGACGCCATCGACACTTAAAAGCGTTATGAGCTGCCGTGCCTACGACGCCATCGACACTTAAAAGCGTTATGAGCTGCCGTGCCTACGACGCCATCGACACTTAAAAGCGTTATGAGCTGCCGTGCCTACGACGCCATCGACACTTAAAAGCGTTATGAGCTGCCGTGCCTACGACGCCATCGACACTTAAAAGCGTTATGAGCTGCCGTGCCTACGACGCCATCGACACTTAAAAGCGTTATGAGCTGGCGGGCCTACGACGCCATCGACACTTAAAGGGTCTGAGCTAAGGTGTACTTCGATCATTAATAAAATCAATTTGAAAGCATTTTTTCCTATTTTTATTGGTCCTTGTGTTGCATTAATTCATGTTGCGTTCCTTTTACTAAAATATGTAAGTTTATGTAGTTCAAAATGCGAGAAAAATAACGATTTATTACTTTAGAAAACACCGCAATAAAGTCAATGTCACGTACGCCAACAACACATAAAGGCGTCGCTAGAGATGAGGCCAGATTACTTAGTTCATTTTACAAGCTTTTATAAATTGCATATTTTGAAAATATGGTTTTGAAGGGGCCTTTGTTATTTTTAACCAAGATCAATTATTACATTTATCGAATACATCTTCTTAGTATAAAACTGCCTGAATTTTATTTTTAGTTTAATTTTGATTGACTGACATTGATCTGTCGATATACAAAAAAAATCATACAGCCTAACAGTTACTTCTCTATGATCGCGTGAAATTATAGTTCTCGAGACGCCAACGACGCCTTTAAGTTACCCGCTTATGACATCATTGCCTCATAAAGGATTGGACTAGTGATGCTCTAGTGGTGAAGATAAGAAATATAATTCGTAAAAATGCTAGGCACTGGACTTCTGACCAATTGACCATAGCTAGGGATTAGTAAATTGTGGTTATGAGCCGCCTCGACGCACATTCCTTTCTTAGGTATGTTTCCAGGTACAGTCAGCATCAAATAGGAGCAGCCAAAGTTACCAAATATCACGTTGGCTGCGAGACTGATTTGGGTCATTCTCACGAGCGTTTCAGCCGCCGTCACAACCGTGGTCGCATTATTCACGGCTTCGGCTTCCTTGTAGATTTGAATGTCATTTGCGGCTATTCTGTAGAATGCAGAGCCGCCGCTTACAATTCTTATCAATAGCTTTTCCTTCGAAAATCGTCAATTTTGTAGCCACGGCTGTGGCGGGAGGTTGAAACGATATTAGAATTACCCATTTACATGTTTGTTATTCTGGTGCCTTAATAGGTCCAAACAGCCCCTACCCTATTTACACTTCAGTGCGGCATTAGGTCCATTGTGCCCACCAGGCAAGAAAAAAAAACTGGATATTTTTCTTGGAGGTTTACCGTACTGCATAGAGAGATTTATACCTAAGCAATGTACATCTGTTAAGCAATATGGTTCTGGCTTCGCCCCGGTCTCGGACATTTAAGTAGAACTATTTAAACGATATATAAAAAATATGGGGTCTTTTAGACGTTTTGCCGCACTGAATTAATAGATATATTGATATTGAGATAAAATGTTTATTTTTAACGATGTATTGCGACTGTGATAAGTATATCAAGTGGGATCTCACTTATTAAGTCCCTTATTAAACGTAAGTGGTTTTCACTGCGTTTCCGTCAGCAGTACAATACCTAAGATTACTACTACTCTACGGTACTTTTACAAAAGATTATTCTCAAAATGAAAAGGAAAGATCTTGCAAATGTACCAACAATCGGCAGTCAAATTTAAGAAAAATGCTCTTGCTGATACCACCAGACAATTTAGAAATATTTTGGGTGGCCGTTATCAACGTGTTAGAAAAATATATCAACGGCGACCCAAAATATTTCTAAATTTTCAGTATCATTGTGTCACGACATTGCAAATGAGAGCCTCATGAGCTGGTTTGCGTTCTGCGTGTGTACCTATAGGGTTGGTATAATAATTAATAAACTGTTTGAAGTAAAATTTGTATTACTTATTAAAAGTTACACATTCATTTTATTGAGAATATTTGTCACTGACTTTATGTAGGTCTGTACTGTGTACACTCGGTACGCCATTTACCATGTTTCAAACGTCACATACTCTAATCATAATCTAGGTAGGTAGGTACTAAGATCCAAGAATTAAATCAAAGTGAAACTATTGTGCGAAAAATAATTCGTTTATTTCATTCAAAAACGGAAGCATAAGATTAGCATATTTTATCGATAACTTACGTTTTTCACAACACTGATGGGATCAGTCAAATTTGATAACGTAAAGGTGCTTGGCGTGTGACTGACGACTTTATTCAAATATGAAAGCGTTGGAAGGGTTAATATTCATTCGTTCTTTCCATTCACGTTGCTCAATTCGAAGATGGTATATGGCTCCGAAACGAAAAGCAAGAGTCCGAAGCTTCATGGTAGCAATTATCTTCGGCTTTCGTTCGATCTACGTTGCGGGCTTCGTTGCGAGCTTCGAATTTCACAGTAAGGCCCCTGTTACTCGATCCGCCAATAAAAATATTATTAAAATCATAAGGATTTGTAGCTATAGGAGTCATTTATGTCTGTCCCCACTGATAGTGTATTAAAAAACGTAGATATGGCATGTTCCTACTGCGCGGCGATTAGAATTAGTTCCGCCACACACACATACATTCGTCGCATACATTCTTACTTCTAAACGTAGAAATGAATGAACGAAAGAGATAGCTATTGTCCTTATTATAGGATTTTGATTCTTATTTCAACAGCGATAAAGCCTAAAGGTCTTGGCATCGGATCAGATTCGGCGTAGATTACGCGACATAGATTATGAGATTTATGAGTTACTGAACAGAAGAGAAATTTCGTTAAAGGAAAAATGATTAACCATCTCCGTTCACTAAGTTTTATTATGCGAATAATAATGACAAAAAACATTAATCACTAGAATGTTATTATTATAGGAACACAGTGCGATGCAATTACTAACGTTTCAAATTCAAAATTGGTTTATTTTATAACGAAAATAAACTACCTTAAAACAATTATTATGGTTTAAAGTCCTTTAGTTTGTATGTACCTAAGTGTGTATGTTTGTATGTCTGTTGTTTTTTCTTTATTCTTTTAGTAACATAGGGTATGTAAAAATGACAAAAAAGGCGTTTAATAAATAATCCAAAATAAAAATTGTGAAATTGTGAATTGCCGTTATAAAAAAGTGCAGTCGCGGGACTTCAAAAATATGTTCTCTGTTAATTATGTACCCCCTTAAGAGAACATATTACGAGCGTTAAAAATAATTAATATTCTATATTTCGTTAGTTCATCACTCGGAAATCTGGAAAACAAACAAATCAACATCATCATCACCATCAGCCGATATTCGTCAACCCTGGAACCCCAAGAACTACACAAGGACCTGGAGGAACCCCAAGAACTACACAAGGACAAGGAAACAAACAATTCAGTCAGCTAGTTATCTACGTCATTAACTACCTATCGTCCGGACTACTACTATAATTAAAAAGTATTATTAGATTAGGTTCACGTCAACACATTGCTACAGTCAAGGTCATAAATATGTATACGTTTTAGTACCTTGTCACTTTAATCACTGTGACATTCATATATGGCAGTTTAAACATGACAGTAAAAAGACAAGGTACTAAAATGCATACATATTTATGACCTTGACTGTACAATTGCGAAAATAAAGCAAAATAAATATAATGAAGTAGCCCACTACCTACTTCCACTTATCTGTCTACGATTTCCCTTCTGTGCATGATTGATCAATGACGCGAGTGCTATCTATCCCTATCGCACTACAGCTGCGAACGTATTCTCTATCCTTTGTTTTCGATTGTTCTGGATAATATTATACGACCAAATGACCGACCGCTGATATTATACGACTAAATGAAATCGTGAAATCATACCAATTGACAGGATTTGAGGGCAACACTTTCTGGGCGCTAGTGGCACATTTACATTTTTTAATACACTATCAGTGTCTGTCCCCTTCACTGATTGCCATACTTACGAGTACTAATTAAAGTAATTTACAGCCGCACTCAGAGACGTCAATTAAGTTTTAAGTTTCATTAAAGTAGCTGCTGTCACTTTCTTTGCTATAGCTATAGAATAAGACGCAGCAACTTTAATGAAACTTAAAAAATAATTGACGTCTCTGTCCGAGTGCGGCAGTAAGTATTTGACATTAGGAATAAGGGCTGTCACAGGAATCCGATTAAACTACGATTTCTGAAGTAGGGTATTCAGAAGCTATTATAGTTCACATGTGACAGCCGTACTCTTAAAATCGGACTCATTTTATATGAGCATCTAGCAGTTCGGCATTGAAAATGTCAAATACACTTAAGGCCTGAATCACCATCTATCAGCACCGATTCGTACTTTTTAATGTTATTTACTTTTATTATGTTTTCAAAAAGACGGGCGTTTTTCCGAGCCATGATTATTAATATTATCATGATCCTAGTATCACGATACTGTATTGATCGCCATACAGGATACTGCGATACGGCCTATTACATTATCAATATTATCACGCATGTCGTGATAACCCAACGGCTACAAATTCAAATGAAATCGACACCCCAACCGAACAAAGACGTTAACAAATGTCGAAATGAAGACCAAAAACGTCGTCAGTCAGTCTGTCAATAACATCAACAATAAAAAATGTTTCTCACTCCTGAAACGTCAGAATGTGACAGCTGTCAGAATTCCACGGAATTACTGAACAAGGTAGGTACGTATATAATATCAAGGACCAATAATCACACGTACCAATCCCAGCGTTGAATGGAGCACACATTTGAAACAAATATCAGTATTACCATTACAAAAAAAACAGTTGGTGATACCAGAAGCTGATAGCCTTTCTAAATATCGCCATCTAGTATAAATTGACGGAACTAAAAATAGACATTGGCGTCCATACAAAACTAATTGTTGGAAGTGAAAGCACCGTGCTTGAGGCCACCCAAAGAGTACATTATATATAGGAGGATAGAGATATCACTCTATTCAACGGCACAACGCCATCTAACGCAAATTCCCGTAACTACTATTAGGACCATTATTACCATACCTATAATATCAAGGACCAATAACCACACGTACCAATACCAGCCCTGCTGTGCCACTGTCACAGCTTTTTTGAAACTATAATTTAAAGTTGTTTTCATCTATTATAGCCAGTGATCGGAATAGGTAGAGTATATTTACCTAAACTTGATGCATGTTCATTCATAAATGTATTCCCATCTCACTAACGCTTTTCTAAATATCGCCGTCTAGTGCAAATTGACGAAACTAAAAATACCATACAAAACGGATTGTTGGAAGTGAAAGCACCGTGAGACCACCTTTCCACTAATTCCACTGCAACTCACGGGCACGCTTGCTCACTAGTCAGAAAAGTTCTGTAGAAGCGACACGTATATTGCTGTGTTCGCTGCACTAAAATGGAATTTGCATTAACATTATTAGATAGAATAATTATTTATTTGCAAGAATATGGTCATACAGTTGATATTTAACGTAACAGTAAGTACATCAAAATTCTACCGACAATACGGCGTGCGTAGATAGTTCTTCCGAAGACGACTCGTCCGTATTCGTCCGTAGCGTGGACAGCGTGGGTCGCAGTGTGGCTTCGCTTGCCACGCGCGCTAGCGTGTGCGCGGCAGGCACTTCGGAACAGACCACGCGTGTATCAGTGACGTCATTTCGTGCGCAGCGTGCTCGTGCACTACTGTGGAAGTATCTACCTACATTTTCATACAAAGCGTTTTTGTACCTACGTGTGTAGCTCGACCGTGCGCAGCAGCGGGACTCCGGCCCGACTGTCTGGCGAGAGCGCACGCGTCGTAATGTAAGAAATAGAGGTATGCCGCTAGATATACGCTACAATAACGGGTGAATTTCAGGGCGTTTCAACCGCCGTCATTATTGTCACCAAATATATTGACGTAATCAATGACACTACAGCAACTTTTGATGCTGATAGAAACCACCTCCCCATTCTGTTTAAATCAGGAGTTACTGGTAGGTGTCATTGATTTCGTCAAAATATTAGGTGACACTAATGACGGCGGTTGAAACGCCCTGAAATTCACCCTAACATGCAAATATATGAAGTGAATGTTGCAAAATTTTTAGGAATAACTTTAGATAAGAATTGTAATTGGAAAAATCAAGTAGATCAGGTATGTAATAAAGTTTTGAGATTTGTATATGGAAGACTTCGCAATATCTCCGCTTGGAATACAGTTCTGATGGCCTATCACGGATATGTTGCGGCGCTATTACGTTATGGCCTCTTGATATGGGGGAACTCTACCGATGCTAACAGGGCATTCATAGCCCAAAAAAAAATGTTTAAGGACAATTTGTGGGATCTCCACAGGAATCTTGCAAACCTTTGTTTAAAAAACATGGAATGTTAACATTGCCATGTATGTATATTTTAGAGGAAACTGTTTTTGTAAAAAACACCCTGAAATATTTACACGGGCTAAAGACTTACTGCCGCACTCAGAGACGTCAATTAAGTTTTAAGTTTCATTAAAGTTGCTGCGTCTTATTCTATTGCTATAGCTACGTCTACGCAACGCATCTGGTGTGGCCCAGGCATAAATCGAAATTGCATCTATGGCTTAAAATGAAAATGTTTTATTCCGTAAATGACCTATTTAATATTATATAATTTTTCCGTAGTGCATTTTATAACATAATTTAAGAATAGTTTTAATTTTATGCTGCTAGTTTCTAGCAAAATATGTCGTCGTATAGGAATAATAACAAAATAACACCTAATTGTACCATATTTTTAATTGTACCATATTTTTGCAAATAAATTTATTTGTATTTGTCGCACTGCGCCCGGCAGAAAAATCACGCCGCGCCGCGCCTTTAAAAATCTGCGTTTCCCATTAGTGTGGCCCTAGGACATTGCTTCTTGCCAAATTTCACGATTCTAACTCAGCGGGAAGTACCCTATAGGTTTTTCATCCCCTTGAGATTCCCTTCAATATGCGGCATAAACGGCCGTATCTTTTGATCGCGTTGACTTAGAAGTCTGATTTTTTACTGATCCAAGGGATTGCAGACCTAAGTATTTGATATTAATTTCAACTTGATACTTCCACGCGTTCCTGAAAAAAAGGGTATTGACAAACACACAGACGAACAACAAAGTGTTCAACGAGTTATAAGGGTTCCGGTTTTTTTTTTCATTTGAAGTACGGAACCCTAAAAAGAGGTAGATATGGCATGTTCCTACCACATGAGTAAAGAAACGGACCAGAGACAATGCTTCTAAGGAGCGGACAAAATGTTTACCTATTCTGCTAGAGTTACACAGGAGCATAACATTAAATAATCAAAACGTTTATCAGCTTTGCATTAAACAACTATTATAGAATATTTTTTTACAATTTTCATAAGTACTCTAAAAATGTATTTATTTACTTATACATATATATTTATTTGCTCAAAATATTTTTGAAGGCGGTTAAAAATCATGAATCTATACGTATTTTAATTTATAAACGATTATTCAATCACTAATAGGTAGGTAGGAGGTACCTATTACATACGTATTACAAATCATAAAAATAAATCATCTGACATTAATCATATTGTAAAAAAATCGCTATTATATTTAAGATTTTCGCCGCCATTGACTTGATATAAAGTCAGTACATTTCGTGCCCACGCCACGACTTGATATCAAGTCAAGGCTTTGGTGAGGTTTTACAAGTAAACTCAAGTACTACTTATTTTCTATCTCTTGTAATTTGTATAGTTACATCTTCGATTTACATGTATTATTTAAATGTATAAATCCGGCATCCATCACTGCTTTAGAATTGCGACAACAAACTAAACATTGAAGTCGGGTTTAAAATACAACCACTAACGCCAATGACTCGATGTGCAGTCCACTAGTGCTATGCCCTCCCATAGTTAATCACGATACCTTGGTCTACGCGGGAGTCGGTTGCTGCTGATGTAGGTATAGTCAAGAGCCTTCCACACACATGCGAGGGCCGCTGGGGGGAGTTAGGCCGGCCTTACACAGTATGAATTTTTAGAATCTGAATTCATATTATTAATTCAGAAAGCGCGGAATTGCTTACAATTTAACTATCATCCACACACAATCTGATTTTTTCAGATTATGAATTTCTCAGATTGATCTGACAGAACGCACCTCTTTCCATACATTATCTATAGACGAGCACACACACTCTGGATTCAGATTCTTAATATTCAGACTGTGTAAGGCCGGCCTTAGTTTGTAAGAATCCCACATAGCCAGTCTTCACCTCCAGGGAGTCTGGCATCTTTGTTTCAAGATTTCCCCCTCGTCAACAAAAAATGTACCTACCTATAGTCAAGAGCGGATCAACATTGAATATCTCTTTTAACGCGTCGTGTCGCGACCGCTCGATATCAAGTATTTACATACAATCTTCTTATCTATCTCCTTGTAGAAGTGAATGTAGAGGTACTTGAGTGCTGGCTGTAGCGGAGGTTAATTGAAACACTTCTATTTGCGGTTGAAGAATAATTGAATAATTTATTTACAAAAAACGATTACTTAAAGCTAAAATTATAATACAAATATACAGTTAACACACCAGTAACATATTTACAAGAAAGAGCGAGAGATATATACAATAGAGTGGGAAAGGACAATAACATTAGATTGGAAAGAGAGGTCTAGAGCGAGACGGGGCGAAGGTGGCGTGATGCGCGCGAGAGCTGCGCAGAAACACATTTTGGATTTGACGCGCACCTATAAATTTGGTGCGCGCCCAAAATCGTTCCATTTCGCTCCTGATCGTCGCGGTGAACACATCGTCCGTCCGCTGCTCGTTTGATCCGAAGATGAAGATGCTGATTGCTGATGAGAACTGTTGCTGCTAATAAACTGTCCTTCTCAGGGCAAACAAAACTGTTCTTGTCAGAACAAATGTTTCGACGTCAATCAATCCGAAACAGACGTTAATTCAATCGGTCTGCTACATCCTCATTACACTGGTTGGCTGAAAATTATATTCATATGCCTTCATAAGGGTTAACACAAAACGGGCAGAGTGCATATCTTTTTTACGATTTTGGATTATTTTGCCTATTATGTACTCTGCAGTCCTTTACGAACATGAAACGGTATTCAAATTGCATATATCTGTATAATATGTGGGACCCGGATAAAGGTTAAGGATAGACAAAAATAGGTTTCCTTCTTGCTCCTACTAATAGGGCAATTTAGTAGGACAGGAAGTAACTGAGTAAAAATCGTTGTTACTCATTTTATTTAGTCTAGCCATCTATATGCATTTGCACAGAATTTCTATGTCCCATTCGCCAATGACTGCAAATCAAGCATATCTAAACGTCAGAATGTAACTAATGTTGTACTGTGGTAGCCAAGTATTTGCACGACACATTAGGGGTTTTACTTTAAAAATATTAAATAAATGTGGAAAATAATCTGGTTTACGGGCGTTTACTTATATATGTAATATTTTCAAAGTAAGTGAATAGAATAAAATTATACTGTTCCGCAAATACTTATCATTAATCTTTTTTTCATCATAATATATTTATCGACATGGACTTTTGGATTCCTTATGTTTAACGGCTTTAACGGGTTGTTTACGTGCAATTTGTTGCTTGGCATTTATGACACTTTATTACTTCAGATCATGATGTGTAATGTGTAGTTTAGGATTTTTTATGATATTACCACCTTCCGTCTCCATCATCAAACCAGCTGGTCAGGTGAATCGAGGTTAACTTCTTAATCGTTATATTTTTAATCGTAATTGGATTACCTTTTTGCCAACACTGGGCAGATGCACATTACGGTCGGTAATAGTCGATAACTGGGTATCGGTAATTGGTAACTATCGACAACTGGGTGTTGATTACT
Source organism: Tortrix viridana (assembly GCA_963241965.1). NCBI lineage: Eukaryota > Metazoa > Arthropoda > Insecta > Lepidoptera > Tortricidae > Tortrix > Tortrix viridana. The sequence goes on along the minus strand of OY725171.1, from coordinate 38,597,264 downwards.
GGAGATTCAGTGTCGATAATTGGAGTTTTATACACTGTTTTTCTTTTTTTGGATTTCGTTCTAGTCTGTGTGTAGTTAATAAAAATAATACACTATATTCTTATCTCAAGAATATGGTTACCTAATGATTCGCCGACAATTTTTACGCAGATTATTGATTGGCAGACAACGTTTCGCGGAGTAACGGTACGCCGATGGATTTGTTCGTAGATGTATTGTTTCGCAGACTAACGTTTCGTAACTCAACCTTTAGCAACTATTTAGTTGGCGTATGAGTCAGTAAGCTGAACAACTATTGACAGAAATTCGTTTAGGCTATTAATCACTACACATTTTGAATGTTTGCTCGAACAACCTTTCGCTTTTAAACGGTTGAACTATTATTCAGTGCTCATATCAACTTTTCGCCGCCTTTTCGTTTTGCACTGTTCATCTGTTTCCTTTGTTTTTTTTTCGTATTTAATTTTTTCCTGATGTAATAAATGTATTTCTGATCATCATTTGTGTTCATTTTACTTAGGTATTGAAGTCAAAACAAACCAAGTCGCGACGCTAGCAATTCGGTTCTGGCACTCGCCGGCCGCTGCCGCGGCACGCTCAGCTCGTGCGTTGTTGGTCGCAGTTCTACCTAACACTCCTTCTCGCTGACGCTCGTCGTCGCACCTAACTATATTTTGATAATAGTATAGTCATTAAAATCAGTTCATTTTTGTTGGCAATATTATATTAATGTATACAAATGCAACAGTTGTACGGTTTACTGACACAAATCCGAAACAAAAATCGACTAAACTTTAAATCTACTTAACAATAATGATGCCATGTGATAACTCTGCTTGTCATGTTTCGACGAATAGGTGTTCGGTAAACTGTAACAATTACGAAACAAACAATCGACTAAACGTAATTCTGCGTATCGCTTTTCTTCCTACCGACTTCTCTGCGAAAAAAATAATAAGCGTAACGAAATTATACCAAACGTTACTCGGCCAAAAGAAAGGTCTGCCAATAATTGTCTGCGAAACAAAAATTTGCGTAATTAAACTCGGCGAAACGACAAGTCACCCAAGAATATACCTACCTTACCATACGCAATCGTACTTTTGGTTTAGAGATGACCAAATGTCTTTTAATTTTATAAAGAAGCCCACTATCTCCTAAAAGTGTCAATCATTTGTGCCACTGCGTTACTTAGGGCCGTATTAATAAACTGATCTTGTGTGAGACGCCCTTCACAAGATGCGTCAAAAATGACAGTTTTCTATGGATTGACGTTTACTTTGACGTATCTTGAGACGGGGATCACAGTTGAGACGAGTTTATTAATACGGCCCTTAGTGAGGTCTTTGGGATAACAAAAATCTGATGTTTTTATTATTTCTATTATTGTTCATACACAAATATACTTACACTTTTTTCTTATTAAAACACTTTTAACTCTTAAAACAATAACAAACACGAAGAATTGCGAGCGACGACTGAGGCCTACTGTCCACGGAGGTGTAGCTGCATAGACGCGTATTCGTCATTGTACGCTGTACGCTTGCTTACAACCTACATACAAAATCGAAGCAAAACGTCGCGTCAGCGACGCTGCAAAAAATCTTCACGCCGCCCTCCGTACCGCATGTCATACGCCGGGCTACATCGCAAGGGATAGCACGTTATTTTATACGAAAAGTGGCGGGAACGGCCGCAAAATTTGTTCAAATACCTAGTGGAAAAATATCCGTGTCTTTACAATAATAATAATAATCTCACAGAATATTCAGAAAGATACTACTGAAAAGGCATGGAATGAGGTCTACAATTTGTGTTCATTTCTATATTCGACTTCGAATATAATAATAATCCAAAATAACGTCTTCATCGTTGGACGACATCATCACGAATGAAAGGAAATGTAGGCTACGATACGCTTAGGGCCTGCGCAAACCGGCGGAGCGCAGCGCAGATCACTTTAAATTTATCAATGTATATTCTTTTCTATTTTAATTACAGTAAGGTAGAAATCCCCCGTGATGCTCCGAGGTCGGTTTCAGAGCATTCAAATTTATACCTTATTGTAATTATAATAGAAAAGAATATACATTGATAAATTTAAAGTGATCTGCGCTGCGCTCCGCCGGTTTGCGCAGGCCCTGACGCTACGCTTCGTAGACAACGTCAGTACGCCGGGCTGCATGAAAGCTGCACGGCGTATTTTGCAGCGTCTATGCAGCTACGCGTCGAGGACAGTAGCAAAGAGTACATTGAATAATAGAAGAATAATAATAGAGAACAGTAATAGAGTTGTCAGTCAAGGATTGCGACTGCAGCGCGCCTAGCGACGTAGTCCTGAACTAAAGATGAGTAGGAGTTACACTCAGACGTGTCATCGTCAGTACTTACATTGACGTGAATGACAATACTATCAATATGATCATCCATAGAGTGTTCTTGTGAATATTCATTTTCACATTTGATGGCGTGATCACAAACTTTCTTCCATTCATCCGGGCCAATCATATTAATTTTTTTTCAATTAATTTATTTACAATAGTCATATTCATGTCTATGTTTATTTTTGTATTCCTTTTTCTGTTGTAACCTTTTATCAGCGACCATATGTTTTCAATTGGGTTGAAGTCGGGATGGTATGGCGGTAACCTTAACACTGTGTCCATGTTAACCAATGATAAGGCATTAATAAACAACTTGATGGCTAAAGGAAATGTGGTTTTATTATAGTTAAACCAGCTATTAACAAATATATATGAAGTAACTTATGTATGCGAAAAGGTCAGAATTTATAAGATAAAATTAATTAACAGAACAATCACTATGGTAACTTAGTACCATAGATATAGATTATAAGATAGCCTCTTTACACCCTCGAAACTTTTAAGAATGTTCAAATTCTGTTTAAGCCAATCTTTCCACTTAATTATTGTAATTTTGGGCCAAAGAGTGGCTTGGTACACATGTCAGCCAGCTGTCGCACGGAAGGTACTTATTTGACTTCAAATTCCTTGTTAGTAACACATTCACGTACGAATAAGTGCTTCAACTTAATGTGTTTGGTCCGCTTATGGTGCTCATATTTAGGATTGTGAGAAAGCTTTACAGCTAATTCGTTATCTAAGTAGAGCACAGGTTTTTCCAATTCGACTGAATCTTTCAATAGGCTGTTCAGCCACAAAATTTCTTGTGCAGTCTCGCTGGCTGCGATAATCTCCGCTTCAGTCGAAGAGAGAGATACGACAGTTTGTCGTTGGCTTCTCCAGCTAATAGCTGCTCCTGAGAGTAGACACACCATTCTGGTTGTAGATCTCCCTGTTGTTTGATCTCCTGCAAGACCAGCGTCAGAATAACACACTAAATTATCTGGGGTCTTTGCAGTGTGTCTATATACTAGGCCTTTGTCAATAGTTCCTTTCAGGTAGCGAAAGATCCGTTTCACTAGTAAGACATCAGTTGTAGTGGGTGCCTCTAGAGTTCTGGATGCTTAGCTCACAGCGTAAGCTATATCCGGCCTTGTGCCTACTGCTAAGTAGATAAGTGCTCCAACAGCCTGTCTATATGGATATTCCGGTCTGTTTCCACTAGGTTCTGTGTCGTTAACACTTTCTTTAATTATTGGAGTCGGCGTTGACTTGCTGTTCATCATACCAAACTTCTCATGAACCTTCGTGTATAGGCTTGTTGGCATAGTATTAGTCTTCTTTTTTCTGTTTTAATTTCTATGCCCAGGAAGTAGGAGGCGGACTTAGTCGTTATCTTGAAACGAGTTTTAATTTCCTTGATGAAGTCGTCTCCTGCAGCGGTTGTGTTAGACGTCACAAGTCCGTCATCAACATAAAGTCCGATTAAAACTTTGAACTGTCCTTTGATTCTGGTGTACAGACAAGAATCAGCTTCACTTTGTTTGAAGTATCAGAAATTCAGCAATGCACTTATCCAGCTTCGTGGTGCTTGCTCGAGTCCATATAGGCTGCGATTTAATTTGCATACCCGCTTCGTTCCATCTAGGAAGCCTTCGGGCTGTTTAACATAAATTTCTTCTTCAACTGTGCCATTAAGGAAGGCTGTTGATATATCAAATTGATGTAGATTTAGATTTTCTTTAGTAGCGATCGCTATGATTGCTCGTATAGTGCTGAGTCGAGCCACAGGACAAAACGTCTTATCGTAGTCGACGCCTTCTTGTTGTGAATAACCTTTGACAACTACCCTGGCTTTAAATTTGTCAATAGAGCCATCTGGATTCGTTTTTAATTTGTAAATCCATTTGCATGGTAGTGCTCTTCGTCCTTTAGGTAATTCAACTATGTCCCAGGTTCTATTTTCTTTCAGTGAGTTTATCTCGCTCAACATGGCTTTAAACCATTCTTCTTTGTTAGACGAGTCCAACGCTTGCTTGTAAGTCATTGAATCTTCTGGCAAATTTACGATTTCAGCGACAGCTGCCAGTACGAAATCATCATACCGTTGTGGCGGTTGTATTGCTGATCTGGCTCTAAGATTGTAATGATTCGGTTCAAGTTCATGTTCTATTTCAGCTGCATTGTCGTTGTCAAGAGGCTCGTGTTCAGACATTTCATGATACTCATCGTTGTCACTGTCATCTGCTTGACCATTTACGATTTCTTGTTCGTAATCTAAACATCATCGTGCTGAGTAGAATCTGCGTTTACAACATTTTCAAAACGATTATTATGTTGAGTATTGTCTTCGTCATCGATGTCTATTTGCGTGTTTTTTCTTTCCGAGTCCGAAATACAAATCTTGTTTTCATTGTACGTCAATTTGTTGACATTGTCTGTAGGGTATTGAGTAGTAATTTGCCTTTACAACTCTTATATCTTCAGAAAAACAATTTTGCGTTTGGATGGAACATAAACCTGCTTTGCTGGTTTCTTGAGTATCCAACAAATATTCCTGGTATAGCTTTGGAAGCTTTATGACCTCTGAGTCCTTTCTTCAGTATGAATGTTTTGGATCCAAAAGGATGGAGATGATGAACTTTCTTTGCACCAGTTTCTCGAATGGCGTTTTGTTCTCAATAGCACTGTTTACAATTCTATTGGATAGGTAGTTTGCTGTGCAAATTGCTTCTGCCCATAGTTGCATTGGTGCTTTTGAGTCAATAAGCATAGCTCTGACTTTCTCCACTAATGTTCGATTCTTCCGTTCAGCAATACCGTTCCGATGTGGGGTATAAGGTGCGGTTAATCGTCGCGCAATCCCGTGTTCCTTTAGGCCTTTCAATTTGCCGTTGATGTATTCCGTACCATTGTCCGTTTGCAAATGTTTGATTTTGTTGCTCGTAATTTTTTCCATTTCTTGCTTATAATCTTTGAACTTATCAAGTACTTCAGATTTGTTTTTTAAGAAGTAGACCCGTCCGTACCTACTGTAGTCGTCAATGACGGTGATAAAATATCTGTTTTTACCATGAGATGGTGTACTGATTAGACCACATACGTCACTGTGAACAATCTCTAGACATTTAGTAGTTCTAGAAGTAGTTCGTTTAGGAGGACTTGGCACTCGAGTCATTTTTGATTGAATGCAAGTTTCGCAATCTGACAAAGTCTCATTTTTATTGAAGTTTAATCCAATTAACGTCTCATTGTTGAGAGCTGTGTGAAGGTATTTGTCGTACATATGTCCAAACTTCCTGTGCCAATCTTGTATGGAGCCTGGTATTGTGTTTACAGAGTCCGTTGCAGGCGTTGCCGCAAAGCTTCTTTCAATGTTTGGCGATCTAACTTTACCATTCGATTTTTCTGCTGTCATTAGCAACTTTCCTATTTTATTACGTACGACTGCTTTGTCTTTATAAACCTTTACTGTGGCACCGTGATTAGTCATACTAGGCACTGAAAGTAGGTTAACAGAGAGTGTGGGTACTAATAGTGCGTCTTCTAGTTGTATTATTTGAAACTTATTATTCAATGTAACTGCCTTCTTCTTTGATATCAGTAAAATTATTTTCTGATGCAAAGTTAAGTTTTCTTGACACAGACTTCATGTCTTCGAAGTATTCATGCTGATGTGTCGTGTGATGTGCAGCCGCTGTCAAGAACCCAATCGTTTTGATTATTCCTGTTCAAGGTAAGAAGACACTCTTCAGCATAGTGAGAGTTATCATTTCTGTTAGACTTTCTCTCTTTGTTTTTCTTCCAGCAATTTGAGCATATTTTCCAGTCTTTTTGCAGACCTTACAAAATGAGTAGAGTGCATTTTCTTCTTGACTTTGTTGACCAGGATCATAGTTTACATCGTTATGATGTCGAGCTTCACTCTCTTCTACAATTTTAATTTTGAGTTCTTCTGGTTTTGGCAGGATATCGCGTGACTCTATGGCAACACGAATGTTTTCGTATTCAGAGGATAGACTATATAGCATCATTATCGCCAGCAGATCCTCATTTATGTTTACATCTATATCTGCCAGTTTGTCAACTGTGTCCATCAACTTGTTTAAGTGTGCACGCACATCGGTTCCTTCTAGTTTTGTGAGAATGAGCTGCTTGAGAAGGGATGCTTTACGTGCGGGAGCTTTGCTCGCATAAATTTCTTTAAGTTTATGCCAAAGAGCCTTTGCGGAGGTGCTTTTCTTAATTTCTTTTAGTTGAGAAGGAGCGATTATAAGAATTCAGATTTTGTCTGTTTGTCTCCTTCAACATCGTCGGCACTTGCATTTGGGATTAAGGAACTAGTTACGTACTTCCATAGCTTGTTTTTCACCAAAACAGCTTCAGCCTGAATTGTCCATGTGTCATAATTATCCTTATCAAGTGGATCTACGTGGTATGTCTTCGGCATGTTTGTAGCACAAAGATCACGTTTCACTTCAGATTCGCTCTGCTACCTTAGAATAATAACACATAGAAACCTAGTCCGCGCACCAAATCCGTCAGACTTAAACTACACCATGGTGGTGTACTCGGCGATCGCCGCCTGTCAGTCGCAATCACGTCACATCAGCGTCAACAGCTACCGGATTTTTATTTATAATGACGATTTGTATTGTAAATGGGTGCCACAACCGTTCAGACAAAGAAAACAAACACTCTAAAATAACATTCCACGTGTAAGTACTATGTTTTGACTTGTCGTTTTACGTAAAACATTCACAAAAATATTATATTATTTACTAACGACATTACATGAAAATGTTGCCAGTATAACGAAATTTTTTCCGCTAAATTGTCATAGTGAGTACTTGTACTATTATCTATTCTGTGATACGAGTTGAATTCTGTTTATATAATTTCTTGTTTTTCTCGTTCAAGATTTCCTTCCCATCCGATTATTGGCGCACGTTGGACTGAAAAAGTTAGGCTTAATCGAAACGAAAGCTGGCGAAAGCCGTCTAGGAGGACGAAAATATGTTCTATTCATTTTAATGACACTGAAAAGTATCTAACTAAAGGTGGCTTGTGCAGACTAGAACCATCTTAAACGGTGTGCACGCTGCAGTCGTTATTACAACCACGCCGCGTTACCATTGCTTGAGTTCGGCGGTACTGCGTCGATTAAAAATCGCGGCGTGTGGTTCCACTCCGCCAAAAAACGGCCGGTCAAAAAACGCTACTGTAAACAACACAGGCTTTAAGATGCGTGCTGTCACTTTGTACCATAGAACATTTACCTAATGAAATATCATGTCTTAAATAAGGCCCGTACCGAAAAGTTATTTTACAGGGTCTGCATACCAGTAAAATACTGGGTGGCAAACGATTTTATTTTTCTGATTATTTGCCTCAGTTTGTGTCATCTTGATGTATAGATTGACATAATTAATACAGGTTAGGTATTGTTTTTATTTAAAATGCAGGACGATAAAATAATTTGTAGAGTAACTGTTTTGCGAACGTACCTTGAAAATCCTAATTTAACTTTTGCAGCGGTTGGAAAGATGGTGAAAGTAAGTCGTGCGACGGTATGAAATATTGTGAATCGGTACTTAAAAGAATATAGAATTCAGGACAAAGCTCGAAGTGGACGTCCGACGGGCCCTTCAAATAAAAAAATAGAAAAGAAAATAGTGTCTGCTTACAAGAATAATTGTAGTTTATCGGTGCGGGATGTGGCAAAAAAATTGAAAACTAGTACATCTATGGTCCAGAGAGCGAAAGTGCGTCAAAATTTAAAGACCTATAAAAAAGTAAAAGCCCCAAAACAGACGGTAAAGCAATACAATAGTTCTGTTACAAGGTCGCGAAAATTGTACAAGCTTCTCTGCAATTTGGACAGAACATGCGTTCTCATGGACGATGAGACGTATGTGAAAAAAGATTTTACGACTTTGCCACGTGACCAATTCTTCACAACCGAAAATAAGGCGAATATAAGCGATCAAAATAAATATATTTTTATGGAAAAGTTTGGGGAAAAATATTTAATCTGGCAAGCAATATGTTCCTGTGGAAAACGCACTGGATCATTTATCACGAAAGGTACCATAAATGCAGATATTTATGTCCAGAAATGTATAAAAGGTTTGATTTTACCATTTATAAGGCAGCATGAAGGGAATGTGTTGTTTTGGCCCGACCTGGCTACTGCACATTATGCCCGAGCCACACAATAGTGTCTGGCTTCAAACAACGTGCAATGTGTGCCCAAAGATATGAACCCCCCAAACTGTCCCCAGCTACGACCCATCGAGCGGTATTGGGCATTAGTTAAAGCAGAGTTGCGTAAAAACTGTGCTGCAGCAACATCAGAGACAGATTTTAAAAGGAAGTGGAAAAAACACGCCAACAAAGTCACCGAAACTACTGTGCAAAATTTAATGGCAGGCTTGAAGAAAAAAATCCGTTTGTTTAGCCGCAAAACCCTCAAAGCATAAAATGTATATATTTATTGTAAAAATACATTATACATAATATAACTAAAATAAAATATCCTTGCTGTTCATTGTAGTTTAATTGATATCATAAATATACTCTGTAAAAAAACTTTTCGGTACGGGCCTTAGTTAAGACATGATATTTCATGCGAATTACACATGAGTGTTAAGAGTGTTTACTATACTTTACTTTAATAAACGTTTGTATTACTAAGTAACTGCAAAGAAATCATAGAATTTAACAAACATTATTATATGAAAAATCCCCTAGTTTAGGGGAAATTTAATCCGCTAGCATCATTATTTGTTTACTTGTGTGCGTGTTGTGTCAGTACGCGTTGATTACGCCCACATGAATCCATTTTATGCGTCACTTTTGACGGGTTGGCTGTAGGAAACTATTTTAAGTCTGCTACCATTTTAACTTTTATAGTGATGAATCACTTTGTAAACGATAAAGCATTAATAAACAACTTGATGGCTACAGGCTAAATGTGGTTTTATTATAGTTAAACCAGTTATTAACAAATATATATGAAGTAACTTATGTATGCGAAAAGGTCACAATTTATAAGATAAAATTAATAAACAGAACAATCACTATGGTAACATTGGTAACTTCGTACCATAGATATAGATTATAAGATAGCCTCTTTACAATATTCTACACAGTCTTGTTTATGACGACAAATAATTTCATATAGTTGTACCTTGGTTAATGATGGATCAAAGGGAATATTATATTTTTCTAACCAGTTTATCATTAGCAGCTTTGCTGTATTAGAGTTGGGTGGGCGTTCCACATATTTATTGTGATAAGCAGCATTATCCACTACTAATACAGAATTTGGAGACTAGTCTGTTGGGAATAAGTCGATTTTGTAACCATTTTTCATAATTCACATTATTTCTGGCATCGTTATAATCACCGGTCTTATCAGTAGACTTGTACATAAGCAGAGCACCCGGAACGAATCCTTTGGCACTACCTGCATGTACAATAATAAGATGTTGGCCTTTTGAAATTAACTGTTTCACTCCTTTATCCGTGGAATCCGCCCAGCACAGGAAAATTCCTGTTAAATGGGATGTATGAACATACGTTTCGTGCGTGTACACAATATCTCTCCCTTCACATCTATATACTTTCTTATTAAGTCCAGATACTTTACTCTTTTTAGTCTTACGTCATCCATTTCCATCAGCATTCTTCTATTGTTTGTAATTTTCTTGAATCGAAAACCCATTTGGCGAAGTATCTTTCTTAATGTAAAATCACAGCCTTTAAAATTCATCGTTTCCATCAATTTGGACTTTAGGGCCTGGATCGTAGGAACTAGTTTATAAATCAGATGGAAATTATAAACCATACGTCGTATTACTGCGTAAAGTCATCAAGATCTAGACAGAAAATTTTGCGAGGTCTACCTAAGTTAACATTATTCGGATTTGAATTTTTATTTTTCTTGTTATCTTCTTCCTTGTTTATTAGTTTTCTTATTGTTGGCCGAGAAATGCCCGTTGCGTCTGAAATTCGTTGTTGAAATTTGCCAAAATATTGAGAATCATTGCTATTTCCGAATTTGCTATTTTCTGATGAAAAACATACAGGTATATGTTAAATATAATTTCCTGGACTGGAGGACCTAAGCGTTTTCTTCTATTTTGAGGTTTCGGCATGATAATACCTACAAACGTTATATACGTAAACCGTAAATATAACCAAAACTACAGCGAATATTTGAATTGCGTAATAGCCACTCTATAAGGTTTGTTAGACGTATTTTCTAATATATTTGTTTTCTTGTATAAAATTTTCCGATCGCCTTCTTTCCCTATAGACATATTTACTGTTATATTTATTTACTTGTATAAAAATTTCCGAACGCCTTCTTTCCTTATAGATCGCAAATTTTCCCAATAGTAATTACATCGTAATACGTAGGTAGTTTAGGTTAGGTTATTTTTTATATCAGGCCCGGAGGGCCAAAACAATCCAGAAAAAGGTGCTCCGCTGTGCGGAGCTCCGTTGACTCTGTCAAATTAGATGTTTGGAAGCCAAAATATAACAGTAGCTAAATATGTATATATATAGGGAAAGAAGGCGTTCGGAAATTTGTCTACAGGGAAAAAAGACGATCGGAATTTTTTATACAAGAAAATAAATATAAAAGTAAATTTGTCTACAGGGAAAGGCGATCGGAAAATTTTATACAAGAAAATAAATATAGCAGAAAATACGTCTAACAAACCGACTTTAGACGTGAACTAATCGTTGAATCGATCAAAAAATTACAGTGTACCAATATTTCTATAAGCAAGGTTTTCAAATAATAGATGAGATTAGACAATTTTTAACATGTTTTGGCCCTGAGACCATTAAAGATAAATTGGAAAAAATACTCAATAGAAATCCGGACTTCATTGAAATAAGACAGATGGCAAGTTCTCAACAATTTGAGCGAATACTAGAATATGCGACTCCAACATCTGTCGATGTAGAACGACCTTTTTCAAGCCACAAGAGGATTTTCAACTAATATAGAACCTGCTTTGCACCTGAAAATATGGAAAAAGTGGATATTACACACGTCATACCTTGTCAAGATTTTGAAACACTAATTCCTATACCTACATGCTCTATGGATATTACAAACTAGGAGCTTACTCGTACTTAATGTTCATATTATTTTTATTATTTGGCCCATAATGTAATAAACATTTGACAGTTTTATTTATAATGTAATTTTGGTGTTATTTAGATGAATGAGTATGAATATGACTAATTTTAATATCGACTCCATAGTTTTCTTTCATCTTACCGTGAAATAAGTATATTCATTGAAAATAGTATATTCATTCAATGAAAATAGTATATTCATTCTAGATTTCTATGTATGGGCTTATAAAGAAAACATTTCACTTTTTTGCCATATTATTTAAACCCGTAAAGTGAGCACCTTTTAAGAAAACTAAACATTAACCTTTTCAGCTCTATTCACGGATATATCCGCACCACTGGTTCCACGCCAACGACTGATTTATCCGTCACGGTTGACAGCGTAAAATAGACCCGAGTATCTATAACGTAAGGTTGAAATTAGCTCTGGATTTCAGCTGTCATTGGCGTGTGGTGACGACTTTTGTATTTGACGTGGCGTTGAAGGAGAATTTTAAAACAATAGCACATGATTCATTATTTCTTCGGATTTGGGAAAAAAATTGCACGTTGGTACGTACCAATAAATGTATTGGATTTAGGTAACAAAACTGACAATTCCTTACATATTTTCAGGGACATATCAGGAATTCTATTTTTCTTGTTCAGAATGGTGGTCCCAAGCAACGTGCAATTTTGAGAAATGTTGAAGAAAAAACGAATCGTGTGCTATTTTTTTTGAAATTACCCTGAAAAGGTTAAGGAAAAAGAGAACAGTAAAAGGACGAACATTTTCATATTCAGTGCCTGATAGCGCGAAAACTATAAGTGATATATCACTTTTGTGTATTTAAACGATTGATAGCAAATATGTCAAGATTTAATTCTTGCCTTCACACTTTTCTTATATCGTGTAAGGTTTTCTTTGAAACTGGAAAAGCAACACATTCCCGGACACATTCAGGGCGCTGGTGGGGTGACACTCACCCTGGAGGGGGGAGAGTTGATAAATATTAACTTTGTTCTACTACGAACATATGTACATATCTCTATTGACAAAACGACTCGTTTATCTAGTTTTATATTAATTTCCTCTAATGGAACACGTCATTCTGTCCCCAGTTAATATTGACTAATAATTATAACTATGTTTAAAGCAGGATAGCAATGTGAAATAAAGGAGATTACAAATAAATGATACCTCACTTTAAAGAAAATATTCTATTCTTTTTAGGGTTCCGTACCAAAATGGTAAAAAAGGAACCCTTATGGTGAGACTTTGTTGTCTGTCTGTATGTCACAGCAGTTTTTCTCAGCAACTACACAAGCTATCAACTTGAATTTTGGCATAGTTGTATAACTTGCTTGCCCGCATCTGTTTTTAGTAAAAAATATGAAATTAATTTTATAAATAATTGAAAAGGGGTCTAGAATGGGGGTTGTAAAATGAAAGTGATTTGATTTTAGCAAGTGCGGTGTCATATGAAAAGGCTCAATGTGCAGATTTCAAAACTATTTTTTTTATAACTCGCCTCCGAGGCCACCAATTCTAACTTCTAAATGAGCTTTTCCACAACAATCCTCGCAGACATTTATTATGTAACAGAGTAACCAAACCATGGAACAAACTACCGGAACATGTAGTGTCAGCACTGAATGTCAATCAGTTTAAAAACCGCCTAGACTAACACATTTGAAGTACAAAAAATACTTGACCAAAGAATAGCCAGATACAGGCGTATATCAGCTGTCACAACTGCCTAATAATAATAAAAATGTTCAAAATATGACCCCCCCTCCCCCCTAACTCCGAAGTTTATGAACCGAAACATCTGAAAAATTCCCAACTTATATTTTACGGGCAAAATAAAATGAAGTACCTATTCAAAATTTATAATTTTCGAGATATTGACAAAAAACTTTAAAGATCTGTACTAAAATTTAGGCAAGCCAAAATGGACCTTATTGAATACAAATTAAAGTACATAAAAAGGTATATTTTTGAAGTACGGACTTAAATACAGAACCCTCGGTGCGCGAGTCGGACTCCCACTTGAACGGTTTTTTTTAAGTCATACGCGTCATTTTTAAGAAAACTTAGCTTTAGGCAAAAACAAGGTAAATGAGGAAAGACGTTCATATTCAGTGTTTGATTATGATATCATATACCCAGTCGGTCTTAAAGTTCTGTCACTAAGTTTTAGTCATAATAAACGAACTGATGTTTATTATTAAATAAAAATAATATAATATGAATAATATACATTTTAGAAAGCTTTAATAATATACATTTTTCAAGAAAATATTTCTATGTAACGTAGTCGCTGCAATTTTCGATACGAGCTTTTAACATTTACGACCGGCGTCATTAGAAATACGCACGACGTTTCTGCAAATTTCACTTTTTAAAGTGATTAAAAGTCGGCCCTCTGTTTACAAAGCAGCTTTGATAGTTATTATTGCGAAACCTCTTATCTCAGGAAATGGTTCACTTCACAGCAGTCGGTATGTCGCCGAGCGCGCTGTGATCGCCATTTTTCTTGTAGTGCATTTCTAGTTTACTACTAATCTTAAAACTTTGAGCCATGTGCCGCCGGTAGCTCGGCGTTGCGTATGGGAGTAATTTACAAGTATCACTCCACTCGTAGCATGTGATCAAATGAACCTCGGACCGTGACATACGCTTCACCTGTACTTAGCCGTCAGTTGTGTTGTCTCTATAGACAACAAAAATCTAATTCAATCAAAAAGTGAATAATCGCCTATCGCCGTTATTGTCCACGGAGACTGTATAGGTGCTCTGTACAAATACGACACCGTTGCCGGATATATCGTCCCGGTTAAGCTGTCACTGGCGTATAAGTAAGTGTCGACTTTGTATTTGAAACGGCGGCGTTTAAAAGGAATTTATCTATAGGTTCGAATCCCGGTATGAATAAATATTTGTGATGAGCGCGAGTATTTGTTCCTGAGTCATGGATGTTTTCTATGTATTTAAGTATGTATTTCTCTATATAAGTATGTTAATCGTTGTCCAGTACCCATAGTACAAGCCTAGAGCTTAGTTTGGGTCTAGGTCAATTTGTGTGAGATTGTCCCCTGATATTGATTTATTTATTTATAAATTCAATGATCCGTACAAATAGAATCTGTTGGAAGGGAATATACGCTATATACGCCCCCGGTCGGTCGCCGCCAACCTCTAATTGACAGATATATCTACAATCCTTCAATCCACGCCATCGATTCAACGCCAACGACGGATCAATCCGTATTTATGACGTAAAGTTGAAATTATCTATGGTTCTTAGCTTTTTAGCTGTCATTGGCGGTAATTGTCCTCGAAGACTATACTCCCTAACATTTTCAACGCCTATTGGAAGAAAAACCGGGGCACGGCAAACTATTCATGGCATTCATTATAGGCGCGCCAAACCTTGCCGTGGCATACCACAGCTTTCTGCGGTATACACATTACACAAGTCACCTTGTGATGATATCAACAACAAAATGTAAGTGCCAATGATAATGATTTTCACTTACAATTTTGCCATCATGCCACGCTATTCTGCGCCGGCCCGCCAGTCCCAGCCTTTTAAACGCCGCCGTTTCAAATACAAAGTCGACACTTACTTATACGCCAGTGACAGCTTAACCGGGACGATATATCCGGCAACGGTGTCGTATTTGTACAGAGCACCTATACAGTCTCCGTGGACAATAACGGCGATTATTCACTTTTTGATTTAATTTGATTATTCACCAGACTTTGACAGATACGCCATGTCGTAGTAAAAGACGGGTGACGGGAGGCGACATAACCAGGCTGCGGCGCGCCGCGCAGGCGCCCCGCGGTGGCGGGCGGCGCCGAGTGGGTTTCCAAGGGTTACGAATACTCCTAACGCGACCGGCGAGAAGACGTCGACGAGCTCTACGTTATCCCTGGACTCGTGAACAACAATTGGGATGCCGTATATCTGCATATACGGCATCCCAATCGGAATATCAGAATGTTGACAAGTTAATCGGTACCCAAGCCTAAAATCGGTCATTCTCCGCCCGTCGTCTTTCTAATTAACGAGTCACCGAAATTGTTAATTATATCACAAAATTTCATATAAAACCAAATGCTAAACCATAGATAATACAGGCCTGTGCTGGGAATAAGCTTTAAAATTGACGTTAGTTGTCTATATAGCTAATTATTAGGTGACGCGTTAATTACAAGTACGACGAGCGGTTGAAACGCTCGGAGAATGACCGAAATGAAGTTTACAATGTTTCTTAAGGATTAAAAATAAATACAAAATGTAATATTCATCAATTAAAATTAGTAATATACTTACATTTTTGAATTTGTATAACTATAATTGATAAACACTTTGATTCGAATCGCGACGTGCGCGGTTTGTCACTGCTAGTGTAAAAATCGCATGATATTTATCAAATTAAAAAATTGAGAAGGTATCAATGTGTAGTGGAGACAGACAGACTCGCTCGATTTCATGGCCAGCAGCGCACCTAAGTAAGTAGATGTGGCCGTTACCATCGAAAGGGGCCTACGCGGCCACACGGTAACACGGCCACGCGGCCACGCGGCCACGCGGCCACGCGGCCACGCGGCCACGCGGCCACGCAGCCGCCCCAGGCCCCTTGACTTGGACGGCAACATGTCCAGTTAATTAACCAACTAGTGGTATGGTACCTAATAATATGACTGTAAAGAACTTTTTTTGCAAACGCGTCATTTTGCAGAAGTGACGTTTTGCGAAACGAATATCTTTTTCGAAAGAGACACGTGATCTAACCTAACCATTGCGTCGTTCGAGAATAACAAGCTGGTCGATTTTTGAGAAGCGAGTGCTCGAAACGACTGGCGAACGGTAGAAAATAATTCGCATCCGAAAGCACGTCACAACCAACTCCTAATTCAAAAATAAAGATTTTAATTTTGAAATAAAATTTTCTAGCGTTTGTTTTCACAAAAATGGACTCGATGGTTCGCTCAAGCAGTGCGAGGTGCGGCACTCGCTTGTTGCTCGTTTATTCGAATTCTGACAGTCATTTCAGCGCAGATGAGAACCGTGCTGCGGGAAGCGTGGTAGACTGGCTCTTCTCTTATGCAACACTGATAAAACAAGATATTATCTAAGTACATCCGGACCTTGTTTTGGGCCTATGTTTGAAGTCGTCTAAACAAAACTGTTTCCGGTCGATTTTAATTACATATTTGAGCTACTTGCTTTAGCGAGAAAGGAAATGAAGTCGAATCATTGGAGATGAATCAAGCATAGCAATTAGAAACGCCAGGAAGCAATGCTTGCAAGGCTTGTGTCCTAACATTCTAGGTGTGATCTGGAACCGCTATTTAATCGGCTCAAATATAATTTAATCATTTGAACACCTAACACACCTGTTATGTACCGCGAAACATTCTTGGGCTATGGCTAGACAAACGGATGTCTATGACCGAAGACCGTAAAAGGCGTTAGGATCTATTAAACCCAAAAAAAACATGATGTTATCCGCATTTTAATAAATTCAGTCCGGATCTCAAAAAGGTAGCATAATGATAAAAAAATGATTTCTTATAAATTTGTCACGTCCGTACTTATGTTAGAGACTTGGTAGTCGGAAACCATCAAGACCACAGCTACAGAGTTGCGAAAACGGCCACCATAGAGCAGTAAAATGAAAAATCCTGATCATCAAACTTAAATCATTTTAAAGTGAAGGTGACCCAGCGATTGCTGTAACCTACACATCTCTTCTTCGTTAGTTAGTTCAAGATCTTTAACAGAAAACATTAAATGGGCTAAAATATTTGCTTGATGTCATTTTATACAATACAAATACCCCTAGCAAAGGGTTTTCAATCCACAACGGCGAGCCCCGCCATTCCATGACGTTGCATTAATGTATGTACGAATAATTAAATATCGAGGTGGGACCTCGTGGCTTGAAAACACTGCTTAAATTACAACATTTAAAAATTGCAACTGATCCTAAATCCAAGCCATTTGGGTAATTAGGGCCAGGATTCCGAATATTTGTTTTTATATCTCCTAGTTCAGTATATATGTATAAGGGAATATGTGTAGGAATATATGTGTACGGAAGCATGACGACTGATATGCCCGTATATTAAAATAAAATCGGAATCCTGGCCCTAATTATCCAAATGGCTTGGATTTAGGATCAGTTGCAATTTTGAAATGTTGTCAATTAAGCAGTGGGGCGCATTTCAGTAGATTAAAAACGCTGCAGCAGCCGTGCTTAACAGTGTCGAGGGCACCGTATCGTGCGCGCGGCCCAAACTACGACTACTACTAAATTACATTCGGCTAATTTATCGTAGAGGCAAGGCGAAGTCTCAGTATTTACCCAGTCCTCATTTACGATAACTCTTATGTATAAAGTGAAAGGCGACTGGGTTTTAATAGCGTAATAACGTATTTCTTTTACTACGGCGTTTCAACAGACTCGCAGAGCCCAACGGAAGACTTACTAGTCGCGTTAGAAACGTCAGAGTAAAGGAGGCGCGTCACGACGCGACGGCCTGGTTCACTGGTAGTGGTGCGGCTGCGCGGAGGAGACCTTCTCTAGTTTCTCGAAGTGCTTGCGCGCGTTGCGGATGTTGATGAGCGTGGCCTCGGAGGGGATGCGCGGGTCCGACATCTCCACCATCACGTACGTGTTGCTCGTGAACCCGTCGATGAACGCCGCGAACACGCTGTTCCGCACCTGATACACACGCATACACTATAATGAAATATGCCTCGGTATTCTCCACTTATATATAATAAAAGTCATATCAGTAGGCACGAAGTCGTCACTAGTGAGTGACGCTGCCACAACTACAGCACACAGTGGCAGTTTTCTCAAATACCTAACAAATTAGGTACAGATGTACCTAATAATTAGTTTCCATCGTGTTTTATCGGAAAAGTTCGTATTTATCATGCTCTCTCATTTAGTTTCAGTTCCCATCATACCATCGTAGGGGTAGGTCGCATTCAGCAGCCAATTATATATATAGAGCGGCTATTACGCAATTCAAATATTCGCTCTAGTTTTGGTTATATTTACGGTTTACGTATATAACGTTTGATTATTATGCCGAAACCTCAAAATAGAAGAAAATGCTTAGGTCCAGTCCAGGAAATTATATTTAACACATACCTGTATTTTTATCAGAAAATAGCAAATTCGGAAATAGCAATGATTCTCAATATTTTGGCAAAGTTCAACAACGAATTTCAGACGCAACGGGCATTTCTCGGCCAACAATAAACAAGGAAGAAGATAACAAGAAAAATAAAAATTCAAATCCAAATAATGTTAAGTTAGGTACACTACGCCAAATTTTCTGTCTAGATCTTGATGACTTTGATTACGCAGTAATACGACGTATGGTTTATAATTTCCATCTGATTTATAAACTAGTTCCTACTATCCAGGCCCTAAAGTCCATATTGATGGAAACGATGAATTTTAAAGGCTGTGATTTAACATTAAGAAGGATACTTCGCCAAATGGGTTTTCGATTCAAGAAAATTACAAACAATAGAAGAATGCTGATGGAAAAGAATGGCGTAAGACTAAAAAGAGAAAAGTATCTGGACTTAATAAGAAAGTATATAGATGTGAAGGGAGAGATATTGTGTACACGGACGAAACATATGTTCATACATCCCATTTAACAGGAAAATGCTGGGCGGATTCCACGGATAAAGGAGTGAAACAGTTCATTTCAAAAGGCCAATGTCTTATTATTGTACATGCAGGTAGTGCCACGGGATTTGTTCCGGGTGCTCTGCTTATGTACAAGTCTACTGATAAGACCGGTGATTATCACGATGCCATGAATAATGTAAATTGTGAAAAATGGTTACAATATCAACTTCCAACTCCCGACTTCAACCCAATTGAAAACATATGGTCCCCGATAAAAGGTTACGTATCAAAAAGAAACGTAGAAATGAATATAACTACAGTAAAGAAATTGATTGAGAAAAAAATAATGTGATTGGCCCGGATGAATGGAAGAAAGTTTATGATCATGCCATCAAATGTGAAAATGAATATCGTTCACAAGAACACTCGATGATGGATGATCATATTGATAGTATTGTCATTCACGTCAATGAAAGTACTGACGATGATACGTCTGAGTGTAACTCAGATTGTGAAATTGAAAATGTTGAAAATATTGATCCAAATATTCAATAGGTAATATTAATATTTTAATAAGTACCAAGGTAATGTTTTAAGTGCGTAGCGTCCCGAGTTTTATTATGGTAAATATTTCAAAATACGTGTAAGTAAGGAGAGTGTTTCATTTACGAATGACTATAAAAGTACTACTTACCAATAACTGTATTTCTAAGTTTCTTAGGGTGGTTATACATCTCTATACTATACAGTGCCATATGCTGTCATTTTCATTTTGACATTTGACACCAAATAATAAAGTTTTTATATTAATGAATATAAACATTGACACTTCGGGTCCCGTCGTCTTCCGATTAAGATCCGAGTTTTACCGATGGAAACATATTATTCACTATATCTGTACATGATATTATAACCCACTCTATAGAAAACTGCCAAGTTAAGGCTCAAGATACAAGAGTCGCAATACATTGGTTTGACTGTAAACAATCAAGTGCAAAACTTGAAACCTTTCTACAATCTATACTAATATTATAAAGAGGAAAGATTTGTATTTCTGTATGTAACGAATAAACTCAAAAACTACTGGACCGATTTTAAAAATTCTTTCACCATTAGAATGCTACATTATTCCTGAGTAACATAGGCTATAGTTATGACTAGAAAAAAATTAGGGATCCCTAGTCCCTACTAAAACTTCAATAATGTAACCAAAGGTGTAAAAAATTAGCCGTAAAACGTATTTCATCGCATGCGCTGCGGAAACTATTGATGATAGATTAAAAACATGTTCAACTATATTAAAGAACGTATCAATATCTATAAAAAACATCGCGATACCATATGTCCAACTATTGTAGTTATATCACTATAACAACTTTTTTACATTTTAAAAGTTGATAGAAATGCCGACCAAAACCAGACCTGTTCTCCATACTTTTGTGTTAATCCTTATCCAAATAAATCATTTCGTCTTCAAGACTGTTTCAATACCTGCAAATTACTTTCTAAATTATTCAAATCGGACATTCCATTCAAAATATATTACGAATTTAAAAATGTCAATCTAAACTAAATAATAATAGAAAAATACGGGACGGGACGTTAAATGTATAATACACCCTGATTTATGTTCCTACGTGTTTTACAGAAAATCACATATAATTGAAGCGAAGCAAGGGCGGGTCGCTATATGTATGTATATATGTATATGTACTCACGTTCTCAAAGACGGCTCTAACGATTTCGATGAAAATTGCGACATGCAGGTTAACGGGGGCGAAAATTCGATCTAGTTGGGTATCATCTGGTATTTTCCCCGTATCTTCATGTAAAAAGATTTCCCGCGCAATATGGTTCGTAATTTCGGGGTGACTGCCTGAAATGAATACTACGCGGACGGAGTCGCGGGGAAAAGCTATTTATATATAAAAATAGAAGGCCTGACTGGGTGACTCATAAAGGCCCAACCTAAACCCTTGGACCTAGAAAGCTGAATTTTTCCACATGTGTTGTTTTTAAGAGTTAGACGAGGAATAGGAAAGGATTTTATGAAATTCATCCCCCAAGTGGTTAAAAGGGGAGGATGGAATATTGTATGAAAGTCATTCATTTTTGAAATTAGAAACGTTGAAATTGGTATATAGGCTACTGTTAACAAATAAAAAAAACTGCTTTCGGCGATTTTGGATAAACTAGGTACCCCTAAAAGGTGGATGGCATCCCTAAGGGGATGAAATGGGGAGTGGAAGTTTGTATAGGAGTAAAGTGAATATAACATAATTATGAGTTTTGACGTTTTTGGAAAATCTACCCCTAACAGGGCGAAAAAGGTTTTCAAAATTTGTACGATTTAAAGCTTCTATTCCTTCATGATACGTAACGAAAACTTCATCTGCACTTTTTAACGAAAATACTGACTCTCCGCAGACAAAGTCGCGGGCGGAAAGCTATAGGCTATATGTATTTTAACTTATACTTATAACCGAAGCGAGAGCGGGTCGCTATACTTAATATTATAAACGCGAAAGTAGACATACTTATGCATCTGTCTGTCTGTAAAGCTTTCACGGCTAATCCGCTGAACCGATTTCGATGAAATTTGGTATGGAGATAGCCTGTGGACTTCTACGCGGACGAAGTCACGGACAAAAGCTATAATATTATAAATGCCAAAGTAAATCTGTCTGTCTCTTCACGCTTAAACCGCTGAAGGAATTTAGATGAAATTTTAGTAGGTATGGAGATAGTTTTTATCCCGGAAAATCTGATAGATTTTGATTTTGTGTGGGATACCCGATAAACGACTTCCACGCGGACGGAGTCGCGGGCATAAGCTATAACTTATAATACGTAACTGCGACATGGTACTAAAATGTAAAGCTACTTATGAGTTCGACTGTACATACAAATATATGATAGTAAAACGCCAGGTGAACTCTAGGCGTGTATCATGGGACATCGACAAACATAGGTCACATTACACTATATATACGAGCATATCTATCTAAATATATAAAAGAAGAAACTGACTGACTGACTGACTGACTGACATATCAACGCACAGCCCAAACCGCTGGGTCTAGAGATTCCAAATTTGGCACGTAGGTTCCTTATGAGGTCTAGGGGTGCACTAAGAAAGGATTTTCCAAAATTCATCCCCTAAGAGGGTAAAAATGGGGTTGGAAGTTTGTATGAAAGTCATCCATTTTTGAAGATAGAAATGTGGAAATTGGTATAAAGGCTACTATTTACAAATGAAAAATACTACCTTCAGCGATTTTGGCTAAACTACCCCTAAGGGCTTAAAATGGGGGTTTAAACTTTGTATAGGGGTTTGGATATTTTTGAAGTTAGGAACGTGAAAATTGGTTTATGAGCTACTGTTTACAAATAAAAAAAGTACTACTGGCAATTTTGGAAAAACTACCCCTAAGGGAATGAAATGGGGGGGTGGTAGTTACTTTTGGAGTGGTGGTTGGTCCTTTTTGAAGTACGAAACTTGAAAATTGCTATAAAGAATACTGTTAATAAATAAAAAACGACTTAAGGCAATTTTGGATAACTACTCCTAAGGGAATGAAATTAGGGGTGGTAGTTTGCATGGGAGTTTGGTCATTTTTGAAGTTAGAAACATGGAAATTTGTGTACAGGGTACTGTAAACAAATAAAAAATACTACTTTAGGCGATTTTGAAAAACTACCCCTATGGGGATGAAAAGGGGAGGTGAAAGTGTGTATAGGAGTTTGGTCAATTTTGAAGTAAGAAACGTGAAAACTGTTAAAAAGACTACTTTTAACAGATTAAAACAACTTCCGGTGATTTTGGATAACTACCCCTAAGGAAATGAAATTGGGGATGGTAGTTTGTATGGGAGTTTGGTCATTTTTGAAGTTAGAAACATGGAAATTTGTGTACAGGCTACTGTTAACAAATAAAAATACTACTTAAGGCGATTTTGAAAAAACTACCCGTATGGGGATGAAAAGGGGAGATGAAAGTGTGTATAGGAGTTTGGTCAATTTTGAAGTTTTAAAACAACAAGATAATTAAATGGGGGGTGGTAGTTAGCATGGCAGTTTGGTCATTTTTGAAGTTAGAAACGTGGAAATATGTATATAGGCTACTGTTAATAAATAAAAATACTATTTTCGGTGATTTTGAATAACTACCCCTAAGAAGATGAAATGGGGGGTTAAAGTTTGTATGGGAAGGAGGTTGGTCCTTTTTGAAGTTAGAAACATGGAAATTTGTGTATAGGCTAAATGAACAAATAAAAAATACCACTTTAGGTGATTTTGGAAAAACTACACCTAAGGGGGAGAAACGGGAAGGGTGAAAGTTTGTATGGGCGTTTGGTCATTTTTGAATTTAGAAACGTGGAAATAGGTATATAGGCTACTTACTGTTAATAAATAAAAAACACTATTTTCGTTTTGAAGTTAGAAACGTGGAAATAGGTATATCTAGGCTACTGTTAACAAATAAAGTAATACAATTTTCGGTGATTTTGGATAACTACCCCTAAGGGGATGAAATGGGGGTAATATTTGGTCAATTTTGAAGTTAGGAACGTGAAAATTTATTTTGGCTACTGCTTACAAACTAAAAGTATTAAGTTCGATGATGTTGGAAATACTACCGTAAGGGAGTAAAATTGAGGGTGTAGATTTGTTAGAGTTTGGTTATTTTGGAAATACGTTTCTAGACTACTTATTATATAAAATATGAGTTTTCGCGTTTTTGGAAATTCTGGCAGAGCATATACCTTTAATAACACCTGTGTATGTTCTCGCAAAATAAATAATTTCAATTTCAATTTCAATTTATACCCCTAGGCAAGGTGAAAAGGGTAAAAAAAATCGTATGGTTTAAATTTGTTTCTATCCCATCATGCATGATACGTACGCTAATGAAAACTTTATCTGTACTTTTTGACAAAGGTACTGGACTCTCCGCAGACAAAGTCGCGGGTGGAAGGATTGCGTATATATATATTTGTACTCAGTTCACGTTCTCGAAAACGGCTCCAACGAGTTTGATAAAGATTGCGGCATGGGGGTTTACGGGGGCGAAAATTCGATCTAGCTAGGTCTCATGTCTGGGAAAATTCGTTTTCCCGTGTTTTCACGCAAAAAGAATTCTCGCGCAATGGTTCGTAATTACGGGGCGGCTGCTTCCGTCTGAATAGGCTGATGGTTAGAGCGTTGGCCTACTACGCAAAGACTGCGGGTCGCAAAGACCCCAGCTATAGACCGTTTTTTTGTTTTTGTATAGAAATTCGACGAAAAATCGGTTGCGACCCCAGCGACGACGCTAAATAAAGTTTGTATGGATGTTGGGATGTTTTTTCAGTTACGGCTAAATAGTTGAACGGATTCGGATGAAATTGTCACACAGGTAGTTGTTATCCTGGGTTGGCACCTTTTTTATCCCAGACAATTTGATAGTGTCCAGGGTAAAAACGATAAACGACTTACTTAAGAAGAGGAGAAAGACGTACTTAATAAGTTTGGATGTAGGGGGTAATCTCCGAAACTACCCATCCGATTTCTAAAATTCTTTCAGTGATATTCAGAATGAGGTTTTATGGTGGACATAGGCTATATTTTAACTTATAACCGAAACTAAGCGAGGGCGGGTTGCTATACTTGATATTATATAAACACGAAAGTAGACATACTTTTGCGTCTGTCTGTCTGTAAAGCTTTCCCTGCTAATTCGCTGAACCGAATTTTGGTATGGATATAGCCTGAGTTTCGAGGAAGGACATAGGCTACTTTTTATCTCGGAAAATTGAACAGTTCCCGAGAGAGCAGTGATAAACGACTTCTACGCGGACGAAGTCGCGGGCAAAGCTAGTATATTATATTTGGGTATGTTCCCTACGGACACCAAAACAGCTGGACCGATTTTTTGAAATTTTCAGTCAATCTTCAGGTTACCCTAGCGGGTGATTCTTCGCACCTTTGCGACAAAACCATGACATCTGAAAAAATCACTCT
Organism: Tortrix viridana; assembly: GCA_963241965.1. Taxonomy (NCBI): domain Eukaryota; kingdom Metazoa; phylum Arthropoda; class Insecta; order Lepidoptera; family Tortricidae; genus Tortrix; species Tortrix viridana. The sequence continues at coordinate 38,572,080 of OY725171.1, read as the reverse complement.
TTATTAATATTGGATAATCGAAACCGCCAAATCCAATAATAAAAAGTGATTTTTTCAGATGTCACAGTTTTGTCGCAAAGGTGCGCTATGTAGTTTAGTAGCGATCTGATTTTTTCAACAGATTTTTTACCAGCTATACTATCCTAATCGCACCTTTAGAATGAAAGTGACCTAATTCCAAAATGTTTTGATTTTGAATTAGGTCTCTATAATAATAATTTTATGACTCGAATTATAAAACTTAACATTTTGTATTAGGTCACTTTCATTCTAAAGGCGCGTAATCATCAATACATAGTATACAATGAAGTCGCCCCCCGCGTCTGTCTGTCCCTATGTATGCTTAGATCTTTAAAACTACGCAACGGATTTTGATGCGGTTTTCACCATCAGTTAGATAATTCTTCACGGAAGGTTTATGTATATAATAGAACCTGGAGCGAAGCCAAGGCGGGTCGCTATAGGCTATATTTTAACTTATGTAACCGAAGCGAAGCGATGGCGGGTCGCTAGTCGAAGTCGGGTTAGTTACACCATTTATAACTCAAGAACGGCTCGACCGACTTTTATGAAATTTGTCAGACAGATAGTTTATTACCTGGATTAACACATAAGATACTTTTTATTCCAGAAAATTTGATAGTTCTCAAGAGATAAGCGAAAAATGACTTCGCGGACTTCGCGGACGGAGTCGCGGGAAAAAGCTAGTGATGTAATATAAGAATTATCCAATTTGACTAATTGTAAAGTGCCATAGTTTTTAGTTTTTAATTTAAGATTGTAATGTACTGGTTTATCTGTGAGTTACAATTCGATACTAAATAAATAAATATAAAAAGTGGTAAATGTGGCACTTTTGAAGCGCGTAGGTATACTTCAAAAATACCACATTAAAACTACGCCAATTGGCAAACCTAATTAGCGTACTGTCCTGCTGTCACTTGTCATCTATGAATTAGTGAGTCATTGAAATATAATGGGTACACTACATAATCTCGAAATATTTTTTCCGATTTTGATAATCACGAGTTTCAAAATTCCGATTCTGAAAATTACGAATCATCGCCATTCCGAATTTCAGTTTCACGAAGCATCACAATTCCGATTGTTGAATTTCCACACAATAACCGAATTATTTAAGATTTTTTCTTCCGAACTAGTGGACCCGGCAGACGTTATCCTGCCCGGTCGCAGCGCCACCTACCGGGTCCAGTAGTGAGTCTACACCACCCCAGTCTTGAGGCGAGCAAAACAAAAAACCATATATTCAAATCGGTCGAGTCATAATCTGTATCTGTAGTGGCATAATAAACAAATAGTATAATAGTCACCTCGTATAAAGTTTTACATGCATAACATACAATTGGTATAAGCACGGAGAGCATTAGCTTAATAAATATAAGAATTGAGCGACAAAGTCGACGGAGCTGCGCTACGCGGAGCTCCTATTCCGCGTAGCTAAGGCGCTTCGCGCCTTGACGCAACTCTAACGTAACCTAACCTATCAAATTGAGATTGACCTAATTTACCAAATTAGTAGTCATTGAGTTTGATACAAATTAAGTAATCTGATATTACTCGTATTATCACCTGATCACTATTGCAAACGTGTTTATTGATTTTAATAGCTAAACTCAATGTATATTATATCAAATGGCATTATTCCATATAAATGTTACTATAGTATCCGCAAAACTAAGTGGCGAGTCGGGTCATAAATCATCAGAATCATGCTATCTCTTTCACACCTGCACGGCCATATGGAGCGGGCCGTGCAACAACAGTGTAGGTAGCATTGGGCATACAAAGGAATGTCGACAAAGTAATAAAACAAAGAAAATAAATAGCGTGGTATTTTTTTATCCCAGTATTGTATTATTATTATTACTATCGAAATATTAAATTAGGATATTGAATCATTAACATAAAATATTAAATCATCAAATTTATATTACACTAGCTTTTGCCCGCGACTTCGTCCGCGTAGATGTCGTTTATCGTTTTTACCCCGGACACTATCAAATTGTCCGAGATAAAAAGGTGTCAATCCAAGATAACAACTCTATCTGTGTGATAATTTCATCCGAATCCGTTCACTGTTTAGGCGTGATTAAAAAAACATCCCAACATCCCAACATCCATACAAACTTTATTTAACTTCGTCGCTCGGGTCGAAACCAAATTTTCATCAATTTTCCATACAAATACAAAAACAAAAAAAAAAACGAAAAAAAAAACAAAAAAAATACGATCTAATGCTGGGGTTTGAACCCGCAGTCTTTGCGTAGTAGGCCAATGCTCTAATCATCAGCCTATTCAAAAGGCGGCAGCCGCCCCGTAATTACGAACCATTGCGCGGGAAATCTTTTTGCATGAAAATAACGAATTTTCCCAGACCTGAGACCTAGCTAGATCGAATTTTCGCCTCCGTAAACCTTTTAAACTACGACCCCCCATTTCATTCCCTTAGATAGTTATCCAAAATCGCCTAAAGTTGTTTTTTATTTGTTAACAGTAGTGTTTATAACAATTTCCACGTTAGTAACTTCAAAATTGACCAAACTCCCATACACACTTTCACTCCTACGGTTTCATCCCCTTAGGGGTAATTTTTCCAAAATGGCCTAAAGTAGTATTTTTTATTGGTTTACAGTAGCCTATACACAAATTTCCATGTTTCTAACTTCAAAAATGACCAAACTCCCATGCAAACTACCACCCCCTATTTCATTCTCTTAGGGGTGGTTATCCAAAATTGCCAAAAGTTGTTTTTTAATTTTTCAACAGTAGTCTTTATAACATTTTCACGTTTCTAACTTCAAAAAGGACCAACCACCACCCCAAAGGAACTACCACCGCCCATTTCATTCCCTTAGGGGTAGTTTTTTCCAAAATCATCGGAAGAACTTTTATTTATTTGTAAACAGTAGCCTATATACGAATTTCCACGTTTATGACTTCAAAATTATCGGATATCTCATAGAAACCACCACCTCCCATTTCATCCCCTTAGGGGTAGTTTTTCCAAAATCGCCAAAAGTAGTTTTTATATTGGATACCAGTAGCCTATATACCAATTTCCACGTCCCTACTTCAAAAATGTCCATATCTCCCATACAAACTTTCACCCCCCGTTTCAACCCCTTAAGGGTAGTTTATCCAAAATCGCTGAAGGTAGTATTTTCGTTTGTAAATAGTAGCCTTTATATCAATTTCCACGTTTCTATCTTAAATAATGGATGACCTTCATACAAACTTCCAATCCCCCTTTTACCCCTTTAGGGGGTGAATTTTGAAAAATCCTTTCTTAGTGCGCCTTTAGACCTCACAAGGAACCTACGTGTCAAATTTGGAATCTCTAGACCCAGCGGTTTGGGCTGTGCGTTGATATGTCAGTCAGTCAGTCAGTTTCTTCTTTTCTATATTTATATACTTAGATTACAATAAAATAATTAGTATAACAAAAAAAACTAAACAAAAAAAATACTAGCGTACGTAATAGTAATACGTTTAGAATGACCTGCCGGGCTTGCTGGTTAATATCACTTGAAGTTTGTCAAATTGGTTTGCAAAAATCTTCCATTATGACGTAGGTTCACAGACAGAGTTCGTATAACGAATGAGTTATTAATTTTGATATTAAACCTTTTATATTATAGTATATTTTGTCTCTATAATGCCTAATGGCCTATATAGTAGTACATAGTAGGACTATAAATTATACGTACTATAATTATTTAATGCATTTCTCATTATATACTCCTACTAATCACGTATTTAGCTAATTATTTAAGAAATACCTTATATTTATTTATTTTATTTTTAGTCATTAAATAACTATGCACCTAAAAAGAAATTAAATAATGATATAAGATTTCATTTAAAAATATAATAATTATATCGACGTTTACATCATAAGTTATCGACATGTTACCACCCCTGCGGTAACTGCCTTTATTGCCCGACTCGCCACCTAGTTTTGCGGATACTATAAATGTTGTTATGATAAATGAGGGTTATATTATTTGACCGTTATTCTAAAACAAAATATACATCTGGTTTGTATGCCAAACGTTTATTAGGTACTTATACATTTAGTTAGAAATTATGCAAAAAGTTTTTAGACTGATTGAAACCCACCCTAGTTTAGGACTAGGGTAATTTGATTGTCCCCTGATATTTATTTAGGGTAGGGCAGACAAGACCACGTTGGATATGGGGTACCCTGAGTCGACTCTAAAAAATATTGTACCTAACTTACATAACATAGTAATAAAATGCTCAGAATTAATCGTCAAATTAAATGTCATTTCATAATCGATGAAATAAAACATTAGACTAATATGTGGAGGAACTTCTATGTTTTGTTCTCCTGTCATTTGAAATGTCTAGGAAATGGCTAGTAGGTACTATGTATTAAAAATCTTTAAACGGTTTTTTAAATAAACGTAATAATTGAAATGAATAGACTACTAGACTAGTAGACTACAGACTAGTGCTAATGAAAGTTAATTTCATAATTCCGAATTTTACATTTCCGATCTAGATTATGAATTTACGAAATTAAAATACTCGGAAATATGACTTTCGTAGAAAAAAATATTCGGGAATTTCAACATTCGTAAATATAATATTCGGAAAAACGTTTTCGTCATTTTAATACTCGGTAATATAAAATTAGAGATATTGAAAATTCGACCTTATGTTATTTCCGCAATGTAAAAATTCGGGATTATGAAATTCGGTGTTATCAAATTCGGAATAAAATAATTCGAGATTTTTGGGTGTTCCCCAATATAATAGATTTATGTGTGCGAGTGCCGGCCGTTTGTACACGCGGAATATCGTATAGATAAACTATCTACCTCGTTTTATACTAGGTGGCGCAAAACTGATCACCAGAGGTCGGAATTTTCACGGCAAAACATAAGACTGTCGCAATCTTGCTAGTGTTAGAAACTTTTTTTTATCGTTCGAAGTTACATAACTGTTTGGTTTTTTAGACAAAATAGGATATATATTTAACGATAATATTAATATTTCACGTATAAAGTCAGCAGTTATGACGAAAAAAATATTGCAATCTAGTTATGGAACCAAAAACCTGTCCTATACAAATTAATTTATGCGACTTACTGTGCACGTTTCTGGATTATATTCTTAATGTAAACGTTAACAAGCGATATTTAAGAAGGTATATAAATAAAAATAATAACAAAATACATTGTTTTACTGCACTCATCAGTCACATTTACGTAGTATTCTTACACCTATCACAATTTTTAAAAATATAAACAGAAATCTATAAATTTGTAACAAATATGCTATAGAGATCAGTTTTACATAATTTGAGATCAATCACTTGGTTTCAGTACGCGGTTTCAGCTAAAATTACAATTAAAGTTTAGTGTAGGGGGGTTACATACAAAGTTCTAAAAAGGGACCTTATGGAGAACTATCCATTTTTTTTCAAAAATCTAGTGTTTTAATAATATATTCAAATATTTAACAATTTCAATTAATCGTTCTTAATTATACAAATAAATGATGTCATTACATGTTTCTCGCTAGGATACGCGATAACGTGAGAAATTGACTTGTTAGTTATTCTATCCGCTGCTATCGGTTTGTCGGGTATGACGTACCATCTAATTTATAACGATTGCAATCAATAGTTCATGACCATACAAACGAAACATGTAAAGGGGCATTTTCGCTAGGATGTATGATTACGCGAGAAAATGACTTGTTAGTTGTTTTATCTACCGCACATAGGGGCCCACGAATTTAAATGAATTAAATACCTACTTTATTCGCTTGCGTCGCCATGCTTACCGTGTTTTTTATACGCGCAGACCACGCGCGTTCGTAGTGCTGTCTCTATTTATTTTTAGGGTGTAAAAGCGAGAGCGCTACGAAACCCACGTCGACTGCGCGTATAAATACGCAGTGTGCATGGGTTCTAATAAGATTTATAACGATTCCAATCAATAGAGCTCTATTATTTCTACAAACCAAAGATTTATGTTTTTTTAGGGTTCCGTACCTCAAATGAAAAAAACGGAACCCTTATAAGGATCACTTTGTTGTCCGTCTGTCTGTCTGTCAAGACCCTTTTTTTCAGGAACGCGTAGAGGTAACAAGTTGTAATTAATATAAAGTACTTAGGTCTGCAATCCCTTGAATCAGTGAAACAATCAAACATCTAAGTCTCCCCCTTTACCTCCCCCTTCACCCACCACCCCACTACGCCTTATGTTACATCTCATTGCCAAAATCATGGTCTGTTCGTGTGTAGAACACTACATCTGTTACCAACAATCCATAAGGTCCCTTTATCACTAAACTTTGAAGGCAGATATCTCACTAAAAAGTCGTGTTATTTAAACTATATAAAAATCTAATGTAAACTTCGGTTTCTAAACTTTAATATTGTACAATAATAAAAAAAAACGTAAATTTTGTTCGATTTCACTAAAGTCTTAGTATCTCGGAAACTAGTTTCATTCATAAGGTCCCTTTACATAGAGAACGTCACATTTCATATGTAAGGACCTGATATATTATTTTATAATGTATCAATGTATCATTATATTTTAATTATAAATAATTCATTGGATAAATAATTGACTTGAATTTTAATTCGAAAATTTGACATAAGTTAGGTAAGTACTGAGTATAGTAATGTAAATAGTACAGCCCGCGCGCGAGTTGAATGTCGTCGGGGGCTGGGGAAGCGGGCGGGGGCGCGGCCTCGCTTCATACCCCGCGCTCTCTATAATAGAGAGTGCGGGGTACGGGGGGATAGATTTGAAGGGCACTGAGCTCGCCAAAGTAAGGGTAAAACAATATAGTAGTTTAAAATTACAGTAAAAGACCTTTTTTCTAAAACATATTTTCTACTAATAGCTAATATTTGCGTGAAACGTGGCAACATTGTTTGTTCGTTTCGTAGTGTGCGTTACGATATCGTGTAAAACTTGACTTTTAATTTCACGTGTTCCTAAGAAAAAAAAAAAAATTATTAATATCAGGGGACAATCTCACACCAATTGACCTAGTCCTAAACTAAGCTCTAGGCTTGTACTATGGGTACTAGACAACGATAAACATACTTATATAGAGAAATACATACTTAAATATATAGAAAACATCCATGACTCAGGAACAAATACTCGCGCTCATCACACAAATATTTGTCCATACCGGGATTCGAACCCAGGACCGCTAGCTTCGTAGGCAGGGTCACTACCAACTAGGCTAACAGCGTCGTCATACATGAATTGTACTGGTATATCAGCGCAGATGAAATATAGCGGTTTACTTAGGCGATTTTAATCTCTTGACAATAAACTCGTATATGCAAAATTTTAGTTACTTTGAATGCTGATGGATATACGCACCTAAACCATAATGAATTATACACCTAAACCGTCCTCATGAATCACTCCGTCCATTGGTGAAAACCGTATGAAAATCCGTTCATTAGTTTTTATCGCGAACAGACAGACAGACGCGGTGGCGGGGGGACTTTGTTTGGATATGTCACGGAGAAGAAAACTAATGGAGGACGCAAGTGGGCGTTCCCGTGTCGCCGAGTGTTTGTGCAGTTGCACAAACTTCGCCCACAGACTATTATCAGTCTTATGTCAACCGACTCGGTGTACATGACGTTTGTGTAATTGAGAAAAATATAATTATCAATGCAAAAATGCCGTGTTGTGCTATCTCAAGCTGCAAAAATGCAAGCAGAACAAAAACGATGTCTAATGCGGGCATTTCTTATCATCAGCAAGTATTATTTTACTATTTATTGAAATAATACAAATGTTAATCTTCATTGATATAATTCGCGTCCAATATTGAGTAATAATCTACTCTATGCCTTAGAAGTTACAGTTCATAATCATATATCATGCCAACTGCCAACCAATCTAGATTGTTCGCTACCTACTCCGCTACTCCAACTGTCAACAATACTCGCTACTCGAGTGCTGTACTAAGGTTTATCGACATTCATATCGATAAAAGTTTAATCAATTATTATGTTAACCGCGATGTGGAAGAATGTAATAGATACAGTAATTTAAGTGTTAATTACAATTTACGACCATGTCAAACTGTGCAAACGGTTTTGTGGGACATATGTTCCTATATATGTTTAATTTCATCTTTTTTAATAAATAAATAACAATAATAATAATGTAAATTGTAATTAATACCTACTTACGGTTACATAGCCTGTAAAACCTTTCTGCACTAAAGATGAAAGTGGAGATCCAGCGGTGGCTTAGTTTATGTTTAAAAAGTCTTATCAACTGTTTTAGATTCCCAAAAGATCCAAATGTAAAAAAAAATGGATGGATGTCACAGGATGAGAAAATTGGTTCCCAATGTTTTCTAGAACTATTTACTCAGAGCATTTTTTAGACAACGATTTCTGGATTTCGCCAAAAGGGAAGCGCTTTATCCGCGAGAATGCAGTTCCAACACAGAAAATCGTATTAAGCGTGAGTATTTTGACTATTGTGTTGAAGGTTTGTTATGTGTACGAAACAACGAAACGAAAACGAAAAACGAAACGATCGATCGATGTAAACGAAATTCTGGGCGTAATAATAACCGGTTCACTGGATGGCGCTGACTCAGCACACAATCATGGCAAAATGTATTCAGTGCTACGTTAACTTACTACGTTAACTGTCCTATGCTAATTGAAGTAAAGCCAAATAACAAAAAAGCTTAGAAATCCGGTGATTGTAAAAAGATATTACTAAATTACTACATTTTTATGTTGATTAAATAATAAACATGTTAAATATTCTGTAAATAAGTAAATATTTTAAATTGGCAACCTGTGTTTCATTACCACCATCATCCAAAGGTATTTTTTTAATCCATTCGGAGTTCGCGAACAAATTCACGGACAAACAGGAATTCTAAAAAGGATTGAAATGTGTTCTGTCAATGATTTAAGACCCCCAAACATTTTTTTCTTATTAATGCAGCCTATATACATCCCACTGCTGGGCACAGGCCTCCACTCATAATGAGAGGGTTTGGGCTATAATTCCCACGCGGGCCCAGTGCGGATTGGGAACTTCGCACACACCGTCAAATTGCTTTGCAGGTGTGTGCAGGTTTCCTCACGATGTTTTCCTTCACCGAAAAGCTCATGGTAAAGGACAATGGGCAGAAATGTATGGGCACTGTCCCCACCCACCAACAGAAACGAAACATGTCTCATTTAATAGATCTTGGCAAGCTGATTATTTTTTACTATGACGACGATCGTCCTAAGTATGGGGTTTTCTTGGAAAACCATATTTAGCAAGCTATAGTTACGTAGTCACTAGCGACATCCTGTATCTAGTAGAAACAACTATCTGAGACAGCGACTCCAGTGGCGAATAGCTTAACTAAGCGCTGACAAAAGTATTCGTTTATAGTACTATCACGAACTTTAATTGCTCCGCCGCCATAGAACCCTGTCATATTGACAGCGACAGGCGAAATTCGACGTAATTTCCTACTTGTGATTTATCGCTGTTATTATGAGAGGGTTCTATGGCGGCTGAGCAATTAAAGTCCGTGATGGTACGATTATTTTGACACTCGAGACATCTCGGTTTTAATCGTAAAGATTCGTGTTTTCACATAGAGTATATAAAATCCCAGAATTTACTCACACAAAATATTCAAACCTATTTAGCTTATTTTATAACAAGCGATGTTTTAATACTTCATCGTTTTATAATCTCTTATCGTGAATACTCTGACAGAGCCATCTATTGAGCTATTTTGTAACGTCTTGTTTCATTTATTTCTAAATAACTTTTTTTACACAAGTTCTTCACAAAAACGAGCAACGTAGTCCTGTTTTAAATATTTTTCTTAGTAATATTGTTAATAACTTAACGTTTCTGTTACTTTCTTAATCAAAAAATATATAAAAACAAAACATTATTTTCCAAGAAAACCCCATACATAGGACGATTGTCGTCATAATAAAAAATAATCAGCTTGCCAAGATCTATTAAATGAGACATGTTTCGTTTCTGTTGGTGGGTGGGGACGTTTTGCCCATTCTCCTTTACAAATTATATTTCGCACATAAATTCCGAAAAACTTAGAGGTGCGAGCCCGGGTTCGAACCCACGACCCTCTGCTTAAGAGTCCGCAGGTCAAATAATTAGGCTACCACGGCTTTTTTTTCTTAAATATCTGCAATGTACAGATTTCTCCTTCTCAATAATTTTATTATATGTATGCATACATGACTCCTGCTACTTTTTAATTGTTCATATTTTTAATAATTATAGAATGACCCGTTTACATTGTCGCTACATTACAAAGAAACAAAATATTAATATAAATATCACAAAATATCGACAACTACCTATGTTGTACCCGCATCCCTATTCTTTATGCCAAAAGGTCTTGTCGTAATACGAAATTCAAAGCCACGTACGACTTTTTAGTTTCGGACGTTATCGGGCGTATCGAAACATTTCAATTCAACCAGAACTGAATATAGCGCCATCTATTGCCGAGTAGCTGGACTACGATGCTTTTTCTAGAAATCAAGCGTCAACAACTAAAAAGACATATGTCACATTTCTGTTACACTCTATTTTAGGCCGTAAACTGCTTAAGTTAGAGTAGAGATCCTTTCTGTAAATGGTAACACCATATGAGTATTGTAACTTTTTACCAATCAAAAGGGTTTTGCAATAGTGTGCCGCGTATCAATTTAACTATGGCTGTGTGAGTTTGGCGACACTGGTTTTCTAAGTAATAGGCGACCATGCCAGTTCCCCTTATTCTCTATTCCCTGGGATATGTAGTGATGTAGATGATAGCGCCAAAATTAATATAAATTTTTAATTTTTCGCCCTTAACACGAGATGCGGGTGCCCCTGACAGTACAGTGCGATACCACCAGGAACGTGGCGCGCTCAAACAACGTGTAGTGTGTCTGTGTACCTCCATACTCTGGAACTGCGCCGCCAGCTTGGAGCAGGACAGCTTGAACTGTTTCACGATGTTGGACACCTTCTCGAAGCGATGAGCGTCGCGGTGCGCCCGCCGCTGACAGTGCGATACCACCAGGAACGTGGCGCGCTCGAACAACAGCACCTGCCACAAACCCACGCGCTCATCCTTCTGGCTACTTTGGGTCGTTTATTATCATAAAAATTTAAAAAAACCTTTTTTATGCAAGAGCATTTTAGCAATGGCAAATTCTGAAAAGACGCCGTTATTATGTAGAATTTCGCGATGTTAGTATAGAGCCGTTTTAGTTTTTCACTTAACAAAGAAAACACAAAAACACTTTAAAAGAAGGTAATTCACATTGTTTGTTTACCTTAAATTTGAGTATGCTCCTTCGCGACAGTACAACATCCCGGCTAAAATCGACCTTCACCCATCTTTTTATAATACATATTCATGATACATGAAAATATATATTGTGAATAAAAAAATCCTCGGATACATTAATTGAAATAAATGGTAGGCTTGACTTAATTCCATCAGGCAACCTATCCGCAATATGTTTCTTCATTGAAAAATTGAAATTGAAATAATTTACACACACACAATACACACTGTTATTTGTACACTGTTGATTCGAAGCGCTTCTTTATCTTATTATCTTATTTCTTCTTTCTTATCTTATCATGTATTACGATTAAGTTTCATTTGGTAAACAGATGGGTAAAGGCAAAGGTGAAGGTCGATGTTAGGTGGGATGAACTATTCAAAAGTGGTCAAGTGATTTAAACCCGGGCATGCCCACGTTAGTTCATGGCAAACTAAAAATATAATAAATAGTTGAGTGAGGGTAGAATGAATCCGTTTTTTTCTAGTACCCTAACCTAACCTTGGTAGGCCTCAAAGGGTCTTATTAATCTTGATATGATAGATTTTTTATTTGCGTTGACTGACGTTTCTATTGCAGAATGTATGTACGTCATTGCAAAAATTTGAGTTAGTGGACTGGCATAACTTAGTAATGGTTTCTTAAGGTTACTTTCGCGCGACGGCAATATTTCCAGTAGCTGCCCCTGCTGACCACGTCAACTTTCCACCCTGTAGTATATAGAACACGGTACTTTACAAAAAAAGTCGCAATAGCAGCCACAGCAATGGCAATCAAACGAGTATTTTCCGGAATGTGTAGATGACAGCATACACGAAGAATTCGCTAAAGCAATTGATTCGGCCTAATGAAAAAGGGCCCAATCTAAAAACTAACAAACACAAATTTACTAACATGATACAACTTTTTTTATTAAATAAATACTGCAGTGAGATTTATTTTCATAAATGTGTAAATAAATGTCACATGAAAATGTTTCGTGGAAAAATAAAGGAGTGATTTAATGTTAGAACATGGGAGTGTTGGCTGCTGCAGGTGTCGACCGCTTCTGCTGAGCCCGTGAGCCGGCCGTCTTGGGCTTCTCTTCCGAGAAGGGAAGCGGCGGAGCTGTGCGTCGTGCGCGGCGGAGTGGTCGGAGCGTGACGCGATTGACACTTTCGCCGCAGTTCTCCATATTACCGAACAACACCAATTTAATATATTTTTACCGTACATGGTTTAATCTACACTGACACTGGCTAAATTGTCTACTTAAGTGGACAGAAGCCATTTTTTTAAAGAGAAGAAAAAGCAGAATGTTAGAACATAAAAGTCAACACATAGCTCGAGTATTGTACAAAAACCGTAATTACACGATACATGAGAAGTGTGTAAAAAAATATAATTGACGAAAGATATTCATATTCAGTGTCTGATTGCGCGGAAACCAAAAGTGATATCGCTTTCGTATGTATTAACGTTTGACAGTCTCAAAATTAATAGCAGTAAAACTAAAACACTTGTTACATCTAAACGGACAGTAAAACACAACCCTATCATTCTTAACAATAGCCAGCATTAGCGCAATAGAACAAGTACTTATACTAATTTAAATATTTAGGAAGTTTAATAACCAATGACTCCAGATGTACCGCAGACATCATAGCAAGAAACACCTGCTTAAAGCTAAAATAACTCAAAAAGCTAAAAAACAATTAATTAAGGTGTACATCTGGAGCATTGCGTTGTACAGCTGCGAGACCTGGACACTAACACAGAGAGACAGGGAAAGGTTGGAAGCGTTCGAAACGTGGTGTTGGCGGAGGCGGGGGAATGGAAAGGGGACGGAAAAGAACACCAACGAAGAGGCTCTGAGGACGGTAAAAGACAAAAGACATTTGCTAAAAACCAAATAATGTACATAAGAAGACGAAAGATTATGGATGTCGGACTCGCGCACTGAGGGTTCGTACACATTTGGCTAGTTTTTAGTATTTGTTGTTATTCTATTGGGTTTGTTCTATAATCATACCAAATTTGACGCTTGTTTGTTTTACCGTTTTTACGATACAACAAAAATAAAAATACGTTGAAAAAAACGTTTCTTGTATGGGGACCTCCTTTTTTATTTCACTTTCTTTTATTTGTTAGTAAATCCGCCGTAATAACACATATTCAGAAAAATAATCAACCCGCTATCTATTACGGTTCAAAAGATACAGCTCTTTACGGACGGACGGACGGACGGCGTATGCATATTAATAGGGTTCCCGCACGGATACGGAACCCTAAAAATGGCAATTACTTCACCGAAAAGAGCGTAGCTCTTATGTAAAATGAATGAGTAAATTTATCACGCCCGGGATACATGAGGCTACATGTAGGTCTAGCGCTTAAAGTTGGAGGTTCGTGCGGTAGTGGAGCGGTGCGGTGTGTTTTCGTGCGTCAAATGACGCAGTCGGGCTCGGGCGTCGGCATCGCTGTCGTCAACACGTGTTATTTGGACTGGCCGCTTTGAACTAAACGCACACGAGATTACAACCGAAGATGAGTCCTCCGATTAGGGCTCAAAAAACCAAACAAGTTGTTTATAAAGTGTACGAAGATTTTAAGGCAACAAAATCAGATCCCAATTCTACTGAGCATAAAGGTGAAATTAATGTATATAAAACCAAGTACCTACGGAATACGATGAGATAATGGATCAATTTATTATAAATTTACGACATGGGGAATCAGATAATGAAAGGGATTCGAATCATATTTTTCATAAATTTCATAAAAGTCGGTCGAGCCGTTCTTGAGTTATAAATGGTGTAACTAACCCGACTTCGACTAGCGACCCGCCCTCGCTTCGCTTCGGTTACATAAGTTAAAATATAGCCTATAGCGACCCGCCCTCGCTTCGGTCCGAGTTCTATTATATACATGAACCTCCCGTAAAGAATTATCTAACTGATGGCGAAAACCGCTTCAAAATCCGTTGCGTACCTAGTTTTAAAGATCTAAGCATACATAGGGACAGACAGACACGGAGGGCGACTTCATTTTATTTTATACTATGTATTGATGATACGCACCTTTAGAATGAAAGTGACCTAAGTTTTCTAATTCGAGTCATAAAATTATTATTATAGAGACTTAATTCAAAATCTAAACATTTTGGAATTAGGTCACTTTCATTCTAAAGGTGCGATTAGGATAGTATAGCAGGCGCGGCGCGTTGCTGCCCATGTCGCACAAAAGACTTAATGGTTTAACTGTGGAAGTAAGTGAAGTAGAAGAAGAAGAAGGCTTATTTTTATGTACGGAACCCTAAGTTTCTTTGCCCAACTTCATTATTTTAGAGGGTTTTTACTTTTTAAACCTTATCAGTATATGAAATAGGTACATTTGGCCTAAAAAGGGCATAATCATATAAATAAATAAAGCGGCAAGAATGATTACCATCACATTAACATGGGGAAAGAGCTGGATAAGGCAAGCGCAGGAGCTGTCCGCTTGGCGTGACGGAGACGAGGCAGGTTGATGAGGGTGGATGGGAAGGATGGATGGGTGTAAATGTGCATACCTCATCAGCATCTACTATCGACGCAAATTGCTTTAAAGATGATTCTAGTGCTTTTACATTGGGAATTAGCTTGTAAACTATGCTGGACCATGCCCTGAAACAGAGTTATGTGGAACATTAGACCAGTATACAAGTAATTACAGAAAACAGTATAAATTGAAAAACTTAATTACTTATATAATGTTTCATCCCAAATGCTAGTTCTGAAACATGTGCACTCCAGAGGTTTTGACAGTCGCTTAAGGTCTTCCTCTCTAGCTTTGAATATTTCCTCACGTGATTCTTCAGTGGTTAAGTCCATTTTATGCACAAGACAGAAAATTCTAGCCTCTGGCGAGTTCTGAAGTTTAAAATTACAAATGAACATTACAGTGTAATGTGATGTAACATAGATACAGTGGTGGACATACAATTAGAAACACTTACTACAATTTATTAATTCTTAATTCAAGTAATAGTTTACAGGCAATATTTGTGTGACATCAAACAATATTTAATACCTCTTACTTAAATAGGTATTAAATAACGAGCTCTAGCTTCAAAATTAAATAGGTATAACATTATTTAACACTCAATGGAAATTAGAAAGAAAACCCAATATCATTTCTTTAACACTGGCAGTTTTTACAACTAATTTAGACTTTGAGGGGACCGTAAGTTATCCTACGTCATCAAGTACACGAAATATGCCACTTTGCAGCGAGAGGAGAATTAGAATTTTTCAAGTAATACATTATGTTTCTAATTATATGACCACCACAGTATGTGGTAACTACATGTAATACATGTTCTATAATTATAGTTTTTGCAACAAGTTGTTAACTATGTTTTCAGAATGATTCCCACTGATATTCGTTTATTGGATATAGGTGACATTATAAAGAATAGTTTGCAACAATAATTATTTATTACCTGTAAAATAGCTTCCAAACAAGACTGATAATAATGCATGTCTTTTTCCATTTCTCTGCTCTCTACATCAAACACATATATAAGGACTTCTACATTTCGGAATATGTTGTCCCTCTGAGAAGCAAAGTAGTTCTCCATGAAGGCCTCCTGCCCACCGCAGTCCCACAAGTTAAGCACTAAATTGCCCAGAAATCGGACGTGAGAGTGCTCCACATCAACTGGAAACCATGGTTGATGTCATAAACAAACAGCATCAAACAGAAATTTCATTCATAAAAGGATCAAACTTACTTGTAGCACCCAAACGTCGTGTGTCTCTCGCTATGTAGTTGGCAAAAATTATAGATCTCATACTTGTCTTGCCTGATCCGCTCTTCCCCATTAATAGTACCTAAAAAGAACAATTGTTGGTTACTAGCTGCTGCATAACTGACGATAAAAATATAGTAAACCACAAGAAGAAGGGTAATATAAAAACTTAAAATACGTACCTTTTTTTTCATGTTTGTGAACTTCTAAGTAGATGGGTTTAAAGTATTAGAGTAAATTATTAGATACTGTATTTTAAATATAGTACTTTTGAGGAATCTGTGTAAATACCTATATGAACCTTCACAAAATTATAGGAAAATAATCATTAAAACTTGTTACGAGTATAAGTAGGCGTGACAACATACGGAACGGAAACGAATTAATGTCAAGTCAGTCACATAACTCACATAACCACACCACCACGGCAGCACAGAATAAGTACCCTGCATAGAAACCGGACTATAAGAAACAGCAAAATAAAAAAATAAATAATAATAAAATAATTTATTCGAAGTAAGAGGGATTGTACAATCGACGATAGTTTAGATTAAGTACATGTAAGTGGTTGTATATAATAATTGTACAGTTAATTGTTAAACCCTGATCTCCAAACTAGGCAAAGGCCTGTATCTTGGAAGGCCAGTGTTCTACACGTGAGAGCTATTTGAGTTTACAACCTCTTAAGCACTATGTGGTAATGAAGACATGTTATTAACTTAACTTAATTTAAGACTAAGTGTGGTGTGTGTGTGTATGTGTGTGTGTGTATGTGTGTGTGTGTGTGTGTGTGTGTGTGTGTGTGTGTGTGTGTGTGTGTGTGTGTGTGTGTGTGTGTGTGTGTGTGTGTGTGTGTGTGTGTTTGTGTGTGTGTGCGCGCGTGTGCGTGTGTGTGTGTGCGTGTGTGTGCGTGCGTGTGTGTGCGTGCGTGCGTGCGTGCGTGCGTGCGTGCGTGTGTGTGTGTGTGTGTGTTTTATGTGTGTGTATAAGTGTGTGTGTATTGATCATTCGCTTTAGGTAGGTAGAAGTTTTTTAGTTTCATCATAATGGTTCGAGTGGGTATTTAGCAAATGAGCTTTGTGAATCTGAGTATTTGTGGAAGTCGGTAGAGGTAGTACGAGGGCTTGGGTATTTGTGTTTAATATGTGTGTGATGTGTGTGGTTTTGACAATGAGGGATTTAGTTAAATATATCGAAAAATTCAAACAATACTTGAAAACAGTTACAAATGAGAAAAGAGCGGAATTTGCGAGGATTACGAGGCCCATTATGGAGTTAATTAGTCATAGTTGCTTTTGTAGATCAAGCAAAAACAGCTCTGACTTTACAAGAATATGCTTCGCACCCTGCTCTTTCCGGAGAAAGATTTTACAATTGGCTGTCCAACAGAATTGAAACTTGTTGCGGTTAGCAAATTCTCTTGCGAGGTAAAACAACTTTTTTATTCAACTCGGTAAGAATTCCGCAACGTAGATGGGTTGGGGGCTATTTTGATATCCGACCATTGAGGAGTTTAGGCGATCATCCTTTGGTCGGGCTTTGTTGTAGTTTTTTGAAGCAGTTATAATTTTATCTTTGGTTTCCACCGAGTTGAATTCAACGACGATCGGTCTCTTGGTCCCAGGTTTGCCTGGGATGCGATAGATGTCACGAATCCCATTTGTAGGTGTTGAGAGGACATTACCGAGGCTCGACACAATCTGAGTAAGATCAGACACAGACTCTCGTTCTGTGGTAGGTATATTACGTATCTCAATAGAGGAGCTGCGAGAAGTCTGCTGGATGTCGGTTATCTTTTTCTCAAGTTCATTAACAGTGTAGAGTAGAGGTATTCCTTCTTCTCTTTTTGAAGCAAATCTAGTTGTTTTTTTAATCCCTCATTCTGCTGGTTCATGAAGGTAATAGATTTCTCTATGTCCAGGTTAGTTTTTTGTATTTCTTGGTTTTGCATTTTCAGCTCCGCCAAGTCGGCGGTTAACTTGGACATAAGCACATTTTGTTCCTTAAGGACACTTTTTAAATTGGCGTCCTGCTCTATTTTCCATGTATTAAGGATTTCTTTTATGTCTTCCTTAAGCTTGCTCATTTCGGAGCTCGACGGGTTGACGGCGCTGGGTTTTTGTTTGCCACGACGAGTAGTAGTGCTCTCGGTCTCTGGTTTTGGATGAGTTGGACGTGCCTAAAGACATATATTTGACCTTTTTCTATTACTAGCATTCATAACTAGTTAGAACGAGATG